>JAGTXR010000219.1:0-715535 GCA_022606575.1 Glossosoma conforme | reverse complement strand
TATCTGTCTCATATCGCAGAATGAGATTCTGATAAGATGATTGATTAGCCATGAAAAAATGCGAAAAACTTTTTTTTTTCTACTTAAACTATCCCTGACTTCGATCGAACGTTTCGCCGGAAAAAATGTGATGGAAAAAGATCCAATCTAAATATATAGCCTCGTTAGGATAACGTTTTATTTGAGGAATATTATTATAATATATTATCAAAACATCTTTTTCACGTTTTTTTACAATGATCATAAGAATATTTTCTTAAATATTTGGCTATTATTGAGATATTTATTTTAAAAATGTAGAAACTTCTTCAAATTTAAAATATTTGTTTATCGTTTTTCAAAAAATATTTCTCCGATTTGTATACTTAATAATGACTCCATTACCCTTTAAATCTATTATTAATGTAATTATTACTAATATTAATTACTGCAATACTTATTTGTAGTTTAAAAATATTATGTATGTATAAAGCAGCGGTCGGGCAATTTTTTTAACCATTACCCTAAAATATTTTTGAGTAAATCGATATTACCCCAAAATATTTTTGCGTAAATCGATATTACCTCAAAATATTTTAGCGTGTCGATATTACCCCTTCCCCCCATTTTAAAAAGAAGACAATCAGTGTTTATTTAAATAAAAAATATTTATTGAATTAATTGACACGGAAAATAACAAAAAAGTTACATGAAAATAGTAAGTTTTATAAAATAGCAAACTAGAAAAATTTCCTTATTACCCCAAAAAACATATTTTTACCCCAATTGGGGTAATTTACCCCAGTTCCGCGACCGCCGGTATAAATTAAACAAACTATAACCTTTCGTACAACAAATGACTTAATTTAAACAGAACTCAATACTCTTAATCTTAATCATGCATAAAAATAAAGGTAATTTGCACTTAATATAGTGACTTGGAATGTTATTAGAAATCATAATAAAAGTTTAATGTTCTCTAGTGTGGAAGTAGTTTGTCTGATAACGAACCTTTTTTAATTATAAATTTAAAATTTTGTTAGTTTTTAAGGAAACAATAATACTTTTATTAAAAATACTATAGGAAATAGCCAAAAAAAAAAAAGTAACATTAATAATTTACTACGATTTCCAAATTATATAAGTAAAATGTTAAAACTCTACATTTAAACTTTAAATTTAAATATCTAAAAACTTTTTGTAACTTCTATTTAATCTAATTTGAATTGCTATTTGTTTGCGATACATAAACAAGATCATTTCTCAAAATATATTCCAACTTCGTACTTCAAAAACATTGATCCATTTTATATGCTTTTATGTAATTTATAAGAATACCCTTTTCATATGTGCATTCCAAAATAGGAAGAATGAAAAAAATGTAGAGATTCAAGTGTCTTAGGTATCTTAAAAACAATGAAAACTTTTTGACAAACCTACTTATTCAAATATATATTCTATTCCATTTCGAAATACCAAGAAAATCACTTTTTATTCAATAATATCCAGGTGAAAAATTCAGATGCGATGTTTTTTTGTATGCAAATACGGACTTAAATTCGATTAAAGTTGAATATTCGACACGAGTTTACCGACAAACATTTCCGAGGAAGGATAAATAATAACTCGCCTGAAATATGCCTGACCCTCTAAAAATTCACGGCCCGCAGTAAAAAAAACCCATACGACTTATCAACACATATTTGATTTGGCAGGCTCTTCGGACCGTCGCACAGGTCACTCCGCCGGAGGGTCGGAAGGGCCGGTGTTTGCCGAGTCCCATTTTTATGCACCCCTAGGCGAGTGGCAAGTCGGCGCCAAGAGGCTGAAGTGGTCCACTCTCATTATTTGTTCGGCCCGAGGACGTGATTGACCTTCAAACTATTTCAGATTCCCGGGCGCACCCTAGATAGAGCCTCCGTCATTCTGTTTTCTTCGCCACCCTCGAAGCCTTCTGCGCCCCGTGAGGCCTCCCACCCAACCCGGGGCAAAGGGGGAAAACTTTGTTTCGCTTTTCCGTTCTGACGTTTTCTTGCGTGCGGACAATATTCGGCTAATTTGCGTTCACAAAGGCCGAATAAAAAAGCTCGTAAATATTTGTGGCTTTATAGATCTCCGGTTTGATACAAATGTGAAACAAAAATGAGTAGATTTACGCTTTGAATGCGCCAAGATTTCGTTGTTTGATTTTGCTTGGTAGTTTTTGATCAGTAAATCTTACTTAATATGAATGTAATTATAGAAGTGTGATATGAAATTTCATGGTGGGGCAAAGAGTCTAGTTGATACAGTTTAAAAAAAATGCGTTAGTACAAGGGCTTTTAAAATAAATTACGGTTTTTATGATCAGAATTTACGATTGCGTTGAATACGATAGTAGTGTCCATTTGATTTTTGTGGCCAAAAAACTGTTACATCACATAAGCGATACTTCTACGTTATAATTTATAATAATTTAGAGGTTTATAACTATGATTTTTTTTGTAAACAGTGTGATCACAGGATAACTACGACATCCGTCACAGTAAAGTTGGACCTAAAGGTAACTCAAATGGTAACCTGTTTGTCTTAGTTCTTAGTGTGCTGGAATGGATTTATTTAAGTTGGTACAAAATCATGTGCTTAAAATTATTTTAGTCGTATAAAGTGATTGAATAGCTTGAAATGCTGTCGAATATCGTACCAACTTGATACGGGTTGGTTTGAGCTTGATATATTTAAGCTTTTTTCGTTATACATATTTAAATAAATACATATTAATAAATGAACAAATAGTAATAGTACTTAAAAATATTTGATTTATTCCAAAGTGTTTCCAATCGACAAGATACTGACCAAAATCACGCTACATAATGGGAATCAGAAGCTCGCCATAGAGTGACTTCGAAATAAACATTACCGTCAATCGCAAGTTCCTCAATAATTTGTTTATTTCAAAATTGTAAAATTAATTCGATTAAATGTTAGATTTTACTTTGTAGAAGCTGATAAAACAGACAAGATTTGGAAAACATTATACTAAGCGCTGTTTTAAGGATGTAAATTGACATAAAATTTTCACCCTATTTTGATGTGCGTGATGAAAGTAGATTAAAACAGCAACGATAAATATTAAGTTACCCATTATAAACACTGTATGGAAACAACAAACAATATGTCGTGTTTATAGGAAACTAATCACACATTTATCAAAGTACACATTTTTCGCATCGTTCGTTTGTATTAAAGGAGTCATAAATAAAACCACAGTAATATGAAGTACAATATGTTTGTATTATTATCTTAATAATAATCATAATTTTAGAATTAATTTTAATTAAAAAATTAATTAATTAAAAATATTTAGTTTTGATTCACAATTTATTTTAACGATTACATGTTTCAATGTTAGAAATACCCAGTAACTTTATAATTATATAATGCCTTTTTCAAATTAAAAACATAAATGATTACATACATTAGGAAATCCACATACTCATTAATTTTATAATGTCTTTTTTCAATTGTATTACCCGCACACATATTCAACCTGTAAATATGTGTGTAGAACTAATTAACTGTCCATGCCTATATAAGCCAATGCCTGTTTTTATTTTTTCATTATTGAAGATGGTCTTCAGGAAGGCCGAAACATGTAATCGTTAAAATAAATTGTGAATCAAAACTAAATATTTTTAATTAATTAATTTTTTAATTAAAATTAATTCTAAAATTATAATTATGCAGTTTCACCAAGTATTGTCAGTTGATAACCTTAATTTTATTAATAATAATCATTTCTGTTTAAATTTTAAGTCGGTAGAACGTATTAAAAAAAATCATAGAAATAAGGAGTTTTTAAAAACATATTAATGACTGGTGAGATTCACAATTTGTTTTGAGGTAAGATGTGTAAAAAAACTATGTGAAATGCATTTTTTTGTATGACTTAACGTCTGATATTTATATTTTTACCATTCACTTTGACATCACTTCAAATATTAAATAGATAAACAGTGCTTATTGTCATCCATGTGAAAAACTCGTAGAACTAATATACGAATACGAGTATTAAAGGATTAATGTCTGTTAATTCTACGCTATATTCATTCACTTTGTTGTCTGAGGGATATAAAATAATGATATAAAAGGTTCTTGGGGTTGTAAGCATTGGTAAGCTTTGAATAAGTTAAATATTACTACACAAAGAGCTTAAAACGATTTTAATAAGTTATTTTAATTAACCGAGTTGGCTTGTAGAAATTAATGTATATTTTGAATTTTGATATTCTTGGTAGTGAGATATAAAAAAAAAACAAATCTTGATGACTAGAAACGACAAATTAAGAAGATACTAACCAATAAAATGAATCAGAAATTTAATGATCTTAATGATAGTAGTACACTATAAGCTTGGTTCTAGATCACCTAAGTTAAGCTGTATTGTACGCAGATCTAAACTTGGTTGAGATACCGCCTGTTGCTAACACGTGTCGTTGGTTGGGTTGAGCGACTCCTTCAAATGATCCATGCTTCAGAACTATAGGGCTAATCCTTCGATCTCCTTATAAAATACGATTTACTTACCAGCCAAAATTTACCTCGGATACTGGATCAGCCATCTTTTTCAAGTTCCAAATTATATATTCGTATGTGCCGTGGTGGACCTGCTAATGAAGAGATGGCTTGGGACAAGGAATGGAATTTGGCTACTAACAGAACTGAGTGGCAGTTTGTGTGTGAACTGGGTGTGACGTTTTCGAAACATTTTACTCAATAATAACGTGATATAGTGAGAAAAAGTGTTTTCTATTAGCATGATAAGCAAGTTTGTTTCATAAATCTTGCGATGTTTGGATACACAATTCAGAATTAATGCATTAGAATTCCTACGATGCAATTATTTACTGGAATAATTACAGAGCAGCCAGAGAGTGGTTGGGTTATAAATTAATATTCACTTACTATAACACTAGCGACCGCAGTTCGCGCGCTTTATTCACCAGTTGCATATCATTTATAACTATAATAAATTTAAATATTCAATTAATAACTTCTCCCTATAAAAAAAAACTTAGTATTCATATAAAATTGTGGCTTTTGGGTTTAGCTGTGTGTGGCAAATTACTAATTTCCAATATTTCTACCGCCATTGCAGGGGTCTTCTTCTGGCTTGATGATTAAGTCATCAACCCTGAAGAAAAACCCTGCAATGGTGGTCGAAATATTGGAAATTAGTAATTATCCACACACGGCAAAACCTAAAAGCCACAATATCAAATTTGGCCGTGAAAACCTAATAAATTATTTAGTATTAATAGTAGAAATAAATGACTAAATGTACATATTATTATATTATAAGGATCTATGTTACATTTCTGACACGCGCCTGTAGTCTTGTATAATTTTTAACCATACAAAAATACACACAAAGATACATTACAGTAAATAAAATATGTATCACGCACAGATTGAAAAAAGGTATATTTTTTCATAAAAAGGTCAACGATTTAACAAATAATTATTTTGGTCTTAATCTTGTAGAACTGTGAATCTGTGAATGAACAAATTTATTTTGATTGTTCATATGAAGTTACTTGAACTTACTGCATTTTAGTATTAGTTTATTTTAGTATTCAATAATGCAATGATTTGTATTTTGCTTTATAAAGTAATATTTTCAACTAATAAACATTAATAGAATCATCTTGATTCTAGATAATATTTAAAAATACACAGAATAAAAACCATTTCGACGAATACCTAAGGTTTAATGTTTTGTCAGACAGTTAAGAGGGCTATAATTGTATTAAAAAATAAAATTTATTACACCCTAGTAGTGAAATTTTGCAGTACATTTTTCCAAAAAACAGTCAGATATATTTTATTAATGTGATAACATAATCAAGATATGAGGTGTTTTTTTTTGGGTGTACCGAAATGTTTTATTTGCAAATTGATGTAATCATCCCATTTAGGGTTTTGCAGACCTATTAACTTGATGAAGAGCGCAGGACCCACATTACATAAATGTACTGGCACATTAGTCTTGATTCATACACATCATAATTATAAAGCCGTAATTTAAATAAGTTAAAATGATTTTTAAATTTTATTATACTTTGATATTAATTTTGAACAATACTTAATTAATTCTCTCTCTATCTTTATGCCAAATGGGATTCCAATTAGGAGCATATTAGCGCCGTGAAATCTGCATCCCAATAGATCCTTCATATTATTATCCCACAACAGCTTCCGATTCTAAATGATATCTGATGATGAAAGAGTTAGTAAAAAAAATATCCGCAGAAGAACTCAAGTAGTGGAGGCTACCCAACGCATAGACACACTCAAGTGGCAACGGATAGGACATATCTGTCGAAGAGACGACAGTCGATGGGGAAAAATATATTGGAGTAGCGGCCATGAACTGGCAAACGAAGTATTGGCCGACCCCCTGCAAGATGGACTGATGACATAAGAAGAATACCGGGAGTGGCCTGGATGCGGAAGGCAGAGGATCGAAGAGGATGGAGACTTATGCGGGAGGTTTACGTTCAACAGGCTTACGATACAGGCTGATGATAATAAAATATATATTGCTGTACTAGAAATAATATATATATGGAATTTTATATAAAGATATTGTTATATAAACATGCATAGGAATAAACTTACCTGCAGATGGTCTTGGTTCTGGATGGATTTTAATTTCTAAAAACTAGACGGCTGGATGCTGCATTTCGAAAGGAAGTGATTGTGAAAGTGTAGGTATTGAGGGAATTGAATTGTTAATAAGTCTGTATCTTCATTATTGAAATTGTTCTTAGAAATCTTTCATTGTTAAGAAAAATGCAACGGTGTGGAAAAAATATGAAAATGAGTTTTTCATGAATTACGATTTCCATACATTAAACATGACGTTAACTTATAAAAAAACATGAAATAACCTTCAGCGTTCCGATTTACTGCCATCGTCCGGCAATAAATCTCTCACGTGATCCATTTTTAATGGGGCTGGGGCGGCTCGCGGCTTCCACATTGCAAGTGTTCGGAATACAATTAATTGAATAGCGATAGGGCGGCTGGTAAGAGGGCGTCCGTGGGCGGGCAGCGGCGCCCATCAATTATTAGGCGGCCGCCGCCCTCTGGGTTTGATGGATGATTTCATCAGCAGTCGAAGTCCGCCCACCTCACCCGCCCACCCGCTGGTATTGCCGAGAGCTAGAGCTTCGGGCAACTCTTTATTTCTTTCGATGTGAGAGACAAATACATTTTAACATCCCCCGTTAATCAAAGATCGACACCATGTCGACGGAATCGTCGCGTGGTGATTGGATGGGGAGCAGGTCACGATACAAAGAACTTTTCGAGAAGCACATTGCAATATATTTTAAGTAAATGACTGACAAATTTCGGTCATCTGCTCGGGACGGAACATTTTGCGTTTCTCGTAGGTCCCGGAAAGACACTTGCTTATATATCTGCGTGTAAGACGAGCGAACAAAAATAAGAGACGAAAGGTTGTATTTCGAGGCCTTTCGGCACCAGCCTTCAAGGGCTATATCGAGTTGATATAAATATTTAAAGCAAAAACAGGAATTAAATGGTGATATGAAAATCATCATGAGGCGTTATATAACATTTCATATTCGTTCCTTCTTTACGTCATATACTGAGTCAAAATCTTTCACCTTAAAGTTTTGTCACCCTTAATGATCTCTGCTTCATCCCATTCCATCTCTACTTAATACAGCTTCATGGAATATTCCAAGACAGCGAGTTCACAGAAGCCTAATGAAAGGGCAGCATAGTTTATGCCCTTTTGTAGCAATCAAAAAACGGTGCATCTTCGTCTCTTGATAAGCGTATTATGGATCGACGCTGTGTCAACTGTCTTCACTCGTCATCCCTTACAAAATCAAACCATATAACTCCCAGCACCTGTTCTCAAAACCCAATATACGGCTGAATTAGATTTTAGTTAAATGTTACACCAAATACTTACAATGTAAATTAATTTAAACAAAATTAAAAAAGTCAAAATAAAGCCTTCTAATTTAATCCACTACGATACTTGAACATTTGTATGATACGACTATATAGATAAATCTTGGCAGAAATATGAAAATCCAGTGAAATTTTGGAAATATAGCACATATCAGAAGTACGTCCCTCATCCGCGCTCGCGATATAAAATTTGATCCCTTCGCTGTCAGATGATGATGTGGTATTTATGTAGGTATTCTATTCACTGATAGATTATATTGGATCCTGGCAGAAGGGAGGTCTTATGGTCGTACGCGATAGAGAGTACGTTTAATATGAAAGCAATAACGCCTTGTAGTGTAGTCGAAAAGCAAATTTTGACGATCAAAATAAACAAGACGCTCTTCTCATCCATCTATATGCTTATTTAGTTGTATGGTTGATAACCATTGTGTGATATGATTATGGATTTAATTATAAATAGGCAATTTGGTCGATGATTGATGACATTAGTATGTTAATTAATGTAACCTATAAACCAAAAAGCATTCATCAACATTCAAAGTATTAAGCTTAAACATTTTAGACATAATACATACCTTAAGCATTCAAACGATTAAGACGTATTATTATTGTCATAGTCTTTTAAGCTGAAGAAGATCAAATTTTCAATATAAACAATTAAATACTCGTTATTTTCTTTAATACTGTTCTCGTATGCAACTGTAATTTTTGTAAGAAATTTACGATTTTATTTTCTAAGCTAAATGATATGTTAACCCATTCACTGCTTATGACGTCTATAGCGGTCATGAGCTGTACATCGAATTTGTAGCCTCATATTACAGCTTTATTCAACTATTTTAATATTAACAATTAACGTACTATATAAATCAATACAAATAATATTGGATTCTAGTGAAAAAGTATGAGCAATATCTGATATATTTGTTTACTAGGAAATATACAACAGTATATCTATTAGACTGCCAAACTGGCGCCGAGCTCAAAAGGATATAATGCATAATCATTTGTCAATGATTATTTTTGTATTTAAAGAATTTAATATTGTAAATTAATATTTATTACAGTGAAAAATGTTAAAAAACGTAATTTTTCAGTTCGCAATAACAAAAAATAAATAGAGATTTTTTTTACAATATAATAAATAGTCTGAAATTTGCTATAGTTTATGTATAACATGTTTTGTCACCAAGTTAAAGGATTAAAACGCTAGAGACTTTTAAATTTCAAACATTATTTTACACGAGTTTTTAATTGTTATATTATTGAAGAAAAATCAAGTAAGATAGGCAACTAATAAGAACCATCTCAGAGAGGCGAGCCCAATAGATTGGTCACATTATGCGCCACGACGGTCTTCTTCACGATATTGTGGAAGGGATGGTTGAAGGTAGAAACTGTAGAGGGCGCCCTAGACGGGAGTATTTGCAGCAAGTATTCGAGGACATGAATTGTAGTGCTTATGCTGAGCTGAAAAGGGTTGCGGAGGACCGAGAGAAATGGAGATCGAGATGCAAGATTCTGTTGCTGCAAACCAATCCACTGGATTGATACTACCAAGAAGATTATTAAAGTATGTAGTGTAATAAATTAATAACTTAATTTTGATGTTAATTTCAATTTTGCAGCTAAAGATTTATCTTCAGACATTTTAGCACACTTAATATTTTCGTCTCTGAAGTACTGAAGTTCAGAGGAGATGACACTCTCCCATGAAAATATAAAAGTAGTTTAAAGATAAAAAATGGCATCGGATCGTTCACTTTGTAGTTTGCGCTGAGTTGAAGTAGCCCCTGAAAGTTTATTTGTAAAAGATACGTCCGCTGAGTGTATTTTACAGAAACTTTCCATGAAACTCAAGACGAGTTAGAAAAGTAATCAATCAATCGTTTTATCGTAGACAATTGTCGCATATGATAATTCAAACTTCAAAAAACAACAGTACACAATCAAAATTATCACATTTGTTCAAACATAACATTTCATGCTTAATGTATTTAACATTATTTCTATGCTTATTTTGTGTATATCTTGAAACAATGGTTCTGTAAGTAAATAAATAAAATTGAAATCAGTCCCTCCAACTAAACGAGATGTTATTTGTAAAAAACTCTTAAATTATTGAATACTGCGAGATTTGATGAGAAGTATCTGAGGCACACTTACACTTATTATGACTTCCTTAAAAATTACAAATATAGCTTAACGCTCAAGAAACGTAGACCATTTTCTCCTAAGAGGAGGATCAACACAATCTTATCTATGTAAATAATTTTCCTAAGATGAAATTTTTTTTACTTCTTCGAATATTTAGACAAGTGAATCATAATCTTTTTGAGAATCCTGGTATCTTATCAAAAGCTATTAGAGATATTATCAATGTATTATTCTTACAAATCCATTTCAAGCTTGAATTTTTTATAAAAAAACACTCGTGTCATAAATTATACTGGCAATGATAATTATTTTCCGCCTTAGTTAATGTAGTCGCTTTAAGAGCAAATACATAAATTATGAACGTGTATATCGCGAAATACATTTCGATATTTCATTTACACAAGAAATAAAATAAATTACTCTCTAGGTTTTCAGTGTAATTAATTAGTCAGTGAAACTATCGAGTTTCGGGTGAGCGAATCACTCACATTTCTCAAAGAGAGAAGCTACAAAAAGGCGTTTTCTCCACAAGGGAACAGTTCGGGGAGATACGTGAGCTAGGACCCACTAGCGCACTTGCCTCACGTTCAATTTCAAGAATGCTTTTCGATTTATCGTCTTTTGCGTTGACAGTCTATTCATGTCTGGAGCCTCCGCCCCTCCGCACCGCTCCTCTTACACCCGCCCCATCCAGCAAAGATTTCAAAATGTTCCCAGTTTCCGGTTGCGAAAATGTTCTTCAATGTACTGCCAGAAGTGCTGCCAACCTTAATTTTATAAATCATGTTACAATTTTATTTTGTGTGCCGAATTTTGTTGAAAAAAAAAATATTTTTAGCTGTCTTTCATTTATCATCATTCTATATTCGATACCGAGTTGTGCATATTTATATATACATTATCGTAACAAATTTCTTGCATATATTTTTTTATGTATTTTCTGTATTGTTCCCAACGGCTTTCTAAGACGGCGAGAGCCAGGTGGCCAGTCTCTTGCGGCATCTAAAGAATATGTGGCAGCTTGGTTCACTCGTCTCTTAACCAACTGTAAGACATTTGGATTTCATTATTTTGCAAAACTCGTATCAATATAACAAATTAACTCAAATCATTAGGCTTATAATCAATTATAATTTTAATATTATTAATGCATCGAATGTTTCAGGTTGGACTTTTTTTATTGGCGTGAGAGATGCTTAGACTTGTGGATTGGGCCGCCTATTGTAACTAAACAATTAATTTTTCATTTAATCTGCTTTCGCTGATATTGATTTTATTTTTTTGAGTATTAGTAAGTGATGTCGCCAGTTGTCATTAGGCTAGGTATTTTATTTTTAAGTCTTGGCAACACTGTGTGCGAAGAGAGCTGTAGCACTACACGGGGCCGCATATTTTATTTACTTCGGCCTCCGTAAAAATAATAGCGACGGGGAAATTATCACAATCTATCATTTTTCTGCGTTCATTTGTTTACGTCAAGTCGCAAAGGAAATTGATTATTTATTGTACTGCAAATAATCGCGATACAGCGATGAAAAAGCATGACGAAAAAATTTGAAATAAATGTTCCATTTTCGAGCACTTTTTTATGGAGCAGATGATGTTTTTGAGACAAATAGGCGTATTATGATTTGAATGAAATATTGGTTGCGTAAAAAAATTAAAGCATTGCTTACGAAACACATTTTTGATTTTAAAAATCTTAAGAGGAATGATGGCATATTTCTTACTATTAATTAAGATGAATTACATCTACTTATGAATCTTAAATTTTCTAAAGGTAGTATTTATTTATTAGTAGACAGATCGTCTATAGTTATTTCAAAATAATTAATTATTATTTAAAATAAGCCTATTTAATTAAATTTTAAATTTATATATATTTTAAATTTCCAACCATTCTTACTCGAAAAAATGTTTATCGTGAACTATGTAATAAATAAATAGCTTATGAATAATTTATTTTTGATTCACATTTATGTTTATTCATTTTTGATGGGGTTTAATATAGTAATTCAAAAAATAATAGAAATATGTTCTAACGAAATTATTATAAATATATAAATTGAAAATATATCACCATTTTTCTCATATACACTCCTGTCATATTTGCTCAAAAATTGCAATCAAGGAATGTCAACTACCGCGCTCCTTGCGTCGTTCTAAGTCATATTCGAGGCATTTAAATTGTATCAATTGTATGTACCCGAAACTCTAAAGTGTACATAAAAGTACATTGTACTAAGTAGGAGTTTGAATATTTTACGGTTTTCCAAGACGAAGGTCTTGAGTACTTTAAAATTATAATTATATTATATGAAGCAATTTTAAGGGTGTATTTATCTTATTTTTATGCAAATTAGACCAAAGTAACTAAGTTCTGGACTATTTAGTCTTAAAGTGCAGCTCAATGTGAAATAATTTTAGTAGAAATATTTTTTAAAGGACTGAAGTGCTATTAGATTCTGATTATTATTAAAAGTTACAAAATTTTAATGATAAAATTCAGAACCATTTTTTATCATTATAAACAATTTCTACAATAAAATATTTCTTCTGTAATAAAACTGCAGTATTATCAAAGGAAATGATATCTTAAGAATGTACTCCGGAAAATATTTCTCAGTAATAATGAAGGAATTTCCTGAAGAATATACAAAAGTATTAATATTTTAAGACGACATCAACTAATTGAATGAAATATTCAGATTCTGATGTACACGTAAATACCGAGATTGTCTGAATCGAGGAATTATGATTCCGTGACTTTGCATTCATTAGCCATAATTTGGTTGTCAGAAAATATAATTAAGCCTAAAATAATTTGAATATTTAATAATAGATCTTTGAGAAAATTTCAGAAAGTTTCTGTTTCAATATTTGCATGAATATTTTGCTTACATTATGTTCTTCTCGTCAACAACCTTTATAAACTCTTTTTCAATTGAAATTCATAATTTTTTTGCATATTATTGAAATTTATAACCATTACTTAATTGTTCATATTTTTTATATGTAAGAATGTTTTTGTGTGGAGTTGTCTGTTTAGACCAAAACACTGATCCGAAAATAGGAAGATCTGACATAATCATTCAATCTCTTTAATCTTAGATTGAAAAAAGGCCGAAAACTTGTTAAACATATATTTTATTTATTAGGCTTTCATTTTGTTTATCTTTTCATATCAATTTCCTGCTATAGTTGGCTATCGAATACCTGAGATAATGTTTATCTATTTGATCATCCTTGCTTGATCCCAAATTGCAAGTCCTGCTTTTTGAAACTAAAATCAGTCTATTTTTCGTAAAGTTTTCGATAGATGGCAAAGACGAAATGATTCTTGACCTTAAAGAATTAGCAGTTGTAGTATTCGAAGTAGAAATAAATGTCTGATAATCTGTTGATTTACAAATCTACATAAATATATGTCAACATCCACGGTGTTTATCCCCCCAGAAATAAGATAAAAAAATATTATTTACGCAGATAATTAAGCGGAAAATCTAAGTAGTATAACATACGAAGAATACCTTCAAACTACGATTGTAGTTTGCGCATCCCAAGGGATATTTTTTCAAGAGGATAAACTTATATAAAAAATACTATTTTGTTTTATGAAAGGAACATTTGAATATTAAGTAAGATTATAATCACGAGAGTCCTATTACTTGCGAAATAATGTGCTATAAATGTTTGTCACGATTTGATACAGGTTACAAGCCCAAGATATCTCTTTATTTTATTAGTGAAGTTTGTTTTAACTGTACTCACTGTCGCGGTCTCGGCTGAACTTTACGATTGTCCATTGTCTACGCCTCACAAAATTCAGACTTCAGGCGAACGAACGCCTGAAAGTCTTATCTCGCGAACAACAAAAGTGCGGCTTTAAGCTTAAATATAGCAACACTAAACCAGCGATGACGGCGGTAAATCAGACGCACAAAGCGGACTGAAAATAAGTAAAATATAATGAAAATAAACTGCATCACAGCAAGCTGTAAGATTTCAAAATTTAAAGCGATAAATAAATCTCTGATTTATAGTATTTAACGAGATCGGCTAATTATTTTGAATTCGGGTCCGACGCTTCGCAATTAATTGCGAGTGCCAAACAGTCTGGACTCGAAATAATTGAATGACTTAATTAAGACCTCGGATGTCCTCTGGTGGGCATTTTTAGGCGAGTGCAGCGGCTCCTGAGGAGCTGAGGGCGGCGATTACACAAAAGCTTCGGCGCTGAATGGGCTTTTGTTGCGAGTAACGGAGATTAACTGGGATTAATGGCGCAATTAAAATTCTAACCGCGCCGTAGTTGAATACATGACGCGCGGCCACTCATCCGAGTGGATTTTCTATGTAAAAGGAAAGTGCTTCCTGTAAATTATTCATTACGCTGTGAGGCTCGGAAACGGCACACTTTTTAACGGCGATAATACAATGGGAGGTGAAGAGTGGTCACCGGAGGTCGCGCGAATGTGAGTAGGAGTCATTTTGATACAACGAAGTAATTGCACAGCGGCTTAGGACAGTTTGGCATTGCTGTTATACCCAGCGTAACGTAACACAATATAACATTTTATTTACATAAATCAATAAAATTTTATCTAGCTCAATCATAACGTTGTCTTTATAAAATAACTACGGGGTAATATAAATTTATCTAAATTTACATTTTCATTTGTTTTTCATGTTATCTAAATGTAGGAATTGCTTTAAAAAGGACTTATTTATTTTATTTACCTTCAAAAAATGTTAGCTAGAATTCTGAACATTATTACATAACTTATTTAGTTAAAACACAAAGGAATAAAACATCATCGTTTTACAAAGCCAATATTTGATTAAATTTTAGATTTTTTTATTTTTTTATTACAACAACGAATGTATTTTCATGATTTGACGGGTGAAATTTCGTTTGTTTTAAGTACAATCAGCGAAAGGATAAATTGAACTGCTGCATTGAAAGCAGCAAAATGCAATATGGTACGTAACTGTGTTAAATCAGCCAACCTAAAGCGGCCTAATTGAAAGGTGGTGTCCAGGTAGTCAGGTGAAAAACGGCAGTAGTCCGAGGTAAATCGACCACGTCTCGTTCCGACAGAATTTCTCTTCCTCTAGAAGGTTAAAGCAGAAAAGTACGAGTATGGCGAGGTTTTTTTTAGCCGAAGGAAGCTGAAAGTCGGTAGCGAACGGTCCCGGTGGGATACGGGTACTACTGATTAACAGGAGTTTTTTTTGAATGATAGCATAAATATGTCGAAAGTTCTCGTATAAATTTTCATTACGTTACAAAGTTTATTACTACCGGAGTTGTTCTATCGGAATATTACAGATTAGGCACGTCCTGCATTAAATCTCCGGGATTTATGACGCCTACGCTTTTACACACGTAATGAAATAATATTAAAAATAGATTTATAAATCGCGTTTACATTTATCACTTAAATATAACCGAAAACGTGATTTGGTAAAGCATTAAAATAAAGTACTCTTGTAATGGCAAAATGATACAAATTGAATGAATCAAAATTAAACTTAAAATATATTTTTTATACATACATTACGGAATAAAAAAATGAGTATATTTGTTAGTGAATTTGGTTAATATTACATTCAATAAAATTTATATTTTTGAATATTGGATTGAACACATCACTTATTTGGCTTTGGGTTTTAAGATATTTTGTTTTTAGTAGTTTAAGGAAGAGTTGATATATAATATATGTACATAGCCACAACAGATATATCTATATTTATAAAATTAAAAATATTTGCAAAAGTTTCTTAGAAAGCAATTATAATATTAATATATATTGGTAACCATTTTTTTACTCGTAATCTTAAGTAAAGATTACAGGTCTTTGCTTTATAAATAAGTGGGATTATTATGGCATAATGTAGGATTGTGGAAATTGTCACGGTATAAATGATAAATCGCTATACAGCCCCGGAAATGAAGTGATCACGTGGGAGAAAAAATCCGGAAATGGGATACATATTATTCTCGCACGTAGCGCCTCGCTACGGAGACGGGGAATTCTGAACTAAACGTGAAATGAGTTATGGCGGTTGACCGCCACACTGCGGGGAATTCCCACATGAGTTTTTGAAATATTTCATGCTTAGAATGTCTCTTTAATGTGAGAGAAATATTTTCATATGAAAGTCCATTACGCCGCGCTGAAATGAAATATTATATCGTAATGTTTATTAAAAGATTAATGACGATAATGAGTGTTGTACTCTCTGACTGTCATTAACAGCAGTGCCGAGAAAGAATATATTTGTGAAAAATTTAATTGATAAAAATAATTATTTAATATTTTACGGTTTTTCAAAAAAAAAAAAACAGTAACATACAAAAAATGAATGTTTTCATACCCGGGAATCATTGTATATTTTTTAGTTAAACGACACAAATATCTGCCATTTATTTAAGAATATTACACCTATATAATATTCGCATCTTTTTTTCTATCGAGTCGTTTATAAATCGAATATCAAGTACATTATTGTAAAATATATTTTACATGTTCTTTGGTTGTTTTGCATACTCATAAATTTACTGCAAACTCTGTATACTCGTACCGAACACTTGTTTTTCTTCTTGAAAATAAAAATATCCCAGTCAATTAATATTCAATTATTAAAACCTCCATAACCGTAAATAAAATATTCGATTACGTCGTAATCGCGTCGATTAATTTTGTTTTGAGCCCTAATAACATCTTTTTTCGTGAAATTTTATGGCCCTAATATAATTAAAAATCTATTAAAATTTCACTTTGGTGTTGGTTTATATTATCAGGATAAAATTTTCAAAGCACAACGTCGGCGCCGACCCATCAATATACGAGGGAAGTATTTAGGAGTATTTTAATAAAATTAGCCAAAATTACTTACGCAGATGGGACGAGACCGGGGTTCAACCCGAGGGGTGTTCACCTCTAGAAACAGAACGAGTAGTTTTCCCAACTTTACACATTAGCAAAATATTGAATTCGGCGTGTCCCATTAACTGTGTTTTTATGGTTTGAGTTTTGTTGAACATTCCCTGAATATTGGTTTATTCTATTATATTTTGTTACATCACAAAATATTCAAATATTAAATGATGAAACATTATACAGATGTCTGAGTAATAGTAATGTTGTATAAAAACATACATATTTACAAATATATAATACTTAATACATAAATGCTTCATATAATTATAACAACATATATTTTTCTACAATTAAGTATTTTTTTTGTAATACTACATAATATAATAATAATAATATAATAATAATAAAAAATATTTATGCAGCCACTAGTGTCATAATCTAAATTTTACATACAATAATTCCAAGCAAATACAGTTTTTTTATATATTTTTTAATTAAACAGAATAGAAAGAAAACATAAATCAAAACTCGCACTGCTACACATCACTACCGACACGTGGAGCAGGGCCGCCTTTCTCCAGAGTAGCGCGACGCCGCCGTACGGCCGGCCGCGGCACCTCCAGCTGATGTGTCCACAGCTGATGTTCCCGTGAAGCCAAACTCGTCATGAATTCCGCCTAGGTAGTCGTGAATGTCACTTAAAAATAAAGTTTGAATTGAGTTTCTTTTTGGCCTGTATTTATTTGTTCAGTAACTAATTCAACGTTTTGGCAGTTAGTTAAATCAATTGGCATTAATTAAAGTTAATCGGCAGTTGACGAAATAAATAAGCTGTATGCAATGTGTCAGTATAAATGTGGTCAGTTTTAAAATTAAAATGGCAGTATTTTATTCCGTATTGGTAAAATTAACGTAAAATTAATGAATAATCAATCCATAAAATGGATCCCTTACTTAATCTTTTATTAAATACCATTCATTAATTATTTCCTACCATTTTTTAATTTTTCTACTGCCGATTGATATTTTTCTACTGAAAAATGATTACTTTTTACTTAATTTTAAGGTATTTATTACTGACCGTTTGGTTAATAATTACTGCCCATTTTTTAAATTAAATACTGCATAAAATTTAGTTACCACTTCTTAAATTTAAGTATATTATATATTATTCATATAACGATGTAATTTTAATATTAAAAAGTAATATTAATCTTTCGGTTCAATGTGAAGTTATAAGTTCATCGGGTTATATAACCCATAAATAAATTAGCAATTTCAAAATAATTGGAATTTTTTGTTTCTTTGAAATCAATTTAGAGGAATTGATTTGGATGAAAAGCAATTTTGCCTAAATTATTTTGATCCCTGTTTGTTATCAGATTTTAACCCTCGCTATTAAAATGCTATGTACCCTTCTGTTTATGGGCCAAGGACTTTGCCTCTTGAGAGATGTATTGGATTATAACCATTACTTTATTTTAATCTGCTGTCAAATTTATAACGCGAATTTATGTATTATATGCTGGCTGTTTTATGACGTATTTGTAAGTAAATCTCAAAGTAGACACATGTTTGTATAATTTACTCTTGTACATACATGCCTTTTAAGTAGAATGGACGAGTAATAAGATTCAAGGAGATTAATAAATATTTAACAAAATTTAAGTTTAAAGAATTACGTGGCGGCAGGATGCAGGAGCAGATTAACAATAAAAAAGAACTTGTTTTTTACAACACACAATTCGCATTTATTTTTATCAAAAACTTGAATTTTCGTCTGGCCGGTATGGCGCTCGGCGGCCGGACGAAAAGTTAACCTACAACTGCGGAACACTGTGACATCTAGCGCCGCCAAGAAAATCACGGCAAATAAGCAAAATAAAGATGATAGTTGCACCAACATGAAAAGCAGCGACTGTCATTACAAATAAAATGGCTAATGCAAGCGCTGTGTAATTTTATATAATATATATAATCGTGTCGGAAACAACAGGGTCAGATCCTGTCTGCCCAGAAGTGGGCGACGTCGATGGCGTTACTTCTGGCCATCATCAGGTCTTCCTGGGTGCAGCCACTCGGGCACAGCGCACACTCCAGAAGGTGTGACAGGGTCTGCTCCACGCCGCAGTCACATTCAGTCGGTCCGCTGTAAAACTGTCAGGCCCTCATTTGTGTCCTCGTCTTGCATACTCCGGTCCGAAATCTGTTAAGGGACCTCCATATATTCCACCCTTGGTCATGTCCAGGGGCTAGGTCCTCTTTATATAATTAAAAACTAACATTACTAGATGTGCATTTTAGGCGATTGAAAAATAAGTGACCAAAAATCGTTTTTCGAGGCTTTTCGGCATCAGCCTAAAAGAGCTATATCAAGTTGATATTAGTATGTTCTTATTTAAGAAATTGGAATCATTATATTTATCCTAGTATTTATTTTTTATTAAAGATGCAATGAAAATACCAATATATTATAAACTCGTATATAAATATTTTCAATTACTTTCCATATACTTTCCATGCCTGGAGCATTAGGTAATCACATATTGCTGTCACTCAGTCCTGTCGGTGTCACTACCTATCGTTCCCAGACAATTCGTTCAACGAGTCATCGGTAACGGCATGGGGCGCACTGTACGTCTAGTGCACGGGACATTTGGTGCATTGAACAACTAATGCACTGCATGTCTCGCTTACCTAACCTAACCTAAGTTATTTCGTTAACGTGACCTATGGATCTCTGGACTATGATCACTGGACAAATCTTTAGGTTAGATTTTCATGACATCCAGTGCACTAGTTGTCTCGTGCACAACATTTCCCGTGCACCAGACGTCCAGTGCGCCCCACGTCGTTACCAATGAGTCGTTGAATGAATTGCTTAGGAACGAAATGCATCAGAACCAATTCTGTCACTTTTCATTGTTCATGCCTTGTCACACCCGATAAGTGGTGAACTATCAATTTTTTTATTTAGGTCTAATATTGCTTAGCTTCGGTGATCTAACGAAAAGTCCGCTTCTAATATGTTATCGTTTATTTAAGAGCATTAAAAACTTTTTAAAAATTTCATACCTTAATAAATATAATGCTCTAATTAATACTCGTTTAACACCTTTGATATTGAACATATCAAATGCTACGTAAGTTTTATTTTGAAATTATTTGAAGCTGAATACAATAAAGATATGGTTACTATCATTAAATTGAGACCCTTTTTGAAAATAACAATATTAAAACTTATATGTTTTTCGTTTCATAATTTATTATAGGAAACCCATACAGGTAAAGTGTTCGGTTACGGCGAACAATATCCGCGGCATATGAAACGTAAAATTGATACCCCGAGGCCTGGGCGTATTGAATAGAGACGTACGCAGAGAAGAAATGTTAGTACACACGAGCGTAAAAACAATATGATAGTGGTCCATGTATCGCAAAGTGTGGGCTATATTCAAACCATTTTGAATAACCCTTCTCACGGCTATTGTTTGGCGAATAAAGTGCCAGTGGAGTCTCATTTCCTTCCACTGAGCCCTTATTTAAAAAGCTTTCGACGTCTGAAAATATCATTTTCTGCTTCACTTTGTTTGCAATATGTAATTTT
Source organism: Glossosoma conforme (assembly GCA_022606575.1). Taxonomy (NCBI): domain Eukaryota; kingdom Metazoa; phylum Arthropoda; class Insecta; order Trichoptera; family Glossosomatidae; genus Glossosoma; species Glossosoma conforme. The sequence continues at coordinate 694,910 of JAGTXR010000219.1, read as the reverse complement.
ATACTTTTTATGCTATTTCATAGTAGATCCGTCAACTTCTCACTCACGATAGAAAAGCTTACATATTTTAAGTTGGAAGCTAGAGAAGCTTCGTCTCCTGATTTGTCTAGAGATGTTCGTGTTTTCTAATTTGATGTTGATGAATAAACGTACGAGGGTTAAATTAACAATGTTTGGATGAGAATTTCAGGATAGTAGCGAAAAAAAAGTCTTTTAGAACCGAATTCCATAGATTAGAGATTAGACGTCATAGGCGCTACTCTCTTTTTGATTGATTGAAATGAAAAATTGAATCCAAAGTGTTCGTATACGAGAATATGTCAAATTTGCAATCTGTATATAGTTAGTAGTTGTATGTAAGTGAAAAAATAATGTACTTTTAAAAAAATATACATTTTTATGCGAAAGTCCTTCTTTCTGATTCGATTAAATAAAATAATTATTATCTTTTTTGAGATTAAAAAAGGTTAATGGTACTTACAATTGTTACAAAATACCATAGAACAACTGTGGGGTTCTTTTTGTCAAATATAGCAAATACAACAAAAGATAATGCGTGTTATTTCTCGCTATACGAATAATAAATAATTTGTTTTTAACTGTTACATTTCAAAAATAAATTCCATAATGATTAATGATAAATCTACACTGAATCGAAAGAGTGTCAAAAATTTGTTTTTATATATTTATACTAAAAAAAAGAGAAAACCACTTTTGATTTATATTTAGCAATAATTACAAATAAAGCAAATTCTCTATTATTCTCATGGCAGTTGCACGTAAGCTGTGATTATTAATCTTCGTATGAGTTGATATTATGTAGATTGATTTCCATGCAGTACTGCAATAATAAATAAATATGATAAATTTCATATTTATTAATCGTATCCATGTAACTGAAGTTAGCAAACCAGTGATAACCATTCACTTTGTGCTTCTACGCTTTGCTTGAGCCTTACACGAATAAGCCGATTATCTAGTATTTTACATAGAACTTTATTACAACGACCTTCTAATTGAGAGTATCAAGAATCCAACATCATAAATGTATTTTTTCAAATTAATCTTAATTATTTCCTACACTAAGTTATTTTTTATACATATCCAATAACTCATACGATTTTCCTCCATTAACGGTATGTATCAGGCGTGCATCCCAATGAAGAAGTATAACACGCTCCGTTCGTGTTTTGAGATATGTTTCCACAGCTCCTATTATTTCCTCCGCTCCTGTCACTCGTAATTTTCTTCGCATCTACTCCTTGACGCCAACATGATGGGTACTTTGCACGGGATATCTTTGCTATTTTCTCCCAGTCATTCCTTTCTCTCAATCATACTTGTTTATTTTATATCAGTAAAATTGAACACATGCCATGTTTCGTTATTTATCTTTATGATAATAAATGGCAGTATATTTACGCGCACATTCCCAATAAAAACAACACTATTAAATATATAAGAATTTTATGCCTTGTTTTAATATTGATCGTTTTGACCACTGTTTCATTTAATGGAAGACTGCAGTTTCGCAAAATAATACTTAAAACTTATTGTGTTAATCAAAAGTGGTGATCGGATAACTGTGTTAATATTGTTAAAATGTTAGAAACATATTAACTGTAAAATGTTTTGTATGCTTGCTTAAATGTGCCCATATTTAAAATTAACTCTGTGATTTTAAGTATATATAAATCATCTTTCAAATTCAAGGAAAACATATTTATTTTTTGTTATTTTTATTAATATCAATACGTTTTATTATAATTTCATATTGTTTTATGAAATTCATGCTTGAATTTAATTATTTCAATATAGAATTTTATAGTTTTTGGTAATTCTGTATCGAACAAAGTGCGAGAGAGGGTTGGGTTGAATGGCTTCTGAACACACATTTATGCATCAGGGGTATCGAAATTTAAGTCAAAACAAGTATTTTGTAATTCAAAATATTTATTCACTTAAATTTTTTTTTTAAGAATTTTAATATCAAGAAAAAGAAACTTGGAATTCTGCTCGGAGCTGATCATTATGGTTGTGGAAAATTTTCTGTATGTACGAGTAAAATAAAATGTAATCTTACAACATTTCAAATTAAAAAAAATCTCTAAGAAGTTCTAGTTAAACATATATTTAAACTAAAATTAGGCTACTTATTTATCACTTAAAAGTTTGGTAAGAATTTATAATTTATATTACTAATCTTCTTCGTAGTATCAATCCGGTGGATTGGTTTGCAGCAACAGAATCTTGCATCTCGATCTCCATTCCTCTCGGTCCTCCGCAACCCTTTTCAGCTCAGCATAAGCGCTACAATTCATGTCCTCGAATACTTGCTGTAAATACTCCCGTCTAGGGCGCCCTCTACAGTTTCTACCCTCAACCATCCCCTCCACAATATCGTGAAGAAGACCATCGTGGCGCATGATGTGACCAATCCATCGGGCTCGCCTCTCTGAGATGGTTCTTATTAGGTGCCTATCTTCGTTGATTATCCTGAGAACCTCATTGTTCGTGACGTGGTCTCTCCAGGAAATTCCGAGAATTCTTCTGTACGACCATATCTCAAAGGCCTCTAGTCTTTTTTTATCACTTTAAGATAAGCACCATGTCTCACAGCCGTACATTAAGATGCTCCAAACAAGTGTTTTGGCAAGTTGCTTGCGGAGCCCTAAAGTAATATTCTTTGACTCAAGAATTTTGGCTTTTTTATTGAAAGCTAGCCTTGCTTGATGTATTCGACTGTTAACTTCTCTTTTTGTTCTGCCATCCCAGGTGATCGTACTTCCAAGGTATACAAATTCTTTTGCATCTTTTAGGGGTACTCCTAGCATTGATATGTAATTTTCTGCTGCTCATTGCGGCTTACTCTCATAACTTTGGTTTTTGTGCTGTTTATCTTCATATTGTAGTTGGAATTAAATATGTTTTCCTAATAGAATTTAAGAATATTACGAGATAGGAAACGATTTAGGTGATTATTGATAAGTTAACGTATGCATATTCGGAAGACTAAAAATTCGAAAAATAATATTGATGAGATATTTGGGTTGTTTGGTGATCTCTGACGTACTTCTTTCACCTTACGACCTCGGGCCTGAATACAAGCTTTGGTAGGCAACCGTCCGGGCCTTGATGAAACGAAATTGGACCGCGAGGCCTATAGGTGTAAAATGTACGCATGCTTTATTGGATAATGAAAATTTCGATACGATAAAATATTTTAGAAGGGTTTCCAGTTGACATTTAGAGGTATTTCGTAATAGAAATGACGCGGCGGGGCGGACTGACGCGCCGCATTGAAATGTACTAGCGGAATATTTGGAAATCAATCGCTCGACCGTTTTATGATTTAATTGAAAATAATTAAACACATCAAACGATTTCTGTTAATTTATATATACATTTAAAGCTGCTGTATTTTCAACGATTGTAAAAAAATAAATACTCCTGATCAAAAATCGCCTATAACAAATAAAATTGTTCATATTAATTTAATTATAACACTTTACAATCAATATACTAAAAATATTATTTTATTCAAACGTGAATAATATAATGAAATATAAAAAACAAAAAATAAAGAAAGCAGTAAAAAGAATACAGATTCAGGAAACCATTGCCATAAAAAAAAATGGAAAAATATTTATAAACAGATACTTAATATTGTTAAGAGTGTATTTATTACATTATAAATATTCTGACTTTCAAAAAAAGTCTGCAAAATCTAGTAGATTTAAATTTAGCTAGATTTTTTTAAATTTTATTATGTATATTTAATAATTTTATTTCCTACTAATTAGTTCATTCTTTTAAAAATATGAATTATGTCTTTTCGGTTAAAAGACGGATATGGAAATAAATGACTGAGATATTTAATCTGAATTGTATAGGGTACAAACTTAAGATGTTTCTTTCAAGCCTCTATTTATCGTTTAACAAAACCGTCGGAAAATACATGTATTATTTAATCAATGAATCTTGATATTGATGATCTGAAATTAATTGACACAAGATGAGTACATGGTTGAATAATTTATAGCAGCAATATACACCGACTGCACTGGTTGAGAGTTTCGGCTAGAATCCAGTATAAATTATGCCTCTTAGCTTACAAGGCACTCAACGGAACTGCACCGGGCTATCTGACAGAACTTATTAAGCCTTCCGAAATAAGCACGCGTGGAGAGACACTCAGATCAGCTAGAGCAAATAGAAGCAACCTGCAGCTGACGGGAGGTAGTCCTAGCACGGTCTTTGGCAATCGGGCTTTCAGCTACGCTGCGCCAATGGCCTGGAACTCACTACCGGAAAGCATAAGAGAGCTTAAAGCAGAGGCATCCTTCAGAAGCAGACTCAAGACCCACCTTTTTACTCAGAGAGGCAAAGAAGCGCTTTTGGAATGATCATTCTCAAAATATTATAATAATAATTTATGACGAAATTTTCTTTCAATTGGTAGAAAACATTACGTAGAAGAAATATAATATTCAAAACCAATGGATTTTAATACTATTTTGTCGTATACGAGTATATATCGATCATCTTATGTTAATATTTTTTTCATTTACAGTTGTTGCGTTATTGTATTTTTTGTATGACCTAAAATATTTTCGAATATTATTATACTTTTCAAAAAAAAAATTTTGATTTCAGTTTTACAGGCGCGTAAAATGAACCGATCGTTTGATTGAATCGTATCGCAGTTATCTCGCCCCGTAACATCGCCGACCCATCGTTAAATTTACATGGCCGAGTTGAAAACGTTACGTTACGGGGGAGTCGTCGCCATGCAGAATATATTCGATACAAGTACGCGTGGGATAGTTTTTAGATGGACCTTTTTACAACCCAAAGAATCGTAGAAAGTAAGGTTGAGATAAAAATGAAGAAGATTAATAGGCACGGGAAAAAGGAAAATAGTCGCTTTGAACAAAGAGAAAAAACACTTGCGGGAAACCGAATTTAAATATTTTGAAGTAAGAGAATATTTTAAATTCTTAATTCTTGACAGTTTATATAAACATTTAACAGCTAATACATATAAAAATTCATAGGAAATACCATCTTAAAGATATTCCTCAAGTTCATTAATTATCATGAAATTCACAAATGATAATATATGTGTTGGAATAATAAAACAAATGCATTTATCTGGATTTGATCAAGCGGTTGGATATTGAAAACCTTATATATTTTCGCAAAGTGATGATCGCCTACAATTTTCATGCTTTAATTATGAATATTTATAAAACTAAGTAATAAACTAAAAAATAATATTATTATTTGTGTAAATATTGTTATTTTATTTTGATATCAAAGAATATTCGATATCAGATATATTATTTGCCCATCGAGTGAATATTTTAAGAACATCGTGGCTTGACAAAATAAATTTAAATTATAAAAAAATGTAGTAGCACCCAATGTTGTTTGAGGATCACATACAGCATTTAGTTACTCTGAAAATAAGCGTCATATAATCCACAGATGAGATTACAGGTATTCTTGTGTACGTGTTTATTTAAAACTATTTTATTCAAATAAAACAAATCGTTGTTTCTAGATAAATATAATACAATAATATAATGTGAATATATATGATGTACTGCATTGTATTTAATTATAAGTGTGACGCCACGATGCACTTAGACAATGAAAATACTCGGTCGGCAGAAATTATTCATCTTCGTAGACTGTAATGGATTAATCTTCTTTCACTGAAGCCAAAATTGCAGGCTCTCTGTGAAAGGAAGCAAGTAGTACTTCGAGTTAATTTAATACATTTACTATGCACTCGGCTACTCACCAAGTCTACCAAGGAAGTGCTGCTGATGCAGCAAACATCTGATTAGGTACCGGAGTCAGCGCCGAGTGGGTTCGCTTTGCTTTGAGTGTCGAGTTTCAGGTCTTCTACTGCGTTTCGCAGTTAATATCAATTAGATACCTGCTCTTAAGCGAACTTACGAAGGAACATAACTTATAACCAAGAAGTAGCGAACCGAGTAGCCATGGCGTGAGTGAAAATAAATAATATTTAACTTTCTTCTTCTTCGTGTCAGTGACGTCAAATTATTTCTGTCCAGTATCTGGCAACATCGATAGCCCGTGTGTTGCCTAGGATATGGTCTTGAGGTGTGCATCTTGTTGGGCACTTGGAGCAGGATCTCAGGTGTGAGGCGGTCTGCAGTTCTCCGCAGTTGCACAATAGTGGCTCTTCCTGCCGAAGAATTCCCCACCGCTCGAAGTTGTCTTTTATTCTACCAACTCCGGTTCTTAATCAGTTCAGAGATTTCCAGGTTCGCCAGTCTAGGTTCTTGCCAGTTGGGAGGCCGTCCTTTGGAGCAATGAAATCCTCTTGGGCGACTTGTCGCCAGAGCTGGAGTCTCTTATTTTCAGGGCCGGATGTGAGAGGTTGTGTGGATCACAGAAAGCAACAATATTAAATTATAATCATTTAACGAGTTAATAACTGATTGAGGTATGATGATATAAAAGGTTCTTCGGATACCACCATCATTGTGCAGTAAAATTACCAATTCATTAAGTTATTTTTTGTTGAATTAAAATCCTAATTTTATGTGTATTAAATGTAAATGTTTTAGGTTGAATTAAAAGTAAAAACATGAAATATAGAAACAAGATGAAATTTTTTTTTTGTGCACATTTTTATAAGACAAAATAAATAAATTGTATTCACAGAATCAACTCATTAAGCCAAAACGTCAAAAGTTTTCTTGTTTCTCATATTGAAATAATTTCCTGTCTGTTTGTGCGGCTCGGAAAACATTTTTAAATGAAAATATTAATCTCCGTCGTAGCAAATTGGTAGAAATTGTTTTCATGTGACGCAAATTCGCTAAGAAAATAACTACGTCAAATGAAACCCTATAAGTTTCATTATACTGAATATGTATTTGGTAAGTTTATTTATACTCGTTAATATTATAAATAGTTGGTTACCGATCGTATAACAGTTATGTAAAGTTAAGACACTTTAAAGAATATAACCAACAATTTTTATTTAATTATATATAATTTTGGTTGGTGTTATTACGATGATAACTAGTAAAAATAATTTTCCACACTTAGTTTATCAATAAGTTGATACAAAAAACTTAGTTTACTACTATTTAGACAGTTGTGGAACAAGTTTTTCAATTTTAGCACGTTCATCGCCAACACCGTTTTTTTAAAGAGACGGAAAATGTTTTTGTGGTATTAGGTGTTAGGGCCACGTCGGACATTCTGAATAGCAGTTTGTATAGAGCGCGTGACTGAAAGCGCAAAACAAAAAGCTAAATTTATGTTTGTCGTATCAGCCACCGGTGGCCGACGCGGCGTGATTGCAATGAATCAGTGTCGGCCACCGGTGGTTGACATGGCGATGAACGTGATAAAAACACTTTCAATACGACTAAGAATAATATTTACTCGTATGTCATAATATAATCCAATTTTTAAAAATGGTTCAAAGGCATTCCGGACTATTTTATTTTATTTTTATATATCAAAAATAGAAATAAAGTTCTTCGACAAGCGTTACTCGTCTTCGACATGCAAGTATTTAAAAAAAAATTGCTGCGTTTCGTAAATGATACACAAATTCCATGGCATTGGCTATTCTTCCTTGTAAGCTAAAATTATATTTTCTTATTTTTTTTCTATAAATAATTCTGGGTGGATATACTTAATATCAAATAATCTCTTATTTATAAAATAATATATAATAATAAAAGGCGTTGTACGAACTAAGTTTGTGAAATACTATGACTGCGGTGGCATTCACGGGATGTCTTTTGTTTACCATCTCATTTGAATAAAATGTTGAAGCAATTTTTAGTCACAAAAGATCATATGGATATATATCTATCTGTCAATTACTTAGATCTTGTAGTATAATAAATGTAAAATAGCATCACCAAATTTTGAACTTATGACAGCTAATGTTGTGTTTAAGTGTCCTAATCTCTCAGCTACTCATATATATTCCTTGTTAATGATAAATAAATGTTGTAACTCAGTGCTTTCTTATTATTTAAAAAAGAAAATATCATCAATTTCAGATACTCGTATACGGTTTATTATTCGCCTTTTGACACCATTAATTTATATGTTTGCATAAAAATAAAATCCCAGTAAGATGCATTCCCACTGAGTGTGTATCCGCTGTGCTTATTTATGTTTATGTGTGCGACACACCGAGATTCTGTAAGTTGAGATAAAACAGATAAAGTGGAAATGAATACGTTGAGGGAAACGTCACCTGGGGAGAAGAGCATCAAGCGGGGAGAGCTCAAGGAAAAGTAACGGAAAATTGTGCTTACATTACGCCTTTGAAATTCTACAAGTATTTTGGGCGAATACATATTATTGATAATACGCACATCACCTTTTGTTGATGAACGAGTACGAGCAGATACTTTTTTATAAGGTTTTATTATGTTGTTGTGAATGACGTATTCGAAGAGAGAAATATGGCATTTCATTTTGTAGAAAATATACCTTATTTATGTTTAAGAAATATAAAGTTTTTTTTTTATATTTTTAAGAATTTCTCAGCTTGTTTTGAATCTTGTATTTTTTGCTGTTGTTAAATATTAGCTTAAATATTTTGAAATATTCAATTAACAGCGCAAAAACAATTATTACAATATTACAGACACATAATTTGATTATGTATTTTGTTTTATAGCATATATTTTACTTTATTTTGTAAATATTTTATTTTCATTTGGTTAAGTTATTTATTTAATTAAATAACAATAATTTCTATATGAAAATGGCGTCTGTTAATAAAAGTACCTTTCATGATCTATAAAAATAGCAAAAATCTACGTGACTCTTCCTATGCCATCGCATTTGATTTCTAGTAGTAAGTAAATTAAAAATACTTTAGATTAAATTTGATGAATTGAAAGTATGTTTTATTACACACGAAAGTAAAATAACTCAAAATCAAATATTTCTCTTTCTATACATTTATAAAGGCTGAATAAGTTACTCATACAATATAAAGAAACATTAAACATTATTCGATGAAAAAAACTAGAAAAATAAAGCATATTTTAACAAAATAATAAAAAAAAAAATATATAATTATGCTCAATTTTTTTAATTTAAAACCATTGAAAACATTAAAAAGAATTTTTCAGCACGTTTTTATACTCATTTCCCCGTATTTAATGTTGAGCAAAATAAAATATTACTAATTTATAACCATTCATATGTACAACCAAAAAACAAGCTTTATTTATTTTCATCGTCATTTCGTAAAATTATTAAAAAAAAAAAACAATATGTACATTGTTATCTGATTTATTCAATATAACAGAGATAATGCTGATTTTATAAAACTAATCAACGCTTACACCTTGAATAAAAAACAAGCCAAACGATAAAATATAACTCTAAGTCGATCTCATAGGAGAGTCTTTATGAAACCGTTTACCGTTTGAAAATCGAAGCGATAATTTTCGACCTTCCAACTCCGGGCGGACTTAACCACATAAATTTATTTACGTAAACCTAAAAGTTAGAAGTTCACCGGTCGCGTTATAAAGTTACAATTTCGGTCCCGATAAGCTGAAAAAGGTCGCACAGTTTTTTCACAGCCGGCCGAAAGTGAAATTTTCGCCAGATGGTCTGAAAAAGGCATAATCTCTTAGGGGCATCTTACAAGATCTCCAATTCGAAGTTGTTCCAGTAAAACGATAATCTGATAAAAGTTGTTTTCGTAAATAAAAAAAAAATGTAGTAGATTTGAAGTTTGCCCTTCCAAGATTTTTGATAAAACAGAATATTTTCGTGGCAAGTGAGATATGAGTTGACGGCGAATTTATCGAAAAACTTTTTAAGAACGATTGGCATCTCCATCAAATATTTGATGGAATTAAACATAAGTTAACATAGACAATATTTGAATTTTATTTTAAGATATTTAAATTGTAATATAAAAATCGGATTGAGCCCCTTACGAGCCTTCCGAAGTCTGAATCAAATGTTTCTAGCCTTGAGAATTTCAAGCTAAATGTACAATTTAACATAAAGTACATGCTGATTAACAAGTAACGAAATGTGTTTTAGATTCAACAGCTTCTTGAAATCACATACAATGTTTCTAGGCGGACATCTTGGTGCATACATGTTTGGTGGATAAAAAAATAATACTCTTAATATCCACACTATAACATTAATATTTTTAATACTTCATGGGCTTAGTGCTAAGTCATGGGTAATGGCAGTTAACTGAATTGCGTGGAATCAATTTGTAGTAATAAAATATTAGACATAGATTTTTTTTTTATTATGAAAATATTAATTCCACTGAAATATATGTGTAGGAATGATTTGCGTTAAATTTTAAGGTGAAAGTGAAGTAAATCATAAATAATATAAACGAAAACTTTGAAAAAAAGTTAACACCCTGAGAATAATAATATTTTGAAATATGAATACTGTTAAAGATACTCTCTAACTCGCAGCACTCGGAGCTTCGCTTAGTAAAAGTAACAGAGGGGCTTTTATACGCATGTGTAAATAAAAATGCGAACATTTATCTCTTGGCGCAGGGGCGTAAGGTAAATTTAAAGGTTTTGTTGCTCCTCCTAATGTATTGCACACTACCTAGATAGCGACCATATCTTCATCTAGGCAACTTTCGTAATCAAACAACACTTTGGGAAAAGGCTTTCATGATTCTTAAACAGTTTTCGTAATAAAGTGGCATTTATACAAGAAAATGTGTCCCGGGAAGTGACACATGTGCTCTAGATATTTTTAATAAAATCCGCGAGAAAAACATTTTCGCATTTTCAGGAAATTTAGAGGAGACGCCAAAATCTATAATGGCGGTGGCATTGTTGAGAAATCGGAAAAGTCGCCTTTATCTGAGACGGGAAATATATTTTTTCACCGTGTATAGAATTTTATACTATTATCGATCAAATTTCACGTTTCAAGATGGCACTCTCATATGCCCCAATGTTTTCTGTAGATTTTTTTTATTTCTACCGCTTCATATTATTTGTTTTGTGATACATAGAAGGACAATAAAATAAAAAATACCATATATTTTATTTCGCTGAATGCTTGTGCGATGTCATGCCTTATACGAAAAAATAAAATATAAATTTTGATAAAGAAACAGAAAATGATTATTTGATAAAGATTAAGTATTTGACGTTTTAAATTAGTTTACTTTTTATTGCGTCAGCTTAAATAATCATAATTCTTATCAAAAGCGGCTTCACCCCTGGCCAATTAATTTCCCGAAATAAATTTTCTCATATTCAAAGGCCTCGATATGTTTTCTAAATAATATAAATTGAAAAGTAAGGAAATATTTTATGTCGTTGCTTAAATTATCATATATTATAGTGTATATCAGTTAATTTTTATGTTTTTCGCCGACTGTTTCTCTAAGTAAATGTAAATGCGACTATTTTTTATGGAAACAAATTTTAGAAACTGCCTCATATATATTCGCTGCCTAGTTGTTGTCTATAGTAGGTAAAGAATTTCATTAATTAACAGTGTAAAATCATCATTGCATATCCGCCTATAAGATGAAAAATGTGGTGGTCACATACTGCTACTATAAATTTCTTTCAGTCGCCGTGGTTCTTGTCTCATGCCAGGCTGTCTCATTCTAGGTATAATTAAATAATTAAAGAATGCTGAAAATGAATTGATTATTATTAAGTAAGACTTCGATTCAATTATGAACTCCATAATCGATGACTCGACATTATTGCAGGAAATTACGTTCAATGTTCCCTCCCGGTTCACTAGGGGCAGTGACCTGCTACGTGTAAGGACATCCAAAACCAACTACGGATTCTATTCTTCTATGTTAAGAATGTGTAGACTGGTTAACTCCTCTAGTGACTTGGACTTTTTCGGGGTGGACCTTCCAGCATTTCGCAGATCCCTCTACTAATGTACTAGATATATTTTTTTTACTCATGTTCATGTTTTGTCTAAATGTATTGTCTTAGCTATTATATTGTTCTGTTTTACCATTTCATTTATTATATTTTCTATTTTAAAACCGTATGTATTGGCCTAGGCCGTTAGTAAAATAAAATAAAATAAAATAAATAAAAATAAAATAACAGCTGTCTGCGAAAACATCTGGATCAGAAGATACAGCTGTAGGAAGCGATAGTGGACTATGATTGTTAACTGAAATGCCCTTTTGTAATCACAAAGAAAACAACAGAATATTGACGATCGATTATAAAGAGGGTCTGTGGTGCGGAAGGGTTGAAGAGCCATCACATCTCACGGAGAAGTCAGACGTTGGCCAGAAGCAACTTAACATAAATTTAATTTGGCAACCTGCCCCGGCTGCCAATGGAAATCCAAATAGCGCTTCGAATTACCGAATACAAAATTGGATTTTTGATTAACTCTTCATAAATAATTGTATCGGACAATAAATATTAATTCACTCATAATCAGAATGTGTCAACGTCAGCGGGGTAAAATCTTTGACATTAGAAATTGCTAGCAAATTGAAACACTGCTCTGTTTTCTTTTTATTTCATTTAAAAATAATACAAATGTTTTATCCTCCCAAAACAACTATTTATTAAATTATCGGACTTGTTAGATTACTACAATGCGTATTAATTAAAACTAATATATTATTTTTTTGACGTTAAATCCACCGCAAGAATAGTTTGGCTCAAAAATAATCTGAAAAGATTCAAAACAATATGATAATTAAGTAGTAAGTTTTATTGATTTTTATGTACACAGTTAAAGAGAAAAAATATATATATTTAAATTGAATACCTGCTTAGCGCCAAACATCCGAATATTGTTGTATCAAGTAACCACTTGGCATACTATCTGAAACCAATAAAGTCGTATGAGTGTATCTATGAACTACAATCAGGGTTAGTAGATGATATTGTAGCTTTTGGTTTTAGCCGTGTATGGCGAATTACTCCTTTCCAATATTTCGACCGCCATTGTACGGGTCTTCTTCAGGGTCGATGACTTAGGTAGCTTAGCCGTCAGCCTAACGTACCTCCACGAGCGTCATGTGGGAGAATTGTGTACGGTGGGTATGTTCCAAGAAGCGTACCTCCACGAACGTCATAATGAGTATATTTTAAGGAGCATACCTCCTCGAACGTCATGTCGGACTGTGATTGTCCTTGCTTGTCTGTACAGGTTTTTGAGTATGTGCTAGAAGTGAAAGCCATGCTGTTTTGAGAATCAAACCGTCATCCATGTTGATGGGATGTCTTTTGATTTCAATGGCTTCCTTTACTAGGCTTGCGTGTTTCCCTTGCGTTCGAGCCACTTAGTCATCAATCCTGAAGAAGACCCCTGCAATGGCAGTCGAAATGTTGAAAATGAGTAGTTCGCCACACACGGCTAAACTCAAAAGCCACAATATTAAATCTGGCGCTAAAAACCTAAGAAGTTATTTAGGGTTAGTAGATATGAATACATATCAGTAGACTACCGTAGTGTGGAACAAGTTGGAGTCTTATTATACTGATTTTCCAAGAGAAAACCAATTAAGAAGATTGACAAAACTTATATCATTCGAGATCATTAGTGACATGATGCTTATTCATGACCGACATGGTTCCGTCGCATTTCGTTCCCAGACAATTCCTTCAACGACTCATCGGTAACGACGTGGGGCGCACAGGACGTCTGGTACATTTTATATTACACTATATATATCTGCTCCCCTAACTGGAGCATATAGCATTCACAAACTGCCACCACAAAGCTCTGTCAGCCACTATAATCTTCGACTCATTCCAAGTCAACTCCGCCACCTGCACCTCGCCGAGTATATTCTATGTATAGGTCCCGATGGCCTTTCCGGGGGTTTTGAGAAAAGGCTAATGTCGTTTTTATTTTATAACAACAACTGCTTATATATTATTATTTGTTTATCTATCTACCGGTGGATATAGCTCAATGTTCAAAGCATTAGATTTGCAAGCTAAAGGTCGTGGGTTCAATCCCCGACGGAGGTCAAAAAAAGAAAAGATTTATAATCGACTTATGAGCTCTAAAATACCCCCGGTTGGTGTGAATTTGATCTCTCACCCGTAAAATGCCAGTCATAGCGTATTAATCAAAATCGGTGGTAGACAGAGGTCATCCCGTGAAGATCACCCATTCATAGTAAATTCATGTAACAATTAAGGATGCTACGTGAATCTCGGGCTGTAATCTAAGACGTTGGCGGATCAACACTCCACATGCAGCGCTTACCCATATGCAGCATGTTAAGCGTCATAGAATTCCACAAATGAGACTCCAGAATTACTATCACTATCTGTTAGTATTCTCCTGTATGTTTTTATACATACAAATAAAAAAAACTTATATATATGAAAATATTATTTGTGATTCTTACTTTAAGAAAATAAGGCGTCACGTAAAAGGCTTTTTATGGAATAAACCGAAAAGTAGAAAACTATACAGGTGTTAAAGGAGGATAAACGAATGTCAAGAAGAGCGAAGAGATGACTGATGGAATAACGTGCGAACAAGTTTTACAAATAAAAAAAAGTCTCTTCGGTAAGTTTGACAGGTGATACATCTAAAATCTTGTTACTACAATGGTGTTTCCATGACATTCTATTCTAGGCAGAGAAAAGCCGACTCGTGTGAGAATAAGATGATTGTAGATCACTCAAGATACTTCTTCATGTCGCTATAAGTATAATTATATATAGTCCACGTCGTCAGGTTTATTGGCAAAGTTTTTCAGAATGTTTGCTTTCCTATAGAAGCCGGTTGACGGAGCTCAGGTAAAGTTGAAAATAGCTCGCGTATTCATGATAAAAGCTGTATCGATCAAGCAGCCATATATGTTTTTCATGTAGCTGTAACAGTAATAAATACATTATTATACGAGCAAGACTTGTATTTTAAATATACATTTACATTTCTTAAAAGGTTTTTTATGTTTAATATTGGTAGTATATTATTACGTGAGAGAAAAAAATTCAAAAATATTTTCTTCGTTTTTCACATAGCTTTTCTACATACTCTTATATTTACACATATTGCTATAACTTTGCCAATTTACGTAAAGTTTATGCATAATTTGAATAAAATATTTTATCTAAATTTATAGTTGGATCTCTTCAAGAAACAGATAAATATACATCTCCCCAACCCATACACAAACACGAACACAACACACGTTTCCCGCATGCAGCCTCTAGCCTCCTTGACTGAGCGTCATAGAGTGCACTGGTCTTGACTGGGTGTGCTCTCCTGCATGCAACTACATAAAAAAAGCATTCACTTTGTCACCAATTTAATAGCTCAAAAATAATGTATAATTTTATCTTGCTTTAATTTAAATTACGTTCAGTAATTTTTGTTTATAGAAATGATACCATGGTTTCGTGCAGTCATATTACTTTTACTCGAGACTTAACTAAATGACTGACAAAGTAAGAAGAGTACACGAAACCAAGGTTTCAATTTTAACAATAACTTAAGGTAACGCATGTGAAAAAAAAATGCTGTTAAATAAGCTAGTGAATATTTATACGAGTTGATATATTTAAGAATTAAATCATACACAAATCTTAAGTAAATACAACCTTAAACGTTAAATATTTCATCAATAAGTCACAAAAAAAATAATGAGAAGGCATGAAGATTTGATCTTGCAGGCAGTACACCTATCTCGTTCATTGCTTTCGACGTTGACCACTGAGCCCATTTCTCAGAAGCAATAAAGAGGACATGGGTATACTGAGGTTCTAATCTAGAAATTGTCCACTGATTATATTTTTATTATTAATTGATGAAATAAATGTCATGTAAGATGATATTATGCTTTATATTCGTATGTGCTAGTATATCAATTGTATAGAAATGTTTCAGTTTTTAATATGTTTTTGGCTGAAATATATTTTAAAGAGATTGAATATATGTGCTGTAGTCACATAAATCATCTGATTTGATGTCAATCGATTGAAATACTATGGTGTAGGATCGATTCCGTGAAACTGTGTCAAACAACGCTGAAAGTAAAGACTCACAGATCCGCTCAGTGCCCGAGGTGGCAAGAGAACCACCGTCGCTCGCAGTGGATGTGCCAAATGTAATTTATATACGGAGACAAACTTTAATCAGTGCAGATGCTTTGGAAGGCGGGTGTGGGGGCTGATACGATGCCAGATGCAACGCTGCGCACCCCCCAGAATAATAATAACAAATTATTAGTTACGCTACTGCAAACACATGGGAGTTGTACTCGCGCGATGTATTAAAGAAAATATTATTAGACAAGTCGAACGAAGTTTCAGGTGACTCTAGGATTTAATGAAGGATTATTCAAGAAATATGATAGAATAATTTCATATGTATTATACTTGTATTATGCTCTTATAACAATATTTTTATTTATGAGCATAGCATCAAAAGACGTGTAAGATGTTGATATTTAAAATTGTTTACAGCATGTATTAATAGGTAAGCCTTAATTTAGAATAAAATGCCCCAAACCTATAAACAATCAGGTGATGAACAAATGGTCATAAATACTTCAGATAGTTTTTGTTCACACTTTAAATGAACTATATTGTCGCTATAAATTGCTATGGCATAGTTCTATCAAGGATCTCATCTTGTCACAAGGTAGCTGTGTTTGCATAATTCCACTGAATAGAGAGACAAAAGAATGGGGGCTTAAGTGTAGACAGATGTGGAATAGAAATAATTAAAATAAACTTACAACCGATTATATATAGATTTTTAAAAATCGTAAAAAAATTAAAATGATCGATTACGTAATGAAATCTTCTAATATATAGTATTATACTTCATCTAGTATACAAGTTAACTCGTATTAAAGAATAACGGCAAGTAAAAATTATAAATACGAACTTCATATTTTTTAACATGTCAATAAAACTTATGCGTTAACCTCTGGCTGTTTTGTTATTAGTTATCATAGTTCAGAGATTCCAACTCACTTTGAATAATTTGAAAACTTATTTTAAATCGAAAAAGTTTAATCCGATAGTTAAAAAACTGGTTGCTGCACAGACGCAAGAGATTGGGGATGAAAAAACCTCAAGTCGAAAACCATTTTTATGTTTTATGGTAAATTCACTTGCAAAGCACGAATTTGGTATTTGGAGGGACAGGAATTTTCAGATCTTCTATGGTCAGAAGTCGGTATGGGTAATGTACGATTATGCAGCTATAACGTTTTGAATTTATCGTTAGCTTTAACCCGTGGTCAAAGTAACCCCATTTACGTAATATAACGCAGTGCTGCGTCCAATTCTGGCGAGTAAGAAATGCTCAGCGTGATCGAAAATCGATTTATGGCAAAATTTGCTTTCAACTCATATGGAAATATCGGAGAGGATAAGCGCAATCTATTTTCATCAAAGCCAAAGGAAATCCAGTCACTCGTGCACAATATTGCAATTTTCATAACATTTTTCATTCAACTTGTTTTGTCAATGACACAACATTTATCAGTTTCATAAGATTTCATCCAGTTTAATATATTGTAGTCATTTGAAAAAGTCACATATAAGTATAAGTGATTTGTTTTGATGAACTCTAACTGCCATGGATAACATTTATAATATTTGTATATATTTTTTTATTTAATATGAATCATTGATGATTTATAATATACACAATTATATTTTCGGTTACAAAAATAAAACTGATAATAATAATGCTTATGAGAATAAATAAAGATTGTTGAATCTTAATAACATAAAAATACATACTTTCAATTTACAACAAAAGCGACATCTGTTATAAAATGAATGTATCAGTTATATAATTACGTCAAAATTACTCATCTTCTGAGATGGAAGAATTACTCTCGGTTAACAGCGCCGTGTATATAATTGAACTGAGATGCATAGTTCGTGGTTGGAATCCCAGAGTCTACCGTTTCTTTTTCTCCAAAAATTTATGAAAAAAATGTATGTATCAATTTATCATTATATATTATCATAAGGTTTTTCAATGTTTTTCAATTTTATATCATTTGGCTATCATTTACATTACTGATTGTTTTATAATAGTTATGTTTAAAACAACAAGTATTGTCTTTCATATTTTTTTAATTTACGAAAAATCTTAAAGTGAATATGAAACGTTATTGTTAAAAATGAATTTATAAATAAAAAGACAGTTGACATACAAATGTAGAAATACATATCTTATAAAATAATGGTTTTTCTAATAATTAAATTTCCCTGTACTCTGTAAAGTACAGTGATAAAACAACGGCTATCGTAGAATAATAGATTTTTTTTTGTAATCCCCTTTCGCTCGAGACATAAAGAGGAATATATTTTATTGTTAATGACGCCGAGACGAACTTTGTTTTAGAAAGCAGATATTTTTTTACGACACATTTATTTTGTTTCGTGCTCAACCCATTTTAGTTAGCAAATATGGATTTTTATATTGAGTCGTAAAAATGATGCCCCGAGCCGCGGCACTCCCATCTTTTTCTTGCATCAATATGAAGAAAAATTTATATGTTCCACATACGCTAATAAAATCCCGGTGGTACGGTTCAAAACATGTAGTTACATCTCAGTTTTCCAGAGAGCAGTAAAGTTGTTTTCCTATAAATCGTGCGGCGTATCATTTCTTTTCGATACCGAAGGGCAGAGAAGCCAACGTTTGGGTTGAAACCAATTTTGCGGACGTTCAAGATACCGTTTGGTGTTTTGGGAGTTTTGGAATGCGAGGGCTGCTTTTGAGCTGAAGCAATAAAAGTTTGTGGCGGACCAACTTTTAAATGAATATATACTAATGCATGTAATATAGAATTGTATTTGTTTTATTTAATATCAAAATATGATTAGTTAAATTATAAGAAATATTCTCGTATATTTGATAAAGTTTTTTTTTTCATTTTAAAGACATGAATATATTTGGTATCTTTTTATTGTACTCATATTTCAAACTAAATTTCTTTAAATAAAATTCTTTAATGTTTTCAGAATTGAATTTAATAGCCACAATAAATAAGAAATATTTATTTATTTACCTTGTTTATTACATGGATCACGTTGATTATGGCCTTTGTTTAGGAGCCTGCAGCTTCGACTAACTCGTAATATTCCTCAATCCGTCACTGTCAAGAAACAACCACGGAAGAAGGCTACAAGTTAGTCGTTTTATTATGGCCTCTGTTTAGGAATCTGCAGTTTCCTAAACAGAGGCTATAATTAACGTGATTCATTTAAAAATAAGGTAAATAAATAAATATGTTTATTTTTAAACAAATTATTGCATTTATGAAATTGTATTTTTATAAAATATAAAAAAACAGATTTTTGTGTGGTAATATACTTTATAATATTTGTATTTGTTAGTGTATTTGAAACTAATTTCGTACGTAATGAGATATCTTTTTCTCAGTATTAAATTGTATTTTTATAAAATATGATTTTTTTTTTGTGTGGTAATCTACTTTATAATATTAGTATTTATTTGTTAGTGTATTTGAAACTAACTTCGTACTTAATGAGATATCTTTTTCTCAGTATTCATTCTGAGGATTGGTTGCAGTAATGAAACTCGTTTTGCACTGCGCTATTATCATTTGCAACTTTTGCCAGCAGCTTGACATACGAGGCGTAGTTTGGATTGTCATATACTTATTTGCAAGTACTTAGTCTTGGACACTCTCTGTAATTTGTCTCTTCAACTACCACATAATGATGGTCATGATTTATACTTTGGCCGATTTTTTGGATATGCATCTTTTGAGATATTTGTTGTTTCGTGCTTTTCTGTATTTCCACAGAAAATTTCATCATTCGTGACTTTGTCTTTCCAGAAAATTCATAATACTCTTCGGTGAAACCACATTTCAGTGCTTCCAGTAGCTTTCAGGGATTTTAAGCCTCTTAGTTAATCTCTTTCATGTATCAAAATCTTACATCAAGATAATTTATTTATTACCTTTCATTATAATTGTGTAATTATCTATGTTTACAATATCATACGAAAGGATGTAAAAATGAGGCCTTAGGCTAAGCGTCTTTGTAGATGGTAGTATAATACTCTTGGCTGCTGGACTTAGAAAAAAATTCTCGCTAATGATATGAACGAAGCCGACAATTTTTATTTATTAAAGTGCAGAATTTCCCTAATCCTGGTATTTTCTGCGAAGCGTCGCAGCGTCAAGTAGAAAACTACATTTCACTGCAAAACCAGTGGAATAGTGATCAGGAACCAATGTTACATGATTAAAATATGCATTATGATTTATGACTGAAAAATATAACATTTTTTTTTTTTAAATTAGAAGTGATATCGTAGACCTCATGTTGAATGAAACTCGGATAAAATTCCCAAAATTTGAGTATACATGCAAGACCACTTTGAATTATTCATAAATATATAAAAAAAATCTGTATTTGTATTTAATATATTGCAGGGTATGAACATATACTATCTTTTGCAAACAAATTATCTTTCAACAAAATTTATCGTAATTTAATTACAGTGCAGATCCATTTGCACGCAAAAATAATGCATGATATTTGTACAAGTGCTGATAATATCTAAAATTAGTGTTTGTAATCAAAATTCGTAAAAAAAATAGTATAATACCAATGATAAAAAAAACTTTTTTTGAATTATGATATATGACATGCTTGCAGTCAAAAAGAGCTATTTTCGGTATTTACGAATTATATTTATTTTTAAACATGGCCACTTTCTAAATATGCGTGCAAGGCAATGGCAAAATATTCATAATGCAATTACAGGCATTTTACGAGTCAACAATCACACACAAACAGATTTTAGAAGAGAGAAATAAAAAATATGGATAATATAGAGCTTTAAAATTAAGCTTCCCCAGCAACCAACACTAAGACCACTCATTTGACAATAAACAGTTTTATACTCTCGGTTATAATTTTTCGCTAGTTTTTAGGTAGGTTCTTTATCACTGTTGTTGCTTGGCTTAGACGCTAGGCTGCCGTCCGTTGCAGTTCTTCGTGACGTTAAGTAAGCCCAACTTAACCCAGAATAAAACCCACTCCGCTCCCAGCCTCGGCATGTTCATAATCATTATTGTAAATGAAAGAATATGAATAAAGCCAAGACAAGGAGAATGTTTTACGCAAAGGAACACAATGCCCGCGGCGGAGTCTATTGTTATACTTCAAGAAGCGCAATGATTCATGTTCAACATTTTAACACTTCGAGAATCAACGTGCTTAACTTTATCAAATTCTTCAACCTGATATTGTTAAATTTTACAAACAAATATGAAATTTACGTCACGTAATACGGAGAAATTTTACTATATATTTTTTCGTCTAATAATAATAGTCATCCCTTCAAAAATTCACTCATTATTTCTAGCACGTGTCATTACAATACTTTTAAAATAATATTTATTCTATGAATTTTTTTTTTAATTTTTATTAGAATATTATTATATTATTTCAATATTCTAATCTACTTTTATAGATCATTGACTATATTACAATATTATTATTACTTAAATATACATATACTATACATAAAACTCTTTTTTCAACGCGTCAATCCAAGCACAAAAATAACGGCAGAAGCGGGATGCGAACCGCGGACCTTGGAAACCAACTATGCCCAGGTATTCATACCGCTCGGCGAACTGCGCCATTACTATGCCCAGACTGACTTGCGTTGAAACTAGTATTTATAATAAATACTAGTTTCAACGCAAGTCAGTCTGGGCATAGTAATGGCGCAGTTCGCCGAGCGGTATGAATACCTGGCCATAGTTGGTTTCCAAGGTCCGCGGTTCGCATCCCGCTTCTGCCGTTATTTTTGTGCTTGGATTGACGCGTTGAAAAAAGAGTTTTATGTATAGTATATGTATATTTAAGTAATAATAATATTTATTCATTTAAATACAATATTGTTTTACGTATAAACGCATTAAAACATAAATAATATTGTTATATACGATTGATGCAATTCATGATGTATATATTAGAAGTCTTTAATTTGATATTTAAGATTACTCAATAAACCAACGAAGATTTGTACCTATTTTTATCTATTGATATGTATATTTATCGATAGAAAACACATTTTAATAACGTAAATTCGATCAAAAAATCAGTAAAGAAACAACGCGGGATTTGAACCTTTGACAGTATTCTCATGTATTATTAATTAAATTCGACGCTAACTACTGATCTGTTTCACCATCTCTTCGAGTCAAGAAATAATATTTTTCGCATTTTATTCATCTCTTTAGCACTCACTTTGAGATCTATTTAATAGTGATAAGATAAAACATACCTTGTTTTATCATGAATCACACTGAGCTCAATGTGATTCATGTTAAAACATAGTTTGTAATTCGTAACTATTAGATATTATTGGATTTTAACATGCTTAAAATACATAAATGGATTTTAGGCGCTATAAATTAAATTTGTTTTTTTTATACCATTAAAGCAATGATATCTTTCAAAAGTATTTTTAATGCATCGTATTGAAAGAATATTAAATATTTATTAATCGAATATCAAACGGCAGTCTCTTTTCACAAATATATTGTAACTTAAGTGCTCTCGTCACAAAAAGCAAAATCCGATAATTTTATTGAAAAGTTTCTTTATGCAGTGCGATAGCTCAAACTTTTCTTTAGCAAGCGAAAAAAGAGCGCTCTCCCAAAATGTTATCGTCTCCAACTGGAAAGTTCTCGCAACGACTTTCTGAACCATAAACGGAACGGCTCTTTGAAGTAGTCATCCCTGCACTGGAACTGGTGTTCCAGCCAGGTTTCGATGGCGTTCCAGGTTGTCTGCACTTTGCTGAAATTATGCCCGGGTTCGTTCAAGTTTTGAGAGTTCGGGCCACGTAAGGGAATATCTGAAAATAAGACCCGAGAAAGGCATCGACTGCGCCTGAAAAACGACTCGGAGCCTCGTTCTCGTTCACGGAAGAGGCGATATTAATTTCTGGGAAGGGTGATATAACGTTTTGAAAGTCCTGCGAACGGCGGCAATTTCGTAGAAAAATAACGTCACGAAGGTTGCTTCGCGCTATTATTTTTCTATAAATGGATTTTAATGAGAGCTATTTTTTGATCAACATATACAGATATAATTCCTAAATGCTATTTTTTTATTCTTACGAGTATGTACAAAAAAACTACCAATATTTTAATTTATTTAATAAAGCAATGTAAGAATTACTTTGTATTCGTTATTATGAATTGAATTGAGAATAAATGAATTTACTTTAAAAAAACGTAAATCGTGCGTATATAAAAAAACCCAAGTTAGCCGTATACTAATCTTTGTGAAAAATAATAAAACTACTGTGGTCCGATTATGTGAAGAATAAATGACAATGCTGGAAAGCGGACACGGTTATTCATCCTACAGGCGGTCAAGAGACACACGTGTATTTATGTTTTACGGATAACACATGAAAAATTATTCTCGAGCTGCTTTTTCTTTAGACCTTCTAGCCGTTCTGAAAGCTTGTAAGAAATTATAATTAAAATGTACTCAGAACTTGTTAAGATAGAGTTGATATGGGATGCTATGGCTGAAAATACGGGAGTAAATATGAAAATAATTAAACCTTTTTTTATATGATAGCAATTTTGTATATTCAATGTTGCTGCCAGTTTTTTTTTGTTAGAAAAAAGAGTCCTTTTCGATGCATTCAAGTTCACTTAAGTACTCGTATATAATATTCTGTTGCTCTTATCTTCAGTTAGGAATTTATCTTCTCTTTCCATCTCTTTTTAACTCGTGACTGCGATTTGAATCGCTTTCACGTATGCTTTCTATTTATCACTTCTAAAGCAGTAGTGGCCACGAACATCCAAAAGTACTCGATTTAATCAATCAAAAATAATTGTTAAAGTTCAATTGTACTTGATATAACCTGAATTATAGCATCATGTAGAAATATTTTTCTTTCGACGTAGTGCGAAAGATATTAGTCTAGTATATATATAATACAAGCATGTAAAATATTTAGAAAAGTTACATGATTTCGAGTACAAGTAAGCTTAAAATAATAATTTTCCACAATCCTCCAGACTGAGCCAGCAAGTTTATAATTTATGTATTATAATTAACGCGCGTCGTATACCGTGAATTTCCCCTCAGGCGTTCTGAACCAGCGCCAACCCGGGCTTAATATAATGCCGTCCTTCCGAGTGTAAAAATCCCGAGACTCACTTGAAGATGTCGCCCGACGTCACATCAACTCGAGTACCGGCGAGAGCGCGACCTGGTGAGGCATTAACGAGCCTGCGAGCCACTTCTTGAGAGCAGATTCTTAGACAGTTTGCTCCGAAAAAATCACATGCTGAAAGTACAACACTAAATAAACAATTTTGCATAAAGTATGCGATTCGTGACATTTTATTTCATACTCAACAGATTTGGATTCGCCTTTGAAGTATTAATTTTCCCATATTCGTTCCATACCTAAAACATATGTCCATGCTTTGTCTCAATATCTATGCATCTGAAGGTTCACATGTAAGCATATGTGTTCCTCGACCACTTCCAAGATAGGAGTCCAAGGAGATGATGAGACGGATGCTGTAGTATCCGTGGCATCGTTTGTGTGATTTGTTATTTTGATTTTTTTAAAGATATCAGAGCCGGGTATAGCTCATGTCAGCGGGTATAGCTCATGTCAGCGGGTATAGCTCATGTCAGCGGGTATAGCTCAATGGCCAAAGCGTTAGTTTCGCAAGCCAAAGGTTGTGGGTTCGATCCCCGACGGATATTAAAAAATATTCATTTTTAATCGATTTCTGAGCTCTAAAATACGCCTGGTTAATGTGAATTTGATCCCTGACCCGTAAAATGCCAGTCAAAGCCTACTAATTAAAATTGGTGGTAGACGAAAGTCGTTCCGTGAAGACCACCCATGCATAGTAAATTCCTGTAATAATAAGGATGAAGCGTGAATCTCGGCCTGTAGTCTATGCCGTTGGCGGATCAACACTCCACATGCAGCGCTTAGCCATATTCATCGTGATAAGCGTCATAGAATTCCAAAGATGAGACTTCAGAATAACTATCACCAACTGTCAAAAAAAAGTATATCGACTTAAAAGGCTAATCATTAATAACGGAAAAAGGCAAGGCAAGGCTAAATAACAAGTTATTATATTATTTATATTTTTTTGTAAAAATTGTCCCATTTCATATTAGCCTCGTGGCCTCGGTCGTCTGCCCTTGTTAGAGCTCGGGGCAGAGTCGGAAGTCTCTTGCACCCTGAAGCTCTGAAGTGGCTGAAGAAATAAGTCGAGTGAAGAACAAGTGCTGCAGAAGGCACTCGGTACTGAATTTATGCGAGAGCCATTTTTTTGGCATTCATCTTTTAATCATTGTTACATGCAAACTTGTTGTTACCATTTATTTATTTGTAATGAAAAATGAATCATTATAATAGGTTAGTTTCCGACAGGTGATAAACTTATTAACAAGTTGGTTGGAATACTTTTAAAAATGATATTAAGTATAATAAGCATTTTTTTCTATCAACTTTATGTTTAATTATATAGAATTGTCGACTACCAATTGTATTCAGTGAAATTTTTCTAGCAGATGACAAAAATCTATTGTATTCCGTTTTTTTGCTTTAACATCCTCCTCTCTTTAAAAAAAGGTGGTTATTCAGTCGCGTGGTGGCAGGATGAGGAGCAGATTAACAACACAAAGACTTTTTCAGAAGCACATATATATTCCAATAGCTGTACAAACTTCCAGCCCAAGAGGCCATAATGCAACTTTCTAGGCCGTCGGCAAACAACTCCGCGCTCTCGTGATAGGCTGTCACACAGCGCCACAAGTGGCGATCTACGTAACTAGTCTAAAATGCCAATACGGCAACACATACATGTACGACAAGCGAACAGAAATAAGAGACGAAAGATTGTATATCGAGGTTTTTGGTATCAGTAACCAAGGGCTATATCATGCTGATGTCAAACTTTACTCCACTTATAGTGTTAAAAGAGTTATCTACGTCTGATATTGTTACGTTGTATTTATTGCAAATAGTATCATTAATTTATCTTAATCATTGAATTGAAGAAAAAAATTATATTTCATATAATTTTGTAAAAAATTTCATGAATATCTTTCTTTACTTATAATGAAATTTCAGTTATTAAAATATTATTATTAAAATAATCAAATTTATTTTCAAAATTACATGTTATCAATAAGTTAGTCTTAAAATGGAAGTAAAAGTTATTTATAAATCTTTTTATGATTATTATACCTGTATGTGCCCAAACTACAAAAATATATTTTAATTTATTTATTTTTGTAAAAATTGTACTAAGCTTTTCAAATGATTTTTCTGATATTTTTTTTCACATCAATCATTCTATAAAAAACATTAGGAAGTTTCACTTTCAGCGTTTCTGTTTTCTACAGCAAAAAGGGTTCCTGCAAGAATATAGAAAGCTGTGTTTAGTTTGAAAAATAATAATCAATCAAAGAACAGTGACTGACTAAACCTGTATTCGAAAATTATATCTAACAGCTGAATTAGCAGGGCATAAAAAAATAATTTTTTAAAAAGAAATATATGAATAACAGCCTATACTGTCACAGTTATTTGTCAGTTAGTAGGAAAAAGATACTGTTAAAGACTACAGAGTAAGTTATTTTTTCGTTCTTGCGAAAATGATTGCCGCGAAAAGTATTAAATTTATATTCTCTTTTAAGGCGCTTTCTGCATAAAATTTGAATAAGATAAGATATGTTAAACCTACCATATTTTAGCGGGAGAGTATTTCGAAATTATTAAATGTATCATGCGTTTCATAAAGCCAAGTGAAACAATGTATTTTTTTGACGGCATCGTAAAAATAAATGGAATTTGAATTACTATTCAAATTAAACATTTATTTACGCAGTTGAAAATATTATAAGTAAATTGATTTCAGTAAAGATAGCCTTATAATAATATTATTTACATTTTCATATTCACCTTGTCAATGGTTCTTGTTAACAATTTCAATAAAAACTTATTTATCTTTTCATAAAAAATCGTATTGAAGGTATGAAATCAAGACATAACGAAAGATAGTATATTTGTATATATACTTACCATTGAAATACTTGAAATTACTGAAAGTATACACAAATTAAGTGATTATTTGTGGTAAGTCCGTGAAACATTATAAATAAAAATAAATATCAGTTGTTTAGGCATTGAATCAGGGATTATACATATTTTTGAGTAATATATAATATCGTTATAAAGTATCTTCCATAGAATTTGTAGTGTAAGGATATTTTGTTGGGTGAGTGCTTGTCTTACTCAAATATAAACAATTTATAAATGTTACTCGAAATCGTCTATATTATATTGCATCTAGTTTATTTATATATATTGTACTGTCTATCTTGTGTATGTGTGAGTTTTCTATGAGAAATGTTTTGATTTATTCAAATGAAAATATTATTCCGCAATGTGGCGAAATAACCTTAAGATTTGCCAAAGTTATGCTAATGTACATTACAAAACGTGAATATTAATTAAAAAAACAATTTAATCAAGTATATTATGCATCTTTGTTTTAAGCCTCGAAATGTCCTGCGGAACAACACCGCAGTGGTTCCGTCGCCCAATGAGGCCATCTGGATGTTGTAGCGCCTCCGCCCTTGCGAGGGTTGGTGGGCGGCCGTTCTGTCAAGGGAAGATGTTCAGCGCGGGAGTGGGCGGGACCGCGAGAGGCGGTCAAAGGCTCGAGAGCTTACCCAAGGAGGTTCAGAGAGGAAACTTGGTTCAAACTGCTCGTTATATTGAGATTCTGGTGATGATAAGAATGAGTAAATTATCATGATGCTGAAAGAATACTTAAGTATGTAGTATATACTAAAAGACAATGCATAGTTCTCAAATGTTTTCACCACCATTCACAGTGAGTATCGTTTTCTGTATTGTTGTAATGATTATCATGTAAGTTATTATATTAATGATTACAATTATAATGATTGAATCGAGGTGATTATTTTATCAGAAACGCAATCCTTGATGAGGACGATCATTGTTCGTAAGAAATGTACCAAAAATGTATTATTAAATTATATAAACATTAAATTTAACCCAACATATAGTATATTAAATCTTTAATCATATAATGTTAGTTTTATATCAAAATCATGTAAATGTATAAATATGTAATACTCTGTATAATTATATAAAACTGTAAAATAACATAGATGAATCCCACGCCACACACAAGATCTTATCTTTAAGTGGTGTGGTAAGCGAATGTAAAAAAAAAAAGAAAAAAAAATATTGGAATGTAAATTACTATGTAAAAATGTATCTTTTATATTTGATTAAATAAAAAATAAAAAAATAAGACAGCTAAGCCCGCCATTTAGGCAGCTTACTTTTAGGTTCTAAAGTATGAAGGAAATCGTGACTTGCTAGTTGGGGCGGATTCGTGTTAGGGAGTATACAATGGATCTGGAACATACTTTGATATGTGGTCCAACGGATCGACACCTTAGTTCTTAATTAAGGTGTTAATCTTGTTATACTAATAAGTGATCAAACTTTAAAATCTAGCTATCGAGATTTTTTCATAGATCACTTTTGGTAAAAAGAATGTGAATACAGTGTAAGCTTATTTTAAATAAGATCTTGTATATTAAATGGATGTATGTTTAAGCATGTTCTATTTATTTCATAAAATGAATAATTGAAACTATTGGGATAAAGTCAAATTTTAATAGAAACACAAGGGTATCTCTCGTTCGGCTTACAATATCTCATGTCTTTCTGACATACAACATGAAAAGGATCAGGATTAGAGTAAAATACTCGTTTTTCCTAAGCAGCGCAACGGCCATTATTTTATGTTGTAACAAATGGAACAAAAAGTATGACCAAAGAGAGCCAAGAATTGTCCCATTCCTCTGGTCCACCGCAGTCACCGCGAGCCGGGCCTGACCGATATGTCAGGCCTACAAACAACGAGGGTTTTATCATTTTTGAGAATTCCTCTCGTAATTTATTTCCAAGTCCCATGCAAATACATTTAATTTTTGTGCTCATGTTACGAGTGATATTGTATGTCTAACATAATCGAATAAAAAACAGGATGTACTGATTGTAAATATTGAATGAAAATTAATATTTACACGTGGTTTTTTGTATTATGATTTACCAAGAAAATTGTTACTAAAATTGTGTTTTTTTTTTAAAATCGTATAATCTTTTGTTGTAACAGTGTCACATGAATCTACATTTGTGTATTCTGGGAAACCTGGTGTGATGGATGGGCAATGGAATATAATGCCATTTGTTCTCGTGATGTATTAGAAAACAATTTAATACGACAGCCAACCGCAAGTTGATTACAACTTTTGATAGATACACGTGAATTACGGAAGAACGAAGAGTGTTTATATAATTATGACAATGCCATTACCCAGCGAGTGCTTTGGTAATGCAGATTGATTGATGGTACTTTAGTTTAACGAGTTATACAAATATATTAATACCGTAAAAAGGCTGTGAAAATTACCACATATGAATATAAATTACCGTTTTGAAGTATTTTATATACTTTCAAAGCATAAAACAGCTCAAAGTTCTCTGAAAATGTTATAATGATTGATATGACACTTTCAATTATTTTATTCCTGTTATAACAAAAGTAATTTTTATGGTAAACACATAACCATTATGTAATATACATAATTTTGAACATATAATCGTTACAAATTGTCATCATAGAGTCCTCTTATCCACTAATCTCATTTTCTCGTCCATCATTACTTTCTTCCTTATCGTCTCTTGACCGACTGTTAGATTAAAGGCTGCCATGTTCGATCCCAAAACATACAAGTTAATCTATTGTACCTCAAAATTCTTCGCGGGTTCTTAATATGTAAGTAAAATGGCTGTGTCAACTTTATATAAATGTCAGATTTCGCAATCGTATGAAATAAGGCTAATAAAGCATGGACGAGGCTTTGTTTTGATCGAGTATAAACGCGAGATTAAAAGCTTGAAATATACTAAGCCGGAAAGCAAGAATTAAGTGACCTTCAAGATGTCTGATCATCTAAAAAAGTAAAAACTGCTGCAACTTCTACAAAAGTGAATCCAAAAAAATATTATTAAGCTCTATTGTTTTCATTTACCCATTAATGTTTACTATAAATTTATGCTATATCGTTATAAAGATGAAATTTTTTAAATTTATAAATTACAATTCGTGATTTTTATGATGCTTATAATGGTCATTTTATATAAATATGACCTACTATTGAAGTGGGAGATGTAGAGCATATATAAGTGATTCGAATTTCGGGTCGTTCAAAGGATGTAGGTTTCCACTCTCAGCATAAAAGCCCGGGATCATTTCGTAATGGCGGATACCAGCCTACGCTTAGTAACGTGTCCCGTTCAATCCAGGTGATGTGTGCTCTCTAAGGCGCTATCCCGAATGTGTCCGTCCCGCTTGAGTGGTCGGATCGAACTGGCGCAAATAGCGGCCGTACTTTGAAACACTAACGGCACGAATTGCCATTATAATAAATTCGTTACATGAAAAAAAAAAGGCAAGATTGGAACGTAACACGAAAACGAAAAATCAGACAAATATCGGTTGTGCAAGTGTAGGTATAAGCTTCTCAAAGAGATTCAAAATAAATAATAAAGAAAATACAGATGCTGGAAGAGCAATGTTATTCTCATCATTCCAAAAATCTATGAAAAATATTATTTTGCAGGAATTGAATCTATGGCAAGTGTTAATTGATGGTTCTTAAAAATTTTCAGATTGTTTATGGGAGGAAACATAGACACTGGAAAATATTTTAAAGTCTATCGTAATTCTCAAAAATGAGCTTAAGAAGCTGTTTTTTCTGTGTGTCAACTGTCAACCGTCAATATGTCAACCGTGTTATACTTGAATAAGTTTCAAAGTTCAAGAATACATTTATGTAGGATAATATGAAAACGGAAGAAGGAATCGTGATGAATATAGTAGCGATAAATAAGCTTCATTATTAAAGCAACTAAAGGTCACATTTAATTAATAATTCTTCTTCGTAGTATCAATCCGGTGGATTGGTTTGCAGCAACAGAATCTTGCATCTCGATCTCCATTCCTCTCGGTCCTCCGCAACCCTTTTCAGCTCAGCATAAGCGCTACAGTTCATGTCCTCGAATACTTGCTGCAAATACTCCCGTCTAGGGCGCCCTCTACAGTTTCTACCCTCAACCATCCCCCCCACAATATCGTGAAGAACACCATCGTGGCGCATGACGTGGCCGATCCATCGGGCTCGCCTCTCTGAGATGGTTCTTATTAGTTGCCTATCTTCCTTGATTATTCTGAGAACCTCATTGTTCGTGACGTGGTCTCTCCAGGAAATTCCGAGAATTCTTCTTAATTAATTACAATAAATTGAATATATTGGAGATTATGAGTTAAGATGGCATTGATCGTCAGAAAAAATGTTATTCTTTGAATGTAATATTTTGAAAGCAATAGCTAATTTGGGGTTCCGATCTAAAGTTATTTGCTCTATTCAAGTTCTGCTAGGATTTAGTCCACGGGTCGTCAACCTAGTCCGTACCGCCCACTAGTGGGCGATACGGGCTTCCGTGGTGGCGGTGGGCGATTTTTGTAGATTTTTAAATCTCTTACATTCCTTCTAGAATTTTTTCCACCCATATACTGAATTGAAATATAGCGAAGTTGGTGGGCAGTAGGGAAATTTTACCATGAAAAATAGGCAAAAGTGGGCGCTAGGTATAAAAAGGTTGACGACCACTGATTTAGACCTTGCATCGTGATAATGTTTAATGTTCAAGTTTCATATCACAGCAATTACATTGTTTTATATTAAATTACTTAGCACATATTTATATTTTATGGTTTATTATTATTATAATTTACTTTAATTCAACATTGTGTGCTGGTCAACATTAAAAAATGTGTTCATTCGTAGTTAATAAAATGTGTAGTATCATTTTCAGATCTGCAGTAGTTATATTTTTTTGTTTATCTGTGTCGTAAAATATTATATATTTATAATAAAACTTTAAATAATTTAAGACGCATGAAATACTGTAACACAAAATGTCACGTTTTGAAAAATACGATATTAGAAAATGATTGATTCCTTGTTTTAATGACCATTATGTTATTTTCTTCGATTTCAAAAATAATAAAATACATTCAGTTGTTCAATATTTATATGAATTATTATTTTATTATTAAATATAAAGAATTTTGGAAATACATTAATCGTAAACATAAAGAAAATCATTACGAGTTTACTTGAAATTTTAATTAATTAAATTGACATAATTCAGATGTTGAACACAGATGTAGTGCTTAAAAGTACAAATTGATTTATGTGCATATTAAGTTTTTGAAATTTATTCTCTCGAAAAACACTGTTTTTATATGAGAGCAAAAATTAATCGGCGAAAGCTATTAATCGGGGATTTAATGGGGCGTAGTCTCCGCATTTCTATAGCAAACCCATCTCGGTGCTCACAGTTCTGTTAGTAGAGAACATCGCCCAGTGTCTGGCCACGTAAATGGGTTAAATATTCGGTGGAGCTCTTTTTATGGCAACGGAAATGTTTCTTAGATTCGAATACTTTCTGTAATACGTTTCTTTCTGTATCCCTAATCTTCTCCTTTCAGTTATTTTTTTTGCTTGCTTCGAGAGAGAGAGCCTCCCTTTTTAAATAAAGTTTTTCTTTCCAATTTAAACGGAAATAAAATCCACGCACGGAAAATTATTTCATCTCTCTTTAGCATTGTATCAGTCTATATGTTTGTGTTTATATTAAACACATTCTTAAAAATTAAATAAATATTTTAGAAAAATACAATTATTAAATATTATTTAAGAGAAAACATGAAGTATTTAAAAAATATTACAATAAATTTATTGCAAAAGTAAAATCTTTATTTAACGATACTTGAATTGGTCGAAGTCTTACTTCTATGTTTTAGTATTAAATATTTTATAAACTGTTTTTTTTTATTTAAGACTTGTTGTGTTTTAACACAGAGTATAAACAGGTAAAAAATGAAATAATTTTAAAAAGGGTGTATATTTATTTTTAATGTTGATTTTGCGGTTTTGTTTACTTCAAGAAAATTTAATTTTATTCACGTAAAATTAAGCCTATTATAAATAAATCGTTAACGTTTCGTTAGAAATCTTATTATATTCACCCACGTCAATATAAATTATACCTTCAAAACGTACCAGCGGAATATTTAAATTATTTAAGGCAGCACTCGTATTAGTGAAATGGAACAAGATAAGTCAAGTCACAAAGTTGGTTCAGCCTGATTAGCCAATTTACGTTTTGCCCGGAGAAATCTATCAGTGCCTACGGATAATACAATATTCACTTATCGAACTGCCTGAAATGTATTTTAAGGGTTTCTCAAGCTCGAGAAGAAACAGAATGGATTCGTGCTAAAAGGTATTAAAGCATATAAGGTCGATATAAAAATGTTCATTTCAGAACAGAAATAGTTCCCAAATGGAAGGTTCGATTGTGACACTTAAAGAACCTGAAGTATAGAAAAGTACAACGCCCGAGTTAACTCGAAGTATTAACAAGAGTGCATGGAGGCAGCCATCGGAAAAGAAAATGCAACGTAAATGAATAGCCTTCTAGCTAATGCAACGACTCGCCTGCCAGACACGTTCTGTCAAGCCTCTTAGCAAATAAAGGATTTTACCGTCACAGAGCTTGCAAACTTTGCACCGGATTAATTCACAAGAAAATTTCCTCCCTCGATTTGTCAAGTGACATTTTTAATCCGAGCTAATTTATTAACGGCATACAACTTTTGCAAGTATGCAAATACTCTCCGGTCGTTGCAATATTTGAACATTAAGTTTAAACTTGTACAGACACTTGCTTAATTTCGATGGGATTTTAAATGGATTATTCATGTCCGAAAATGTCCTTTCAAGAATAAATTTGTTTATCAAAATGGAAAAGGTTTTGTTTACTGCTTTCTCAGTTTAAGATTTGCATAAATTAGAATACGATTTGTCACTTTTAGAGGAGTGTCGTGATATCTCAGGGAAGTGATGCTGCGTTTGTTGTGGGAATAATATCCGACACCGGGAGCTTTGATAGGCTACTGACATGAAACCAAATAACAAATAATTTTGTTTTGACTTATAACAACAACCGACTACCCCGCCAAACTCAATATAACTTTTATTTACTTCAATACTGATAAGGTTAATGTATTTAGACATAATGCAAAGTATAGGCAAAAGTACTTATCTTCAAACTACATATAATTAAAATTGATTTGTAAAGTTAAGCAATTATTCTCTTTCTTAATGTTAGTTTCAAGAAACTTTAGTTTTCATTACTAGTCAAATTGTCGCATTCATAAAATAAGAGGGTCCGGAACAAGAACAAATTGGTTTTCTTGAAGCACTCTGCGAGATAATTTTTACTACCGGTTTTATTTGTAAAGGAATTTGCATAAAAAACGGGGGGATATCAAGAGAGACAAGGAGTGTTGTGAACAAGCCGTAATGAAGCAGATCAATTTATTCCTGTCCGAAGGTACTGAGAACGCCTTCGTAGTATTTTTATCGCATACTAAAACACCAATACAATTTTTATTGCCTTCTCCAGTCACGGTCGTCTTTAATGACACGAATACCACCCGGCGCCCCTGGCGGCCCTCGGGACGAAGCTCCCGCTCTCGTCAAAACCCCTGCCCGAGAGAAGTTTTTTTTCCCGAAGTCAGTTAAAAGTGCAATAAAGATATAGGGAAGTTGGTAACTGTCTGTTAGGCTGCCTTACTTATGAAAACAAAACAAACGCTTCTTTGCGAAGTTGTTTCAGAGCAGAGGTATCTTTTTTACAAAGAGCACTTTATTGCAAATATTATCTTTGTTGAAAGTTTAGTAGAAAAAAAAACCAAGTAGCGTAAATGATAAAAGAGTGAAAAATAACATTTTGAATTTAATTCCTTTAATAAATTTTCTCTTTATGTTTTTTATTCACATTTCTTTACTAGCACCAAATTTACTCACAAAATATTAAGCTAACATTAAAATGAGCAATAAACGAGATGAGACAGCGAACTAGACAGCCTTGCATACTACAGTCGATCAAGAAGCAAAGGTGTACCTATTTGGCACATACACTTCGGATGCCACATGAAAGCATTATAACTACAGCAGCCTTGTCGTCAAG
Source organism: Glossosoma conforme (assembly GCA_022606575.1). Classification (NCBI taxonomy): domain Eukaryota; kingdom Metazoa; phylum Arthropoda; class Insecta; order Trichoptera; family Glossosomatidae; genus Glossosoma; species Glossosoma conforme. The sequence continues at coordinate 659,666 of JAGTXR010000219.1, read as the reverse complement.
GCCCCGCCCTAGCTTACACCATCCTGGAAGGCCATCGGAAACTACATATATAATAAACTAGGCTGTGGGATGCAGAACTAATATGGGATGAGACGAGAATCATGGCGGCTGACAATATTTTGACGGCAGTTTGTGACATTCATATGCTCCAGTTAGGGGAGCGGACATGGTAATTTATGATCATTACGATAAATGTGTTATCGATGAGTTGTTTGTTTATATTTAAAAGGCAGTATACAAAGTTCTATGTTGGAAAAATAAAATAAAATTTAAAAAAAACTCTCACAAAGTTCATCAAAGATAGTACCAAACATTAGCAGAGGATGAAATAGAGTGGAAAAGAAATCAAAAACAATATTCACACTATTTGGAATAGCTACAATAAAATCAGGAACGAGGGAAACGACAGAATGGAAGGCATTTTTAATACTATGCGTCATTTAAAAATGGTTAAACTGCTGTGTTTTAATATAATTATCATAAGGTTAATCAAATGGAGTTTCAAAACATATAAATTACTTTCCCCCTATCATATATCATGATCTGATAAATTGGTAATATTTTACACGTTATCCAGATTTGTGTATTATTTGTTATTTTATGCTTTTGTCAAACAAGAAAATCTGCAATGCATGTATTGTATTTGGTAGGTCTTGAGATGCGGTACTGGTCTACAAATCGACAAAAAGCATTTCATAAGACATGCTAATTACTTGGAATTCGTGCTCACTATATGTAATGATTTATAAATTATAAGTCATATACGGGTATTTATTGATTGAAATGCATGTTAAGTATTGTCCCAACAAGTACAACGTTATGCGGAGAAAATATTAATATTACAAGTTATTGCTTGAGGTTATTAGGGCTAGCGGAGTAGTTTCCTTAAGGTTGACCTAAAAACGCCCAACAATAGATCCTTGCATATCTCCTCTGGCAGTGTTTAACCTTTTCAACAGGCCCAGCTACGGAGCTGTGGAGAACCTACGAGTATGCTAATTTAATATTTCGGTGATGTAAATAATATTCTTACAGAAGCGGTAATCTCGCTATTAGGACGATGGCGCATTACTCAGATGTGAGTTATGAGAGAGCGGCGGGGAATCAATTTGCATGTAGGATGGGGAGGGGTGGAGTGGGCGGGATCGCAGCAGGCGGATAGTGGGCGGGGTTAGACACTTCCGGAGTGGGCGACCACACAATTCTCAAGCAGCTGAACGGCACGTGTGATGACTTACATCATATTTTAAAAACTAATAAAAAAATCAAAGAAATATCGCCGCGATCTCAATGAGTGTTATAAAAATAAAAAATATTTTGATGTTAATAACCTTATATTCAGATATTTATATAAATGCTTACTTTAAAAAATATTTACATCTCGCAACGTGAAAGTGTCACCAAATGATATAATAAAAATGGTTAGAATTTTTAAAAATATTCATAGAACGCTGTAACCTTGTGGTTTGTCAATTAAAAATAAAAACATATTAACTTTGTAAAAAAACACTGAAGTGTTTTTAACTTATATTTTGAACTTCTTAATATTTATGATAAAGGTACTTAGAATTACGCAAAATAACACCAAATAATATTAGTTGGTGGAGGTTTAAGAAAAAAAAAAGTATAATAATGAATTTTAAATACTTACTTTCTGGATATAATTAAAAAATCAAAGTGTGGCGTAATTTTTTGTGACTAAAAGTGGCAACACGAATACTTTAATTTATATTAGTAATCGACAATAAATATTTCCGTTTGTTTTTGTTTGGAGTAAAGAAGTTATAATTTTAAATTAATTTTAATTAAAAAATTAATTAATTAAAAATATTTAGTTTTGATTGACATTTATTTTAACTGATTACATGTTTCGGCCCCCTTGGAAACCATTCGTCGCTCGACACTCAAACCGAGCGGACGTGTCTAGTCATCCTACCTACAGGATGGCGAACTGTTGCGATTGTGATATCGCGCAAATAAATCGTCGCTTAGACGAGCACCGTTTGCTGCTGGAGAGGCTCTTAAAGGCTGTTGGATGCGGGATGGATGATGCTCTGACATCCGTTGGTGTGGACCCTCCACCCAACCCGACAAGTCTGCCGACTTCCCGCAGAAGGCGCTTACCTCGAGCGTGCAAATCAATTCCGGCTACCTACGCTGAAGCTGTCAACATTCCTGTGTCGATGTCGCTTAACTGTGACAGCAGAGACTCCGAACCTGCCGTCAAGGAATCCGCTTCGAGTGAGGCCACCGAAGATGACTCCTCGGAAGATACTATCGAAGGAGCCCCTGCTGCTTCGAGCAAGGCTCCCAAGGACTCCCGTTCTAAGCCGGGACGAATCATCGTTCGAGGAACTGGAGGACCTGAGTGCTTTCTCCGTGGATGTCCTCTCCTCCCCCGAGCAATCTTTCCGGAGAAGTTCAACGTTCTAAGTTGAGTCGCGCCTCTCCGCATGGGGAAAGGCAACAACATTCAGCACGTCTGATGATCCGTGGTTCTGCAGCTCCTTCAAAAACGTTACTGGAGTGAAGATGGCGTATCTTCACGCCAAGGGCCTTCACCCAGATACATCGGCTGAGGACTTGCAGAGCTTCTTGGCAGCGACCGCTGCATTCAATCCTTCTTGGATGACCATCAGGAGAATTGTCAGCAGGCGGACGCTGTCAACTTCTTTCAAAGTCGGGGTCATCGCGACTTCGCTGGAGTCTCTCATGGAGCCTCAAGTGTGGCCTGAAAGGACCATCGTTCAACCCTGGATACGCATAAGACGAAAGAATCGCAGTGAACAGTGGTTGAAACCAACTTGAGTGAAGATATTGACATATTTAGTGTTATATTGCTTTAAATTCAGTACTGGTGTTTATGGAGGCGAAATGTTACACGTTTTGTTTTGTGACAATAATGCCTTGATATTTGTGAGTCAATCATGATATACTTATGACAGGGTTTTTGTTGTTACAAGTCAAACTGTTTATCTTGAGTCTCCTGACGCTAGTTCTGAGTGTGAGATCAGTGATACTAAATGTGTCAATAAATTTACATCACCACATTTATGTTACCTATTGTATTTATATTATTATAATATTATTGTACTTCAGAAATGCATTGAATTGATAAAATTTGTAATGTTTCTGCAAGGAAAAAATAAAATTGAAATTGAAATTGAATCTTCAATAATGATAAAATAAAAACAGGCAGTAGCTTATATAGGTATGGACAAGTAAGTAGTTCCTACATAAGAACAAACATTTTTACAGGTTGTATATGTGTGTGCGGGTTAAGCAATTGAAAAAAGAAATTATAAAATTAATGGTAAATTTTTGTTTTCAATTTAAAAAAGACATTATAAAATAACTAGGTATTTGTTATTTTAAAATAATGTATTAAGCTAAGTAATAATAAATTTTTGTGTTTAATTTAAAAATTCTTTATTTCGAGTACAGAAGCTTCACAAATTAAAATACAGCAGACTTACTCAAAGAAATTTTATTTACTTGAAAAATATCTTTGATAAAATGTTCCTAGTATATGATAAACATTGATAAAAATATTAAAACTAAGTTATTTTGAGATTATCGTGAAAAGTAATGATAACAATTGATATACTCGTACAATTGGAACGCTGAGTAGCTTATATTAGTGATATCTTGTTTCAATTTATAAAAATAATGGATTGCTATTAGAAACGTGCAAAGAAATATTTTTAATAAAATAGAGTATAAAGTAATGTCCAAACGCTATTCTTAGAAATAGAGGGACCTTAATATTTTACATCGGTAAGTGTACTGTTCCAAATTACTCAGATAATGCCCGTAACCCAAAGTGAAAGGGCCACGTATGGAGGTTGATCGAGAGAGCTGAATCAAGGATATGATTTATTAGCGGTTATTTGTGGTGTATTCGCTTGTTGTCATGTAAACAGATACAGGCGAAAATATATTCGCGCATTTGCAAACGAAATGAGAAAAGAAACAATTTAACGTGTTTATACATTGTGGCCGAGCGTTTTTATGTCAGGTTTCATCTACGAGTATTTATTTCGGGTATGATGGACGAGTTATTTCAGTAATGCTCGTATGCTGTACGAGTTTTACGCGGGATGCGTCGAGATTAATTACTCATATTAAAAGAAGATTCGTTAAATCAGAAACGTTTTTTGTTTGTTCGTTCTACATTGTGTCGGCTAGCATACTAAATAGATAATTCATTTATTTTTGGTTTTTCAGTATGTGAATAAACAACACTCAACGTGATTAATTTTATAATCAAAGTAAAAACTATTTAATTGATACTTTTGTGAATGAAAATATGTTCTTATATTCCTAATAATTAATAAAAAAATTAACCGACTGATATACACATACAAAAATAAAGCAAACACTAAATTATATGGTATTTCTCGTAGAAATGATAAATGGTCATCGTATCGACAAAAGAACTGGTGTATAAGGTTTGTCGTTCGAATCCCTATGCCGTTTATTTTTTTTCGAATAGTTGACAAGAGAAATTTCATATAATATGGTTTATGCGATTTGAATGTATATTTTTATGTATTTTCAATAGCTATATATAGCTATTCTAATTTATAGAATATCTGTATATATACAGATATTCTATAAATTTGTTGTGTTAAAATAAATAAGTAAATATAATAAAATATAACAAATGACTGTCAGTCAATGTGATTCAAACTGAATTGGTGAATTTATAACAAGATAATAAATAATATACCTATTGATAATTCTAAAGCACTTAGTAAGTACAATACTAAACAAAAAAAATCACAAAATACGAATAAGTTAAGACAATTATTCATATAAGTACAAAATTTACGGAGAAGCCCAATTTTTCATTAATACTGATCCTCATTCATAAAACTCACTAGTTTACGCTATAATGAGCTGGTTACTATCAAATACGGGCTGTAGTAGGATTACAATCATGTTAAAGTAACACATAATTTTTGTATTGTATCGTAATTTTTGTTGCTATTAAATAACCATTTCCAAAACGCGTCTGTTTTATGGATACAATTCTCCTAATTTAAACGAAGCATTTTAATAATTCTTGTGTTCAAAGAATCCATTATATTAAAACAATATGAACCGCTCTTTTGAAGTATAAATCCGATGAAAAATATTATTAAAAATGTCAGTGAGTGTTTACAATTTATGGAATGAAAAAATTCCATGTTTTTTTTAATTTTTTGAATGATAAAAGGATTACAATTATTCAAACGCTAATCTCCCACGTTCGCGGAAAACCAATTTCGTTGAGTTTTATTGAATATAAACCGTGGGGCGCTGGAAAATTTCATGCTATAGTTAAATGCGAAATATTCCCTTTGGCTGTTAAGAGTTTTCATTGATTGATAAGATAGTATTTCATTTAATGTACACCCAATAAAGCCGCTTTAGAGCTTCGAGCTGGGAAATTTTTAGAAGCAATTAAATTGATCAATTGTATTATATATACCGAGGCGTTGCTTCGTCCCTTTGGACCATCAATCACCAAAAGGAAGCCAAATGGTTTTACAGTTAAGTAAAGGGTTGAAAAATCTGTGATTGTGAAAATTTTATGATTACTAAATACGAGTATATTTATACAATATTTATTATTATAAAACGTATAAAAGTATGCATTGTGATTCTAACCGACGTAAGCAAAACATAAATACAACGCATTAGAATAAATGTTGAAAAACGATGATGAGAATGAAATTAATATTAATATTAATAAGAAGACATTTGTTGATGTTCCATGGAATTATCAAAACTTTAGTTTGTGTAAGTTAATTGAGTCACAAGGAAAACGTTGTATTTTGGGGTAGCAGCTGTGAAAGAGATGGATACATTGATCATAAAATATAATTCTGGTATTAAAAAAAACACATGATCTTTTATGCACATTATGAATTTCTTTATTTGAAGTATTTAAAAACTGTGACGCCATGTAAAATGCCTTTCTGTTAGTACTTTATATTTGCGAAAGAGATTTTAATTATAAATCTACACAGCAAAGTCAAGCTTACTTTCAAAGCACGATGAGAAAGACATGTGAAAAAAATCTCTAACATAATATCATATAACTTGCAGAGAAATAAAGTAAAACTGTTTGATTAATCATTGTATATGGAATGAAATTAGTTTTGAAAAAATTTTGTGTGACAATTTATAGTTTTATTTTTAAATTAAAAGATGTTTTGATAACGGCGTTTAAAAACAGCATCACATTTTCTTCAATAATACAATATATTACAGTTTGGAGACTGAAAATTTCCATAAAATACAAAAATGAGCTGGAGATAAAAATATTATATAAATTACAATGAAAAAATTATTTTTCAAGAGCTTCCCTTTAATAAAGAATAAGAAAAAACAACAAAGAGGCAAGGTGGCCCCGAACCCTTAGCTGTGGAGGCGTGATTGGGAATCAATTGAACATTCTCTTTCAATATTTTCGTGCCGAAATTGCTAACTGTTTTTATTTAATAATAAAAAAGGAAAAGAAAGCGCACCAGCCAGTGGTATTAGTTTCACGTTTTATATTAGTTTGGCTTAGCTCAATTGATGAGATACTCTACTGAAGGAATCTCGGGACCTGCAAAAATGTTTTCTGAGACCGGCGGAGGAAAAAGGAGATTTTCGGAGGCGGTTTATTTTGAAAAAAAGAAATACCTTCCAATTACAAATTTAATTTTCTCCCCTTTTGTAAACGAAACTGAAAGGCATTTAACAAAGCACTTATTACTTATTAAAAATTAAAATATTAATAAACATTTTTATATCAAATTTAAAACGACAGTTATTTTCATTGTCATTAAATTATGTCCAGTATTATTAAATACTTTTATGTATAAAAAATTCTCCTATTATAATACACCTGCTTACTAATTTCAATGATAAATATGTTAAGCATACTCGTTTATTAAAAATGTTAAATATTTGTGAAGAGAATGAAATTCAAAACATTATTACTTTTATTTCATTTCAGTTTCAGACGAATATATATATTTTTAAAAATTTCAAATATAAAATTGTTTTGGTTACCTTAGATTTTCGTCTTGCTAAAAAGCAGCTCTGCAACTTGGATTACATATTTAATTTCCCTATCCTTTTTTACGACATTCCTGAATGAGAGTCTAGAAGTTTGTTGGTGGTATTAATTTTGTTTAATTGAATTGATTAGTCCGACGCTCTTGAGATCTGGAGTATTAAGTCTTCAGAAACGAATCAATCCAATAATGTATTACAAATGTTTTAATGTTAGACATTACAGACAATATTTACTTACTGTTACGTACGTCTCACGCTGAAAACGACAGCTGTTGATAGTTATGTGTTATTTGTAAATGTGTTATTTGTAATGATATAGGAATTCGATGGTTTATTATACTTTGCATCCCACGAGTATTATCGGGCGGACCTTCAATAAAGAAACAGTCCGTGAGCCCCGACCGATTGTTAGAAAGGGGGCCATAAATATTAAATAAGCCAAAAAGTGTTCCTTTGTTGGCCAGCGTGAGATGCGTCTATTCTCGGGAAAATGTCATAAATATTAAATATTCAGAAAGTGTTCCTTTGTGTAGTAAAGCGTGCGAACGAGCCTGGGATACGTTTCAGTTTTAGCAATAAAAACATAAACCGATGTTATGGCTAGGATTACCTATCTCCAGGAACATTTCGTAATAAAACCTAAGAAAGGAATACAGACTCGTGCGAACGTGACTATTCTCACGGCCGCAAAAGTAGGTACCAGAAAATTAATGTATAAAAGCACCGACTTGAACGTTAAATAAATCAGTTTAGACTTGAATCTCTTGCGTTTCATTTCTACCTCCCACCCTTCTGTAAAGCCGCGCCGGCTGCCTGAAATCTGGAGAAATGAGGCTGTCCGCCCACTTCAGATTGATGGCGTAACTAGTTACCTTACAAGTAACTGGGAGAAGATGGTCTAGTGAAGAGCAGAAAACCGATACACGCCCGTAGAGCGGATCGTCAGCGGAACTGGAAGCTGTCGTCTACATTTGGTCCTTCGAGCCGGATTCTGCCTTCGTGAAGAAGATCATCTCCTGACCTGATCATGCCTGCCAATCGATCACCGATTGCAACGCGATCAGGAAGCAACCGTGGAACTAACATGGAGGAGGACGACGCCCGATCAGAATCGGGGGAGTCAATGAGGTCCGTGGACTCCAGAGAGGCGCGCCGCAAGGCTGACCAGTCGCTGAACGCTCTCACCGACATGATGGCCCAGCTCGTCGCAGCCATGGCGCAAACCAACGCAGCCGTGACGACAAGCAGCGCGCAAACCAACGCAGCCATCGCAAGCTTGGCCGCCAGCCTACAAGTTCAGCGGACCACGGAGCTCCCGCCCGCACATGAAGCGGACCGCCGTGCGGCCCGCAGTACGGGCGAAGCAACTCACGCCCCGATGCAGCAGCCCGCCACGCCGAGGTCTGTGCAAGTCATACGGGAGCCTGAGGAGGACCACTACCGTGCAGCCTGCAGCGCCGGTGAGTCAGTCCCGCCCACACATGAAGCGGACCGCCGTGCGGCCCGCAGTACGGGCGAAGCAACTCACGCCCCGATGCAGCAGCCCGCTTACGAGTGGGTGAGGCAGGAGCCAGCCGCGCAAGAACAGCTGAGCTCCATGACTGGTCGTGAAGAGCGCGCGGGGCATATGGCTGCCGCGGTTCGAGAGCGCCCAGCGCCGTGTCGGTCGGGCGCGGAAGCCGAGGCCGAGCAGCCCGCTTACGAGTGGGTGAGGCAGGAGCCAGCCGCGCAAGAACAGCTGAGCTCCATGACTGGTCGTGAAGAGCGCGCGGGGCATATGGCTGCCGCGGTTCGAGAGCGCCCAGCGCCGTGTCGGTCGGGCGCGGAAGCCGAGGCCGAGCAGCTCGCTTACGAGTGGGTGAGGCAGGAGCCAGCCGCGCAAGAACAGCTGAGCTCCGAGACTGCTCGTGAAGAGCGCGCGGGGCATACGGTCGCCGCGGCTCGAGAGCGCCCAGCGCCGCCGTGGAGGGCGGACGCTGAGGCCGGTCATCCTACTCACCAGTGGGCGAGGCGGGAGCCAGCCGCGCAACAGCAGCTGAGCTACGAGACTGCTCGTGAAGAGCGCGCGGGGCATACGGTCGCCGCGGCTCGAGAGCGCCCAGCGCCGCCATGGAGGGCGGACGCTGAGGCCGGTCATCCTACTCACCAGTGGGCGAGGCGGGAGCCAGCCGCACGGCAGCAGCTGAACTGCGAGACTGCTCGTGAAGAGTGCGCGGGGCATACGGTCGCCGCGGCTCGAGAGCGCCCAGCGCCGCCATGGAGGGCGGGCGCTGAGGCCGGTCATCTTACTCACCAGTGGGCGAGGCGGGAGCCAGCCGCACGGCAGCAGCTGAACTGCGAGACTGCTCGTGAAGAGCGCGCGGGGCATACGGTCGCCGCGGCTCGAGAGCGCCCAGCGCCGCCGTGGAGGGCGGACGCTGAGGCCGGTCATCCTACTCACCAGTGGGCGAGGCGGGAGCCAGCCGCGCAACAGCAGCTGAGCTACGAGACTGCTCGTGAAGAGCGCGCGGGGCATACGGTCGCCGCGGCTCGAGAGCGCCCAGCGCCGCCATGGAGGGCGGACGCTGAGCCCGAACATCCTGCTCACCATTGGGTGAGGCGGGAGCCGCCAGCACCAAGGATGCTGAACTACCGAGCCCACGAGTGGGACGCGGGCGTCTATCGAGATGAATTCGCGGCGTACGAGAACTCGGCATCGAGGGGAATGGCTGCCGACCTCGACCGTCATACTCACGAATGGTTGAGAGACATGCAGAAGCCTAGGACGCTGGATGATGCCGAAATACAGTCGATGATGGCAAGGCGGACAGGGGTCCAAGACCTACCACCCTTCTCGGGGGAACCGCTAGAGTGGCGCAATTTTGAAACACAATTCATCCAATCGACGAAATTGTGCAAGCTGAAAAATGTCGAAAATGGACTCCGGCTACAAAAGGCCTTGAGCGGACGAGCCTTTGACATGGTGAGCGAGATGCTGTCAGTTCCGGAAAACGTTCCGGAAGTGATGCAGATCCTGGACAAAGAGTTCGGGAATCCTCGAGTCATCGTCAACATGCTGACTAATCGGGTGAGCAGGGTCCCGCAGCTCCCGGATAGAAGTGTGATTGCTGTTGTAGATTACACAACTCTAATCAGAAATACCGTGCCGTCACTCGAGAGTTACGGCGCGCAGCATCTCGTCTCGACGGCGCTGCTCGCGGAGATGGCGTCGAAGCTTCCGGCTACCTCCAATGGAGGTGGATTGACTTAAAGGACAGTTTAAACGACAATTGTGTCACCAGTGTGAAAGTGAGGCCTGAAATTATCATAGGTCTAGACAGTGCCGAGCTAATAGTGCCGCGAAGGATTGCGCAATTCCGGCGTGATGGCGTAATTGTGAGTGATACGCCGCTGGGCCACGTTGCGTTCGGCACGTGCGCTCAACCGAAAGGCGGCGATGAAGCTGGACACTTCGTGGGGCACTGCAGCGTAACGGAGGGACCGCCGAGCGTGCCGCGGTTTTCATCGAGGACGAGACCGCCAAGGACAACCGCTCGGACTACGGGATTTGTCGATCGCTGCCAGAATCCCCAACGCCTGAAGCCCGAAGGAGAGTGTGAGCTCCGGGCAGAGGAGATCGTCGACGACGAGGCGATACGTGTGCGTTCTTCCCAGAGGCGCTCCTCCGGCGACGAGATGAAGGTTCTGCTACGGGGAGCCGCCACCGCCCGGCGGGCGCATGCAGGCATTCGCGCCGACATTCACGTGGGACATCCGGTGCGGTGCACAGCAGAGACTACACAGGATCAGCTGGTGGCATGACGACCCTGGTACAGTACGACACGGAGGAGGAGAAGATGTGTCTCAAGAAACAATGGCGGGCGTCACAACAGATGGCAGATGCTTCTGGCGTCGGTGGGTACGGGAGTACTTACCAACGTTGGCGCGGCGCCCGAAGTGGAGGACCCCGACGGAGCCGATTCAGGAAGGAGACCTGGTACTCGTTGCGGATCCGAAGTTGCCGCGCAACACATGGCCACGGGGACGAGTAACGCGAGCGACTCCAGCAGCCGACGGGCAGGTTCGCGTGGTTCAGATAAAGACCGCAACAGGGACTTATACGCGGCCAGCGGCGAAGCTGGCGGTTTTCAACACAGAACGAGTCGAGACGTCCGAGGCAGAGTACAGCAGAGACTGCACGGTGGGAGTGTTACGTACGTCTCACGCTGAAAACGACAGCTGTTGATAGTTATGTGTTATTTGTAAATGTGTTATTTGTAATGATATAGGAATTCGATGGTTTATTATACTTTGCATCCCACGAGTATTATCGGGCGGACCTTCAATAAAGAAACAGTCCGTGAGCCCCGACCGATCGTTAGAAAGGGGGCCATAAATATTAAATAAGCCAAAAAGTGTTCCTTTGTTGGCCAGCGTGAGAGGCGTCTATTCTCGGGAAAATGTCATAAATATTAAATATTCAGAAAGTGTTCCTTTGTTTAGTAAAGCGTGCGAACGAGCCTAGGATACGTTTCAGTTTTAGCCATAAAAACTTAAACCGATGTTATGGCTAGGATTACAGATCTCCAGGAACGCCTCGTATAGTAATAAATCCCTAAGAAAGGAATACAGACTCGTGCGAACGTGACTATTCTCACGGCCGCAAAAGTAGGTACCAGAAAATTAATGTATAAAAGCACCGACTTGAACGTTAAATAAATCAGTTTAGACTTGAATCTCTTGCGTTTCATTTCTACCTCCCACCCTCCTGTAAAGCCGCGCCGGCTGCCTGAAATCTGGAGAAATGAGGCTGTCCGCCCACTTCAGATTGATGGCGTAACTAGTTACCTTACAAGTAACTGGGAGAAGATGGTCTAGTGAAGAGCGGAAAACCGATACACGCCCGTAGAGCGGATCGTCAGCGGAACTGGAAGCTGTCGTCTACACTTACTGTAAATATTGTCAATAGTTTTGATTAAATTTGAAAATTTAGTTATTTCAACAATAATTAGAGGGAGATTTTTTTTCTAATAGTAATAAATAATTATTTTTTAAATATTGATGGTAATACTTTCATCACATTTAAGTCGCTTAAAATGTTTGTTTCAATTATTTTTCATGAAAATTAAGTTCATTTAATCAAGGATATAATTCCTGAAGTATTATTACCTAACAACTAAATTAAAATCATTAATTTGCAAAAATAAGGAACAGAGTGTCCAAAATCACAAAAAACATTGTACGTGTTTTACCGTAAAGATGTTTTATTTCATTTTTTTTCTTCAATCTTTTCGATAGCGTGGTATTTTTATTTTCAAAAGGGAATTCGCTGAAACAGATTTTTGGCAAGCCAGATGATTTGAATATTTCAGTGAAGTATCTTAATGAATCAGGAAGTTCGTTCTGTCTTGAATTATTTGAAGGGTGTGAGGCCCTTCCGGAAATGAGCGCTCGTCGAATATAAGGGCACTGGTTCAATGAGGTATTGACTAAACTGGCCGCGTGTTTTCACTTATATACACTATGGAGAAACTTTCCACCGGTAATTAGCAAAGTTAAAATTATTTAACAGTACTACTAATATAATCAACAAGCAAAACTACGATCGTATTTATATTAAACTTTTGAGTGATTTGATATTTATTTTGGTACACTAATCATTTTATATTTGTTCATAACATACTTATCTAAGGAGTAATGATTGTTTTTAATCACCATATATATTTCTTGTTATATTTTATTAAATTATAAAATAATAATGTTGCATCAGAAATTGACTAAAAACATAGTAGAGAAAATTCACGTTTTAAATGTACAAATAATAAGCGACTTTCCAATGCTCTTTACTAGAAAAACTTTAATTGAAGGTCACAAAAATCATTATTCAGACTAAAAACCGGAGTATAAAGAATATAAGGCAACCGATGGGAAGTGCTGCAACAGGGAAGGTCACTGATTTATAACTACGAATAACTGCAAACGTCTAAAATCTCCTCTATTTAATTGACTAGCTGCTTCTCAAAAAATATTATGTTTGGAAATAAACAAGTTACTGACGTTGCCAGACACGAGGCAGAATTAATGTGACGTCATGTTACCAGAAATTCAGTAATCACATTTTTCATTTCTAATGTTTTTCAAAGCAGCCATTACAGAGACCACATTATATTTTTATAAGCTTTTGGGTTGGTAAAAATCATATCAAACGAATTGGGTATAGTTGAACACTGTCAACAACTCATAAGAGGCACTTAGTAAGTGGGGGAACGTGACGCCCGCGTAAGATCTATTTTTCTTTTGTGATAAGCTTCGTTAGCAAACACGAGTGGCGTTGAATGACAGCCTCTTGAAGTATATTTATTTAGGAGGGTAAGCATATTAAATATACTCCGCGATGTTTTGTCTTCAGGCCAGAGTCGAATCAGATGACAAACGTGGAAATAAAAAATCTACACGAAAAGGCTATCATGAAAAGTGACGATCACATTACATATTTTCAGTGCTGTGTTATTTATTTTGCTAAGAACGAGTATTTTGCTAATGGTGCACACTTTGTACATATTTTATTGTGAACTATGTTTAAGTTAATAGTTATTTCAATATTTGTTTGCTTAATTATGAAAATATGATTTTCTATGCCATCAAAAATAAAGTTTACAAGACAGCTTGTACAATGTTGTGTAGTTAGTTGTACACCATTCAAATAAACATAATTTAATTATTTCACTCTTAAATGTCTTTGAACCCTCACCCAGTCATAGCCTATTAATCAGAATTGGTGGGACACGAAAGTCGTCCAGCAATGACCACCCATGCATAGTGAATTCCTGTACTAAAAAGGATGATCCTTGATTATCGGGCTGTTACGTGTGTCTATGACGTTAGCGGATCAACACTCCACATGCAGCGCTTAAACACACGTAGAATGGCAAGCTTGATAGAATCTACAGATAAAACATCAGAATCACTATCACCGTCTATCGGTATTCTCCTGTGTGTCTTTACATAAAAAAAATAAGTATGCCAGTAAAATTCAAGGTTGCCTTGCCCGCTATCTCATTTCATAATTTTTGACAGTCAAATCACCTTACTAAAAATGTTAGCAAAGCTCATTACACAATTGCATTAGTTTTTGCTAAGGCTTCGTCTTTGGCAGCCGTATAGTTGGCATCATAAGCGGAAATTAATTTTATAAAACAATCTAATGTAATTTTAACTGAACACATTATACCCGCTCATCTACAAAGAAAGCTTGAATTTAAGTATTATCGAGTCTGATGGGGCGTCACCGCTAGAACGCCTTAGAGCCGGATCTGTTTTAAGGTAGCAGTACAAGCTGGTAGTTTTATACGCCTTTAGTAGAATCCTTCGCTCATGTGACTAATAAGTTAATTACATTTACCCGGTAACGTTAATTTTTACTTCATTTCGACAACAGAACGAATTAAGGCGAATAAACTTTTTTAATATCTACGGCCGCTCGTAATCTTGTGTACGCATTTTCATAAATCGTTTTTGAATGGTAAGTGGAACAAAATAAACATGTTTTAATGTACAACATATTTTTTAAAATGTAAAAAAAATACGAGAAAGCAGTACCAGCTAAAAAAAATATGTTCCGCGGGTTTTGTCCTCTTTTATAACGCTCAATCCGGTCGGCTCGATCCAAGTGAGGAAAAATATGTATTAATTGCATGTTTGTACGTATTTGATAATTTGTAAGTGCTTGATACTTTTTAAATAAAGTCAATGCTCATTAAAATATTAACCAACCATTAACAAAAATAATAATTATTATAAATATGTCTCTGAGAATTTAAAGAAATAATTGCTTATTTAAAATTAGCAATATAATATTATTTGATTAAAGGGAATATTTTAATAATTGCTTAAATAATGAAATTGTATTTTTTTAATAATAAACAGATATTTAATCCAGATAAATAACTAAATTATATATAAAGCGCATTATGAAAATATTGTTAATGATCTTAAATTGTATTTTAAAAGCGTCTAATTGTAAAAATATTTCATTTTGTCCAAACGTACTTTCATTAATCTACTCATTTTTCTTTTATTTAAAATTTCTAAGACTTTTTGTCTTTTATTTTCAATACATTTCTTTGAGGCTTTGCAATCGATACCCAAATCACTCGAAGATTATTTGAAACCTTTAGAATTTAAGAGTTTTGTCATGATTACTGAATTTATTTCAAAGTTCTTCATTATTTAATTATTTTTCCTGATTTACCTTTTGAGTATTTTTTAAAGAAAAATCATTTCTTTACTACAAATATTTGTAACGAGGCCGATTAAAAATATAATATATTCTTAGTATATCTACTAAATGTTTATTTGATTTTTCTTATCATTCAATGTTTCGTAACTTTTTGACTGTTGAAAAAACCACGATAAGTAATGTTAAATATTTAATAATAATGTTTTTTTGAAAAATTTATAAGGAGAATTTGTCTAATGTATTTGTTATAAAAAATGCGTTGTTTTTTATTAAGCATAAAAATACCAAATTTATTATCAAAAACTATTTAATTATTAGTGATTTTTATAAATATAAAAAAAAACATGCTACAGGTATATATAAAATAAAGGATATAGTGTTAATAAGATATATGCTCAAGCTAGAAATGTTAGCTTTATGCCTGAAAAACTGATAAACATGAAAATAGTTGTTCTTCTAAGAATTAATTCTAACCTTACGAATGAACTAACGAACCTTGAATGTAAAATTATACGAAAAAATATTTTATACTGCAAAATACGAGTGTATAAGATTACCATATGCTCTAATTAGGAGCGGATATGGTATGATGATGATTATATATGTTTTAAGTAGGATATTTAAATACATAAATTAATTTATAAAGAATAACATTACTTGCTTTGATTTTAATCGTTAACTGATTTCAAATTAAAAAAAAAAATCAAATATTATTTTATTTGATGAACTTGAACTATAATTTTTTTTAATTGTTTCAGGTGTGCCGTTTCTAGCTATGGAAATTTCGCTTCATATAATATAAGCGGTAAGTAATATTTTTATATAAAACGATTACATTTGCTATTTTTGTAAAACAAAAATAATATTAATAAACCTATTCTAATGTTACTTTTAGTACCGATAATTTAAAAGAAAAATTAAATAAAAAAGGAAATCTTTTATGAATCTTCATGATTCAATTACTTTTTAAATCGTCATGTATAAAAAACTCTTAGTTAAGATTATTCATTAAATGAGAAACTATAGTTATGGGCAATTCGCGTTAAAAAGATCCAGCAACACTATTAATTTAAAACGAGATCGTCTTGAGTTGAGCAAAATAATGCGTCGTCAAAAACCAGTTAACAAATCTAATTAATTTAATATGCAATTTTCCGCGCTGGTGATGGAACTTTGCGGTTTTGCACAACTTTAAAACACGTTTTTCATTTCACAGCTTAATGAAGCGGTTTCATTGTCGAGTGCGAAACATAAACATTTTAATATAAAATAAAAGATTCGTGAAATCTTTGATGCAGGGGGACTCGTTTATCTTTTATTACTTTATTTATCGGTTCATATCCTGTTGGGGCGCACGCTGAAAGCCGGGGGGCGGTGAGTGGGCGAGCGTTGTTCAGCTCTCCTGCTCTGACAAGTAATCTATGCGGCTCGCAAAGTGTTTTTTGTCAGCTAGCTTTGTACATAATTTATAATAACACCGCACTCGGCTCAGACTGAAACGTGAAATGCTGAAAACGGCTGAAAAAACAGTACATAGTAATTTATTTGTTTTATTTTTATTTGACCACACATCAAATGCCAAAAATAAAGCCATCGCCAATGAATTTGTGTAATAAATCATGAATAGATGCTGCGTTTACTTTATGATTAATTTTCTTAACACTTTATTTTTTTATTCCATACGAGAGGTGCCTTGGCAGTTTAGTTCTTGTTTTTATTATAATTGTTGAGGTAATGGAGAAATTACGTAATTTAAATTGTAATTTTTTTTATTTTTATTAAAAAACATCAAAACAGAAACATTTATTTACTTATCTTGCCTACATATTTGATTTTTATTAAAAATTCTTTTTATCGTCAGTATTTTTTCCAGAATACTTTTAGTAGAAAGCTTTTAAATAATTTGATTTTCATGTATATTTATTAATAATTAAATTACAACTATGACTTGTTTTTGCTGAAAAATATTTTAATGTAGTATTAGTGATAGCTATACTCCAACTAAATGTTCGTACATGGTGGAGAAATTTATTCAGCATCATTAGTGTTGGTAATACCGACGTAATCAGATAATTTCTCGATATTCAAGTAATCTTTTACACAGTTTTTTTACTGTTCGTGGTTAAAATATTGACCATACTCAGTAATTATACCATAATGTTTTTTGTAGTTCAGAGAAGTAGTAACAGTAGTAATATCGGTAAAAATTACTAAGTGAGCAAACATTCCGTCCGACAAAATCAGATAATTTCTCGATATGCAAGAAAATTTTTACTCAGTTTTTTTTACTGTTCTTGGTTGAAATATTGACCATGCTCAGTAATTATACGATGATGTTTTTAAAGTTCAGAGAAGCAGCAACAGTAGTTATATCGGTAAAAATGACTAAGTCAGCTAACTCAACGTCTGTGTTCCAAGAATTGTCGATTTAAAAAGAGAGTTTTTTTTTAAAAATCTGTTCTTTCAACGAATTTTAAAAATTAAAATTGTAAATCTAAAGAAACATCAGAAGGATTGTTAAAAAATATTGTACAAAAACAATATTAACATAAATGTTTTATTTGAGTTGAATTAATTGTTTATTTGTAATAGAATAATAATTATTTTCATAGTCCGGACTTAGCTTGGCCATCTATGAAATTAATTAAATACATATTTTGTAATTAAATTTTACGTTTCTTTTAAATCATGAAGGTTGTATACCATCTCAAGGTTGTGTTCAGATTTATCATGTAACTTTATTACAGTCATTTTTTAGAATACCATTTAATATTTTGAAGGCAGTTTTTAACTTTATACAACGCAAGCTCAACGCAATCTACATATTTATTCTCGAATCTGATACGATTAAGTCTGAGACTTTATATAAAGTGCCCAACTTTTGCCTTTTATCACGTATGAGAATAAGAACTTGTCGAGTATGGTAACCATTGTACGCAGGCCTAAAAATGTTCAGTTTTTTTCAATTACTTTATAATATTTCATATTTTTTGTAAAATTTAACACATCATAGAAATATATATTACGAGACAGAGTAGAATAAAAAATATATCAATAAACGACTACATTTTTGGATTAAAGCACCTATATAAGACCAAATAGCTTAGACTTTGAGAGCATCGGACTTATTATCTAATATTCTTAAAAGTACGATTCAATAGTTACTCAAAATATGCCTCGGATACTACACTTGCTCTCTCATCAAATACTTGGGCTCCTACCTTGAAAGCCTTAAGACTCACTGCATGTACAATTTCAAGTGACAGAATTGATTAGCAGTAATTTGCGGCGATCATATGTTTCAGATTTGGGCAGGATATGGAGTGGAAGTATTTTTTTATTTAAGCACAATAAAAATAAAAATAATGGTCAGTAGGTATTTAAGGTGATATCCTCCTTGGGTATTTTTGGACATCGATTAACTGGATGAAGGATGCAGGATCAGGTTCACATTATAAGCAACTTGTTTCTGTTTCACGATACATGTTTATTTGTCAATAACGTCACCCGTTAAGGGGCCGCCCTTAGGGACGTTCCTACCAAGAGGACGGGCGAGTTGCGACTACTTGCCTGCTCTCACATTTCGGCGGTACCACCCGTCAAGAGGACAGTTGTACCAACTGTCAATGGACCAACTGTCTTAACAATTATTTTGGCGTATGCAAACACCGCTTTACATTCGATGTAGATGTCACGCAAGCGAACCATAATAATAGACAAAAGATCGCTTGTTGAGGCTTTACGGCATCGGCCTTAAGGAGCTATATCAAGCTGATATCCAAGGCTATAACACTTCTTGTGTCATTCAAATTTTAATGATGTTACTTACATTCAAAAATTAACCTTAAAATCAATGCTCTAACACAATATAAAATAACTTTATACAAAATACAGTAATATCAATATTGATTTCAATAGTTGTTTCTTTCAAACAGTATAAAATTTAGAAAAAAAAAAACTTTTGTAAGCTTAAAATAAATATTGTGTAACTTATTTATTTTAATTTTAGAATTAATTTTAATTGGCTTAATACATTGAAATGACAAATACCCAGTAGTTTTATAATTATATAATGCCCTTTTCAAATTAAAAACAAAAATGATTACATACATTAGGAAAACCAGATACCCATTAATTTTTTAATGTCTTTTTTCAATTAATTTACCCGCACACATATATAACCTGTAAATATGTGTGTAGGAACTAATTAACTGTCCATGCCTATATAAGCCAATGCCTGTTTTTATTTTTTCATTATTGAAGATGGTCTTCAGGTAGGCCGAAACATGTAATCGTTAAAATAAATTGTGAATCAAAACTAAATATTTTTAATTTATTAATTTTTTAATTAAAATTAATTGTAAAATTACAATTATGCAGTTTCACCAAGTATTGTCAGTTGATAACCTTAATGTTATTAATTAATTTCGTTACACGTATCTCTGTGCTGGCTTGGATTAAATTTTGTTTAAGCATTATATAACTTTTTTTTAAATAATGAACGATTAATATTTTTTGTATGTAAAAACATTTTCAGCGAACGTTAGTTAATGATCCACGCAAATGGCATAAATTAAAATTTGGGTCTCCTGTGTTGTCTAAGGGATTTGCGTTGATAACAATAAATGTACCAAAACGTGATGTTCGTTACGCCCCGAATGACAAACAGAAGAATAAGATGGCAAAAGGAAATTAAATAATTGTGACTCGTTTAATTTTACCTAATTATTTTATATACACCGAGATATGGCATAGGAAGCCATGTTACATTACTGAAAAACGCGTATAATCTTCAGATTTTTTTCTTAAAGGAACAACTAAATCAAATGATAATAATTTTGAATATTTCACAAATTTTTCTATTTATCGTATATTTAAAAAGGTGATGACTAAATACTCATGATTGAAGATGTTTGGAACGTAAAATTTTTTTCCCTAAGTAATAATAATAATAATTGCATCATATATGAAATATAATAAAATTTTAGGACGTTTGTTTTAAATGAGAGTATATTTTTGATCTGGTATCACAAGGTTTAGGAAGAATTAGATACAGTGAAAAAAAGTAATTTACGAGTATTATATTAGAAATTGCTATCAATTCGATATACCTGTAGCTCTTTCAGACTGATGCCGAAAAGCCTCGATAAAATGTCTCTTATTTTTGTTCGCTCGCCTGACATGCACATCTAATAATTTAAGTCTTAATTTTATATATAATACACGGCGTTTGCATACGCCATTATATTTGTTTTGACACTTGCTCTATATCATGTTGGTCCAACTGTAAACTTTAGTCTCTTATTAAGCCGCTATAATCTTTGAGGCGCAGACTGTTACTGTGGTCGGGTGGGGAAACCGAAGTCTTAAATGGAAATACACGTGAATTGTGCTTCTAAACAAGTTCTTTGCTTTGCGACCTGCTCCTGCATCCTTCCTCCACGCGTCCCGATGATGAACCCGTAACTTGTTATCGCCTTTTTAAAGATGGGGGATGTAAAAATATATAACAGTATATGATTGTATATGTTAAAAATTAGGTCCTCAAAATAAAATACTTGATATTGTTTAAAATTAACAAAAAAACATTTATTTCTGGTCTTGATTAGGTATTCGGTAGGCATTTTAGATGATAAGTATATGATTGTTGTTGACTTAAACGAGAGAATTAAATTTTCTTATATAGAAAATTAAAAATGAAACATTTAATTTAATATATATTTTCTTTTATTGTGCCTTTATACGACCTGTACTTTATTATAGTCGGCGGAGTTTTATGAAATTCTTTATCGCGCAAGAGAGTAGCTCGCCAGAAAAGTCTTCATTAAGGTTTGATTAAACTTTAGTTTCTTTTTGCAATTTGGAAAATGATCAAGCGGGCGAATTAAGAAAACGGAGAAAAAGTTTGCAAGTGCGTTTAACGAGAGCCGCGGCTTTTTATTACCATAGTCGGTAATGTAATTACCTCACGGTGATTTTTCTTTGACTGTGCGGGTGGAGCGGTTAACAAGGCAAGCAGAGAATTAATGGCGGAGAGACGTGGAAAAAATGGGGCAGCTTCTGTGATAATAAAGCTGGGCGTCTCACCGCCTGAGGGCAGGAGGACGCTCACTCTTTGTTATGCTCCAGTTTATGATTCCAGGTATTATTTATATTTGACAAGAACAATGGGTCGCCGCCGAGGCCGAGGTAGGGAGTGTTGGTCGTTTCTTCGAAATAGCTCAGAAGAAAAATTCATTTAATCATGGTCCATCGAACGGTCGTAAAGTTTGCGGGGATCCAAAACACAAAAATGACAGACTCGAAAACTATTTGAAATTGTAACAAACAATTTTCGCGGTATTACGACATTGTGCTAACGACATTTTTTTTAAAAACACGTACAAGACAAATACTGAAAGTCATTTTAAAACTCCTAGTATTAAGAAAAAAAAAATCATATGAAAGAAATGTCTTCCATTTCAAGGAAGGTGTTAATTAATTTATAATTAAATATATTAAGTTCATGTCAAATTATCGAAAACATTATGTAATAAGTTAAGAGACTATCAAGTCTGGTAATTTTATTAAGAGTAATTATTATTGTAAGCTTGTAATTTTTTTTAAACCTAAATAAAATACCTATTAAAAATAAAAATAAATTAAAAAAAGTCATTTTAAAAATAAATTTATAAATGTCTCATTTTTGATTCTATAATGACTTCTTAGGTTTTCACTAAATACTATTTTAAAATATTTCAACCGCCATTGCAGGGGTCTGTTATAGGGTGATAAGTTTGTGTCTGGAGGTAGTTTAGTCGTCAGCCTAATGTACCTAGCCTATTCATATGTACATTGATGGAATACTTGCATACACCATAAGAGTTTGTATTAATAAACTGTGGCGTTCATGAGATCAGTTCTGCATCAAGTGGAAGTAATTATATATCTCATAAATTTATTTAAAAAAAAAAAAAAAACTTTTTTCAAAGTTGGAACCCGTCACCTCCAGCTTGGTACACAAGCATTTTATCTTAAAATTAAACTTGTTTGAAATGATAGGTGTGGTTGTAGATGTATTTACACTGAAAATACGTAATTAAACCTTCAAAAGTTTTTATAATGGATTTAATTCTTATCCACCAAAAAATGCGGAGTGTATAGGGTTGTAAGATTTTTAGATTTTATTTTATTCAAAACATATGTAAATGACTCATGAATAAAATGTTTAAAAAATAAAATTAATAAAATGACGCTTCACATTGCTATAATGTTTAATTTGTGAAAAAATTCAATAAATATTATATTGTATAGACTTGTATAGTGTGTAATATGTGTTGAACATATCATCAGCAAACACGCCGGCAGCAAATGCGGCGGCTTGCCTGCAACACGGCGCGCGTAGAACGGGCCGTAACTGCCTGACTAATTTCATCGACTGCCAGAGCAATATTGATTATTACTATCGTACGTTTACAATAAACGTTTATCGCGCAACAGCATGACATAGCGGAGTATCCAGCAAACTCATTTGTAAGGGATTAATGCTTATTTATGTTACGTTGACAGCAAAAAAGTATTGTTCAAAAATAGTGCGCAATGTAAAGCAACCATGACTTTTGATCCCTCTTTATGACATTTATGAAAATCGTAACGATTTGAGAATTTTACTATTATGCAATGTATTTTGTGCAATACTTAATTATATGTAATCTTCAGTTTTTTTTTCTACGTTATTACTTTTTATCATTGATTTTTCTTTTCGTTAAATAACGTTAAGGTTATCAACTGACAATACTTGATGCAACTGCATTTTTTTTTATGTAATCGCATGCAAGAGAGCACAGCCTGTCAAAATCAGTGCACTCTATGACGCTTGATTATCATATTTAAATTAATTTTAATAACGAATCAACAAATTAATATTATTTGGATTTGATTTCACATTTAATTTTAAGTGATTACATGTTTCGGAGTCAATAATGATTCCAGAGACTTCAGGAAGCTCAAAATATATAATCACTTGTTTTGTCCAAATCAAAATTATAATTATCCCAAAATAATATGATCAAATTGCTTAAATATTTTCATCTTCGTATTCTAATTCAATGCAATTTTAGCATTGAATTTCTCCAAAATTGGAATTTTGTTCTTTACTCTCCTGCTAAATCTTCGACGTCACAAGCTTTTCTTATTTCAGAGGTCCTAATTTTATTTTGGAATGTCACTCTTGCAATGAGTCACAATGTATATTACAAGTGTTTTTAAGAGGTTCGTCGAAAATGGTTAATGTAGTTTATATTGTATGCTACTAATTAAATTGATCAGCATAAAATGTATGTTTACAGGGTTGATAGTAAAACTTGATGACTGTAGAAGAGCTTCAAAAGACAAATTAAACGCGTGGTAGTTGGAAAACGTAATCTAGACGCAGTTAAATTAAATGATTTGTGCAAATATAAAACGTTTCACGTGAACTTTGCGTAGTTTCGTCGCGTTTTATCGAAGCCAGTTGTAAAACAAGTAGTGAATAAATGAGTCCGAGAGAGTCACATCCGGGTTAGAGTATTAGAATAAAAAGCTTTGTGTAGGGAGATGAGATACTTTGTTGGTTCGGTGTTCCGTTCAAAAGGTTGGCTCCAAATCCACTCTCGTTTGGAAGGCTTCAGGTATTACAGTAATGACTTGCCGGAATTGCGAGTTTAAGGCTATTACTGCATATATCAATGGTTTAAAGCCCCGCAAGTGTCGCAGGATCGGGTTATTTATTAGGAAAAGAGAAAAGTAAACTTCTCTTGCGCTCTCTGAATGGCGGCAAACTTTTTGAATGACACGATTTTTTATCTTTATTACAGTTTTAAAATATAAATACACATATTAATATTAAAAAAAAATATTTTTACAGAATATATAACGCAGAATTATAATTTAATATTTTTAAAATTTAGGCAATTAAAATTTCAATATATGATTGTGGCAACCATTTTTTTTGGCACCATTTATTTCAATTATGGGGCAGTTATTATTTAGCAACCGAAAAATTACAAATACTGAAGGTAAAATGAATCATTTAAAAGTAGAAAAATAATAAATTGATAGGAAAAATTTATGATTGGTAATTTAGACTAGGTTAGGTTAGGTTTTCATTTTATGAGCTCTTAATATTTATTCATTTTACATGAATTTTTACCAATAGTGAATAAATTACTGACATATTAATTTTATAACTGACCACACTCATAGTGACACAGTGGATACTGCCGATTAATTTTATTTACTGCCAATTGATTTAAATGTATTTCTTCGATGAAGATCAAAGAAATACAGGCATTTTTTAAAAAGATTGTATGTTTTAATATGCTTATATATATTCTTTATTTACGTTATATTAAAAACAAGGACAATAAAAAACATTTTTTTATTAAAAACTAGTTAAATAGTATAAATTAATAAATTTCATAAAAATATGACGAAATATATCAAAATTTAATTCAATAAAATAAATAAAAACTGTATTTAAAATGAGGTGGCACGTGACTGAGTATATAATTACTAATGTACTTATATATCCGTAAAAATATTAGATGCTATAGTAAAAATAGACGTCATTAGAATGAAGAAATGTTTTATTTTATTATTAAAATTAATTTATTTTTCTTGTCTTTGTGAGGAATGATTCTGTACAATCTTTATACTATATACAAATATGATTTACGGCATTTCATGGCGTCTGAGGTTCACTTAATTAAATGGAGATATTTACCGCGCTCCAATAAGCCCAAGAAATGTGTAATTATGGTGTAAATATGCATCAAATATCTAAGTGATATCTGGTTCACTGTATGAATATTAAATATCCGCTGGCAATATGCATGCATTTAAACCGAGAATTTGCATTTCATTATAGATAAGACTTAATATTGAAATACGTCAACTGAAATCATCCATCATTATACGAATACAACTCAGTAAAGTATTATAATTTCTGGCATCATTAATGTTCATCAAATTGTTACAATGTTAATTTTGTAATTTTTTCTCAAAAAATAATGTATATATTCAGTAGGCTAAATAAACTGGCAGTATCCACTATGTCATATGAATTTGGTCAGAATATATTCAAAACTGCCGGCAGTTAATGTGAAATAGTCGTTATTTCTATTAAAAGATAAGTTTTTTTAAATTGCTTCTTTTAGCATGACAGCTAGTGAGAATATGGTTGTAACATAAAAATGTATGAACAAGACTATGAATAACTATCAGATAAAATGGAAACCTAACCTAACCTATTACTATTCTTTATATAATAATTACTATTTATTAATCATATTTGCCAATTTATTGTTTTTAAATGGTTTTTATGTATTTATTACTGGAAATTTATTACGTATTTACTGGCAATACAAGTCATCATCATCATCATCAGCCTGTGTCCGTCCACTGTTGAACGGAGGCCTCCCGCATGAGTCTCCATCCTCTTCGATCCTCCGCCTTCCGCATCCAGGTCACTCCCGCTATCCTTCTTATATCGTCAGTCCATCTTGTAGGGAGTCGGCCAATGCTTCGTTTGCCAGCTCTTGGGTGCCATTCCAATACTTTTCTTCCCCATCGACCGTCGTCTCTTCGACAGATATGACCTACCCATTGCCACTTGAGTGTGCCTATTCGTTGGGTAGCATCCACTACATGAGTTCTTGTGCGTATTTCCTCGTTTCGGATTCTATCTTTTAGCGACACTCCGAGCATGGATCTCTCCATAGCACGCTGGGTGACTTTTATTTTATGGGTGAGACTTGCTGTCAGATTCCACGTCTCTGCGCCATAAGTTAATACAGGGAGGACGCATTGGTTAAACGCCTTAGTTTTAAGGCATTGCGGTATTTTCGCTTTAAAAATGTACTTTAGTTTTCCAAATGCTGCCCATCCCAGTTGTATGCGCCTGTCGATTTCTTTTGAGAAGTTATTTCGCCCTAGTTGTATTACTTGTCCCAGATAGGTATAGTCGTTTACAACCTCTAATTCTGTTCCTCCAATGGAAATAGGATCAAAGGTCTGTGAAATATGACTATTAATCATGGCTTTTGTTTTTATCCATGTTCATTTTCAGACCAATTTTGTTCGACGCTTCATTGAGGTCGTAGAGCATGTCTTGGAGCTTGTCAGGTGATTCGGCTATTAGCACTATGTCATCGGCAAATCGGAGGAGAGAAATGTACTCTCCGTTAATATTACAAGTACGTCATATTAAATAATTGTACAATATTTCTATTTTTATTGCATATAGTATTAACATTTCAATCCAACGAAAAGTATAATTAAACGATAAAAATACGGTTCAATAGTTTAACAAAAGTATCATATAAAAATATTATAAATAATTAAAATAGTAATATACTAACGTTTTAAGCTGAGAAATTTTACTGGCGAGATGCGCGTACATATCTATTATATATTTATGTTTATCGGTCCCTTTTATGATACAAAAATTGAAGGTTTAAGAAACTTCAGACTCATGACTCTATTTCCATAAAACCCCGATAAACGCACAAATTATATATAAAGTATATTCCAGCTGGAAGAAAAATATGGAAAGAGGAAAATATATGATTTTACTTTCACTTAGAAGCACATGCAGCGTATGATGCATTAAATATAAATACCACTCTATTTTATGGCAATAGAAAACATGAAAATGGTTTTCGCATACTTGTTCCTTGCCTAGTTTCAGCAGGTCTGTCTCTGTGCATTTTATCCCGGGGAAAATTTTGAAAGGAAACCGCGGGACTTTCCATCAACTGAGCGACACTCGTACTAGAGTGACAAGACATTTGTGAAAACATTTAATTAAATACTTGTAGCATTTCATTATCACTCCTTAGCCAACACTTAACTCTGTCTATGAATAAAGTAAACGTAAGCATTTAAATACTTATATATAAATTTTTAAATGTCAATCTATCTTTAAGCATTAAGAGAAATGTACATGTTATTTTATGCGAAATTTTGCTTCTATTTTATGTAAAAGACAAAAAAAAACAGCGAATGTTGGTTTTAATAAAAAAAACTCAAGTTCAAAGTAATCAAAGCGATTGGAATATGAATGCCAAAAAGATGTATTATATTTTTACAGAAGTTTGGGAAATATTGTAGGTGAGTTTTGATCTGTTCTTTATGCAAAAACTTTACAAAGCTTAAGGTTTTTCTTATGTGTTGTCTAATTTTTCAAACCTATATAAAACATTATAAAATCTATAGAGTTGATAACATCAAGAAGTTGGAAAAAAAATCATTCGGCTCGGTAGTTTGTATGAGAGTACCACTGGTTTCAATACTCAATAAATAATTATAATAATAATATAAATAATAATTATATCACATTTGTTGATTAAAATATGATGTATATCAAAAAAATGACGTCTGATTCTTCTTCGTAGTATCAATCCGGTGAATTGGTTTGCAGCAACAGAATCCTGCATCTCGATCTCCATTCCTCTCGGTCCTCCGCAACCCTTTTCAGCTCAGCATAAGCGCTACAATTCATGTCCTCGAATACTTGCTGTAAATACTCCCGTCTAGGGCGCCCTCTACAGTTTCTACCCTCAACCATCTCCTCCACAATATCGTGAAGAAGACCATCGTGTCGCATGATGTGACCAATCCATCAGGCTCGCCTCTCTGAGATGGTTCTTATTAGGTGCCTATCTTCCTTGATTATCCTGAGAACCTCATTGTTCGTGACGTGGTCTCTCCAGGAAATTCCGAGAATTCTTCTGTACGACCACATCTCAAAGGCCTCTAGTCTTTTTTTATCACTTTCAGATAAGCACCATGTCTCACAGCCGTACATTAAGATGCTCCAAACAAGTGTTTTTACAAGTTGCTTGCGGAGCCCTAAAGTAATATTCTTTGACTCAAGAATTTTGGCTTTTTTATTGAAAGCTAGCCTTGCTTGATGTATTCGACTGTTGACTTCTCTTTTTGTTCTGCCATCCCAGGTGATCGTACTTCCAAGGTATACAAATTCTTTTGCATCTTTTAGGGGTACTCCTAGCATTGATATGTTAATTTTCTGCTGCTCATTGCGGCTTACTCTCATGAATTTGGTTTTTTGTGCTGTTTATCTTCATATTGTAGTTGGAATTAAATATGTTTTCCATGGATGTCAGCGCTTCAGTGAGTTCATCTTCAGTTTCAGCAATCAGAGCAATGTCGTCAGCAAACCTTATCATATCAATCTTTTGGCCATGTATTTTAACCCCCTCTCTATGCCCCATTTTTTTCCTGATGTTATTAATTGCATTTTGTATGTATACGTTGAAGAGTACAGGCGACAGAGAGCATCCTTGTCTCACCCCTTGGCGTATTTTTGCTTCCTTTTGGACATTTCAGAGTGATATTATAGCAGCTTCTTCTTTGTAAAGTGAAAATATGAGTCTTCGTACGTCTGATTATAAACATTATTTTCTATTAAACTGAAAAATACAATGACGGCGAGTTCGGAATTCGAATTTGTAACCGTACGCATCCAAAACGGCGCTTCATCGACTGCACTACCTTAATGGTAGCAAATCTTATTTTATATATAATTTAAAATTTTATATGGCACGATTCTAAGGGCCTATATAAATCCATATAGTGCTATAATTACATGATGGTTGGCATAGTTCGAGCCCAGTACACATCATTTCTAGCTCACCGGTGTCTGTAATGGCTATGGAAACTGTTTCATGTCTCGAGTGACATGGCCTTAAGGTAATATGTGCACTAGTCTGTCGCCTAGAATGTAAGCGCTAGCCACTATCCTAGGGTTCATACTTTAGGGTCCTACCAACACCAAGGGATTACAGTGTATACAGTGGTCCCTAAAGTGGTTGTCCACGTGATTTTTTTTCGTAATGCTGAATTGTTGACAATATATTTTTCTTCATGGTAAAACTAGTAAAAAAAATGCAACAAAGCACAATCTTACCATGAAAAATGCATACTAAGTAAAGCTTGCAAGAATTAGCTGATTTTTAATAGTTTGCTGAATTTAAAATTACGATCGTATTAGCATGATTCTATAATTTGACGACTGCTGTTACATTTTATATTGCCCCACTAAGAGTTTATACTTTTAAATTTAAACATACAAAGGAAAAAACATCGCCGAGGAAATTTTCATTTATTATTTATAACATATAGACGAATCATTAAGATAAGCATGTGAGCAATTAATATGTAATAGTCGTTAAACTATGAATCGGAAATCATGCATATACTAAAAATGACAGATTGTTGATAATGCCACTATATATACCATAAAACAAGTCTGGAGGTAAAATGCCTACAGTTTTTATTAAATATAAAGTAAAATAATTATAAATATTTTAAATTTTATGAAAGTTTAATCAAAATTATGACGTTATTTTCTTATGTTGCACGTGAATTTCGTGAGTGGGTTATAAAATTATCAATAAGTATTGTTACTATATTAAGAAACATCTCTTTTATACATTCATTTATCCCAAAAACGGGTTTTGTTGCGAAAAACGTGAATTTAAATAATGATCTTTTATTAATTTTTATTTCTCAATTTTTAAGTAATATAATAAATGATGGAATCTTTGTAGTTTAATATACATATAAATCACTATAAATTATTGATATTCAATCCCGGGATTGATTGAATCGATCACTTAAGGTGCTCGTTGCTATCCTTTGGCAAAGTCTAGTATCCCGCCCTGGGTCTATATTTTAGTCCCCCGCCTAGGTGAGCGGCGAAGGGCGGGCGAGGAATGTTCTGCGAAAACACGTCAGCACAATAGCCCGAGCTCGGCGCCGTCTACTCGCTCAGCCGCGCTTCGCCCTCCCGCCCACTGGCAGAGGCGGCCTTGGGCCATTCTTCTTCCTAATGTTCCTCATCTAGGAATGCTGAAAAACGGCATTACGGCCCTTGTTCTCCAAGTTTCTTGAGTACCATTGCGAAGTAAGGTATTGCGGTTATCCACGATCACGATAGCTGCAAATTTGAATATAAAACAATAATTTAAAATTACAAGCTTATACAAACAGATGGCAGTAGATGCTTATCAGATGGGATTTTAGAAGATTGTAGGAATTTCATGCAACCAAAAAGCACACAAATACATGTATTCTTTAAAAATCATATATTCTGGCAAATATGGGGGCCCAATCAGGCACAAACTCCACGAATTCATTTGAAAGAATAATTTGTTGAAGTCGTCTGCTTAATGAGTATTGGGACTATCTGTTGCTTGTTTTTATTGCTTTACTATTTTTTTTTATAAAAATATAATTACTTTAAATTAAGTACCTATATTTACATATATATTTTCTATTGACATATTATTCTACTTATATTTCAGTAACGTATTAAATTTGTATATATTTTTAATGTTATTCCAAAAAGAAATAAATTGAAATTGTTAAATTGAAATGTATATGACGTGTTTTGTAGTTTTTTGGCCTAATAGCGCAAAGGCAGGAAAATGTGGTAGAAGAAATTAAAAGGTAACTATGCAGAGAAAGATTGTCTAGTACATGTACAGACTAAATTAAACGTATTACAGTACTAATATACCACTAATTGCTTTTAATAATTTTACTAGCAATATTACTAAGAATACTTCTGGGAGATTTATTGAGTTAATTGTTTTGGTTCTTCTTCGTAGTATCAATCCGGTGGATTGGTTTGCAGCAACAGAATCTTGCATCTCGATCTCCATTCCTCTCGGTCCTCCGCAACCCTTTTCAGCTCAGCATAAGCGCTACAGTTCATGTCCTCGAATACTTGCTGCAAATACTCCCGTCTAGGGCGCCCTCTACAGTTTCTACCCTCAACCATCCCCTCCACAATATCGTGAAGAAGACCATCGTGGCGCATGATGTGGCCGATCCATCGGGCTCTCCTCTCTGAGATGGTTCTTGTATATATGTTTTGGTTATCGTTATGGAATTAGTAAATTACTTAATAAATTGATGTATACATACAAATCTATAACAAATATCATCTTTATGACATTTCTCTCATCAATATTAATGAAAAAAACCACGGACGCTAGAAACATATTGGTTTAAATCTTTATTTTTTTAAAAAGCATTATAATTGTGTAATATTTTCTAAAAAACCAATAAGGATTTAAAGTAAATTACTTTATAGATTAATATCAACACATTCTTTTGTTGTTCAATACGCAAAAATGTTTAAAATAATAAATCTATGCGGTGGATAGACGATTCAATCAAAGAGATGAGTAATCCTTGTTTGGAACATTACATTTTCGCTACAGTATGTATTTAAAATGTTAAGTTTAATTGTACGTAGGTTGTCGTTTGTTGTTTTATTTTTATTCGTACATCGCATGTCATAACTGTAAAGTCACCTTTCGCTTGCACGTTTCAATATCTTTACGTGCACGTTTATTTCAAACCAAAACATGAAAATATTGGACGAAAAAAAAATATTCCCATAAAAGCGGTGTGAGTCCGTATTTTCTAGTCGCAGGTCCTGTGCGCGCCCGGCGTCTCACCCATCATCGTCTGCCGTCGAGACCACTTTTGTGCATTACAAATATGCTCCTTTTTCTTCC
Source organism: Glossosoma conforme (assembly GCA_022606575.1). Lineage (NCBI taxonomy): Eukaryota > Metazoa > Arthropoda > Insecta > Trichoptera > Glossosomatidae > Glossosoma > Glossosoma conforme. The sequence goes on along the minus strand of JAGTXR010000219.1, from coordinate 627,821 downwards.
CTTCCGTCCTCACAAAGGCCTCGTCTTGAATATTTCACGGGAAAAACAGCTTTTTCGGCGCGGATTTCTCTCTGTGTGTGTTATTGTGGCGAGTGTTTTTTTGGATGATTGACTGCTACCTCTTAATGCGTCTAAAGTTGTGGAAAAAGAAATTCGTGTGGCGGAGCATTGTTTGCTGACCTTTTCATTGCTCTGAATAAAATATTATTATGTCGTCAACAATTTTAAAACCGTTTTGTTGCCCCGTCACCAAAAAAAAACTCGGAGCTGAATAATGGAATTGTTTTTGTTTTTCCAAAAGCCTTGTCATAGTTTTAACGTAGCCTTTGGCAACAGTATAATGGCAATAAACCTAACGCACTTTATTGCTTACATGCTTTTTTTTGTACAATAAATATATTTCAAGTTGTCAAGATCAACCTTTTCTCACAAAAGAGTGATTACTCTAGAGATCGTATTATTTTAGATCATATTTAATTTATGCTCAGACATTTCGTATATTTTTTAAGGTTTTTGGCTAGCTTTACACAAAAAGTAGTAGATATAATTGTATAGACATGCTACTCAACAAATTATTTATTAATACGAAAAAAATTTCATAATGACAAAGCATTTCTCATATAAAAAGAAGTGAAAAAATGAATAATTTACTAATTAAATGTTATACACGTAGAGCACGATTTTCCATTGTTGATTATAAATTTCGCCGCGTTCAAAGTGAGAGGGATAATTCCATTTCGAGGGGCTAAGTTCTGGCATTACGTAAGCTGTTCATGCCTCCGGAGATCGCGCTCATTTACGGACAGACTCCCTTTAAAATTATGGCGATGACTCTTATTTCGCGGATTGATGTCGCCGGAAATGACGGTGCTCGGGAGGGAGCGGCCTCCCATATTGCGCAATCATCTTGCCTTTGCGAAGTGCCGGGATATAAATAATGCATGGCCGCCCTCCGGCTCGCTGACCGTACCCACCTCCGGTCGCCGCCCGGACCGTCTCAAGATTAAGCCGTGCGCTGACCGGCAACCGGCGACCGGCGGAAGAACACGGCGGTCAAGAAGCCTTCAAATACTTGACAAGTCGAAAAGTGTCATAATTCGCGAGGGGTGTTTTTATTTTATTGATATGCTTGCTAGAACATACCACAAGTGCTAAGTTCTTTCATAACTCTGTTTTATTGTCAAATACATTTTTTTTTTATGTAAGCACATACAGGAGAATACCGAGAGATGGTGAAAGTAATACTGAAGTCTCATATGTGGAATTCTATGACGCTTACTATGCTGCATATGGCTAAGCGCTGCATGTGGAGTGTTGATCCGCCAACGTCATACAGTCCGAGATTCACGCATCATCCTTAATATTTACAGGAACTTACTATGAATGGGTGGTCTTCACGGGACGAATTTCAATTTCACACCAACCAAGGGTATTTTAGAGCTCAGAAATCGATTAAAAATATTATTATTTTTTTGATCTCCGTCTGGGATTGAACTCACGACCTTTGGCTTGCAAAACAAACGATTTGACCATAGAGCTATACCCGCCGGCAATGTAAACTGTTAAACTATGTATCACCAAATTCAGGATGTATATATCGTAATATATATAGTTAAGTATAATGTACTCGTATATATCGTAAAGTATATATCGATTTCCTGTAAAATGACATTTTTCAACTGACAATGGTAGGATTCATTGATAAGACAATCCTTCGAAATTCTCGGCAACAACACTTAAACATATATATATCACTAAAACATTACAGTTTTTTTATGAATTTTTGTTTGACATTAAGTATAGTAATTGAAAATGATTTGATTACTCGTATATACGAATCGTAGAATTAATTATCAAATGCATATTGTTGCTCTGAATTGATGATTAATTATTGTTTTTTCACTTAATGTATTTAGTTAGTAGTAATGAATGAAGATCTCCCATATTTGTGTCCATCGTTATTTGTACTCCACAAAGAGCTTATTCATACATTATTATTTGTAACATTAGAGAATACGTATTTTCCAACAATTATATTGACCCAAACTTGTTTCGTTAAATGTTGCAATTTCGGAATAGCGATAGAGAATATTTCTGTAATCAGCTGATTCGCGAGATAACCGTAACTCTGCTTAAATGGAATGAAAATAAGAATGCGAAACTTGCATTTACTTTTAAAATCAAACGAAAGTATTTGTGAAACATGTGTTATAAAGTAAAGTTGAAACTCGTGAGAGATTTATTTACCTGAAAAGGTGAGAATAGAGAAATATGATATCTCTTTGTTTGAATGATAAATTTGAACCAGAGGAGAAAATTTTCTCATACGTCTGCCAATACCATCCGCAACGCGTATATTTTTTGTCAAAATATTTTTACCATTTTTTATTTTTACAAAATATTTTGGTTACCTTAAATTTGTGCACAGTTTTGTCTGCTCATTCTATATCAGCTCTGATCCTAAGTACACTGGATTTGTAAACAGATTGTTTACGAGATCAATGGATTAATGTGATGCTGATGAAGAAATTTGAAACCATCTTGCGATTACCTATCCAAATACTCGTACTATCCACGCATAGTTTTTTTTTAAGTTTCAAACTATTTTAGCATTCTTTTTAACAGTGTATGAAATTGTTGCCAAAATATTTATACACGGATAAATGGCAAAGGATTTGCTTATTTGCTGTCATAATATGAAAATATATTCGACTTAATAAATATTAATGATATTTAATTATTTACAAGCGTACGATAAGAAAAAAATAACAAATAAGATTATTATTGATATTTTCAATTAACTAGACAAAAAAAATAAAAAAACATGAAAAACTACAATTATTGCATTTTAGAAAATGTTAAATTACGACTACGTACTTTTTACTTACTATTTGACGTTACACTTTAAACTGTTCCGGTCGGTAAGCATAATTTTATAAGTTTAATAAATTGTTTACTTCTCAAATTTGTCTTCATTCCCTTAATTGAAATATAAAGCTTTTGATGATCTATCATAATGTTAATTATGAAGATACTTTTGTTTTCCCTTTCATTATTTAGACTAGAAATTAAAATGCTCGGGTTTTCTCAGTATTTGATCTGACGAGATAACTTTTCAACGTTACACGTGTCAGTCTGGAATATTTTATGTTTCCTGGAAAAACTGGCTGTGGGTAAAGAACAACTGCCTAAGGCACCCTATTTATTGTGAGGGTTTTATCATCTCTTTATAAGCTGAACGATTTATAGAAAATATAAGATTATTTATCATATTAACTTTTATCACTGTTTTAAAACAATTATTGGCATTAACATAACGGTAGTTCCAATATGTTGTTCTATGTTGCAAGCATATATAATTTAAATGATAAATTTTGTATAATGCAAGTTATAATGCGTACTTAATGATATATAATTTCATAATGCATGCAACGAAACTCACAAACATTCCATCTTGTTCTCAACATCTGCCTAAGGCTTGTTTCACCTACGGATGAATAGAAGTATAAAATACAGCGGCCTTTTCTTAAGGATTCTCAAGGCTTTTGAATCTCATCTAGAGCTTTGTATATTGAGAAATCGGCCAAAATGCAAACATGTCTAAAAAAGAACAGAATTTTACAGCAATTATAAAGTAACAAATATGGAAGAAAGGGGCAGTATTTTCTTAATATTCGTCATACCACACAGGAAACTATTTAAAAAGTATTATATTAGATTTATTATATAAAATATAATTACAAGGCTCTTTCGACATTTCAACTTTAATAAAGATTCCTTTGGTTTATATACTCTTGAAATCTCGTTCGCACGGGTTTCTGTTTTCATAGAGAGCATTCGTTCATTCAGCTTGATATTCGTTCTGGTCAAAAATCGGCTTTGGAAACCTATTTGTACTTGAAGGGCCTTCAGTTCCAGGCACCCGCCCCCGCCCCCGCTCTCCTGGCTGTTGCCGCCCACATCCCCTGGGACCTCAGTTCTCATTGCCGCCCTTTGCGCGCTGGGCGGGGATCAAGACTAAATGAAATAGCCACTTTTGTCTCGTCGGATGAATGGATGGGTTATACAGAAGAGGCCCGGTCGTTGCCCTGCGGCAGTGAATAGTGCTGATTCAGATTATGAAGTCAATAGAGCTCCACATGAGATCACATTACCTTTCATTTGAGAACATTCTTGTTGTGTATCAGTATAAGATAACAAAAAAAATATGATATTTAGAAGAAGCTGTTTTTAAAAGAAAACTTATTATCTCAATTTCTGCATATATTGCATTAATGTATTTCAATAATAAAATATGTTTATCTTTTTTATAGTGGTTTTAACTGCGTTCTTCATTTTTAAGACACTTGAGATAGATCTTGCACAATTATGTTAAGATGAGACTTTTCTCACACAAAATATTTTTTATTAATTTTTAGTATATCACAAGAAAAAAAATACTTTAGCACTACTCTTCAGCATGTACAGTTTTACGAAATAGACTACCGAGATTAATTCGTTTATAAGTTTGAAACTGCAATTTATACAAGTTTTCTCAGTTTTGTTACTGCTCATGTCTTGTCTCAAAGCATATCTGCATCCGATGATGAATCAGAAAACATCAAGGTTCCCAAAGACTTCCAGAGCAGAAGACCGGGGACTAAATAATATAGTAATCGTATTTTGACTGATCTGTTAAACAAATTTTTAAGAAGAACGGATGACTAGCTTGACAATTCCGAGGCCTGACCATTTTTTGCTTAGAATAAATTTAATTCAATTAAATCTTTTATTATATACTTAAAACATGTTGAATTTCCTTTTTGAAATCCCACGGAATTGAGTGTAGTATATTAATGGTGTTTTTTAATGATTCAAAATTCAATAAAACATAAATAATTGTTCTTCGTTTATCATGCTTCAAAAACGCGTGAATCGTATGGATCTCTTAGGAATAATGCTCAGCGCGCGTATTTGCAATACGAAATATACTTTACTATACAGTGATACAGAAGATTGCAGGTTGTTGCTTTTACGCTTCCAGAAAGAGATTTTCTCTCCTGAGAGGTTTATGTAATACGGCAAGAAAAATATAATGTCTTTATTTTTTAAGGTATCCCACTCACAACATCCGCATGAAAAAAGCCTCCCGAGAATAGAGACTATGACAGGTTTTATAGTACCAAAAAGGAAAACCATAAGAGAGCTTGTTAATTTCATTTTCACCTAACAAAAAGGCTTAAAATTAGAATCTTGAGTTATTTATTATGTTGTTTTTTTTGGTACGTCTATCTGTTTTTAAGTTAACGTATGCTTTTTAGTTTACACCAAGTAATTGAAATATAATTATATTTTCGGATTTCGCGTGCGAACGTGAATCAATTAAAACTAATAAGTATAACCTTTTGCATTTTAAATTGATATTTAAAGTTCTTATAAACTTAATAAATTTCAACTTGAGCTGTGAACTTTTAACAGGATCTGTCAGTTCTGAGAATAATAAATAAAGCTTTTGTTATTTTTTCATAAACTGCTGTTTTTTGTTGAAGAAAAGTTTTCTAAGTGAAGTTGAAACATCCTGATAACATTGTATTTCACAAATACCGTGGGTAGTTTGATAATCTTGTAACAATTCACTGTATAAAACTACATGTTTAACAGCACAAACCAAAATAACTACTTGTTTTATTTCCTCTACATGTTCTTAAATTAAAACATTTGTTTAAGTTATGGATTTGATAAATCGATTGTTTGCATTTTTTATTTGAGCGTTTCAAATAGCTTTTTTATGTATTTTAGTATGCAATCCATGAACAATGAAATATAAAAAATGTAATGTAATATATAAAGTAAATAATATATAATGTTTTCTATTCAAAGTTTAATGGTTGTTAGTTAAAGTAGTTAACAATCAGTATATAATAATATATTGTACTTGTCGTGTCACTCATGATAATGCATAGTGGCACAAATAATCTCGCAAAATAAAAGAAAAAGTCTCGTACAATCATAAAGTGTTTTCAAAAAGAAAGTTACAAATAATTAAATTTACGTAAAATAAAATTTTGTAATTTTGAATATGTTTTATTTATTCCATAATAAACGCAAATTGGAAAATATAAATAATTGATTTTGGTATCTCTTTTAAATCTGCTACAAATATCAAGTTAAATGTGAACATAAAAATTAAAAAAAAAGTATGTACTCAAAGATAAAAATACGATAGTTACTTTTATTTATTGTTATTACATTATTAATGCTAATAGTTATGTGAAAGTATGCTGCAGTATGTACGATCTTGTTTTACATTAAGTTATTCAAGTACTATAATAATACCAGACTACCTCGAGAGGAGTATAAAATCTAATGGCGAAATACTGCGAGCGAAGCATCAGAAAGGATATTAGCGGCAACTGCGGTGTCTAGCGGACATTTATTTCATTGCTTTTTCCGGGAAAGTCGATAATTTGTTACGCAACCTTTCAACTGGAGATGACAAAAGCTTGATAAATTTCGTTAAGAGTCAGGAAAGAGAGCAGTCGAAAACATACTTAACTTGAATCTGAAAACGTGTTTTTATTATCATATACTGGGTGTCGTTTTAGGCACCGACTGCTGAAGTTTCGCAGGGTCACGTAATGTTTTACTCCCGCGGTAGTTTTCTCTTCCACGGAGGTAGACCACTACCCAAGGCTTTCAACCCGGAAAGGACATTTTGGCCTAGTCACTAGTGAAATTATCCTTTAAGTCTCAGCAATTATTAAAAACTGTAAATTTAGAATAGATTATAATAATATTTTATTTTCATTTTACTAAGGCGTTAAATGCAAGTAAGATACAAAATGAACAAACTTATTATCTGTGAAAGTCATTGTCTTATAAAACAAGTAATTTATAAATACAAATATTAATTAACTATTTGTTTTAATAAAACATTTATGTATGAATTGAGAAATGGAATAATTCATTTAGAATATAATTATGACATAAATTATCAAAATCTATACAATTTATTATTTATTATTTATGTTTCTTTTTGTTACTTAATATTGGCTCGTATATTTTTTGTCAGCGTAAAAAACTTTTTCGTCAGAATATTAGAGAAAATAATAATTATTCTACATTATTAAAAATGTTCTACATAGTTATATTACCTCAACTCCACCTAAACTTACCAAGCGTTTACTTACTTTATTAAACCTGTTTTAAATTAAAATAATAATTTGAATGAATGAAAAAAAGTTGATTCAAATGAGAAATTCGTTTGAATTCTGACAAATATATTTTGTTGCCTTGTATATGAAGATTGACACGTCTCATGAAAAAAAAACCGACTTGGCTCTCATTGAGTGTGACACAGGGGTCTTTAAATCCGTAATTAACGTTGTTTAGTTAATATAGTTTAAGTAAAGACATTCTTAACACATATTAAAAAATGATTACAGAATAAAGAGTAAAGTTGAAAGAATAAAAGTGTAACTAAATCGATATGGAATGTTGAAAGAGGGAAATACTCGTATATTCAAAAATCATACGAATTTTTGTAATAACGCACTGAGTTACTCCCCAAAGTCCTTTAAAATATTGCCTTTAAATATTCTAGAACCTTGGCATATATTTGAACGTAATATAAAACATTTATTCTATCAAACATCAGAATACAAGGACGATTTGTATCGAGTATCTGACTACTCAAAGGCTGTGTTTTATGATAATCTTTCGCCGTATCCTAAAGCTACTCAGCCAGCAGCAAAAATTTACTGTAAGCGCAGTTGTTGCTAGATCACTGAAGTAAAGCATCATTGGAAGCGGATTAAAACATCAATGAGTTATCTCATATTGCTTTATTTATTGCCTGTGCTGATTATCCATCTTAAATATTTACATAATTTAATTCTGGGAAGTGGATTGACCACCGATGTTGCAAGATTCTTTAAGCGATTCTGAAACTTGATGCATTGATTTAGATGGCTTATTATTAAGCTTTCTGCTTAAGAGGAGATGCATTATTCAAAGTTTGATTTTCATTTTGTCTGTGATGTTTCGGTTTAGCTCTACAATTGTAGTGAGTTAAACGTAGTTTATTCACTGTATTCGGAGAATAGTTGTTACTTTGGTGCAGTAAGTTTAACCCAGTTAATATATTGTATCAGTATCGCCCCGTTGTTTAGTATATTTGGCACAGCCGCTATGGCTTAGTGGGTTAGGTAATTAAGCTACAATGTTGTAAGTCGTAATATAGTATGTTCATAAATTTCTGCTTATAACATTTGTAGTTACAGTCAATTGAAGCAATCTGCTTATATTACGTTTGTATTAAGCGCACACAAAATTAATTATGAAGTGGTTTGTTCTATTACAAATACACCATTATTGTTTTTTTTTTAATTTATTCCGATTCCGAGGAATCGAAAATAGTCTTAATATAAAAAAAATACATTTAGTTTTATCATCGTTTATGTCGCAGTTTCGATAAATATATTATAAGCTGCATTGTTCTTGGTCTTCCGGAATATAAGCAAATAAGGATTCTAACTTATTGAATGCAAGCACTGTTATTATTTAAGGCTCTCTTCAGTTACCGTTTTCTGCATACATTATATGATCATAATATATCACGATTTTAGATAACTGTTGTCATAACATAATAATATATATTTTTTTATGATCGGCTCATTTACCAGTATTATAATTTTATCAAGAAGCAGTTCCTTGAAGAAAGACCAAACTGTCTCATTCCTTTTCTTAGCAAAAGGCTTTGCACCAAAGAGGTCACAATTTCAGTCATAACGCACACCTAGGCCTACACACGATATAGCTTTCCACACAGACTAGACTATACATAAATAAGCAGATAGCAGTCTGTTTCAAAACCAAGGCGACGCAATATTTAGAATCTTAAATTATGTAGTTTATGTATTACTTAAATAAAAGTCAAAAATCATGTTTATTTTTTGTAAAAGAATAATTTGTTCTGAAATAACACGAAGAAATTAAAACATCCTCAATAAATTGTTAAAATATTAATATAAGGTTCATTAAAAAAATTATGAAAAAATAAAATTTCATAAATAACTATCTTAGTAATATATTGACTGTCAATTTTGTATTATCTGTCTTGAAATATATTTATTTATTTGAATTCATAATTTTTTCATGTTAATATTAATATTTTAGGGTTGTTGAAAGAAGTTGGCGATGTATACTTTGGCAGTTTCGTCAACTTTATCGTGTAAATTTCTGAAAAAGTTTTTTTGCTTATAAAACAACCCCCTTTCGCCACACGTTTTACAAGGCAGACGTGCCACCAACGTCTTTACACATTTGACGTATAGAACGAGGTTGATAAATGGATTTTTAGAATGTTTTCTGCAAAATGCTCGTATGTAGCAGAATAATATTTTGATTAAGAAAATATTTTTATTTTCATAAGCAAATTATTTGATTTCTTAAAAAAAGGAAGTACTGGAAAAAAATCCGGTACTTTCTAGAAAATTTGTTTTTTTTTGTTATAATTCAATAAAATATATATTGTTAATTGAGATTTTTTTTTTGCCTTTTTCTAACGTAGATAATGTCAAAACACGTTAAGTAACCATTTATCGAATATACTATAATATACTATCATGAAATAAATATACACGTATATGTATCGTTAATTAATCGTAATACATTTACAATCTAAATTAAGCAATATTATATTGTTAATGAGAATAAAAAACAAAAAAAAAACTTTTTAAAAATATAACCTGGAAAATATTCATCAATATACCATTTCTTTCAAATATATCATTGTACCTTTCTCTTAGATCAAATTTATTGAAATAACCAGCATTTTAACCCACCACACGTATAGTATTATCAAAACATTCACTAACTTTTTGTAAATTTAATAATTTTTGACTTTTTTTATGTGCATAATACTTAACGTAGATACCAATCAAGGATGTATAGTTTGATCGAGACTCTAGAGAAGTCGATAAAATAACTCTCTCCGGCATTTGAACCCACGTTTAATTGTTTTATAATTAAAGAATAAGGAATACATTTTTCTAAATGAAGTGAAAAAATAAATGATTAATGATATGCAATAATTTTCTAAAATATACATGATGAAAAATTTATTTCCATTAAATAAGATTAAAATTTGCATTATGAAATGTTGAACGTATTATGTAATAAAGGATTGTTTTCCAATACTATTATATATATTTTCATACAATGATTCGCAAAAATGGGTATTAAAATATTGTGACTTATTATTTGGTGAAAATATCCTTTGTTAATACATTCGATATTATAAGTGTAATGATTTACATTCAATGGTAACTGCACTACGAACAAAATAAAAATATAATATTTAAGTTATAAAAAATAAATATTATTTTTATTTTATTTAACAAAATCTGAAATTAATGTAAATGTAGTAAATGTTAATAAGCAAAACTTCATAATCTTGTTTGCGTGAAGATATTGCGTTTGAAATCAAACAAAGAGTTTCAATACCGATTTATCTCGTCTGGACAGATCTGGATCTTTGTCTCCTCATACCCGCATCACAAGGGGAAAATATCGTTTATCAACAGTATCTTCAATGTCAGTGTGCAATAGTAGGGTTCAGTGGTCCCCCATGCACTCATGTGTCAAATGCATTGGACACCAAAACGAGAATAAAACCAAAGATAAGATTAATGTTTTATATTATTTTTCTTAAAAATACATTTTCTTACTTTATTATTTTAATATTATCCCTTGAAGCCAAGACCCCTGCAATGGCGGTTGAAATATCGGAGAGAAGAAATTCGCCACATACGGCTAAAACCAAAAGCCACAATATCAAATCTGGCCGTGAAAACCTAAGAAATTATTTAAGGCATGCAATGTAATCGGTGTAGCTCTGAGAAGCATAGCTGACACATTTTTATGTAAATACGTTCAGTATAATGGCAATATACAGTGATGAAGAAACTCTCATCTGTATATTTTATGACGCTCAACTTTTGAGTACATCATTAAAATAGATTTTTTAAATGTAAACACATACAGGAGAATACCGACAGATAGTGATAATAATTTTGAAGTCTCATCTGTAAAATTATATGACGCTAATCATGCTGCATATGGCTAAACGCTGCATGTGGAATGTTGACCCGCCGACGTCATAGACTACAGCCCGAGACTCACGCATCGTCCTTTATTATTACAGGAATTTACTATGAATGGGTGGTCTTTACGGGACGACTTTCGTCTACCACCAATTTTGATTAATATGCTATGACTGGCATTTTACGGGTGAAGGATCAAATCACACCAACCGGGGGTATTTTAGAGCTCCAAAATCGTTTTTTTTTATCTCCGTTGGGTTCGAACCTACGACCTTTGGCTTGCGAAGCAAATACCAATATTTACATGTCTCCCATTATTACAGAGACTTATCCGTACTATGAATGGGCGGTGTTCAAGGGACTACTTTGATATGTATTGTTTGTTATGTTGCACGCGTCGTGTAAACCATATTATACAAATATATAGTTCAATATGCAAAAAAATAATTTTATACCACTGTGTGAAGACATTTTTTTTAAAAAGGATTATTGTAAAATGATTTTGTCCCGGATCGGTCAGGCTAAGGGTTGTGTGCACATTTCAATTACCCAGCATATATCGCTCATTACTGGGCACATGGACCGGGTGTCCGAGGCCTCTTACTCCTGCCGCGACGAGAGCACTCGCCGGGTGAATTGCAAATGAGCCCAGTTCATTAGGCGGGAGCAAACAGCCCGCTTGTTTATACATGCAAAAAAGCGAAGAGCCGAAGGGGACGTCGCGACGCCTATATTGAAGTCGTGTGTCACGATTTGCACCAAGGATCGTCTGTCCAGTGTAAACTAATATAACGCCCTACTTTGAACTGCAAACAGTGGGCATAGTATTCCCGTGTATAACACTCAGACAAAGCCGCCTAATAGTGCGGTTATATAGACATCTTTATTGGAATCGGTGTTTGAACATCTCAAATATATTAACTTTATTCGCCTTTTTCTGGCCTTTGTGATCTGCGATGAGGCTTTGTGGTGTCATCGGCCTACTGATCTTCAATTTATTTGAAATTCGTCTTTACCATAAGCGTGTATTTTGACCATACGTACATTTTATACCCATTCCTTCAAATTTACTTGTACAAATATATCTACATTTTCTACAAATTTGATGTAAGTGCCGCATGTTTGGCATGTCTAAACGAAACAATTTACACGTAAAAATACACATACATAACACTGAAATCACAAAAAATTACAATACCGAAAACATTGCGGGCTAAATAAATAGAAATATGAGTAAATTTAGAAGAATCCGTTTCTTAAAATATCACGTCGTCAGAAACACGATAAAAAGATAATAATTATAAATAATTATGCGAAAGTATTTTGATTAAAAAAATGAGGGTAAAAAGTAAGATAATAACGTAAATATTTTCAATCAAGAAACAAAATGTAAAAAAAGTGGTAATGAAATAGCTGATAATTCTTTTGTGACTAGATTTGCCCTGCGGTCGAAGTTGGGTGGCAGAGATCAAAATTATTACTTAGACTGATACATTGCAATAATATTCAAATTATTTACTAGATTTTTGATAAGATGTTAAATGTATTATTTTATGTATAAGGGCAATAAGTGTAATCAATCATTGAAATTCGGTTTTATTTTTACCATTTTTTAAAAAATATATATAAAACTACCTGACTGGCGAATTTCGAACCGCCTCAAAATACTCTTAATGAAATTCTGTACTTACTTATTTTACCTAAACGAAATTCAGTTAATATTAAGTTCAAGTGAAAAATTAAAGATATTGGAATACAGATGGCGTTGTCTGCAAAATCATACAAAAAGTGCGAAAAAAAATCATTCATATTTTTTTCCGTGAATTTATTCTCAATGTTTTAATTTTGTTTTAATTTAAGTAACTTTAATTTTTTCCTTCAGGATAAAATTTCATAGCATATTCCTCTAATAATAAGGATGATGCGTCAATCTCAGGCTGTATTCTATGACGTTGGCGGATCAACACTCCACATGCACCATGTTAAGCGTCATAGAATTCCACAAATGAGTCTTCAGAATAACTATCACCATCTGTCGGTATTCTCCCGTATGTGTTTAAATAAAAAAAAACTCAACAAATTTGAGATTATAATACTTCACTCGTGTTTTAGTTACATATTGTGTAACTATTTTTTTAAATATATATAAATAAAGACTGAGAAAATTGTATTTTTTATTTATTATATACTTATAATTTATTAATATTTCGGGCTCTATTTAACTTAAAAAAAAAACACATACAAAATGTAAAAAAAATATCATGCTTATATCATAACACAACAGTAGTGACATAATAACGTATGTAGAGCTTTAAACTACTATATTACTTAGGACAAAATGTTTACTGAGTACGAGACACTATCGCTCGGCTGTGTGAGTGCCCGCTAAGTGTAGCATATGAATTCAATATAAGCGACCGGGGCAGGTAGGCTTCCGGTGCTGTAAACTCCTTCAAAGCCTCCTGAAAATATTGAATCCGTTGTCACTTTTGCGGCACACACTTAACCGCTGACGCAGGATCGCCGAGCTCTTTGCAAGGAAAATATTCATGACCGCCGAAAAAGCCTCCCGTTCGCAGTTTTCTTTGCGGATACCGGGCGGTGTAATGTGGACTTTTAATATTATTCAATGGGTTACTTGAAAAAACCATACGTGCTCGTGTTTTAAAAACACGCCGAGTTAAAAAAGCTCATGTTACGCGATTTATTTTTTCTGACCGTAAAAAAATAAGCGTTATTTTTGTTGATAATTTTCATGCAAAAAACGGATACAAATAAAGACCATTAATAATGAAACATATCATGATCGTAAATTATTGATATCTATACGCTTATAATAGCTTTGGGGGAAAAATGTTTTTGCAACGCAGTGAAAAAATTTCTGTTGTATTTTGGCGCTTTAATAAAGTGACATAAATGACCTTTATCGACCCACAAATACAAATATACCCTGTAGTTATTGTTGTCATGTACAATATTTGATTGAATATTATACGAGCATATTACTTTACATAAAATATTCAAATTGGTTCTGTTCTGCAAGCGGAACCATAACTCTATTTATTAATCTAAATTTAATATATGGTAAGTCTAAATTGAATCGTACTATAATCTCCATACATATGAAATTGATTTAGATAAGCCGTTTATGGAGTATGTTATTTATTGGGTTATGTTATTGTTTATTTGGTTGTTTTTCTTCATAAGCAGATATATATATATTTTTTTTTGTTCAGTTATATATAGAAGAATACACTACGAATATAATACATTTTATATTAAATTTTAGAAGTCTAAAAATCCAATTATTGTTTATTTTTATTTTTATTACTAACAGTTTTTTTTTCATTCTATATTTGAATTAATTAATTGTTATTATTGACTTATAAGATATATGTTAATTCATTCTATTTACTCGTAATTAAAGTACTTGATTTCATCGTATTTTACTCCTATGTGAAAAGTTCGATGAAAAGAAACATTTTATTAATATAAATTAATTACTTCGTAGGTTTTCACGGCTAGATTTTGAATTGTAATTAAAATAATATTATATTTTGTATTTTTTTTATTTAAAGTCACGAATATATTGAAAATTAAGTCATTCTACATAAGCATGCCTTTCTCTATTTATTTTTGAGAGATAAAGCAAAAAAAATGTATACATTTCACTCATATCTAAAATCAAAAAGAATATTTAGTTATAATTCGAGTAGTTCATGTGTTGTTTGCAATACACAGTTTAAATTTATTTTAATTAAAAATTACCATACAAAATATATTTGATGTCTTTAATTCAAAAGTTGAACCCACTCACATATACATTCTGTAAATATATGTGTATTAACGTAATAATTAATACTTGTACATCCCTGACCTATATAACCGTCAGCTTATAGTTTAACCATTATTGAAGATGGACTCCAGAGATTCCGACGAAACATGTTATCACTTAAAAATAAATGTGAAATCAAAACTACATATTTTTTATTTGTTAAATGTATAATTTAAAGGAATAGAAAATTTCAATTTTGTAGTTTTACAAAGTATTGTGAGTTGATTATCTTAACATTATAAATCTACAGTTTTTAATATACAACTCGTAGATGATAATAAGTTATGTACGTCACAATGGCTGCATTCTTGATGTACACTTATAGCATAAAACTTTAACAACAGACTCAGTAACCACGTGTATTCCAAAACATTGTATTTTATTTTAATCTGCCCGTTCAAAGATAATATTTTTGTCATTATTTTTTAATTATTTTTCAGTCATACTCGAATTATCTCACACGAGTCGCATATGTTAGAGGTTTAATATTTTTTGGAGCGAATAAATTATTTGAAAGTCCGTCCAGTGTCATAATCAAAAACCCGAGTTAACCGGAAGTTTGCCTTTCATTAGTAAAATATTAGTTCTATCACCAGGCGGCAGCTGCGTCGCTTTGATACAATGAACCTTTATAATGCTACTCGAGGGACAGTCTTAAAGTTGTGAGAAAAATATGGAAATGGGAAAATATATAATCGCTTTGGTCATGATATAATCGTCCAACTCAAATGACTATTGACGATGAGGATAAAAGAGCAGGTTCTTATAATTTGAATATGGAGTGTTAGCCGAATTTCTGCTTAATTAACAATCAGTTACGGAAATAATTATGTAGTATATATATATTTTGTGCAATAAATTATTATGTTTTAATTGGTTTATCGATTTTTTAAATAATATTTTAAATTATAAAATAGCTCTCAAATACACATCAAACATAATATGTTATAGTGCATGATTTGCATTAAATACTATTGTTTAAAGATTTTTTAAATTAATTTTACACACACATGTAGTACATTTAACTAAATAAATAAAACTGTATTTATATTTCTATATTGTCAATGATAGAATGGTAACGTGTTGAGCGCAAGAAACCGCATTCTAATATTTGTGATAATGAATTATTCAACGTGATCCATGTTTGAACAACATCAAATATTTAATATTTCATGAAAATATAACAATTTGATAATATTAAATAAATTAATTCTAGCAGAGAAAAAATGGAGACATTTTTACTGACACATATAATACGATCATCATAAATCTTTACAAGATTCTTAGCTAGAGCATTTGATCGTCACAAACTGCTGCCATAAAGCTGTCTTTCTTATAATTCCCGTCGGTCTCCCAGCATGGCATCAACTCTGCTAATGTTTATGCTCTTTTGCAGCATCCGAAATACATTTTTTAGGCAGTTTTGCTTTCGTCTCTCTAAGCCTATGTGGGTTGGATTTTTTTTCGTGTCCACTCCCTTCTTTAGTTACTTTTCATAGAATGAAAAATCGTACCTTTAATATTTCTTGCTGCACTTGTACACAAACTTTAAGCTTAATATAAAAATGAAGTTGTTAATACTTCATAGATTACAAGCAAGAATCAGATATAATGTCCATTAAATTCTCACAACTTTTTGATTGTCCTTGTAACAACGTTTGGGAGAACAGGTTGTGTATTAATGTTAAGCTCCTCGTCCTGCCTGAAAACTAATTCATAAATGTGTAGGGAAGGCTTTCGCTGCTACCTGCGACGAGTGACCACCAGCGAGGGAAACTTTGCCTTCAGGCCGAACTAGCAGCAAAAAACTCAGTTTTCTGAAAAATCGTCCGGCATGAAAAAGCTGAGCTAGTGGAAGTTTCAGCGCGAGAGTTTTTTTTTCTAAGTGATTTTTTTTCATTACTGTTAAGTGGTACAATATTATGTATCACAAAATTGCGTTAAAAAAGGAATATATTTGTTTGACAGAATCAATGTACACACTAACAAAATGATACAAAGCAAGCAAATACAATTATTTTTAAATAAGACAATACAAAATAGTAAGAACTACATTTTGTCATATAAAAAATAATGAAGTTAATCATAAATTAAAATAACCAATGCCGATGATCGAGATATAAGAATTAGTAGATTTTTTAAAATAATATAACCATCCGATTTAAGTATGTCTCATAGTTTATAAGTCAAATAAACTATAAAATAAAATAAAATAATATATTTTATCTAATTTCGTTACTAAACCTAGAGTTCTTTCTTATTTGCTTATGTTTTAAATCAACATGGTAAATAATATGTTTTTTATTTCAATACTGAGGAACACCAGAAACATTAAAAATAATTCTGCTGTATAATGATAAACTTAAATATAAACATGTAATCGCTTAAAATAAATGTGAATCAAAACTTAATATTTTTAATTTGCTATCTTTTTTATTAAAATTAATTTTAAATTAAAATATTCAACTATTTTTCATGTAATTCGACAGTATTTCGTCGTGAAATATTCTTTAATAAATAAAAAACCTTTATTTGACATAGCTGTATTCTAAAATAAATAAAATATCATTGTCGCTGTTGTAATCGAAATAAGTCGATGTATAGTATTGTATGTATCTAAAACATTATTTATTAGTCGAGTAAATTTTGCCGACAGAAATATATTTCCGAGACAACAAATACCGAGACGATCCCCAAAGCTCTCCAAGTGAAAGAGCCTTTTTTATGAAGCTTTCCCAACAAAGACTCCACATCACTTACAGTCACAGAGCTGTAAAAAACATTAAGTTTTTCCAGGCTCCGCCTTCTAAGTAGCCAGCGGCCTCAAAACAATAAATTAATGATCTTACTTACGCACGAGAGCGGGATATTTTTTACAGTATTTTTTGGTTATATCATAGCGACCTAATGGAAAACTGTTGTAGGATTCCCAGGTATGTTCAGTTCGGGATTTGGTGATAACAAACAATCGGCTTTAATCTCGTGCGGGATACGGAACCGGGCGTAACAACCTCCGTAGAGCCTGTGGGGAGTCTGGTGTGGGCCTTCTTCAGGCTGGCTGATGTCTTATTCAATGTTGATACGCCAGTGTGTGGAGGTCTATCCGCTTCTGTGTCGATTTAATATGCACCTGGCAGGAGGCGCTCCGAGATTACTGCTAGCGAATGACTTTTATCGCGTAAACTCATTTTTTTGGGACTATCGCGCCAGATTCCGTATGTGTAAATGTCTGCCGCTATGTGAGATTTCGACTCGCTTCCTGTACATGTAAGGCATTATGTAATACTACATTCAGCTAGCTGTGAAGATTATAAAATGGAATATTCCCGTATATTTGTGCGGAGTTTTTGGCTTTGAACATAAATTGTAACTTTTGATTTTTTTCATACGCTATTCATTCTGTATCCGGAGTACATGTTCACCAAAAATTGTTACCAAACGTATTCGTTTAAGGTTTGTTTCGAGACATCAATGCATTTAGAGGTCCAACTGGGAACTTATTTACGGACTTGAAAAAACAATGAATATATAATCCAAAGCATACTTTACTGTTTGTTGATCAGTATTTATAAAGTTTAAGATTATCATGACATACCCAAGGTCAACACAATTTGCTTCTTACAGGAGGCTTAGTCCGATAATTAAAATTTTTGGTTCATGTTAAACGTTGCTTACTTCGTTGATTAAACAATAATCGCGCATATAATGTTTTATTTTTATTTGTACAATTAATTTTAATGATTTTTAAGTGATCAACAATTGATTTATTTTAATTTTAAATATATAATGTATAAATATGAAGTTGTATTAGTGTACCGGATTAATTTAACTTTGTGAAAATTCAAACCTAGGCAATGTATAAGTTTTTATATATTGAAAACCACCGCAAATGTCAAAGTGGAGAAAACATTAAGGATGAATTACCAAAATAGAATCGGCCAATTCCTCATTATAAAAGGAAATTGCAAGGTAATCTATAAAAAACACTTTCTCCCAGTGATAAAAACCATTGAATGACAGTCCATTAGAATGAAAATCGTGTATCAAAGCCTACGCATTACACCGTTGTATAAAATACTCTTAAGACTAAAAAAATGGAAATAAATTTGAAATACGATCACGTTTCAAAACGGGTGGGAAAAACCTCACTCGACAAAGAAAGAAGAAGAAAATTAATGACGTAATGAATCAATGGTTTGAAGCAGAATCTTTTAGAGATAAAAAAGAGATACGTCAGGGGAGAGGATGAGGCGGGGAAAAGGGAGGAGTTTGGAAATGCGCAGAGAAAAAAATAAGACGTCGTCTTGACAAAGACAAAGGGGATAATAGTTTGGGAGATAGATTTGGTGTCTTAGAAATGTTACTTGGCGGGAAAAGTCCAATAACACCGGCAGGAGCCGCACCGCGTGCTAATGCCGGGCTTTTTGTTCTTGTTAGTTTGCGGAGGTACGCGGGTCGATATTTATAATGGGAAATGTATTCGGAACTGATTACCAAGAGATCCGTATTAGCTGACAAACTAAATATGAAAAATATTTTTTCCTCGTCTCATCTTTATACAGTTTATTTATTGTGACGTATTTTTTTGCACCATTTTTCTGTTGTCAGTTTTTTTCCACCTCAATACAACATCTCCAATCCATAGTACATGAACGATCAGTCGGTTAAATAAACCTTTTTCTCTCTTTCATATATTTATCAACGTACTCCTACAATCAGAGGAATGTTTTCCCAGTATTTTTACTTAATAAATGTACATCAGAGTGAAAACCTCTTCAAGAGCCTTTTTTTAATACCACATATGTTTTTAAGTGTTCTCTTTGACAATGTTTTTTTTTTTTTTTTTTTTTTTATTTTTTTTTTTTATGTAAACGCATGCAGGAGAGCACAACCGGTCAAGACCAGTGCACTCTATGACGCTCAGCCAGGGAGGCTGGACGCTGCATGCGGGAAACGTGTGTTGTGTTCGTGTTTGTGTGTGGGTTGGGGAGATTGCAAGTGTATATTTATCTGTTTCTTGAAGAGATCCAGATTGTAGGAAGGAGGAAACACAGACGCTGGAAGAGCATTCCATAGCTTACCGGTGGCATTAAGGAAGGAACTTTGGAAGCTGCCAGTTCTTGGTCGACATATATTAACCGTGTATGGATGTTCGGCAAGTGTAAGACGAGTTTGTCGGCTGTGAGTGGGTGCAGGAGGAATTAGTTCTTTAAGTTCCGAAGAGCAGCGACCGTGGTAATAACGGTAGAAAAGACTAAGAGAACCAACCTTACGTCTGTGTTCCATTGATTGTAGATTAGACGTAAGGGTGTCATTGTTTATCAAACGAATTGCTCTTCTTTGAACTGAGTCAATTAAGTTTAGAAGGTATTTTGGGGCTCCAATCCAAAGGTGACTGCCGTATTCATGGATAGGTCGGATTTGTCCTTTATATAGAAGAAGAAGTTGTTTGTCGTTGAAATACCGACGTGATCTATATAATACACCTAGTTTTTTGGAAGCGAGACCGGCTTTACACTTAATTGACTCGTAATATTTGACATTATTCGATATTGATAATCCAAGCATGTTGATGGAGCTTGCTTTCGGAAGAGAACAACCGTTGAAAGATACAGGATCCATAGCAGTCTTCTTGGTGGAGAAAGTACATGATTGGGTTTTTGAAATGTTGAAACTGTCGAGGTTAAGGTCGCCCCATCGTGAAACCCTTTCAAGAGACATGTTCATCTTCTTCACCAGAGATTCCCTAGCAGCAGATAGTTCCGAATGTTTCGGAGGTTTTTGGAAGATTATACTCTCATGGACAGTGCTGTCGTCGGCATAACAGTGAATGTTTGCGCATTGAAGCAGATCATTCACATGCAGAAGGAAAAGAGTGGGCGACAGCACAGAGCCCTGTGGAACTCCTGAGTTGATTTTATGACAGGAAGAAGAAAAGCCATCTACGACAGTGATGATGCTTCGATCACTCAAGAAGTTTTCAATCCAGGAGCACAGGGAGGGAGTTAGTCCATAAGACGGTAATTTATTCACCAGACCGCGATGCCAGACTCTATCGAACGCCTTGGAGATATCCAGGGCAACAGCTTGCGTTTCTCCATAGCATTCGACGGATTTCCCCCAAACATGTGTGACATATGCCAAGAGATCGCCGCACGATCGACTAGGGCGGAAGCCATATTGCCGATCGCACAGAAGATCATTCTTCTCTAAGTAGTTTAGAAGTTGGCTGTTAATTAAACGTTCCATCACTTTGGAAAGTAGTGATGTGATGGCTATTGGGCGATAGTTTGTGGGGTCACTTCGGTCTCCTTTTTTTGGAACTGGGTGAACAAGGGCTTTTTTCCATCCCAGGGGAACAATACCACATCTAAAGGACAATCTGAAAAGTTTGGTGAGCACAGGACTAAGTTCAGGAGCGCAAGTTTTTAATACCACCGCTGGTATGCCATCTGGGCCACTGGCTTTGTTGGTTGCTAATTGGAGAAGTTCTCGACGTACGGCTTTGAGGCTGAATTTTACAGCCCCCATCTGCTTGCCACAGTGAGGAATGGATGGGGGGTTGGCCTCACCATCGTCGAGTGTGGAATTGGAAGCAAACAGCGAACCAAGAATGTGTTTTCGCCCACAAAAATCTGAATCTATTTGGATAGATAGTGATATCAGCTTGATATAGCTCCTTAAAGCCGATGCCGTAAAGCCTCAACAAACGATCTTTTGTCTATAATTTTGGTTCGCTTGCGTGAAATCTACATCGAATATTAAGTGGTGTTTGCATACGCCAAAATAATTGTTATGACAGTTGGTAGAACTGTCCTCTTGGCGGTTGGTACTGCTGAAATGTGAGAGCGCGGCTGACAGGAGAACGCGCGAGGAGTTAGTTGAAGTTTGACACGCGCCCGTCATAGTGCGTGCGTCCTGTGCGTTCGCTGTGGCGGGCGACGTTTGTGACAATAAACATGTATCGTGAAACAGAAACAAGTTGTTTATAATGTGAACCTGATCCTGCATCCTTCATCCAGTTAATTGATGTCGTAAATGGAAGAGGAGGATATCAATAGATAAACAATTGTTATCCCTATAATACTTACACACACGCAAACACTACAATTCTTTCTAATAAACAACGACCCGGTTGATGGTTATAGAGTCAGTTGAGCAAAAGCCCTTTGAAGGAAGTACTTTGTGTGTTTTGAATATATAAATTAATCATTTTGTAGCTTGACACGCATTGAATTTTTTTTCATCGTTGAAGTTCAATATTTCATAGAATTTAAACAACAAATAAATGTAATACAACATTGATTCAAGCCACGATGCTCTGTTGCAGAATTTTACCGTATTTTAGTAACATTCGTAAATTGTAGAAGTACCCAATTTGCCTAACTGTATATTTCAATAAATTAATCCAACTCCCCGAAAACTCTGCCGGCGGGTGTAATCAACTTTTGCTTTAGTTAAATGTCACAGAATAGTTCCTTCCTGCTACAGTTTTTAAATATTATGCACATAATTAATAATAGTTGTTACTACACGGACAAAATAAACTTTTACATGACTTTTGTTCTCAAGTAAACATACGATTGTTTACTATCCAGCTGCGCCAGGATATTTATTTTTGTGTTCTAATGTCCATTTAATTCAGTATGCTTCCAAGAGCTGGACCATTTGGTCCTAAGAGGCGGCTATATATACCCATGTCTTCATTATATACCACTACGCTGATCACTGCGCTTATTATCTTCTATATTTGAAAATTAACTACGTTTATATTATAAATACTAGTTCTTCTTCTGCCTTCTCCATGACAGCTTTTGTTATAAGTCTAAGCTTGTTCCTGTGACATGAGTGTCACACTTTATTTTATGGGATCTTCCTGGAAGTGAAATACCCAGTGGTATCTCGTCAGCTGTTATGCTTACCACATTTATGGAACACATTCTTCTAACGTGGTATCTAAAGTACCGCTTTCATGATCTTCCCCATTGCATGAAAGATCGACGTCAAATGATCTTCTAATTTCAGAAATTCATACTTTGTCTCTAATTCTCAGGTCTTCAGTGGGTAAAAGAGTCTTTCAATTAGAAGAAAATCTCTCGTAGATATCATTAATATAAACATATGATAAAGTTTCATATGCAGTTTTTAGAGGCCTATCCCTAGTCCATAGTTGATTGACAGATATGTTTAATATGATTGTATTCAATAAAATAATAAAAGTGTTCTTTATATTCTATGCATATAGTTTGAGATATATATAAATAGTAAAAAGATAAATTATTTTTACCCGGCTTAAGATGTTAATTTGAATGCGAATCTTCGATCTTTGTGTGTGAATAAATAGTGCTTTAAGGTTTTTTTTATTAAAACATGTAGACGTAGAATAGTTAAAAAACATGTTGTTTTCAAACATCGAAGTATTTCATGTTGAAAAAAAATCTTACCACGAGTTAATGCACTGATAAGTATTATTATATTACAGTTTTTTATTAATGTTGTTAAGGGTTTTAAATCTTCAACAGTAAATTTTTCAAAGATTTCGTTATAAATACTTCTGGTTGGTGTGAATTTGATCCCTTACCGGTGAAATGCTTGTCATGGCCTATTAATTAAAATTGGTGGTAGATGAAAGCCATACCGTAAAGACCACCCATTCATAGTGAATTCCTGTAATATTAAGAATAATGCGTGAATGTCGGGCTGTAGTATATGACTTTGGAAGACCAACACTCCACATGGAGCGCTTAGCCATGCGTAGAGTGTTAAGCAACATTAATCCACAGATGAAACATCAGAATAAATATCACCATCTGTCGGTATTCTCCTGTATGTGATTACGTAAAAAATAACAGATTACATTTTAAAATATTTTAATCAATTAAATGATCAAACGCTTTAACCACTAAGCTATGCATGCCGGCTGTAGGGCTAGATTTGTTGTGCTTTGAAATATAAAATTATTTAAATAAAATTCGTTTTCAAACATCAAAACATTGCACCATGAAACAAATTCATCCCAGGAGTAAACATACGAAAACATTTAAGTCCCCCCTCCACCGTTGCTGGATATTTAAATAAATTATTCCAAATTCCCGACAAGTATAAATATAACTGCGTTTCACAGTTGCTCGACAGAAGTTGCCCGGTCGGTGGGGGCGAGCTTGACACCTTCAGGCCCGCGCAGGTGCGCCCTCTATCCCGAGGGGAAAGCGTTATGAGCCATACTTTCACCTCTCTTTACTCATATATTAGCCCCCGGCGTGAATTTTCACTACTTTTTCAGCACACATGAACCACGTTAATACTGTAGATGAAATGTTTATTAAAAACATTGCATCCATGCATTTAAACATATTTTATATTATAGAAGTATTTAGTTAATAACAAAAGCATATTTTGAGCACGTTTCTCGTTCATTTATTAATAAAATTGAACGCGAAAGAAAACTTGATTAGGTCACTATTATTAGTACTACCCGTTGAAAACGCTAAAGTTAAGCCGCTGTTTAGGAAAATATTAATCAGGCTCCTGAAACTTCTGGTCAATTATCTTCTACTGCTGCTGAAAATGATGAAAAATTATGATTAACAGACAACCATATATGCCTCGTATTCTATAGCTGCAGTTCCTTTAATTTCCCTTGAAACTGTCATAAACATGTTTCTAGGTAGAGTTTCTGGTTCAATGAACGATGTGATGGGATATGGACAATAACTAAAAACAGAACTGTGTGATGACTTCATAGTGATCGTTTGCTCTAAATACGGAGCTATACAAGTCCAGTATTAAATCAATTTTATAACGTATTATTATAGTTTATTAAGAAATAAATAATTTAAAAACTAGTTTTGATCCCAGCATTTCAATTTATAAAAAAAAAAGTTAAGCCATGACCAATATGTTTACACTTAAACCAATTAAGATGATTATTCACGACATTCATTAGTAATATGTATTACTTTACAGTTATTATACTCATATAATAGTTACAGTTAATTACTTTAAAAATGAAAATATAGTAAAAGTAGAACAATTTAAAAAATTAAATACAGATACTACGTATTAATTGATAACACTACAATTGATAATGCCAAAATCAGTTTGAAATTACGTTAAAAATACTTGTTATCGTACTGCAGAGAAATAAGTACATTTTATTAGTAAAGATAGATAAATTCTATCTTTTTTTAAATTCTTTTAATCCTTAAGCGTGTCAATTATTTCAATATTTTCCTTTTTATTTTGAAGTATGTTTTATATTTCTCATGACAATTTGAAGCAACTTTATCTTACTTTCAAAAGATGTCAGATGTGGACCATATCTTTTAGGTAACCCTTTCTTTCTTACCTATAATGTAATTTACAAGCACACTAATAGGCTTATTAAAATTTAATTAATTATTAACTGTCTACTACCTAGGTAATTTTTTATTTACATCAGTTTTGAATCGAAATGGTATTTTAGTTTTTATATGAGGAGGTTATGAAGTATAAAACAGACATTGATTGTTCATAATAATTTTTTAATGTATCTTTTTATCCTCATTTAAATAAAAATGGAATATTTTTATGAGAATTAGAATATAATTAAAAGCGTCCATATTATACTCCTCTTTATTATTTTCATCTCAAGGATGTATTTTAATTATCAGCTAGGAGTTTATGCTAATTAATAATAATTTCCTTAAACTCCTCGAAATTCAATTTAGTATACATTAATTAATATTATGATTGCCTACGTTCTGCTTTGCGTTAGATTATAGAAACAGTATTAAAATTTAGTATTTTTTGTAAAGTATTTTAAATAAGATTTCCGTAGATTTTTTCGGCGTTAAATTGTAAAGAAATAACATTCTCGGATACGCTCGGTCAGTTATTTATTTACGCAAGAAGCAATATTAAGTTTATAAGTCGCTCTTATTATGTGAAACAAACATCGAAAAAAAAACCCGAAAGAATTCCATTATGTAAAAGCAAGTTACAAGCCTCGTATGAAAGGAATTTCAATAGCTTTGTTTTTTCCTAGCTAAGATAATGGGATGAGCAGAGGTCACTTCGCCCAGCCTTGAATACTCGTAATCTGAACTCTCTTTAAAATCAAACATTGACATTAGTGATTCTTTTTGGAAGATTTTTAAATGTATATTGTAACGTTAAGGTTATTAACTGACAATACTTGGTAAAACTGCATAATTTTAAGTTCATATAAAAAAACACATTTAGTTTTATTATTTTAGACATTAGTTCTTGAGTTATTGTACATGTTACGGACCCATTATAAACAATTCATTGGAGATCGTCGACAACCAAACAACTATTGACATCAGCTAGACATAGCCCTTGCAAGTTGTAGCTGAAAAGCCTCGATATACGATCTTTCGTCTCTTATTTTTGTTCACTCATCTGACTGGCATATGTAAAAATGTTAGTAATATAAGACATGACGTTGCGTCATCATTTTTTTTGTCTAACAAGTTCTGCCACTGGAACGCCATAGTTCCATAAATGAAAACATTATTAATTTCATAGGCTGTGACGACTGCCGGAGTGTCAGTCGGAGTCTGTCCGGGACCTGGATTGTTTGTCACGGACGGGCGATCGAAGTTTGTCAATCTATAATCATCAATAAATTATAATGTGTTTCTCGAAAACTTCTTTGATTGGTGACTTGCTCCCCATCCCTTTTCTATGGGTTCTAATGACAATACCGGCGACGTGGAGTCACCATTGAGTAAACGGGGATGTTACTATTTATCTATAGAAATATATTTTTTGAAGATACAATTGCAATGTTAACTAATTATACAAACATAATTGTTTAAAAAAAATGAAAAACACAATTTTGCATATAATATTGCAAAATAAATTATTTTAATACGACAAAGTGTTTTCCATCGCTGTTACTTGGTAGAAGATTTAAGAAAAAAGAAATATCTGTACATTTAGACGCATTGGTACTCAGGCCTCTATTCGGGTCGTTTCAAAGATATTTGTCACTTAATACAAGCAGATGGGAGAGTATTTTGCTCCGAGTACTCCCACTTCTTATCTTCCAGAATAATTGCCGGCTTAGTAACTTTTTAAGTGATACATATTTCATTGTGCGCCGCGATTAATTCCCGAGTCGAAACCAATAGAGAGACGCTTAAGTATGTAGTTTAAATATTGATTAGGAGATTTTCTTTCACAAATTGTTTCACGGATAAGTACTTCGACATTACTACCGATAAAGAATTGTGCTGAAATGGAAACCTTATTATTATCAAATTTGAATTACAAACAATACTAAACGGATTTTCTAAGTGAAGATAAATTGATCATTATAAGTAATTAAGACATAATTATAAATAAACAATATTAATACTAATAATAATAACTTAAAATTAATTTTAACTAAAGAATTAACAAATTAAAAATATTAAGTTTTGATTCATTTTAAACAATTGCATGTTTCGGCTTCCCTGAAGACCATCTTCAATAATATTTTTTTAAATTAAAATATTCTTAAAATTATAACTATTTAGTTTCACCAAGTATTGTCAGTTCATAACCTTAATGTTTTCAATACAAATAAACAAATTTCAATAGAACATCAAGTATATCGACGTTTTCTTCATTCACCCTTGCGCTAACCACTGCGTCATTTAATATACTAATGTCAGCTTAGGGGTAGATAAATGACTTGTGGGTAAAATGTCTATGGTTTAAATCTTTACTGGAATATAGAAGTATATTACTCATTTGTTATTACTACTTAAGCATAATTTTTTTTTTAATGAATAAATTAATTATATTGTGTTTTAGTCGTTAAGATATCAGGCATAAAAACTGCCCGTATCTAATGAAACCGAACGCCAATTCGGTGGAATCATATTTGTCTCCAAGCTTAAATAAGAAGCTCGATAAAAAGATAAGCTCGATATTCCCTTGATGCACACTTATCCATTATAATTCCTAAGGCCGGTGATCCGCTGGCGCACCTTGCCCCACCAATGTGTCATTTGTCTAGATTAGGCCGCTTTAACATAGCTTTCTTACTCTCTGTTTATCACGAGACTCTCTGCTGTGGGAGATTTTTTTCATAGTGCACTGCGGTAATATAATAATTAAATATTTATAAAAAAATAATTATTTTATTTTATGACCCTCTTCATATTAATATCAAAACGGATTTGTTTTATGCGAAAGCGTTGTGAAATGCACAATTTAGTTTGATTTATATTGCGGTTTTAATGGGCACTTATAAAATGCATAAATGGCTGAAATATTTATAAAATTTAGAATTGTTTAAAAATAATAATTTCAGGGTGTGTCACGAATGTTGTAATATAAAGGAAAGTTTTTTTTTTGCGAGTAGAGTCCTTAGCTGGAGCAAATGATTGCAAATTATTTGTAACATAAATTCAGCTAGCATTTGACAGTTTATTTATTTTCCCTAAATGACATAACAAAATAGGTAACATTTCAATGCGTCATTAAAGTAGATACAACCATAAGTTTGGCGATGTAAATTTATTGACACATTTAGTGTCAATGACCTAACACTCAGAACAAGCGTCAGGAGACTCAAGATAATTAGCTAATAAGTATATCATGATTGACACAAAAATAACAAGGCATTATTGTCACAAAATAAAACGTCCAATATTTTGCATCTATCAACGCCAGCACTGAATCTGAAGTAATATTACACCAAATATGTCAATATCTTCACTTAACCTGGTTCCAACCACTGCTCACTGCGATTCTTTCGTCTTACACGTATCCAGGGTTGACTTTTCTTCGTCTCAAGTAATTTTGATTTTCAAAAGTTCACCGTGTACATTCTGTTTAAAATTACCGACTGCTGACTTGAATGGAAAAAGTCTAGAGACTTGATGTAAAGTCAAGCATAATTTATGTTTTTCTGTTCTGTGTAAAGGTTCATAAATTATATCGCTGCATTGGCTGTTTATCGGAATTTTATGTGTATGGGGATTTGAAACTGTATAGAAAAAAGGTTTCACTCATGTATAAGTGGTAGTTTATTTTACTTTTACAAAATGTACTTTAAAATAACTACAGTAACTCTATTTTTTATCACGAAAATGTATTATTAATTTTATCAAAACAAAGTTATGATTTTCATACTGTAAGCGAATAAATATTAATCCTCAAAGGTATACAAATAGCAAATTATTATTCTCTGTGCACATCTCATAAATGTTCCACATAATCTTGCGCAAATTCACAGATAACGGAATCTTTATATCAGGCCGTATCTTCTTTTATTCAGTTTTCGACCTCCTCACAGGGCAAGCTCACTTTTCGAGGACCTCTGCTAGTTTCATTCGACTATAGAATATTCAAAATTATTCGAAAATATTCTGTTATATTATGAATTTCCTTCGAAACCTCGCAACAGCTTTCACAAATCTACAGCTCAAATCCCATTTCAAACAAACAAATGAAAATAAAAATTCGTGGGTCTAAGCTCTTTCGCCTGCCTCTGAATTCCCGGCCTTTATCGATTTATATTTCAAACACGTAAAACAAAACTTGCCGCGGACGAAGGTATTCATTTTTCATGTGAAATCTTGTAGTCTAATATTGGGACGAATGAGATGCGTCAAGAGAAAAATATCTTCAACTTTAAACGTATCGATAAATTTGAATTATATTTTGCCTAAATATTTATCTAAGCTTAGAGAGAAGTATCTAGGATTATTATTTCGATCAATTTATAACATATTTTCATACAAAATCCACTTAATCCTCTATTGACCTGTGACTAAGATTTTTTTTACTTTCGAGTATATAAAAAACACCCACAACTATTTACAACGAACCCTCATTGGACGTTTTTTCTAGACGAACAAAATAAACGCATCATCGAGGATACTTGTACTTATAATATTGATCTTCGGAGTAACACGGTTGCAAGGCGATAATATTCCCGTATCTATTTACAAAATCGTATATTGTATTTTGTAAATATTTCTTTCCCATATCCGATCCATTTTTATACAATAATGTCACCAAAACTTTCTCTATGACATTTTTGCACCAGGTATCTGGAAAATATTATAAATATTTTTAACAGTTCTCAGAAAAAGAGCTCAGGTACTTGTAAAAAAACGACAGTTGTAGTATGCGAGGCATAATAGATGAGAACTACGATTAAAAAATGATTTTATCATTAACTTTTTATAAGTTATATCTATCATATAAACACATAAAAAAGTATTTCACTAGGTTTTAGTATTTTGTGGTGGGGAATGCTTCGGAAGGGAAAGTAACTTTTGTGCGACTGTGAAGACCTGCAGACCGCCTCACACCTAAGATCCTGGCCCAAAAAGCTGCACATCTCAAGACCTAATGCTGGGCAACACACGGGCTATCGATGTCGCCAGATACTGGGAAAAAATAATTTGACGTCGCTGACACGAAGAAGAAAAGCATTTTGTGGTTTTCGACATATCAATATTTACTTTCTGCCAGTGAGTATAGCTCAATGGTCAAAGCGTTTGCTTTTTAAGCCAAAGGTCGTAGGTTCGATCCCTGACGGAGATTGAAAAAAATGATTTTTAATCGATTTCTAAGCTCCAAAATACCTCCGGTTGGTGTGAATTTGATCCCTCACCCGTAAAATGTCAGTCATAGCCTATTAATTAAAATTGGTGGTAGACGAAAGTCATCCCGTGAAGACCACCCATTCATTGTAAATTCCTGTAATAATAAGGATGATGCGTGAATCTCGGGCTGTAGTATATGACATTGGCAGATCAACACTCCACATGCAGCGCTTAGCTATATGCACCATGGTAATCGTCATGGAATTCCACAGTTGGGACTCCAGTATTACTATTACCATCTATAGGTATTGTCCTGTATGTGCTTACATAAAAAAAAAACATTCGACTTAGTTCCATATGTATCTTAATATTCACCAAATTTAACAAATAAAATAAGAAAGAGTTTGATCGATTGCCATTTCATTCCCGGGCACAATAGTTATGAGTGATTTAAAATATTCGATCACAGTAAAGAAAGTGTATTTAACGTACGATCATAATGAAACCCATTATAAAACGATCTTTCTTAGAAACGTTAGTTTTTATTTGAAACATTTGGCTCATCTTTCCTTTGATCATTGCTTTCATTTTTGACAAAATGCCAAGCAATTTTCATGTATATGTATTATTTTCTCAGAATAATATCATTAATCTTTATTCATGTAAAAAAATATTATAAAAATGTATAAGCAAAAAAGATTTGAAATCCAAGAATAAAAAAATATTTTATTGTGATATCATTGAAAATGTGCTTCGTGTATTATTTGTACAACACTTTTGAGTTGAATAAGGTTTAAAATTTTCCATTCTGGAGCTCGGAAATTGGATATCGAACATTTGAGGCATTTTTATTTCATCACCAATGGTTGGGAATAGAGTTAGATTATCATTTCATCCATACTTGACAAAGGAACGAAGACCAAGCGAATGGAGAATAGAACCAGAGATAGAATTTTTCCATTCCACTGAGTTTTCAATTTGTTGTGTTTGCCTCGCAACGCACAACACGTTGTTCAATATTTACTAAATAATTCGGGAAAATTAATATTTATACTTTATTACGAATGAAAAGACAAAGAAACGTAACAAATAAATGGGATACGAAATGAAATATACATTTAATATTAATTCAGTCGTGTATGAAATATGTACAAGTCTATTATAGTAATATAAAAATTGTACAATGGAATCTTTATTTTAAAATATTTGAATGTTATAAACATCATAAATAAACCTTATTATTTAATTAATTAATATAATAAGCCAGTTAGTGAAAGTGCAATATGGATTTAGTGTTAAATATGTCGGAATTTTAGAAAAACATGACTTAGTTTTGGGCTTCTAGTGGATTGAGGTCAAATTATTGTATTACACCCACCACTTTTTTATGCAATTTATTTACGCGATTTCCCTTTATTCATATTTTGTGGATGGTACCGTTACTAATTTTACGCGATTTACTTGGTACTTTTGAATGTGATATTTTGCTCATTGGAACCGATTCATCGATATATAAGAAAATCCAGATTTTTACACGCAAATTTAAAGTACCAATTATCGCATAAAATCATGTGGTGTATTTTAAATTGAAATAAATTATTATAAATATGTGAAATGATAAAATAGATAATGCGGATATATTTAAAAATATTTTCAATTTTTAGATGCAGGGAAACAATTATAGGTGAGAGAAATAGTTTGCTACCGGTTGAATTTGTATTTTTTTTTAACTGAATCTAATATGCTTATTATCATGACATACCCTACTTAAAATAAATAATATCCTCTAAAAATTTACATATTGCTTTTATATGACCTGGATAACTAAAAAAAAAACAGATAATTACACTCTATCAAAACTACCAATATATAACGAATCGTATGCAGCGTTTAGTCCCCACGCAGTAGATTTTGACCTCATTTTAATGCTCTCCTGCATGGGCTTTGTTGATCAAAGTAATATTTTTCTAAGGGAAAAATGTTTTAAGTAAGAGTATTTCTTGTGAATCGAATAAGTTGAGATAACACGGCACCCATTACGTTTAAATATCCTAAGAATTACCTTCTATCGAATCCTAAATTGGTGTTTTGTTCGATCTAGACGAATGCAATATATTCTGCTCGCGGTGCATTTGGACGTGATATCTGCAAATGGCATCCATTCAGCGATATGAGTCGTTCGGGAATCCCCATTAGAGTCTGACAGAGCGGGGCACCGCGAACAAAAGACGCATCGCAAGGGGCGCTCCAACCAGGTGATCCCAACCAGGTGTTCGACGTACCTGCCCCAGGTGTCCAGATCACAATATATCTCGAACGCTACAGTGTTGTAAGTTTGCTCTTTTATTTTTTCTCCAATTTGCATTAATTACACAAAAAAACATCTACAGAAGAGGAAAGTGATGTGAGAAAAGGATCGAGGTGATTCGAAATTGGCTACCAGCAGGTAGCCTATTTCGAAGTTTCATTTCAGTTGAACTAAATTGAATGCTGGAAGCTCCACAAGTACCAACTGTAATTAAAGACAATGAATTGCTTTTAATACTGGTATATAATCTATATAATTATATTATATCTTATTTTATATTATATCTCTAACTATATATTATATCCTGAATGTAAAAGTTAAAGCATTAAAAAGTCTTAAGGTTGTGTGAATAAAACTAATTTATCTAACAAAGGAATAATTTTGAAATCGTATTCGCTGTATTACGCTTATACTTATATACGGCTGCAAATCTTGTCACCTCACAGAAAGCCGATGCTGCCTTATACTGTGTTTGGAGAATAACTGTTTGCGTACAAAATTGGGGTATGAAGGTTTGAAATTGTGCGGATGACGTGATAAGAGAGCGGACACAGCACTTTTCCAACTTTTAGACTCTTAGAGATGAACGTGGACATGACTGAGACATGTTGCTTAGATGCCACAGGAGAGCATAAGCTAAAACTGCTTTTCTTCACACTCCCAAACTCTTTCTATTCTGAAAATCAATCGGTAACTGTAGATGAAATATAGCTCGGTTGAGCTCTGAAAGGTAAAATAAAGTGACTTTAACGAGTCTACAGAGAATTTTATCATTTTCACTACAAAAACGTATTTTATAATTCAAAATATTACACAATTATCCATAAAAATATATTATTATATATATAAGCACTCTCTAAGTGTTCGTTATTTTCAACATTGATATAGCTGTCAATGTTGATATATCTTCAATGTTTATCATAAAGTCAAACATAAGTAACTATCTAACATATGGTGCTCTCATTTCTCCACTGAGGCATCTCGGTGAACAGTCAGTCGATGTGCTGATAAGCTCGACGTCGCTGAATCCCATCCCAGGGCGTCGCGACGCTTCACTCGCGGGTAAATATTGAAGCTTGTTAGCCGCTGGCTCGTATGTCAGCATTTCAGATATCGCTACTTTCTTATTGTCAGCCTTTTGGGTCAACGTGGCCTCGAGATGAAAATCTCATTCTTTCAATATGTTATATATTTGAAGTATTTTATGATAAGTCAAAAAGAAATATATATAAATATATATATATACCTGTATATACAGCTAAATTCCATATCCGCTTCTCTAACAGTAGCATATATCGTTGTCTACAATTCGAATAATACTGCATATAATTATTTTGAGTCGTTGTACGTTTTTATAATACATAAGTTTTATCAACATATTAAAAAATAATAATATGAATTTGTTTTTCAATGTTGTTATAATTCACTTTTAGATCAAATATAAATAATAATTATTTATTTATTTCCCTTGTTTTTACATGAATCACATATGATCTCTGGTAGCTTTCTTCAATCTGTCATTGTCAAGAGTGTCGTAAGCAGAGGTCATACTCAACGTAATCCATGCAAAAAGTAAATAAATAAATATTAATTGCGATCTTTATTATTTAAGACTTGAAGCTGACAGAGACAAAGCCTGTTGTTACATTATAAATGATTATTTATCAAAACGAATAATTTGAAAAATATAAATTCGTAAGTCATTCTACAAAAAATAATGTTTTAATTAACCTGTAATATATATTACTTTAGTCTTAAAGGGTTCTAAAACAAATGTCCCAACTACTAAAATCAGTGAACTAACGGCAATCCTAGACAACGGCAATTAAGTAAATAAGAGTTACGTACATAATGTAATGTTATTAAGGGTATAAAATACACGGTTGTCTAGTGAATCCAATTAGCGCCAGTAACATTGAGTTTTTGACTATTAGCAAAAACGATTCGAGTGATCAAAATTTATGTTACGCTGAATTAAAGCAAAAGTGTAATTAAAACTTTCACTAATGGCATTTGATTGTTTATGGAATGGCGTCAAATTTGTAAACCTTCAGTTATTTGTGATTACTCATTGGAAAGTTTATTGTTTCATACATACAGTAGGTAACTAATAATTTTGAAAACGTTATTACTTAACGAATATCAAATTTAATATTATAATCATTTCGATGACAAATTATCTAATCAATCTGGTGTGAATATTGTTTCACGTTATTTAAAGCTGGTATTGATGGTTTTAAAAGTCAAATTTGAATGTCTTAATTAATAAAAAGGAAAGAAATATGATTTCGAAAAGTATGATTATCTTTTATGCAGTAGTCTATTCAAAATATCCATATCTCAATAATAACTGAAATTAAAAAACCTTAGTAAAGTTAAATAAACGAATCCATTACGATATAATAATTTTTTTAAGTTATAAGCATTAATTTTGAGGAAAGCATAATCTTTTGAAAACTTACAATTTTTGTAATTCGTGCTCAAAATATGTCAACAAATATTCTATTAACATATTTTATTTGAATTTATATTTGTTTAAATTACAAGGTCCTATTTTTTTAAGTGACATATTCGCATTCGTACTTTGTAAAAAAATATTTTAACGGAATTAAGCAAGTAGATACTCGTACTTGGTTGAGTTTTATAAGTACTATGTCATCGTCTGTCTTCAGACGAATTATCTATTATATGTAAACGAAAAACGGATCCCTTACGACCATCAAAAGTCTCATCGTTTTTTATGAGAGATTTATTACTACCTCTGCCATATATTTTATAAGAAAAAATTGAGATTTTTTATATAATGTGCTGGGAGGATGCTCCGACATGTGTGAGCACAGAGGTTGGAATAATTCATGTAAACGGAAGCGTATTCGATAACACATAAAACAAGTAAGCAAACGTAAGTCATTTATAATAAAAGATTGCGTTTATAACTTTTCGAAACAAATGTATCTTCAATTCTAGAGCGAAAAATGTTTCCACCAAAATAACTCGGAACGCGGGCGCTTAAAAGGAATTGTCCTGGGATTTCAGATTGTCGAATTTCCTGAAACATAAAAAGGAGCGACCATAATAGAGGATAGGCAAAGACAATGAATATACTACAAATAGCGTTTTCATTCAATTTCGTTTGCGGCATACGTTATTGTATTACTGTTACAAATTCTTAAAATTTAAATAAATACGTACAAAAAATAAGTTCTTAGTTTTTCACGGCCAGATTTAATATTGTGGCTTTTGGGCTTAGCCGTGAGTGGCGAATTACTTCATACCAATATTTTGAGCGCCATTGCAGGGGTCTTCTTCAGGGTTGATGACTTAATGACACTAAGTCATCAACCCTGAATCATCATCGAAATATTGGAAAGAAGTAATTTGCCACACACGTCTAAGCCCAAAAGCCACAATATCAATAAATACATACAGAAAAGCAAAAGCATAAGCGTTTATCTATTCCATTGACTTTATTTATATTAAGTGCAAAGATGTTGTACCGAATATGGCTAAAGGTTCTACTCGTAATACAATATGGCGGTGTTTCTTCAAATCCAAAAGAAAGATTGTTCTCTATTACCCCATACTCCTGCTTTTCCTTTAACCATACATCATTACACCTACGTATATATTTTGTAATTGATCTACAGCACACGCGTTAATGATAGTCAGTTTTTTTCAGTGCTTTCAGCTTTCACTTTGAGATCCATTATAAAATATAAATATTTATTTATGTAGCTTGTTTTTACATGGATCACGTAAGATGTGTTCTCTGTTAAGGAGACTGCAATTTCGACTAACTCGAAGCCTTTCTCAATCCATCACTTGCTAAGAGATAACTGAGCTGCGATAGTACTTAATATGTGGTCGAACCTATTTTATGTAGGAGAGGAGGTAGGGATGTGTCTATCAGAAAAAGATAAGGTTAAAAGGATGAATTTTTTTTTAAGGTATTTTAAAGAAAAAAATTGCAGCTTAGTTATAACAAGTGATGGATTGAGAAAAGCTACGAGTAAGTCAAAATTGCAGTCTCCTCAACAAAGAACATACGAGTATCTTACATGATTCATGTAAAAACAAGGTAAATAAATATTTATTCATTATAGTCATTTTCATTTGTGACACATAAGATAGATACATACTCGATTTTAGTTAAAATTTACTTCATTATTTTAAAATACTTTTTTCCTACAAATATTCAGAACTTCATAAGTAAACTCTAAGCGGTTTGAGAAATAAGACCAGAACAATTTGAAACTTAAAAAAAAATGAAATAAATGTTATGTTAAAGACACCGGTTCGGTCCATATTTTGTAACAGACATTCCTTCAGCTGTTGAGAACGAATTTGCCTTCCAACAAAATTATTATCCTGCCGTGAATTTATTTAATGCCGGCGGTTGATTTTCACCCCAAGAGCCGGTATCGCGAATTTTGTTTCTGTCAGTTTAATAAAACATAACATTAATTTACCCAAGTCAAATTTTGCTGGAATAACTTATAATGTTCTCATGGCAAAGAAACCGCGCAATGTTTTATCAATTTGTATGTGAAAATAAAGCGAAACCGTTTACAAGTTAAAATTCAAATGTCTACTTTGATTTGTTACGAAACTTAATTAAGCTGCGTGAAACTTTTTGAAATGAATAGAATTCAGAGATCTTTAGAAAGATAGCATTATATTTAAATAACAAATCACTTTTTTTTGAATAGGTTTCTGGTTTATGAAGAGATCGATAAATATTTTTTAAATGCTTGTTTGTGATACTTCTACATAAACATTGTTTTGTATCGAGATGTTTCTTAGATTCCCTAGTCAGATTAATATAATATAATACATTGTCTAGCTACTAGGACTATTTTTTGTTTTGTTACCGTTATTATAAATGTTACATAAGTAACATTTAAAAAAATAAATTTAATGTTTTTTTTTATGATAAGTTAATTGATATGTAGTAATTATGTTTTAAAATAATTGGTGGTTCTCGCCTTCTACGACCTCGTACGAGAGAGAGAACTAAAAGGAGAAGTATATATAGTCGTGTCGGAAACAAAAGGGTCAGATCATGTCTGCCCAGAAGTGGGCGTCGCCGATGGCGTTACTCCCGGCCATCATCAGGTCTTCCTGGGTGCAGCGACTCGGGCACAGCGCACACTCCAGAAGGTGTGACAGGATCTGCTCCTCGCCGCAGTCAAATTCAGTCAGTCCGCTGTAAGACTGCCAGACTTTCATTTGTGTCTTGCATATTCCAGTCTGAAGTCTGTTAAGGGACCTCCATATATTATACCCATGGTCGTGTCCAGGGGCTAAGACCTCTTTCGGGTCAATCCAAGTATTCCCCTCAGTTGCCCTTCTCTACATGTTCAGCCGCAGGGTGGCCTCAGGTATCACCAGTTCCGTTGACTGTAAGAAACTTATTCTCGATTCGAGCTATGTGGATATCTTTTGATACCCAAACATAGGGTGGAGTGTGTCGTGGATTGCTTTGGTGAGCTCCTTCTTGGTGGTGACTTCTCACCGTATGTTTGGTGTGGCAATGCCCGAGAGTTGATATAGCTTTGATAAAGGAGAAGTGAAAGAGCTGTTGTATCAGTTCTATAGTTTCTCCTCTCTCCTGTAAATTTATCACTGTAAGGGATGATTTCCGAAATTTGATATGAAATAACTATGTAGGGCTCACTACGTACATGTGGGAGTAGAGTTGGCTATAAGCGCAGTTTAAATAGTAGTCAATTGGTGTGAATCACAGATTATGTACTCCTGTATATATAATAGTGCGTGTAATTTTCTTGCGAATATCTTGACGTTTTAATTATTAATACCTTAGGGCGTTATTGTGTATAATAATAAATTAATAATTTTATTTTTGTGATTTTTCATGCCCTTGAAATTCATTAGTCATTTTTATACCTATCTGTCTGCTCATCTAATGCTGTGTTTTTCCCTCTTTCCTTTGTTCAGTGTTAATTGTGGCCGATGGTCGTTGGAAGCTTCTAGATTGATTAATGTTACACACGAGTCTCAGCCTCTTCCCGTGGGAAACAACACATCCACTGCCCACGCAGCCAAACTGAGAATCATCTTAAATTAACAACAACAACTTTGTATTTTCTTTCCAGACAGCGGCGT
This sequence comes from Glossosoma conforme, assembly GCA_022606575.1. Taxonomy (NCBI): domain Eukaryota; kingdom Metazoa; phylum Arthropoda; class Insecta; order Trichoptera; family Glossosomatidae; genus Glossosoma; species Glossosoma conforme. The sequence continues at coordinate 588,914 of JAGTXR010000219.1, read as the reverse complement.
CTAAGAAAATCTTTTATCGAGTTATTTTTCATTACATATTATTTATTTAGAAAAGGCCTTTTTGGATACAAAAATAATAACGCTCTTTTATTACTTCACTCTCAAATATTAATATATTATGTATACAATACTAGAACCTTTAAGATAATTACTACATAAAAATACAGATAAAGTACCTGCCTTATCAAATAGTTCTAGTTGAAAAGTGTTTATTTTGTATCGAAAACATTTTCAGTGGCCATTAACCTGGAATGCGCAAATGGGATCGGTATTGAGAATTCAGAAATTTTCATATTTTATTTACATATTATATTATTTGTATTTTACTGGTTCTTCTTCGTAGTTTCAATCCGGTGGATTAGTTTGCAGCAACAAGTCTAGGGAGCCCTTTGTAGTTTCTACCCTCAACCAATCTTTCCACAATATCGCAACGCACTGCACGCAGGCCAGCCAGCCAAACAATTAAATCAATTGCAGTCGTTACAAAACGCAGCGGCACAACTAGTCTACAACGCGCCCAAATTCTGTCACATTACTCCAATACTACAACGACTGCATTGGTTGAGAGTTTCGGCTAGAATCCAGTACAAATTATGCCTCTTAGCTTACAAGGCACTCAACGGAACTGCACCGGGCTATTTGACAGAACTTATCAAGCCTTCAGAAATAAGCGCACGTGGAGAGACACTCAGATCGGCTAGAGCAAATAGAAGCACCCTGCAGCTGACGGGAGGTAGTCCTAGCACGGTCTTTGGCAATCGGGCTTTCAGCTACGCTGCACCAATGGCCTGAAACTCACTACCGGAAAGCATAAGAGAGCTTAAAGCGGAGGCATCCTTCAGAAGCAGACTCAAGACCCACCTTCTTACTCAGATAGGCAAAGAAGCGCTTTTGGAATGATCATTCGGTCACAAAAGAGCGCTATATAAATACTAATATAATAATAATAATAATATCGTGAAGAAGACTTGCCTCTCTAAAATAGTTATTACTGGTTACAAATGACGAAATTCCGATGGATATAAAATACAAGTATAGATGCTGATTTTTTTATTAATTTATATTACGTTGTTATAACATAAATAATAAGTCAAAAGCTGAAAGTTTGTGTCCACTAAATATATTTTTACTATACTATGCATGTTAAAAGGTTTTTGAAAACTGCAGTCTTATTAAAAATTGTAGTACTTAACACAGTGCATGAATAATTCTTGGATTATTTTCTGGCCACCACTTGATGTCACATTTTCTATCTTGTTTTGACATGTTTACTTCTTGTTTCGTCAACATTAAGTTTTTTTAGCAATAAAGATAATTGCTGCAACCTAACTTTAAACCAAATTTTCTTCGGCTGAGACCAAATTTGTCTCACAAGTACGCCAAATAAAAGTTTTGTTAGAATTTAGAACTTAGAATTTAACAATAAGAAGAAATTTGTAAATGAAGAATTTTTTTTTTGAATCAGTTTGAACTCGCTGTATGCTAAAAAGTAAATAAAATGTGAAAGTATACCAAAAAATATTATTTAGTGGTACAATTTTTTAGTTTTATTCTTCATTCTATGTTCAAATTAAATATACAATAGTCTTTCACTACCTTGGCAGGTACTAATCCAATCAGCCGGCACGCAGAGAATGTTATTAGGTTATTATTAAGGTATAAAGGTATTCCGCCGCTAAAAGGATATTAAAGATTAATGAGAGAAGACATAACACTCCGCTACATTAATATAAGGTATATTTAAGTTGGCTGACCGCTATTTTATTGGTATGTCAGTAAAGAAAATTAGAAATAACAAAGCGTGTGTTATATGATAAATTACCTAGGTCGAAATTAAATTAATTTTAAATAATTTATTGTAAAAAATAGTTATTTATAATATTGGAGTATTATGTATTTTATTAAAACTTAGTATAATTAAATATTTAAGCGAATATTAAAAAAATATAAGAACTCGATAGTTTTATTTTATTTTATTAGTATAAAGGATTAATTACTATATTTTCTTTTTTCTTGTTATAGGTCTTGTAATTTATTTTGTATTTTGATGTTATGGATGTCATTGTCAATTTTTAACGTAATTTGTCTTATCACCTGTATCTTTTTTTACGTAAACACATACAGGAGAATACTGAGAGATTGCGATAGTGATGCCGAAATATCATCTGTGGATTCTATGACGCTTACCACGTCACATATGGTAAGGCGCTGCACGTGGAGTGTTGATACGCCAGCGTCATAGATTAAAGCCTGAAATTCACGCATCATCATTATTTTACAGGCAGCATAGCATTATATCCCTTTATTAATTATTAGAAATTCATTCAAAGCCATCATATCAGAAATATACATAATTTAGTTTTAACCTTTAATTAATAAATAATGTAGTTTTGCCAAGAAACGCCTCATAATAAATAATCATAATCTGTTTTTCGACTTACTTTTAAAAAGATTTCAAAATGTTAAAAAAAACAATTGTTAAAGTTCTTTAAAAAAGTAATGAAGTTGTATAAAATGCACAAATAATTATGATAAAGATCCGTGGCAGCAGAAAATATAATCAGATAATACAATTTTACATTTACAAGTAATTGAACTTTACAACTTAGATTAATAAATTCGTTTTATGAAGATTTCTATAGAGTAGATAAAGAGACTCCGAATATTTTATGAGCAAAGTTGGAGGTGCGTTGTACATTTGTTATAAAAATGATATAAACTTGCAAAAATAATCTGAAAATGAAAATTTTATTATTTTTGGCTGAAATGATATGTAATTTTGTAACCAAATATAGTTATAAAAATATAAGATAGTGCCATTGTTTGCATTTAAGATAGTTGCATAAACATTTTTACATAGACATATCTTTCATAATGTTACATTTTCATAGCTTAATACTATTGAAATAACTTATGCCATCGCTAAGAGTGCATTTAGATCAAACGTACATATGCAGATATTATCTCAATTTCTTGCAGTTGCTTGGAACATTGAATTTGTAAACTTTTAATATACATATTAATGTTGCTTTATTTTTGCTCATTTTTTTTAACCATTTGGAGTATACACTGTTAGCTTGGCAGGTTAAAAAAAATTAATATTATTGCTGGCGTACTATTTGAATTTGATCTAAATACACCATAAATGGATACATTCAATATTCTATTTATGTTTTGATATATTTTTTAAATACTACAAAAAATAATTGAGAAGAGCTACCAAAACATTGATAAAACGCTTGAAGTGCCCCTGGCAAAATTTCAAGAGGTATAGCTGTCATTAGACGAAGAAAATACCATGGCAGATGACAAAAATTTATAATTATAATATAATATATGACTTACATATTTTTTAACTAAAAGATAATATACGAAATGATGGTGATGATGTTTATCCGTTTTTTTTGTCGGAAATTACAATAATTATTTTTATCGATTCGATCCTGGCGAAAGGGAACCCTTACGAGGGAATTAATGGTAGAAGAAAATGGCTCCCGTTCAATGTATCGAGCGCAGCCTCCGAGGGTAGCGAAGAAAAGGGTATAAGTCACGTGGTCGGTCCGGTACTTTCGGGATTTGGAAGAGAGGAGAAGTAAAGGAAATGGGCTCAAGTGTCAATCTCAAGAAAAGGACGTCCGCGTTAAGCGACCCCGGGACCCATGAATCTACATGCATACTTGTATACAGTTCCGTTTGCTCGTTATACATAATGAAATTGTATTATTTTCTAAAATAAGTTTTTTGTATTTTTTTATTGGTACATCTGTACAATTTTCTTCAAATTAACATTGCTTCTGTTAAATCATACTAATTTGTAACTCGTGAGCAAGGCATTTAGCCAAAAGCTTTGTGTCAAGAGATATAAACACATCGACCACGTATTTTTACAGGTATGAAAATGGAATAAACTATTTATTATGAGTGGTGAGGAAACATTTTTGGTTAATCATGTTGGAGAACTATGTTTGGCAGTAGATATATATTTGTACAAATAATGAAAATATTGTTTTACTAGTGTTTCTTATAAAATCATTATCACTTTATGAAAATTAAATTTATCATATAATCTAACTCTTTGTATTATAAAAACTGCTTGTTCATGAGAGTAAAATAGAATGTCACCTCTCCGTAAAGTCCTGTTTTCTCGTAAATATATAAAACTATAGAGTATAAAAAGCATTCGGTACAATGTAGACTTAAAAAACACATCCACCAATATGTGCGGTATGCTGGGGTTGTTAGGTTAGTTGTCGTAGTTGTCGTAGTTGTTTACTTCAAACTGGTAGCAAAATTGTATATATTGTAAATCAATGTTAAATTATGTATAAAATGTTAAATAAACTGCTGCATACATAAATGATTAGAAAGTTTAATTTCGCAACAAAGGAAAACTTCATCAAGTTCATCAAGGGAATGTCCCACGGGGATGTCATATCTACGTTCGAAGTGATCGATTTTTCTCATCGTCCCCTCACTGGTGTGGGGTGAACAGTTAACCCTGGTGCTCCGCTAGTCGAATAGATGAAATTGAATTTGAAAGAATTGTCTAAAAAATGCTTATTCTTCGGGACAAAAGATTAATGGAATTAACTGAAAAAAGATTCTTGATGTGGATGTATGTAACATTTTTATTCTCTCTGCTGAAAGTATGAAAACTTTTAGAATATTTAAATGCTTTTCTTGTTTTATTTCGAAACTTTAAAGCATATTTGTAATAAAAAACTACAGAAAACTTTCACTAAAAAATGAATCATTCTCTCTGTGTCGAAGTAATGAAATGAAATCAAATTCAATTTATGAAAATCAAGCATGACGACCTTTCAACTTATCCAAGTACAAAGAACTTTTATCCAAAGTTCATATTAAAACATTCAAGAATTAATTTAATCCAACAAATGCTCGTAGACGTAACAAAAAAAAACCCATGTATTGTGAATCACCATTTGGAATATTTTCGCCAGAATTTCGTGCAAGTAAAAAATTATGACACGCGGTTCCAATGAATATATTAAAAAAGAATATCGCACAAAAAGTCTTTTCAAATTCGCGAAGATATTTCAAAATGTTGCGCCGTCCATGGCACCATAGGCTGGAAATGAATAAATCAAAAAACGATTCCGTCGCATTATCCGTAGTTCCATCGCTGTTCGTCTTCGAGACTGTCGCAGAAATATGAATTTAGTTTTGATTGCGAGCAATATTTCAACGCTTCCCCTGATTGAATTGCTTCTAGCCGAAGTGCTTATTCATGCCTTGCATAGCTTTTATTTAATGAAAACGCATGCAGAAAATATCGGAAAAATTGACCTCTAAAGTCAAACGCGTGAAAAAAGTGAAAACCATTTAATGTTGCTCATAACATTTGGAATCGATTTGAAATGTAACTATACTATGACAAGTATTTTTTTATATGAGTTCATCAATTTTGTGTAGTTCAAGACATTTTTCGACTTAGCTTCTCTAATTATTACACATTTGCGCATTTTTTTAGTAATAGTAACTTCATATTAAACACAATTACATTTTTAAAATTGTATTTACAAATTGGTTTTATAACTCCGCTGAACTATATGTCATTTGATTGGCTCGGTTAGATATTTTGTGAAAAATGTATGTAAAATGGTTGTGTGAGTGTGAGCATTTCATTAGTGGATCAGGTGCAGAGATGTTATCAGACGAGGTATTGAGAATGATAGTTAACAGAACTGTTTGGTGGATATTTCTTGATGATAATTTGTACAAATAACAATTGAATATTAGTCAAATATAAAAAAAAAACAATTATAAGAATATTCACTACTCGAAAATGAAAATAAATAAATAAATATATATTTACGTTTTTTTATGGGTTAGATTATTTATGATAATAGAATTTTAGAATATATTCTAAGCCACTGATGATAAATACCAATAATATCGATGTGAATAATGTCATGATGATATTTGGTATGTTTTTTATGTGCATCAGTTATTAACTATTAATTAACTAAAAGTTTAAATTAAAAAATACACAATCATTAAAAGTAACTAAATATAAGCAAGATTTGGTAAAAAACGATGATGTAGTTCCATCGTGAAACCTTATCAAGTAACTGTTTATTTAAATCAATATATTTTTAAGCAATTAAAAAATACTTTCTTATTGACTGATTTTTTCCGCAACATAATAGAAAGCTGCGCATTTTCACGAAACACTTATATATTTTAAATGAAGCATGTCGTGACCAGTCATTAACTACTCGATAAAATATACAGACAATTGTAAAATGTTACGCGAAATTCTTAGTAGTAGGTGCAGGAAAAATCAACAAAGAAAGTAAGCAAGGAGCATCTCATGCGTGCCGAAGAGAGGGTGAGAGAAAAATCGAGGGGATATTTGTTTACGGCTGGCTCGTTTATTGCAACTTGTGTTTGCTTTGATCCGAGATGAGCTTTGAAGCTCGAGTCAAGTGATGTTGTACATTTCAGTACATTTCAGTAAATTTCAGTACATTTTAGTATATTTCAGTACATTTCTTTAGTACGCATGGTCTGAGATACATTTACTTATTCAATCATCGTCCGAGTCGAGTGCCTCGGGCAGAGACTCCCGCAGAATATCAATTTGCGTGACCGTCCAGTAGATATTGTTTTATGCGAACGGTTTTTAAAAAAGCTGATACTCGGTCGTAATTTTTTGTTACTGGCCTTTTTATTCAGTGAAAACTAGACTCGATGAAAGAAAACTTTCACTGTATGTTATTATGATAGCAAAAAATTCTAGCTCTTCTTCGTATTTTCAAATCGGAAAACAAAAATATTTCCAAGAAATATATTTTTTCTCAATTAGACATTGACAGTTACGAAACTTATTGTTGAAATTAAATGGATTTTAATCGATCACTATTAAACAAAATAAAAAACGAAAGCCTTTGTGAATATTATTAATAAACTCGTATTATACCTAAAAATAATTATTTCACATTTATGTAACTTGTATTTACAAATATTTTACTCTCTTTGAGATTTATTTCAAATATTAAGTAAATACATTCGCACTACATTCATACAAGTTAATAACAATTATACAATAGATCATTAATTGAAAGCAAACTTCTTATGTGTTCACCAACGTGATCCATATTAATCCAATAAAAAGTATTTCATCATCATCATCATCATCATCAGCCTGTGTCCGTCCACTGTTGAACGTAGGCCTCCCGCATGAGTCTCCATCCTCTTCGATCCTCCGCCTTCCGCATCCAGGTCACTATTTCAGTATTTATTAATATTATATAGGTCAGTTTTTAATTATTATTTTAGTCATTTATTAATTATTAAAAAAAATATATATTTTAATTAAAATTTATTAATTATTTACGTTTAACGTTAAGATCTTCATAAAAAAAATTCTAACAATGTATGTAATATCAACAAATAATATATGTTTGATATTTTAAATCCTTTTTTGAAATTCGCTTTTAATCTGGAATAAATAAGAAAACCATTCATTATATATCATATTGAAACTGCTTAATTTTTTTTTAGATTCAAAGCAAAAATTACCAATAAATGGTGTTCTGTATTTTTCCAAAATATATATATTGCATTAATCAATAAAAATAAAACCATATATAATTATTTTTATCAATAACGAGCTATGAATTTAATACAACGACATAGAAAATAACTTTTCCCTTTTGTTGCTAGGTTAGGAAAGCCAATCTGATTACCGACGAATTTTATTTGTATTCTCAATTGAGAAATTAAATTATGTGCTCAAGGAAAGCTTCCCTTTCTCTTTTATTACATCAAACAGAATTCTCTCTATGTACAATTTCAAAAATCTCAATTATATTCCTAGATATAACAATAACTTAATTATTCGATTTATGTTTTGTGTACCGATATTTGTATCATTGTACACATAAAATGCTAACGTCGACCTCAATAATTGAGTACCTAATTTGCAAGGAAATTTTCATGAATATTGGAAATATTTATTAGAGTCTTCTACTATATATATTGGTAATAGAAAAAATGTAATTGCATACAAGTACTGAATACTGATTGGAAATTATTAATGTTTAATAATGTGTTTTATAATGAAATTATTTTGCATTAAACACCGCGTTTTACATTTAACTTATTAATTTGCGATTAGTTTAATTTCATACTGTCCGAAATGTTTTAGTAATAAAATAAATAATAAAATAAAAATAGTAGTAAAATATATGTACATGAAATATTTTCTTAGGTTAAAGTATTCCGAATCTATAAATTCATAGCAATTACTAATAATTTCATTTTAATTACTTTTTTTTTTTGTATTATAAAATAGAAGTTTTTTTTCTCAAAAATTATGGTATTCATTTATTATTACATCTTTTTAAAGGTATTATTAAAGATCCTGCCCCATATGCTCAACAAGATGCATATTCCAAGTCCTGATACTGGGCAACACACGGGCTATCCATGTTACCAGATACTGAACAGAAATAATTTTACATCGTTGACACAAAGAAGAAGAAAACTTATTTTTAATTAGTTATTTTGTTTTAAAATACATTTAAAGAATATCAAAATAATCAAGTTATTTCGTACAATGTATCTAAGTAAAAAATATATGTTAATAAATACAAATAGTTTTTATTAAAATGTCCTGAGAAAAAATTATAACACTGAGGAATAATTATGATACGGACTATTCATTTTATGAAAAATGGGTTCATCAGTAAATAACACACATTAAAAATAACGAATGGTTATGTTGCATTAAGCAATCGTTATATATTCATAGTTCCATTAAGTAGATAACGTTATTACAACAAATTTGATAAAACGCTGGCGGATATTACAGATCTGATGTTGCCAGGCCACTTAAATTAATTAGAACTAACAAAAAATTCAGCAACCTAACGAAGTTGCCTCCTACAGCAGCTTTAACACTTTACAGCGCAAATTCATTCCGTGAATTTCGCGAAACTTTGACAGGCTGCATAATGTTGTTGGATGAAACAACTTTGTTTTATGATTAAATACATTTTAAAACACAATTTATACGCTGTTTAGGTTTTATTTTACTGTCTGTATGCCGACACAAAATAAACACATCGAATATTTTGTTAATATTTCTATACTTTTCAAATAATAATCGTTCTATACAAGTATAACTGTGCAAGTATGAAGGGATGGATTAATTACTTACCATATCCACATATATTTAAATATTGGTGATATGATATTTGATTATTTACTTCACAGAACCGAAGTTCCAAGGTACAAAATAATAAGAAACAGAGTATACATAAATATGCAATACATAAAAAGATAATAAAAATAAAAAATTAAATTAAAATAAAATAAAAGAAGAAGAAGATGACCCGTGTCAAAGATCACAGAGATCTAGGAGAACAATACCACCGACAAAAGAGGAAAATAATGTAAGAAAAGGATCGAGGTGTGCTGGTATGCCATTTAGGAGCGCCATTGCCGTTGTAATAAATTGAGTGCTCGAAGCTATGTATTACCTATCACTATGCTCACTTAACTGTTTGATGTTACATATAATATACATTTTAATTACAATATTGCAAGTAGTCACATAGCATTACGAGTATGTATATTCTTTATCTTTCTGAAAGACTTAATATAATGAATAATTGTGCTATTGCTACAACAATAGCATATCGTAAGCAAATCAATATATTAAATTATGTAATACTTTATCTCAGTTAAATATTTATTTAAGTTAATTTGAATTAAAATAGGTTGTTCATGTATCATCATCATTATTATCATGTCCGCTCTCCTAACTAGAGCATTTGGCATTTACGCTGCTACCATAAAGTTGTCAGCCGCCATAGTCTTCGCCTAATCCCAAGTCAGCTCCGTCCTTCGCAGTTTCGTCAAATACATTATATGTACAGTTCCCGACGGCCTTCCGAGACGGCGCTAGCCAAGAGGCTTGAAGAAAATCCAGCTGTAGTTTATGCTTTCCTGCTCATTTTACATACACTTCAAATCTATGTTTTGAGTAATAAGTTAGTTTTTTTTTTCACAGTTGCAATTACAAATATCAAATTTTTGTAATTAAAATAACCGAATGCACAATATATTATGCATTAAAGCAAAAAAATGATCTTACAAAGGGTCAATTTAAATTCCATATTTATTAAAAAAGACAACTTTGTTTTAATGTATCTTATTTAATGAATGAAAATATTGAATTTATCGTAAAGATAGTAATTTGATATCGTGATGAAAATAAAACATAATTTTGGTAAAAAAAAAATTTGTTTTCTCTGACTTAGTTCCAGTTTTCTTTTCAAATAACTTTACATAGTTCAGCTCGATTTTCTTCGTTTTCCTGTAGAACGCAGATTGATTCTCGAGACATTTAGAGTACTAAAGAAACTACTGCACAAGTTGCAAAGACAAACACTGAATATTTTTCTTCGTTGCACCAATCTAAAGGAAAGCTCCGAATAAATATATCTCAAGAAGAAGAGAATTTTCAGTAAATTTACCAAAAAAGTATTGAAAATGTTTTTTTTTTATTTTCTCGTTCCACAGAATACTTTTAGGTTTTCTCGTTCCATGTTGTCAACAATAATATTACATTGTCTTCTTAAAATATTGAATCTTAATGTGTTTTAAATAGTTTAATTTAATTTATTAAGATTAAATGTTTAATTTATTTTAAGAAACAAATAGATTCTTAGACTTCTTTCTTAGTTTGTTAAAATATCAAAAAATGATCCCGTATGAGTCTCCATCCTATTCGATCCTCCACCTTCCGCATCCAGATCACTCTCGTTATTCTTCTAATGTCGTCAATTCATCTTGCAGGGGGTCAGTCAATGCTGCGTTTGCCAGTTCTTGGGCGTCACTCCAATACTTCTTCCCCATCGACCGTCGTCTCTTCGACAGATATGTCCTGCTCATTGCCACATGAGTGTGCTTATGCGTTTGGCTCCACTACTTGAGTTCTTCTGCGGATATCTTCGTTTCGGATTCTATCTTTTAACGACACTCTGAGCATAGATCTTTCATAGCACGCTCCATATTCCAGCTATTCAACAAAAAAATAATTGACAGTAAATGTTAAAAATATGTCTGTTTGGATATATTCAGAATTTTATTCTAAAAGTATGTTCTGAATTTCAGTATAAAACACTTTTTCGTGTCGAATTTGAATATTAATGATATGAAAAAAATTATGTAAAAAGTTGTATAACAAGTAGTAGAGGGTATGCCAAATATCTTTTTTAGGTAATGCACCACGGACGAAGAAGTTCAGAAACGCATTAAACATTTAGAGCGGCCGAGGGTAGGAATAAAAGAACGCTGCAGGCTTCGGAGGAAAAACAATCAACTGCTGGCATGTTTTATTATGAGAACTTCGTCTATATCTGCCCGACGGCGGCTGGCTTTATTATTCCCCGAAGCTTTTGCATAGAAAGCACAAAGTAGAAAGCTCTCAGGAAAGTAGAAATGAATCGCTACCAGAAGACCGGCCGATACACTTAGGATATTATTCCGCATTCATATATAAATGACTGTAGAATAAACATTTACATGCGTTCATTATTTTCATGAATAGAACAACAATATATGAAAAAAAATGTTATTCACTGTCAGCAAAAATAAAAATATACACGCATACGACAATAATTTCATTCGGATTTGTGTATTAAATATATATATAATAAATTCATTTGTATAAATCCAAGCATCTACAATATATAAACTATTACGGTTGAAATGTGCATTTTAAAATGAAAGTTAATAAAGCTTAATATGGTTGCGCTTTCTGTCGTTGTTGCTTATATTTTGTATTTAAAGTATTTTTTTTTAACCACTCTTTACGCCTCTTTAGATTTGTATTGCCACTAATTATGTGTTCCATTTTTCAGTAGGTTTGTGCATGTGGAGAATTGCTCTTATTGAAAACGAAACCGTGATTTTTCAGTATGTAAATACTAGTAAAAAGCATATGCCTACGTAGAATAACAATGGGAGGACAATGGTTTGACTTTGAAGTAAGAGAGCAGACAAGGCAGCTTCCCGTACTATAATCGGTCATGAGGCGAAAATAGAGCTGATTAAGATATGTTTGAAGGATGCGGTCAGAGAGCACCTACTAGAGTTGATTTTTCTTTACGCCTCTAGCCTTTCGTCATCCTACAAGAAACTATACATAGAATGTAGTTTATGTTTCCTTGCGTCATCAATACAACATATTACAACCATTCATTCCTTACAAAGTCCAACCATAGTATTCTCAGTAGTCTATACAAACATCAAATCTACTCTATTTTAAAAACTATTATTTAGCTGCATTGGTTAATAAGTATTGTGTTTGCATCACTATATTTTTAATAATGCCTTATTCAATACATCGGTACTGACCATTTAACACCAAAAAAAAACATAAAAATAATTTTCTCGAAATATAAATGATTTTATATATTACTATAGACGGTGAAAAGTTTTTACCTATTAATAAGCTTTAGATAAATAACATTATATAACGCTAGATTTAATGATTGTCAATTTCTGAAATACACTTTTTCAAATTATGGAACTTCGATAGGAGACTTCAGGGGAGTGATTTAGTTTCACAATGCATAAGATGTTTGTTTTTATTTTCACCCGAACAGGTTCTGATCCTAGTTCTGAGGACGAACAATTGGAAAGATTTCAAAAGCCAGTGCACGGAATGAACTACGGGGGAAATCGATACTCATTTGATGCTCTGGAGTCCGAACCACAATCAACGAAAACACAAAACCCAGAAAAATACGAGCGTTCATACGCGGAAGTGATTCGTGTGAAAGCATTCTTTGGAATAAACATAACTAAATGTATATGGATTTTTGTTAATTTTTATTAGAATATTATTTTATTATTTCAATATTCTAATCTACTTTTATAGATCATTTACTATATTATAATATTATTAATAATTAAATATACATATACTATACATAAAATTCTTTTTTCAACGCGTCAATCCAAACACAAAAATAACGGCAGAAGCGGGATGCGAGCCGCGGACCATGGAAACCAACTATGCCCAGGTATTCATACCGCTCAGCCGACTGATAATAATATACATACTTTGAATATATACTATAGCGACATCTATCATACGATGATAACAATGACATGAATACTAGTTTCAACGTGAGTCGGTCCAGGCACGGTAATAGCCCAGTCGGCTGAGCGGTATGAATACCTAGGCATAGTTGGTTTCCAAGGTCCGCGGTTCACATCCCGCTTCTGCCGTTATTTTTGTGTTTGGATTGACGCGTTGAAAAAAGAATTTTATGTATAGTATATGTATATTTAATTATTAATAATAAATAAATGTTTTCAATGGCAATACTAAAATATCGCAAAACATGTTTTCTCTTGGGATTATTTTTTATACGCGTATTTATACGTATATATTATTTTCTATCTTGTGAAGCAAAGGTTATTTACTTAAAGATAAGATAACTGTAGTATTCGAAAAATATTCGTGATAATCTTAAGAAGCATATTTAAGGAGATCGATAGATTAGCTCAATGCTCGCGAGGTCTAGACCATTTGATCCTAAGAGACAGTTCAACTAAACGTGAAAAGTAAAGTAAGCTTAAATGTGAAAAGTATTTTAATTTTTATAGCTCACCAATCTGATTTACATTAAACATGTTGATATAGTGATGAAAGAGAAAACTCAAAACTAATGGATGTAAAGGCCATCGTTATTTATCATTCGCAGAGAGTTCTTAATGACCTCTTCCCCATAAACGTTAGTGTGTCTTTGAAACGAGCTTCCGCCGCACACGGCTTTTAATTTAATCAGCTGAGCGTTAAAGGGCTCACAGTGAATAGGCTCTAATGTCTCTCGTCGGTTTGAATATAAAATAGAGGTGATCAATTTAACAATAAAATGGCCGTAGTGCGATGCGAGTCCCGGCACTTTAAAGCGAGATTAACTTGGAATCGCTGAACCTCCACACTTGAGGATTCTGCGACGGTAAAAAAGGGTTAAGGGGGGAGCAATTATTTGGCTCGTGGAAGTGGCTATCTGGGGGTGGAAAGAAAATACAAATAGAGGTTTATTGCTTGACATGGATGGGTCATAAAGTGGGTTGGATGTGGGGCGTCGATCTGCGGGAGGTCGCTGCAAGCGCCGCGACATACGACGGGCTACACAGCCTTATGCTAAAATATGCAAATCGACATCCCCGGAAGGCTGTCGTAGCCTCCCACCCTCTCCGACCACTTTGCGAATAAATCGGCACAAAAAATCGTCTTAAGAATGTTAGTGTGCGGCACCTCTTTTGCGTCCCGCTAAGCCTCTAAAAAGCTCGGAGGTATTAATCGCCTCTGAATAAACACCCTCCTTTTCCTCAGCAGGTGGCAGCCGTTAAAGAAGTCTTGTAAAAATAAATCACAAAATGCCAAAAATATATTTAATGTATTAATTTAAATTTTTTAAATATGCATAATACTAATTTATTATAATTTAATGAACCACTGACGAGTGAAGAAATTAGTATGAGAAATTTCCAATAACATTAAGGTTATCAACTGACAATACTTGGTGAAACTGCATAATTATGATTTTTAAATTATTTTTATTAAAAATTAATAAATCAAAAATATTAATTTTGATTCTCAATTTATTAATAAATAGTTTTTTTTTTAGTAAATTTATCTTTTTTTATTAAAAAATAAAATCAGATAAATTTTGAATCAAATCTTAATATTTTTAATTTTTTTTTTTTTATTAAAATTGAATTAAAAAGAATAATGAGAAATTTATTTGAAACACATAACAGTCCTATAAAGTATAGTTGTTAATATTTTTTTCGTATAGGACTTGCAGTGTTTTACAAATAATGGTCTCTTGTATATTGTTCATTTTCGGTTAATCACCCTTAAGAACCTTAAAGTCTTAGTTATCGTCGGGCTTATCATCCGGCCTTTTTAAAACGCTAAAGAAACATTGACTAATATATCGGTGGATTGATTAATAAATTGTTTCTTAAATAGGAATGTATTGTAAAATAAAAATATATATCTAAGTTCTTATATTACATCTACGTACTTTATAATTATACGATATTGAAAATTGAAATACGATATAAGCATGACCTTAAAGAAAGACTAATTCACTTAAATTAATACTTAAATATCTGAAGAAACATCTTGACATAAGTCAAGTCAAATAAAAAAAATCAAGCGGTGTGAAATTTTTCATCTTATTAAGAAATTTTAAGAAATGCTTGATTTTCTGTGTCAATATAAATAAATGGAATGATGTATTATACTAAGTATTCAAATAAGACTAAGCAAGTACTGGTATACTTTTTTTCACGTTGGCTGAAAAGATTTTAACAGCGTGATAAACATCTTTTAAGTGCTATTTAATATTAAATATATATTTTTTCCTTTTCGGAATTAAAATTTATAAAGAAAACGACCCACCCATCCTCCGGGAAAAAAAATATTATCAGCCAGCCAATTGAAATTTAAGGCGACTAGCAAACATTTCACAGGAACGTAATTTTGTTTTCCATTTTTTTACGACTCGCAAAAAGAGCACATCATTATTTTTTTAAGTCCGCGTCGAAATCATGGCAAAGTCTTTTGCTCGGCGAGTTTGTTCGGGATGGCTTGGATACGTGGAAATAGCCTCCGAGGCAGTTTTCTTTATTCAGTCAACATTCAGGACTGTTTGCCCAAAACTCTTTTATATGCGGCCTCAGACTGAGAGTCCATATCCCGAGCTAACTAACGTACCTCCCTTTTAGAACCAAGCAAAATATTTTCATCGTAAAAATATGATAATATCATATTGTTAGCGAGGCTTTCTTCAATTACGAAAGTTAAATAACATTTAGCTCTTACTGTATTTGAGCGGATCACCTTCTGTTATGTATTATACGTGTTATTGGTGATATTAAGCTGGCTCTTTAGGACCAATATGCCACACCTGAGAGCGTCAAGTTAAATGTAAGATCTACTTCAAAAGGTTGATTATAGATATGTAAATATGGTTGTAACACAAAAGTTGACGTCTTTTTAAATTCCTGAGCTCTGGAGGCAGTCAGAAACCATTTATTTTCCAAGGTGGATGACTTTTTAAATAAAGCTGACAGTACTCTGCGGTAGTAGTTTTTATACACGAATATAGAAAAATATGTTTATTTACAAAGCTGCCTAACTTAACAAAGTATTACTGACTTAAGTCACGCATTGCCGTAGCTGTAAGTGCGATTTATTTGAAAACGAGAAAATTATTAATAATTAAAGCATCATTCTATAATGGAACAGCACATTATAATATTTTTTACTACATTTTTATACATTTGGTTTATTTTCATATATATTAAATTATTTATTTGTATGAACTTATGAATAAACCACAATTCATTATTTTTCATTGTTTCAGGATTCAAAAGGACCTGAATGTGTGACTGCGTAAGTAAATATGATGTAAAAGTTATAAAAACGCCTGTATATTTTTTTCCATGCAATAGAATTTTAAATTTTCATCCACGTTTTTTGAAATTTCATTATATACAGAATTGAAACGGGCTGGCATAAATTACTACATTTTCAGTTTCCTATTTTTTTTATTTGAACCGACAATAAAACTACTTTCCTTGCAATATTAACAATTTACAGATCTGAAATAACGTAGATAAATATTAAAAATGGATTAATACATTATACATTTTTTTATACCAGGTAAATAAAGTATTTCTTATCATTTTGCAATAGTAAAAACAAAGTATAAAATATTTCAAAATAAATATAAAGTTTTTTTTTTAAACGTAATCGTATTTAATATTTATACAAGCTTTGGCTTTCATATTTGTCATTCTGTTGGCAGCATTTACTGATCACATAACCTTTAAGGACTCATGAAGTATATATACAGTGCAAAACTACATAGGATTAAAAGCTTATTTTCATGGTTCATATTAAAACAAACTAACAATTTTTTATGTTTTTCAGTCATTTGTAAGTTATTTTAATAGCAGTTGTGATTTAAATATGTATTTGGTAATAATTATTTATAATAAACATATTAGTTCATGTCTTCGATGCTCCACAATTGCAGCAAATAGCTACCACAACCACCAACATCCTGTTGATTGCCAAACCTTTCATATCCCAAGTCAACACTGCATTCAAATGTTTGGACATAATAATATAAGTATTTTTAGTTATTAAAATAATGAGAGTTAAGAAAATACATATTAATATTATATATATTCATCAAGTGATGCCTCCAATTCAGTATCTTCAAACTTTTTCTCAGCACCAAGATGTTCTTCATCTTCGAGGTCAAAATCTCCACCCTTGAATTGTTGAAAGCATCTTCTGCATATTTGTTCTGAAAGAGCATTGTCGCCGTATGTTTCTACTAATATTCAATGTGACTCAGCTGCTGTTGTCTTTCGGTGGAAGTAATGTAACATAAATCCTCGCCAAAACGGTTTTGTAGGCACGAACTCAGCCATGCTTAAAATTTTGGATAAATATGTCTTTAAGCTCCGGTAGTTAAAGTTGGACTGATGCAGCCTAAGATTTTAGCTTTCAAGTTAAATTTATTTCAGCACAATCGAATATATACCTGCCGGATTATGAGTCTCAATAAAAAACGCTTATTTTTAATATACATTGTGGATGGTGAGAATTTTATCAATTATGAATAATAGAAAATTGTAGGAGTAAAGAGTTATTAAAATAATATTTGTATTTTAATAAACGAATATAAATATTTTTTATCGAGTTTATTTAATTAAAAAACTTATTTGAAATTGAAAGGATTTAATTTCCTTCGTGAAATTATGTTATCGCACTTAAATTTATGTATTCATGCATCGCTAAAATTATATTTAAAAGGTCAAAAGGCTTAATCAACAAAGTTTCAATCAATCACTTGAAATGTTTAACTGAATTGATTAAATTTGATTACACGAAATCGTATAAATTCGTTCGAAAGTTTTCAATCGTGGGTGAGCAAACCGAAAAGGATTTGTTGGCTTAATATACCTTGGTACAGGCATATTTATTATTACCTATCTATTTCCACAATGAAGGGAAACCTATTTAGAAAATTATATTATTATACAGGGGAAATTCATTCGTCTCGACATATATTCAAGAAAATAATCAATTCAGAAATGTTATGTATTATTTTACAAGTAAGTTGTGAAAATATTATATACTTATATAAATAATAAAGAACTATGAAAAAAATGTTTCTATACAGCTAATAAAATATAACTGATTCAGTGAGTACATAAAATAAATAGAGTTTCGGTAAAAATAATGTTTGCGAATTGATTATGCCCTGTAAAATAAATAGACATTATATTTATATCACAAAGATTCTATAATATGTAGAATACTTTTCATATAAATTGAATATACTACATATAAATGACTATTAAATATACAACGATACTTTCTTTAGCCTATTCCTTGTGACCAATAATTCTGGAAGGCAGCATTGAAGATTATTCAGAGTAGACAGGATGTTAAGAATTTACCTTGACTTATTTCCAATCGCATCAGCAGAACTTTTTGCTCCGTTTTCAAAAGGCTACTATTAGACTTTTAAAGGTTTTTTTAAAGTACAACTATTTTACTTTTAAAGTTGCCGAATCGATTATAAAATGAAATATATGACGTAAGCGTGCATTTGTATTTTTTTATAAGATTAGATCCAGTGAAAAGTATTTGTTTTCCTAAAATGGTTATTTAATATTAATAAAAGCAATATAGTACCTACTTTTTGTTCTGTAAGAAAAATCTCTCGTAATTACCCGATCTGTTTACGTAATATAAAAATCAATGACAAACAAAATGTGCCTTGCTTACTCTACTTTATTTTATTTCGAGCCACCAGAGTTTCATAGTAGATGTTATAGAGAACTATGGACAGAACTGTAGATGATACAGAGATTACATAATAACTTTGGACGGAAAATAGCCAACAGAAAAGTTTCACAGCAATTTGTGGCAAACATCTTGATCAGCTGAGTTTCTTGATTTGTATAATTAAACAAAATAAACTGTATTTTTTTTTAAAACAACATGGTTGTTTAAGACGTTAGAACCAGACGAAAATAGGTTTATAAAAAGGCAAAGGATCATGCAGGCACAACCATTCAGCTGCGGAAAATCGCGATTATTAAATACTCCGCAAGAAAATCGACGAATAATGGAGGCTTTATGCGTGCCACGTTACATAATGGCATTCAAAGACTGTTATGATGTTTGCCGGCTTTGAAGATCAAAGAGATACGAACAGACAGTCGGTTGATGGAAGATGCTGCGCCCGAACATCTGTGAGAGCATTCTGTTCAATTCTAGACTGAGATTTTTTCGAATACTGACTGAAAGTAATATTTCTTTCGAAAGCAAAGCGAGTCAGTTTGTTAAAGAGTAAATTTTCTGAAGATGTTTGCCAAATATTCTTCTAGAATTCCTAAGCATTTGAAATGCCGGAAATTTATGAACTAGAATGTATATTTTTATGTTTAATTTAGACTTTAGTCAAAAACTATACTAAACTTTATTAAAATATATTATAAAGAAAATAAAATGGAAGCATATTTTTATGATAAATTTTGCATTTGTGCATATTTTTAACATTAATTAATTGACTTCAATTGATTGCTGAAGAAGACAATAAAGAAAAGCTGATCTTTCTTTAAATTCCTTGGATAATTAAGTAATATAACACACAAATTAATTAGAAACGAGTTCGATGTTATTTGAATAAATGATGTAGTTTATTTGGTAAAATGGTAATTAATAATAAATATTATAAATATTTATTTATTTATTTACCTTGTTTTCAATAAATATTTATAATTTATTATGGATCTCAAAGTGAATGCTCAAAACATTGAAAATAATAAATATTAAATTAAATTAAACATAACTGGTCATATGATTTGAAAAATGTGGAATTTGAGATAAATCACCAAAATTGTTTTAACTTCTCAGGACGGTCATGTTTTTGCGGCAGTTTCAAAATCATTATTTTGTAATTTATTCCTTTATGGACGTTAGAATAAAAGTGGAATCAAATGTAAGACATATTAGGCCATTAAACAAGATAGTTATGTGTATTCAACCACACAAGTGAAGATCCTTGTCAGATTACTTTAAGCTGCTTATTAACTATATACTTAATAATTATTAAGTATATAATTAAGTTTGTTATCTTTATAGAAGTCAAATTATTTATATTATATCAAATAAATTATATTATTTTAAATTTCAGCACTTTCTCGATCTGTCAGTTCTTTTATTCTAAGGCCAATTAATGTCCATATCTTATTTACTAACCAAATAGTCCTTTAGGTTATTGAGTAACGTTGATTTGCAATGTTATAATAGGCTCGATTCAATTATGATAGGCAAGTAATCTTATCGAATTTGTGGATTAAGTGAAAATTTGACAGCATTTGATACAGAGTGGCAGGTGAATCATCGCAATTACTGATTGTTATAGCTTAACGAATCTCGCAATTTCATATATAACACATTTGAAGCCGGCCACCATTATTTATGTACAAATGTATGCAGATGAAATTATCGTTGCTCTCTGACCTACATTTGGAAGAGGGAGTAACTTTATTTTCAGTGTAATTTAAAACGAGATGAATGACTTCCTAATAACAGAACACTGGCCTAAAAGCAGTCACATTAAATTATTAACGAATAAAAGAAACCTCACTTTGCTCGTAGCTCTCTGAAGATTAAACTAGACTGAAGCCTTGTTAAGTGAAATGATATTCTTCGAAATAAATTTTAAAACAGCCGAAAAAATATTTAGAAATTGCATTAAATTGTTTAACTTGACGGTATATTACAACTAGTTTTACTATTATTCTTTTAAATGACATATTATTTATTGAATTGATATTGCGTAGTGAAAGTTTTTCCAGGACGTTAACTCATAATATCACACATAAAATAAACACATTTTATCAAATTTCGGAGAATATGGCAATTTGTTATATTAATATCATTATAACAATATATAAAAAAGATGCATTTTTTATGGCAGCAGCTTGAAGACAAATTAGATTTGTTTCAATTTAATTTTGAGGCAAAATACATCAGATAATATTTGTAACAAACCTTTTTAATGGTTTACTGGGAATATAATATTAATTTAAGATGCCGGGTAATTAACACAGCAATCAGCATTGTAAGTGTACAAGTATAATAAGAGACTAAATTGTGTAGAACTAGAGAATACGAGTGTATTAGGGTAATTGTTACAAACGAATAAATAAAATGCTACTATTGTACTCCACTGCGCAAATGCGAGTCCTTGGGTCTTTCTGAATCCTTGGTGTGTCTGTATCCAGTTTCTGTGGCTCGTGCTTTGTATCTCCCACTGCGGTATCTCTTATCTTTCTTACAAAACACCGGAAGCGGTTAAGAAACTTTCTCGGGAAAGCTAGTTATTTAAAAGGTATTTATAATTCAAGAACACTTACCTGTTTTGCGAAAAAAAAATACAAAGTTACTCATAAATAGGTCACCAAAATAAATTTGCAAGTATGGTTATATAAATGATATTATTATGCTTACATTTAATTATTTCAAAATTTTATTAATGATTATTTTAAATTACTCTTCAATGATTTACAAAATATTAATAACTTTGGCTGCTGCTTGTCATAATTTTCTTCTTCATTTTACTGAATGTGCCGATAAAATAACATATTTTGTTTTAATTAAAGTCTGTAGTAACAGAAAATAACAAACCAAAGGTAGATTTTTGTCTAGTTCAGATTCCAAACATTTTATTCCATATAAAAGATTAACTATATAGAGGTATTCCAGTAATACAGAAAAATACCTCTTCGACTTACACCTCTATGCCCCACGATGCATAACTTCCTGAGTAAACGATGCATAATAAATGTTGTTAATGATTTTTCTTTTTCTTATCACAAAATACAATCATAAAATTTGTATGAAAGAAAGATACTCATTGATCTAATTTAGTCATTGTACAACTGAATACAGTCGATTCCGCTTAATTGGGACACATCGGGACTTAGGCATTTTCTCCCAATTAGGCGGCTGTCCCAATTAAGCGAATTTCACATTTTCTTAAATTAATTTATTTGGTTTTGGCAGCTAATAATAACTAATTCAATGCAAAAATGAATCAAGTGTAGTCTATCTTTTGTTTTTGTAACATTTCACTTCTACAAAATCAGCACAGATATTCAGTGCGGATGTAGGCTCCCTTCATTTCCTTCCTGCATAAAATAACGCTGTAACACGGCCATACATTTTTTTGCCTCCTGGTTAATCACAGGCACTGGTGACTCATCACCATTATCATCGTCATCATCGTCATCTTCGTCTAATTTTTCATATTTTGATTTAATACCTTCTACAATTGAATCCTCACAGTCTTCATTATCATCGTAACATGCTAAATCGTTATCTATTCTTGAAAATTCTTCTCTTTCTTGTTGTAAGACACGCGATATGGTAGATTTTGGTACACCAGTTATCCCAGCGAGCCGACGATTTGTATTAAATGGCTGGCTTTTTATTTTATTTAGCAAAGAAATTTTACTGGAGAGTGTCAAATCATTTCTTGACATTTTGGCAAGGGTCAAATTTTTGAAAAACATAATATATGCTGTGATCTTAAATTTACTGTCCCAATTAAGCGGAATGTTGTCCCAATTAAACATATAAATTTGCTATTGGTTTCTTGGTTTGGTTTCTGTTCCTTGAGATTTGTACCAAATAAACGGCTGTCCCAATTAAGCGGTGTCCCAATTAAGCGGAATCGACTGTAATTGGAAACAAATAGTTTTTTTTTAATTTGTCACTTTTAATTAACTTATTTTTTATTGTTGCCTATGAGAAAAAATCATTAAAATTCTACTCGTATATTTTTATTAAACATAAAATTTTGACATTTAATAAGTCAATCATGGTTAAATTAAATAAACATTCATTATATATATGTTTTTTTAATTTATTACGCAAAAAATGATTCGAATAATTTACTTTTAATTACAAATTGAAATATAAATACGCATTTTAAATTCGGGTTACTAATGGAAAAGCGACGTCGGTTAAAAAATCTGATCGAAAAGCGGTCTGACGAGATGGAAAAAAAATATTCGCCGAGGATGGGAAAGTAGTGAAATTAAACCTTCCACCAATAAATACCGTATTTTCCCACATTTTTCATTAAATAATGCGCCGCTTCACGGAGTGTAATAATATTTCCCGACCGAAGCTCAGCGAAGGCTCCGAGACGCTCGCTCAGTAATTGGCGAAGGCACATTTCCAATATTAACTGTAAAATTTGATGTCTGTAACGACTGATGAAAGTGGCGGAGTATCGAAGCCGTAAGTTATGCCGCCATGTTGTGCGCCCATTCGGTACCAGACTGAAGTATCGATATAATTTGCACAGTATAGCAAAGAAAATCATTATTTTCTGTAAGAAAAGGTATCACAATGTGTTAACGATGATTTGGGCAACATCGCATATAAAAAATAGAGTGGATCTGAGTTAAAATAAAACGCTCTTCGCCACATGTGTCATGAGCGATCTGCGCGTAGTAATTCGTTACATACAGAACCTATGGATGTTTGCGTAATTAATTAACTGTACATTTTGTTTTAATTTATTTATGTTACTCATATATTATGACAAGTAAAGTATCATAAACTGACAGTTTACTTATTGAATTTGTAATAGAAGTTGATGATATAAAAATGATTTAAGTGATAAATTCACCCAGTCAAAAATGTAAGCTTTATTAATGAAATAATAAAATCACCTACGAAAAAGCCAATGAAGAAAATGAACTTTTTATTCCTTACCTTAATTTATATATTTTTAAATAAGTGTATGTAACAGAAATACATAATATTGTTCTTTCAATACTAGCATAAAATGCATACGATTTATGTTGAGATAATAAATATTGGATAATGGCGATTGTTTTTTGTTTATAAAATTCATACATTTTTTAAAAACTAATACAATTTTAAAAAATATAACACTCCAAGCGCTTGATAAAGTAAAACAGATTTTTTTTTACATACTTATCCCTTAGTATTAAACAGCTTAATACTTTTACCCTGATTTAATATAAATCAATTTGAGAATTCATTATGTTTACTTCATCTATGAGAAAACAAAGTAAAAATATTTAGAAGTTTCATATAAAAATTGATATATAATTGACTGATTATAAAAACTCAATTTAAAAATATGCGCTCTTAATCGCCATTTTTTCCCTTTAAGTACAAGTAAAACTTCATAACAAACATTTACTATTACTAAAAGTACTAAGGACGACAAATGACAATGTTTTAAGTACTGGGTGATAGGCTTAGTATAAATACTCTCCGTTAGCATTGCGACATAGTTGTATTTCTGAAAATAGTATCACATGTTGTTAGGCGTGGATTCTTTAGGAGCAAAAAGTGTATTTCCTCGTGAAGGCAGTGCATGTGGCTTACTTTAACGCGTCTCGTTTTTCAATCTTAAAATGCGTATAGATGAAAATAGCTTACGCAACTCCACCGGTTTATAACGGCGTGAAAAAATGTTTTACTGCTGGCCCGTGTCGGGTATTACTTTAAGCTTACCGGGAAAATTTTCATTCAAGTGTGTTCGAAATACGCACCGTATTAAATCTTATGGATTGGATTTTTTATGTATGGGGTTTCTTGAAGGGTGATATTAAAAATAAAAGTAATCAACGCTTACCATTATTATCGCGAGTACGTAGAAAATATTTTCGCACTTTTTATGAACTTGTATAGGAGAACTCTCTATTATACAATTTAAAAAAAATAATTAATTTTAGTTGTTTTATTTGCAGATATACTCGTATTGACCAATAATAATTTCACTCAATTTAAAAAACTATTTTTTAAAATGACGTCTTCAAGTCTATAGATCTGTCAAAATTAATCTTCTTCGTAGTATCCGATGGATTGGTTTGCAGCAACAAAATTTTGTATCTCGATCTTCACTCTTCTCGATCTTATGCAACCCTTTTAAGTTTAATTTAGAGCTGCAACTCATGTCCTCGAACACTTGCTGCAAATACTCCCGTGTAGGGTGCTCTCTGCAGTTTATTCCCTCAACCATGTCGTGAAGAAGAAAATCGTGGCGCATGATGTGACAGATCCATCGGGCTCGCCTTTCTGAGAGGGTTCTTAGAAGGTGCCTAATTTCCTTGATTGAAAAAATAATAAATAGTAAATTTATCAATGTTTGAATTTGAACATTTTCATTTTATTATTGAGAAACTTTAAAATAATTTATGTTACATTTTAAAGAAAATGCTTTCAAAAAAATATTACAATTTATATATTCAAATTATAAATGTCCAAAGATAAAATTATTTAAATTTTAATTTGAGAGTTATGTGCCGTAAAAAAGTTGTTGTTTACTTTATTTGCCCAGTTACAAATTTAATGAGGAAATGTCAAAATATCAGAAAGCACATATTTTTGTTGTAAATTAATAAAGAATAAACATTGAAAAAAAAAACAATATTTATTTACAATATGTTGACACAACATGTCACAAATAAGTCATTTTTTAATTTAAAACCCACGACATGTTTAATATAAAAGTATATGAAAATGCTTTGAAGTTAATTTTATTTTTTATTTTTCAACTAAATTAATAAAAAAAAAATTCAAGGAACATCGCTCGAAAAACATGTTTTGATTGAACGTATCAACAAATACTTTTTTCTAATGATCGTTTGAGTAAACAAATTACACATTTAATTTGATTGCATGAAATATTCTAATACCGTCTTGTGTGATAAAATTTTAAATCAGGTAATTCTGGAATAATTTTCTTACAAATACGATATTTTTTACAATAATTTATTACATAAATTTAAACAAAATAATTTCATCATTTCATTTAATTCTAAATAATCAAGTTTTATCCACACTTTTATTTACTTAAAGTTTTTCTAAATGAAAAACAAATACAATTTTTAAATTGAAATTAGAACAATACAATCAACGTTCTTTGAAGATCACTTGGTATAGATATGCTGTAATATATTCATACAAACGTTGCCTTTAAATAAGCGACCGTTCATTTTCGGTATCGAAATTTAAATCTTCGATTCGAATCGTCTTTATGTCGAATCATATTATCTGGGGCATATCTATATCGCATCCCCCAATTGCCGTGGCCCGTTCTAATCGGTGTGGCAAATTTAGGTGTTTAGGGGCCCGGGGCGCTCTGCCCCGCTAGCTCCCGGCTGACCTATAAAGTACCGCCCTGCCAGACTCCCGTCCATACAACTTTTCGCAGTAAATCTCGTGGTATATTGCGCGCCGAGCTTTCGGAAAGCTCGGACCGAGGGACGCGAAGCTACTCTTCAACCGACCCACACCATTTCCTCTCTTACTGCATAAGCTTATATCAAATAAATCGATGTTTCTTAAAAATTGTAAGATTTTTCATAGCATGTGGTGTTGATGACAAAATATAACACAATTTTACAATATTAATTAACAAGCAATAAATGCCTTTTTCTGAGCATTTGAGAATCTTTCAACCATATTTCAGACTAAAACTCTATAATGCCTGAAGCACTAAAGCATCATTTAATATCTTAAACGTTTCCTGGTATATCGTCCAACAGAGACATTGGTGGACCCAATGTACCCGACTAGCTTCTACTCCCATTATCTTATGCCAGGTAACAAATAGTTCTTCTTTGTTTCTAGATATTAGACAGAATTTGATTTCTCTGATACGAAAAATAATACGAAAAAAATAGCACATGGTCATCCATAACGCTTAGTATAATGTTCAGATACCATAATTTTAACATTCAATTTAATCTATGTCAGATTTGTATCATTCAGAAATAGAGTAAAATCTTTGTATATACTAACTTACAAACAATGTAATTATTAAAACAAAATTCGCGTTAAAGGTGTTAACATTTTCTCATTAAATCTTTTCAATATACTTTCTATCACTATAGAAAAGTGTTCTCATTATATTTAAATATAGTTCTAAAAAATAATCTAGACATATTTTTTAATTTTCGTAATAAATTATTTCAATGGCAAATGTTGGAACTATGTTAACCACAAGTAATTTCAGTTCTCAGCCTCTAGCATTATCTCGTTAGGCTTTTGAAAAAATAACACATTGAATTTACGCTTCTAGTTAGATTGAAAGCAAATATTTCTAAGGAATAGAAATCTCTACATAAGTATGAACACATTCTATAAGCAATTCCAATGTTGAGAATCTATTCAATGCAAGATTACTAAGTATCATGAAATAGTTGTATTGATAAGGGTTATAGTGATAACAGTTTTCATGAAATAACAGTACTAGAAAACTAAAACAAATAAACATGTTCTAAAAAGACACAAATTACTTCATCAAATTAATATATTTTGTAATCATATGAAAGTAATGCAAAGCGAAAAACATATAAATTATTTCCAGTAACTTGAATAAGATATTTTGAAACTTGATACAGTAATATTATTATTGCAACCAAAAATTATAGCTTTGGATAAGGGATAATTCATTTATGAGGGATTCAACAAAAACTTAAACATACTAATTATATAAGAATTGTTGCGTAGTTAAATAATATAATAGCTTAATCTTTCATATACTACACATTTTTGGAATATAAACAAAAAGTAAATATCCATGGAATACGATAGAATATTATATATGTAGAAAAAGAAAACTTACATAAAACTGATAATTATTGGTTAAATTATTGCATAATTGGTTTTAAATTTGAAAATGCACCATTGTTGACAATGTGCAAACAGGTAAAAATGCGTTCAGGAATCAAATATATGTGAAATAAAATTGAAAATTAAAAAAAAAATTGCATTTGTACCAAAATAATAAAGAGTTGACTTCATAAGATTAGTGAGTATAAATTAAATCAATTAATTTATTTTATAAATAGTTCGTTCCATGCAAAAGAGAATACTATTACGTATTAAAATATTTTATAAAGTAGCTTTATTAAACGAGTATTTTACACTCAAATTTAAATATACCTACTATCAGTTATAATTTAAAATAAAACGACATTCAATGTGTGTAAATCAATAATATAAATCTTAAGTTCAAGAGAAAGGCTTCAGGAAACGAGGCGTTATAAGGATTTATGTTCCCCTATATCTTGATGTTTCTGATCCGGTGCTTGTATCAGCCTCGATATATCCCATTAAGGCTACAACGTACAAACATCCTCGGACACTCGCGACCCTCTCCATTCCACATATAAGAGTAAATATATATATTATATAATACATATTTTACGCATCTGGTAATCTATAGTATCATAATATCAGATATCAAAGCGAAAGATTTATCCCCGGTTGAGTGGAAGAGTGACCATCGCGTTATTTTATTGCTCAGTCATCAATTGCAATACCGAACTGAATAGAAGTACTCTCACTGTCATAAAATAACATAAACTGCTGCCATTTTTATCCGTCCGTTTTTCAAATAAAAAAAAACATATAAAAAAGCATTTATGCTTTTACCAATTTATTATAACGTTTTTTTAAAGCCTCATAAAACAATATAAACATAAATATCCACTAAGCTTTCATTATACCAAATAATTTTGATTTAAAATGAATATTTTTGATATTTTATTGTAAAAATAAATGTATTTGTTATTTTTTATTTATAAGACCTTTAAGCTCTTATATTACGTTAAAAATAACGTTATGAAGTAAATAAATAGATTGATATAAATTGATTCGTAAGAAATTGTGGTATTAAGAACCCGTATAATTATATATTGATCTTTTAGACATGAGTATCACTATATGAACTACATACACATATAATTATAAGAGTGTTATATTTCCGAAAGCCTCGACACGATAATAAATTAATGAACAAGATGGTTTCTCATTAATACATCTCAGTTCTTATATTGCCAATCTATATTAATAAACATGTCATGGCTCTCGTATCCGCTGATATTTATTAGAGAAAGTTGAGACTATTAACTTTTATATCTTTATTTTTAATGTCTCGTACCATTATTTGGGTTCATTGCCGGTCGAGAGGAGCATTTATTAAGTTTATGAATTTATCAACATTACACTTTATCACTTAATTTATCATATATACTCGTAAAATAGGTTCTAAGTTGATTTTAAATACAAGATTTTGCTAATTATTTAATGAATATTCTCTCTTTATTTCTTAGTTGGACCATATGAACAAAATCAATCGGCAAAAAATAAACTCAAATATGATACAATGTGAGAGATTTAGACATACAAATTAAGAGTTCGTTTTATTACTACTACACTATTTTGAAAGCTTGCATGTAGGGATGTGGGAGCTAGACATAGAAAACGAAGTCACATAAAACTGTTTGGTAGAAATTTATGGTGACCATATGATCGCAAATTGTTGACGATATGAATATAGGGATTTTTTTTTTTTTTGATAGCATAAATTTATATAACATTCCATTCGCCAAAAAGAAAATTTATGTAACACTCAATAAAAAAATCTTATATTGAGTTCTGAATATTCGCCAAAAATAGCCAATAGAATTCTATATTTTTAAAAATAAGCTTGACTTTCAAGGCTTATGAATTTAAGAGTTGATAACTATTTTAAATTGTTTAGTATTTGCTTAGGCAGTTCTATTACTGTTTGTCCCATTATTATAACAAACTACATAGTAATTTCGATACTTTTCAGAAAAATAACTCGACTGAATGCTTCGACTTTTGGCTTCGAGATTTCCTTGTCGTTAGCCTATTCGGCCGTTTTTATAAATTTTTTAAAGTGGAAAAAATTATATTTCATAATTTTTAAAGCAAATAAAACAGACATTTACATATTTACGAGTGTTTTTATTGTCATTTTTTTTAATGATATTCTAGCGTATAAGTTTCTTAGATTACACAATATGTGAGAAAAATTTATTTAATAATCATTTGCAAATGTATCTTCTGAACATTACATAAAACCAAGGATCCAGTTTAATTTGATTGGTGGTAGACGTGTGTTCTCCTGTAAGCGCGACACTTTCATAATCTCCGTAAAAATAGAGAATGCGTGAAAATCAAAGTATAGTGTCATGATGGTAGCGGATCCACACTCCACATGTAGCGCTTAACCATCCTATATGCAAACATCACAGAATTCGCAGATACAATTTCTACATCACTACTCCCTGTATACATAGGAGAATAACAACAGATTTAAATATATATATATATATATATATATATATATATATATATATATATTTATTTACAAACAAGCATAGTGATTGAGCGTAATAGAGTATACTAGAGGGTATACTTCACTTAAGTTTCTTATCTATGAATTTACTTCAAAATATATTATATTTTTTTCAGACATTGCAATTGGAATTTTCGCTTTTAAAATGTCCTTTAGTTTTCCTAATGCTGCATATCCCAGTTGTATACGCCTATCGATTAATTTTGAGAAGTTATTTCGTCCAAGTTGTATTACTTGTTCCAGATAGATATAGTCATTAAAAACCTCTATTTGTGTTCCTTCAAAGGAAATTGGGTCAAAAGTCTAGTAAATATGACTATTTTACATAGCTCTATTTTTATCCATGTTAATTTTCAAAACAATTTTGACGAACTGAAGTAGTCGAGGTTACCCAACAAATATGCACACTCAAGTGGCAATGGGCAGGACATATCTGTCGAAGAGACGACGGTCGATGGGGAAGAAAAGTATTGGAGTGGCGCCCAAGAACTTGCAAACGAAGCATTGGCCGACCCCCTGCAAGATGGACTGACGTCATAAAAAGAATAGCGGGCGCACCTGTTGACCTGGATGCGGAAGGCAGAAGATCGAAGAGGATGAAGACTCATGCGGGAGGCTTACGTTCAGTAGTGGACGGATAAAGGATGATGATGATGATATATTTATTAAAAACACAAGCTATCAAATACACTGTATGAATTATTTTAATTTAGTTATTCATTTAATATAATCTTAAAGTAATATTCAATATTAATTTATATTTGGATTAAAGTAAAAAATAACCATAAGAATGAGCCTTATATTATATTTTCATTGGTGCCATTCCAGTTAGCGTTTTTCCCGCTCCTTTCATTTCTCATTTTCCTTTTCTTGTTTGTTTGACTTATTTATATAATTTTCTCGAGGAATAAAGCACTTTTGCGTCTTTATGTGCGCCCGAAAATATCCCACTCTATTACGCAGATATTCCCGTTCGAATGTTTCTCGAAAATCTTGTATTGACATGTTTATTCCCTTTATTTAGTGCTGGCGCTCGAGTTTACGGTTGGAAGTTCCTTTATGATTTACCGCTGTTAACGTATTACTTGAAAAAAACTCTGTGTTTTATGGCCGCACACGAGCATTTATGCATTGTTCCATTAAGTAATGATACATTTGAATAAGTCTTTTTCACTTCAGTGAAAGTTCACTTAAGTTTTAGTTTAATGAGATTTTGAATATTCTCGAACGTATACAAAAATCTGCTCGTAAATCCATATTTTATTACCTAATCCTACAATGAAAACAGTAAATAATTTTATTTAACATTTGTATTGAAATTTAAATTATCCCGGTATTAGATGAATTAACTTTTAACTCTAATACATCAAAAAAAAAATTTGTATTTTTTATTTGTTCTCATTTGTACATTGCAAACTTCATTGACACACACTTCCCTTTAATTTATTTTATGCATTTTTTTATTGACTCATGGTTTATTTTATAAATATATATTTTTTTATCTTAGATTTTCAATTTTCACATTTTGTTATTTTTTATTTATTTTCTTATTATTTTCCAACATAATTAAATTATCTCTTACAAAAATATTACAGATACTCATATATGTTTTCCACATAGAAAGTATATGGGCACCGAAATTATGTTTACTTGGTAACATATATAGTTTCCGATGATCTCCATTTCAGGATGTGGACCTAATGAAATGGCAGCTGAGGCATATTATGTGTATTTTTTTAAATTAGATTTTTTATGGAGATCGATTAATAATGAGCCTCAAGCTCCTAAAACATGCACCATTTGGTCCTAACAGGCAGCTCAACTAATCCAAAGACACGTAGTAATCAACAGACGGTAAACGATCCTAGTTTTGGTCTGCGTCCATTATTGGTTAATATCACAATCTCACCAGAAGCGTGCTCATAACGTCTTTGGCATATTTTGCTCATTTTTTTTGTAAATGTAAAGTGCTATATTATTAATTTATTAAGTATCACGCTAAAATTGCTGCATAAAGCTTAATTATTAAAATGCGAAATTCTTTAAATCTTCGGTCTACAGATTGGCAGAGGCAATATTTTAAAAGTTTTATACTCAAAACGGTTGTTTTGAAATAGTGTTAGTACGTTTTGACACCGAAAGAGAGATTTCCCCGGGCACCCCTTTAACGAAGTCCCTCGCAAATGTTATTTATCGGAACTTGTAATATATTATACTAGTTGCAGCGTTGCCACAAAATAATATAAACACATTTTTGATTTAGGAGGAAAGCCATTTTGTACATATATTTGTACTAGAGCCACGTGGCACTCCGACATTGACATAATATTTTTTTTAAATTTTAAATTAACTATTTGCTTGTATTTTTTAAGTTATAAAACTATATAGAAGAAAATTAGAGACAAAACAAATAAAAATAATTACTATGTATATTTTTATTCTCTTAGTGATCCGTTTTGATCAAAATAATTAACAAAATCATGAAGTACATTTAAAAAACTATTAAAATCCATATTTAATGTAGATTAAATATATATTTAAGAACATTTTAGTGAACCTTTTAACAGTCATCATTATAATGCGCACGGAGAGACACTCAGATCAGCCAGAGAAAATAAAGGCACTTTGCAGCTGACGGGATGTAGTCCTAGCACGGTCTTTGGCAATCGTGCTTTCAGCTACGCGGCACCAATGACCTGGAACTCGCTACCGGAAAGCATAAAATGGCTTAAATCGGAGGCATCCTTCAGAAGCAGACTCAAGACCCACCTTTTCACTCAAAGAGGCAAAGAAGCGCTTTTGGAATAACCAGTGGTCATAAAAAAGCGCTATAGTATACTAATATAATAATTATAATGTTCATGAATTATATTCATTTTTATATAATATAGAAAAAAAAAATATTTAATATGCACTCTAGAAGGAACATGCATATGGTAACCATAGTTATATCGTATTAAGTGCATAAAAACAGGCTTCTCTTATTTATATATTTAATTTAAAAAATACATTGAATTAGACGAAAAACCATTTGTACAGTTTTGGCAATGAACGAATGAGTAGATAAATTACCATCAATTAAAATACAAAGGTCCGTTAATAAGTTAGCTTTGCCCCGCGTGTAATTACCGAAAAGTTTTCGTAATTGGGCCATTCCCTATACTTGGGAACTCTCAAGTTATTAATTCATGTTTTGTTTATAAAATCGGCAAACAGCGCTGAACAATGTCGAAAGCAACGGTTCGCATTTGATTACTAAAGTTCCGCAATGTGCGACTAGTTTATTTTATATCTATGAAAATGTAGAAACATAACAACCAATTCAAAGACAACAATAAGAATCCAATTTACATCCGTTTCAGCTTCAAATATAAAAAAATAATCCACTTACTTTTTAGAGTTTTACACAACATTGAAGAAATATATTCAATTTCACATGTGGTTTTTACAATGGCCTGTATTTCTTTGTTCAGGGATCTTGCAGTAAGTAAAATCAATCGGCAGTAAATAAAATCGGCAGTAGACTAAATATATTGGCAGTAAGCACTGTGTAAGTATGAATGTAGTCAGTTATAAAATTGAAATGGCTGTAAATTTTTTAAGTATTGGTAAAAAATAATGTTAAATGAATGAATAATTAACCCATAAAATGTTAACCTAACCTAACTTACTATTAATAACCATTCATTTAATATATCCGACAAATTTATTATTTTTCTACTACTATTGATTGATATTTTTCTAGTGTAATTGTTTATTTTTTACTTACTCTAGTAGGTATTTATTACTGAACGCTTGCTAAATAATAGCTGTCTATTAATTTAATTTAATACTGCCAACAAAAATTGTCGCCTTTTACAACTTGTTGTTTTTACAATGTAGTAGTTTAGCTGATTTTTAATTGATGTTTAATTGTAATTGATATAATTGATGTCGAAAACAAATACTTTAATTTTTTTAACATTTAATTCGTATTTTTATTTATTTAATTTATAATCCAATGTTATATTACTTATATTTGTAAAAAAAAAACAGTTGCAATCGTATCTTATGGCACACAATTAATAAAAATTGATCACATAAAATATTGTTCTAAATATGTTTTTAACAGGTTTAAGTATGTCTTATATATATATTATTTATAATTAAACGAATGTGTGATAACAATAGCTTAAAAAGCAATTGTTTTATATGTAAAATGCGCGCGAATATTACTTTAAATATTTAAAGTTAACTTTTGTGTTTTATGACATGAATAATGTAAAAGTGGCCGCGTAAAAATACTGAAACCTTTAAAAAATATGGCAAATGAGGTAAATGTAATATGAACAAGTACAAAATATATAGAGAAAATACGTTAATTTCTTACGCGTAACGCCTGATGCCAGAGTTCTTTGGCGGAGAAGGAACAATTTATTGGCGAGTGAAAAAATTGAATTAACTTCATGTTTGCATTCACGAGCTTCTGGACGGCGATGATGATGATAATGATGATGATGTACAAAATGAAATTATTCCAACAAAAATCTTGCCGAGTCCACCGCTGCCGCTCTGAATATTCAAATTTTCTTTATTAAAAAGCACCGAAAACAATTATTCTTCGCCTAGGAAGTGTGTACCAGGACCAGTGAGACCTTTGGAGGTGAATGTGGCATTTTTAATCCGGATTAATATTTTTACACAGCGAAAAATGTAAATTATTAAAATATGAAAGCCTTTTTTTAAAAGACAAAAAAAGATAAAAAGCACTGCATGATTTAAAAAATATATTTACATAACCATTTTAGTATTTTTTTGGATTCGTTTTTTAAAATAATATTACGACCTTTCTATTATAAATTATAATCCAATGCTTTGTTACGGTCATTATTCCCAGTTAAAGGTTCTTTTATCGTTTTTTTTAGATTGATTTACGTTTGAAGGACGAAAACGTAGCAAACACAAACGCGCGTGAATATCTTTGATAATTCGTTTAACTTATTTTTTATTTTTACTAGGGCGCTTAATTATTTCGCCGCGTAATTTATTACTGTCAAAAACATTCACGTAATATGTCACGCAGATCTTCCGTCTCATTACAGACTTCAAGCATATTATACGTTTCGCAATTATACGGGCCGGTATAGCTCAGTAGTTAAAGCGTTTGCATGGCAAGCCAAACGTCGGGAGCTTGATCCCCGACGGAGATTAAAAAAAAAGTTTCTTCAATCGATTTCGGAGCTTTAAAATACTGCGGTTGCTGTGAATTTGATCCCTGACCCGTAAAATGCCAGTCATAGCCTATTTATCAAAATTGGTTGTAGAAGAAAGTCGTCCCGTGAAGACCACCCATTCATAGTAAATTCCTGTAATAATAAGGATGATGCGTGAACGTCGGGTTGTAGTCTACGACGTTGGCAGATCAACACTACACATGCAGTAAATAGCCATATGCAGCATGGTAAGTGTCATAAAATTCCACATATGAGACTTCAGAATAACTATCACCATCTGCCGGTATTCTCCTGCATATGATTACATAAAAGAATACAATTTTCCATTTAGATTTAATGATTCAACGTTAGAATTGTGCTGTGAATGTTGCATGTGTTGCCAGTAGAGTTCAGACGGCCGGGGGGATTTTTTGGTCGTCAGCAGTTGAGAGCAAAACCTTAATCGTAGGGAAAGCGTGCAATTAAGAACGTAACATTCCATTCTTAATAACACAACCCGGACGAGAATACCTCATGAATTTCACGGCAGCGTGTATCGCATTAAAATGGACACTACAATGTCCACCGGCAGGTTCTTGAAATGAGAATGGAAACGGCGAGGAGGCGAGCAATTTGAGAATTTGTGGAAATAGTTTGTTATGAAATTTCAGCGGTCAGAATTTCGCTTCCGCTTTCAGAAGCGGTAGAGATGCGTTTTGTAACTTTCTCTGATATTGAACGTACTTTATTCTGCTTGGTTTTACTTAAACAATGTGAATATACAACTATTGCTTACTAAGGCATTGAAATTAAACGAAGATAGTTTTTTTTATGTAATCGCATGCAGGAGAGCACAGCCGGTCAAGACCATTGCACTTTATGTCGCTCAGCCATTGAAACTGGACGCTGCATGTGGGAAACGTGTGTTGTGTTCGTATTTGTGTGTGGGTTGGGGAGGTTGCAAGTGTATTTTTATCTGTTTCTTGAAGAGATCCAGTTTGTAGGAAAGAGGAAACACAGACGCTGGAAAAGCATTCCAAAGCTAACCGGTGGCATTAAGGAAGGAACTTTTGAAACAGCCAGTTCTTGGTCGACGCAAATTAACCGTGTATGGATGTTCGGCAAGTGTAAGACGAGTTTGTCGGCTGTGAGTGGGTGCAGGAGGAATTAGTTCTTTAAGTTCCGAAGAGCAGGTATTTTGGGGCTCCAATCCAAAGGTGACTGCCGTATTCAAGGATAGGTCGGATTTATCTTTTATATAGAAGAAGAATATGGTGAATATAATATAGTATAGGCGTGTATTACTTTATACAGTAACTTATTTAAGATTTTGGCAGTAATTTAAATCAATTGGCACTAAATAAAATTAATCGGTAGTATACCAAATAAATTAGCATTATTTACTGTGTCTGTATGAATGTGGTCAGTTATAAAATAAAAATTGCATATTCAATATTGGTAAAAAATTATGTAAAATGAATGAATAACTAGCCCATGAAATGTAAACCCAACCCAACCTTACCTAAGCAATTATGAATTACCATTCATTAATAATTTCTTGCTAATTGAATATTTTTCTACTGCGAAATGATTATTTTTTACTTATGAACTTAGGTATTTATTACTGACCGTTTGCTAATTAATTACTGCCAATTAATTAAATTAAACACTGCCAAAAAAATAGTTGTCTATAATTTGAATTAAATATAATAAAAAAATAAATTGAATAAAATGCATATATATACAGGGAGTAGCAAAAAAAGCTGACGTTTTGATTAGTACACAAGTTATTAAACCGTCTGCTTTTTTTGCCGTTCCCTGTATTATATCATTTCAATTTTTGAATTTGATTCATCAAATTTTATCTAACTGTCTTTTATAGGAATACAATCTATCAAATACTTTTAAATCAATAGTCTTAACATATTTTAATTATAAAGTAAATTACAAGCTATTTAACTCTTACATATTTTAAAAATAATTTTATTATTTATTGTATGCAGCAATTATGATTGTCACCGTGTCAAAATTATATTTTATATAAATACAGTGATTTGATTATACCAAAAGAATACAAATAATTATCTTTATAAATACATACATATATATTTTGAAATTTAAAATAACATATAATGATATTTAGAATAAATTTATCCGGATCAATGTTTAAACAAGAATGTGCCATAAATACGCATTTTGTGAAAAAAGTATAAATAAAATATTTGAAACATATCAAATTAATCATCAGGCTTACACATGTGATATTCTAGCTCTAGCATTGAATGAAGCCATCCATGATTGCACAAATCGAGACCTAAATTCCAGACTAACGAGAGATTGCTTAGGACCTTAGGCAATTCACTGATACCATTACAATGCACCATCATCTCATCTTAAAGGGATGCATTCAAGAGATGAATAGATCTATCCCGAAATCAGTATGCTTCGATTAAGAACTGGCTCTAATTTCCACTTGAGGGTTATATCTACATATAAACAATGCAATTATGTTATATAAATATATATTTATAATCCTGTCGGAAACAACAGGGTTAGATCCTGTCTGCCCATAAATGGGTGACGTTGACGGAGTTACTCCCGGCCATCATCAGGTCTTCCTGGGTGCAGCCACTCGGACACAGCGCACGCTCCAGAAGGTGTGACAGGGTCTGCTCCACGTCGGTCCGCTGTAAAACTGCCAGGCTTTCATTTATGTCTTCGTCTTGCATACTCAAGTCTGAAGTATATTATGTACCTTTATTTATTCCACCCCTGCTCGTGTTTATATGTCGGGGCTAGGTCCTCTTTGGGGGCAATGCAAATATTCCCCTCAGTTGCTCTTCTCCACATGTTCAGCCGCAGGGTTGCCTCAGGTATCACCAGTTCCGTTGTCGACTCTAGGAAACCAGTTTTATGTGTGGTTATCTTTTGATACCCAAACAATGATGTTAATGAAGCATGTATGTTGAATAAAATTAGACAACATTAACAAAATTAATAAGTTATATTTCCATACACCACCGGTAAGAATTGGAATGCTTTTCTATTTTGTATACTTTAAAACCTTTATTATCTATATATACTCGTAAATTGCAATAATTTTCTCCATGCAGCATCTAACCACTTTTCTTTATTTTAACTACTGTGCGCTTTCTTAAAAAAACTTGTATGAAATAACATTATAACGTTTTAATGGTCAAATTGTGCATTTATTTTTATCTACAGAAATATATTTTTTTGTATTTATTTAAATATTGTTTGCTTATATTATATGAAAGGAACAAGACACACATTTTGCGGTTTATCAGTAAATACGACTGCCCCATACATTAAACATTTATGGAAAAGGCCGTGGAAAGATAAAAGAATATCACCGGATTGTGTTATGTAATATATTAAAAGTTTATACGAAACAAAAGGAACAGATAAACTTGCCCGGAGGGGTTAGGTCCTTTTGTGTTAACCTGAAAGATAGACCATATTGTACATTAACAATGCATGTGTTTCAAATAC
This sequence comes from Glossosoma conforme, assembly GCA_022606575.1. Classification (NCBI taxonomy): domain Eukaryota; kingdom Metazoa; phylum Arthropoda; class Insecta; order Trichoptera; family Glossosomatidae; genus Glossosoma; species Glossosoma conforme. The sequence continues at coordinate 549,880 of JAGTXR010000219.1, read as the reverse complement.
TTTGTCAAGTAATCTCTAGACAACTTCAAAAATACGATATTTGTGACAACATACACGTGTCCAGAGGTTTAAACAAATAATGTACCTTTGCAATACCAAAAGACTTCGTAGATTTAACTGTTATTTTTCCTCTAAAAAATTTAATTTATTATGCGTATTTTTATTCTTAGTATTAAATAATAAATTTTGTATAACTATGTCGATTAAATGAAGAAATAATTAAGCTCAATAAATCAAAATATCGTAATATTTTCTGTAGAGTTAAATAACAGGCTTATTTTTTTAAAGAAATCATCTGTTTTGAGCAAAATGTTATTTTTATGTAAACTTTGAAATCATAATGCCGATTCGCAAATTGGTTTTAATATTTTTTTTCGCTTTTTTTGCAAACATGTGGCGCATAATAATATAAATATTTAAGATGAAAATAGAGCCTTCGGTTGCTTTAGTAATTTCACACAACAAATGGTGCTTTCGCTCTTCGATGAATATTAGTGGCCGACTGTTTTATCCACGTAACATAAATTTAATGAACATAAATTGAATGATAAAAAAATGTACTTATTTCGTATTTCACTTAAAATGCCCAAAACCCTATTGATATAAATGGTTATTTTATCGAAGTTTACTTAAACAATTGTTTTTATACCAACAACTAAGGTTGGTCCACTTAGTTATTTTTATCGCTTTTATTGGCTAAGTATTTGTTCTTCTTCTCAAATAATTAATACATCGTGCACCCAGACACAACTGAAAGATTTGTATTACATTATGTGTGCTTGAGTATGCATTTTTTTCGCCTAGAGCGCGGCGTGTTCAGAAATCCTGATATTTTGTTTGAAATCGGTTTGTTTGTCCCTGACAATTATTTAAGGATGAAGAGGCACAGATTGTTTGTTCTTCCTATAGGTAATACTAACCTGCCAGAGACTATGCCTCTTGGGAGAGTGATCAGACTGTTCAACCATATCGCCTCGAATATTGATATATTCAAGTTAAGAGAAGCTCAGTTTCGACATGAGCTCCACGAATTTATTTATCAAAGTAATTTCATGGAGTCTTCTGTTTGGCCAGCTCCGGGACTTTTAAAATTATTGTATTATTATTGTATTGTTTTATAAATTGTTTCTATTATATACTATTTCAGAATCGCATTATACATTTATATTTGTAATGTTTCTGGAAGAAATAAATAAATTGGATATTAACACATTCGCTTAACACCATTTACCACATACGGTTATTATGTGTACACCAAGAATGAACAATCATTTAAATTCCTTCCTTACTGATATCGGTAAGCTCTACAATGTTTATTTAGTATTTGTGTTTCCTTCTCCATAAAATCTGGATCTCTTTAGAAATGTGACTTATATACAAAAAATAAACATAAAAATCTCTCAATCCCCTTTTCAAGGAGAGCAAATATTTTCATTATGCAGCCTCCAGTAATGAATGTAATGTAAGTAAATAATATTCAAAAATTATAAAGCCCATTGGTTTAAATCGACTGTGTCAACTTTAAATAATGTATATTACATATTTCAGATGATACAAATACTCATGTATTTTTTTTTCTATTGAATAATTTTGCCACCCATAAAACGTTGTTACGCATAAATAGAGATTTATTTTAATTTTAAACGATTACATTATAGATTGCACGAGATTGAAATTTTATTTAAGTATTGCTTTATTTTTATAATTAATTTTCAAACACAAACGAAATGAGTTATAAATTTAATAACATTAAGGTTATTAACTGCAAATACTTGGTGAAACTGCATAATTATAATTTTAAAATTAATTTTAATTAAAAAAAATAATAAATTAAAAATATTTATAAGAAACTTTTTTTAAAGTTTATTATAAAAGCTTGAATTTAGTCAGAGATTTAGAGTATTGGTTAAATAAATGTTTATCACATAAGAATACTCTAATAAATAAATATAATATTTTTCATATTTAATTACTGTTTAATAAAAAACTAGCATACACAATACAAGCGTAATAAAATTGAACAAATGCAATAATACGGAAAAACTCCGGGCATATTTGTTAAAATAAAAACATGACTTTAAACACGTCTTTTGAAAAACAGACAGAGAAAACACGGAAAAGCTTCTAGATTGATAAAATATTGTGTTTATACGTGCTAAATAGAGAAAATATAACTCGTTGTACAGCAACGATTCAATACAGTGTTAATGAAGGCGAAGTAATTTGATATATCTAAACGGATGCTTCAATATAAGCTTAATAACAACGTTTGTAAGATATTTGTTATAAGTTATTATTTATTATACATTGTAAAATAAGATTAGTATTGTATTTTTAATACTAACAACACCAATAATTATGCCTTTATATCGACATCATCACTATCATTTTAAAACCCCTCTCCTAGCGAGAGTATGGTTATAAGCTTATAATAAACTGACAAAAAAATCATTATGATTCTCGTCTCATCTCATTTCTGCTCCGCCTCTCGTAGTTTCACTAAGTACATTCTTTAAGTTTCTGATGCCTTTTAAGACTGGTGAAATGCTATTAAAATTTTCCTGGGCATGAGCAAATCAAAATGATGTTAAATATACTAAATGGTACTTATTTCTGTTTTTTACTTGTATTTGTTGTCATTCATAGCCAAATTATGTGCAGGTATTCGTACTTTTATGGTAAATATCATGAATGGGGAGGGTAGTACCTGCGTCTAGAAATATATAGTTACGAACATTACGTTGTCAGTGATTGAGTTTAGTCAGTAAACTGCCTGTTTAACTTAATTAAAAGTGTTGTACAATGAACACACTATGGCGCAAATTCGCACATGCCGAAATTATGTAGCGAGGTGGCAGGGGGACTGAAACCGCGAACAAGGCTAATAATATACGGTGTTTTATCAAATTATCAGTATTAATTTACATATCCCGCGTGTTTAACGATAATTATATCCAAGCTGTTTGTTCCGCAATCATGGGACCTCCTCCCATTCTCGGGAGGCAAACTCCATTCTACATAGAATAGGTTGTACCTCAGCAAGCAGCTGGGTACATCAGTATACCTATCACAGCATTTTTACATCTAAATTTTATAATTTAATTGATCGATGCCTTTAAATCATAACCTGCCAATTTATCATACCTAATTTATAAAAAGGAATGATATGCTTACTGTCATGTATAGGTTTGCGATTTGATGCGAGTTGTATAGATATATTTGGGATTGAAATGATTTGACATATTACAGAAATATGATTTTGGTAAAGGTTTTAAGTAAAATGTGTTCATTAGGCACAAGCGTAATTTACCCAGCCTTATATATACTAATGAATAAAAAAAATCAACTAATATCTGCATTGAGTATACAAAACGGTTAAGTTACGGATCAAGTTATTTCAATAAAAGAACATTAAATAAAATTTCTCTTACTCGTATTATAATTACAAGTCTGAATTTCTAGAGATCTATAGATTTACAAATGTTATCTGTGATGGAACTTTATCATGTACATTGTAACAAGGATCTCTGACAGCAATTTATAATAGTTAATTGCTCTATATTCATTATTTGATATGGTATAGAAATGCGATCAAGTTTCGTGAATTATTACATTCCAAATAATGCGGTATTTAAGATCCGAATGTGTTTTTCTGCGTGTTTTTGTATGCCCACATGTAATAATTTAGTTACGCCCCCGCAGGATAAATAAAAGTACTATTTACTGTCTGTTATCTAACGAGAAAAATCAATAAAACACAAAGTAACAATGGCCGTTGACCTGAAAAAAACTTGAAGACTGAAATTCATCGCTTCCTCCCATTGAGTAGGGTTCAGATTTACGCGAATGAGGCCACGGGGCGTCTTGTTGTCTGCTGCGGGACCGACGCCCCACAGAACCTCGTACAATTTGTTTGGAGGACCTATTCACGGATACCCACATACAACACAGTACTAGATCATGCTGATCAGCGGTGCTTTGGAAAATTTATACCGAGGCGGCGATGCGATAGGCCGTGGTGTGGTCGGGGCATTCGGATTAAATTTCCATGGAGTATTATGAAATGTGAGTCTAGATCAGTTTTGGATTTCAAATTATGTTTTTTTTGTCCTAAGCAGCTTAAAGAACCGTTTTCATTATACGAATTAAATCATTAATAATTAATACAGAATCTTACTGTCAAAATTGAGTTAAAGCCTAAAGCATTATATAATTTGCCTTTTTTTTTCTTTTTTATCGATCGATAGTTCTTGGTTAAATCCCATTAAATAAAGATAAAAAATATTCAGAAATAATTCCACATTTTTTTTTATAAGACCACATGATGTGTTAAAATTGTCAAATCTTAGAAATTTTATTAATAATGGCTACCCGATGTAGCTGAAACATGTCATCCCTTAATAAAAAAATGTGGAATAATATAAATATATATATTTTTCTTTTTTGATAATGTGATTGTGACTGCTTCAAAAATCATGATATTAAGTTTTCAATCACAATTACTTAGTTATTTATATATTGAGTATTCATGTTGAGATATTTTATTAAATATTTCAAATACATTCTTAATATGGACGCCGTTAATAAATTTGAATTCAAAAATGTGGGACCATACTTATTTGTACCATTAGATTTATTCCTTTCAATGATTGAGGAAGTGCACAATATTAAAAAAACCAAAAGTTTTCTTCTCTTCATAAAAGTTAAGTTACTTCATATATATATGTATTTTATAAAACAATCATTTTGAATAAATTAATATTTGAAAAGAATAAACACAAGATAATAAAAACTTACATTAACATAAATTAAATGATAATAATAATGAAAGTAGATGCAAGGAGAAAAACATAACAAAACAGAATTTAAAAAATGAAAAAATTATAAAACTATTATTTGTCTAAACGTTTCAGAAAAAACGCTTTCTATCGAAAATCGAAAAGTTATTTTTTTGTAGTGTTACTCAGTGTATTATATATATTTCACTAAGTGAAGATTTTCTCACTAATGTTGCCGTATTTAGAATATTTTTCTTTAAGTTTTAAATAAAAAAAATATTTGAAAATTATTTTAAAAAAAATCATCGACAAATTATTCTATAAAATATATACTCAAGCAGTTTTTTCATCGGTAAACGTAAACATAAAACACCGTGTTAGCAATTTAAGAAAATAGGCGATAAAGTTGAACGTAGATTGCTCGTCGTCACTCTGTAAAGGCGTTGCTTTAAAATAAGATTTTTAATCTGCTTTATTTCATCCAAGCATTTAGTCACCTCAACATCAAAGCCTTGCGAATAGAGATAAATGTGACAATGGCGTACCGAAAAATGTCATAATGAGACAGTGAAACATTATTTTCACTTGTTATGGATATTTGAATATTATTCAAATATTTACAACTCTATCTTATATAAGATGATTTTCTGTTATAAAGTAAAGTAATCAGTCTTATATTATTAATTGACTTGTATAATGTAAGCCTTATTTTTATAAATTTGAGTCAGTAGTAAGTTCAAATATTTTTTTGATTATTAGACGAAACATATTATGTTAAGTTCGTATTATATATTTAAATATGTTGTGTTATAAATTGCTCTATAAATTTTACTATTAATGTAATGCAAGCACCTATTTCAGAAAATTATACTTTTTGACGTACATTAAAGAGTAATTATAAAAAATATTATTTTAGATATTTATCTTTTTTAATTTCAACAAAAATGGTTTATTTAATATTAAAACTGTGTTTAATATAAAAACTATATATGGCGCATTTTGTAATTACACTTTACATAATTTTAATACAAAATAACAATAAAGAAGTTTATTATTTTAATACTCGTATTAAAAGAATAAAATTCGTTATAATATTTTTATTTACAAAAAATACTTTCTTATAAAAAAAGGTTTTTTTCAAAACATTTAATATGCCTACTTAATTATTATTTAATATTAATTATATAAAATTTTACGCATTGAAGTTAATAGTAAAATATATTTACTGTTTTTGTACAAATTAAAAAAAAACCGTACAAACTGACAAGCGATACAAAAATATAAGATTTCCAAGGTTAGAAAGTAAAAACAAAGTTATTTACTTGTAACTTGAGCGACATGAAACATTATTTATTAACGCAACACCAGCTGAGAGGATGTACACATAACATTGTCAATTTTCCCTTTAAGCCGAAGTTGTAAACATGAGGTTCAAAACATTGTATTCCGAGAACTTGCGCCGGCTAAGTTTTCAGTTTTCAGTTGTCAAGTTGGCCGCGGCCCGCGCTACCGAGCCGCGCACTTGGTTGACGTGTTTGTCGCCGAGACGTAATGCAATCCGACTTGCTTATTTGCGGCATAATTCCATAACGCGCCAGTCGGGGAGAATCTCTCCTTCTACGGCGCGGGCCTTGCATAATGCTCTAATGAATTATTCATCCGTGCCCATAACACGTTCTACGTCGCGAGACTTTTCAGTGAGACTTTCGGTGACTGAAACAAAGACGCATTAGGGGCGGTCGGTTAGTGCTGCTCGCGTTTCAGCCGGGAAATTTGATAAATAAAAGCTGTTTATTGAACGAAAGCTTTCTTGTGTTTAATAAAAAGCCTCTTTTTGCGCTCGCGAATTTATTTTCAAACGCATGGAAAAAATACCGGTTCTTTAAGAAATACTTTAAATACAAATAAGTTATACAATTAAAAAAATTTTTTTGACGGTTTTTACTCCTAAATATTAGCTGGATGAGTCTTTTACGATTGAATTATCTTAGATAAGTTCAAGCCATCAGATTGATCACACATATTTTTTTTAAAACCTAGCTATACATACACCCATATTTGCCTCGGTTAGTATAGATACCGTTTTTATTTAACTTATCGGAAACCATATTTTTTTCCAGGTGGAAAGAGTAGATTTATCTAGTTACAAACATTTGATAATGTCATGAGTTCGGTTGTGCGCAAGAATAATTAATAGTTACCATATATTATGGATAAACTTAAAATTCTTGAAATAAAGCGACATTTGAAAAATATAATATCGAATTAAAGCGTGCAATGAAATGTTCAAAAACAAAGTTGATTCCAGGAACAAAGTAATTAAACTTAGTTAAACGAATCGGCTCAATAGTTAAGGTAATGTCGGCTAAAATAATATATTATGGTTGAAAAGCTTTCAGTTAGCACTGTGCTCATAAAGTTCTTGGGAATAAACTGCCCTACTATAAACCAGTTTAAAATTTTCCAGGAAAGCTTTTGTTTTGGTCTCAGCCATTGGCGCACAATACACAATGGATATGTAATATATACATAAATATATCACATTACATGCGTTTTGATTGAAATTATAAATAATGTAACCGTGGAAATATAAACAATACTAGTAGCTAAGAGCAATAATGTCATAATATAAATTTTTGATCGATTTCTAAGCTCTTAAATACTCCCAGTTGGTGTGAACTTAATCCTTTCCCCGTAAAATGCCAGTCTTAGCCTATTCATCAAAATTGGCGGTGAAGACCACCCATTCATAGTAAATTCCTGTAAAAATAAGGATGGTGCGTGAATGTCGGGCTGTCTATGACGTTGACGGATCAACACTCCACATGCAGCGCTTAGCCACGTGCAGCGTCATATAAGTCACACAGATGAGACTTCCGAATCACTACCACCATCTGTGGGTATTCTCCTGTGTTAATGTAAAGAAAAATAAACTTCAATGTTGACACACGTACGGATTATACTTTTATGTAAATGTTTAACATGATTTCATAAGTTATTTGAAGCATGTACGAACTATTTTTATATGTAGGCACATACAAGAGAATACCGAAAGATGGTGATAGTAATTCTAAAGTCCCATCTGTGGAATTCTATGACACTTACCATGGTGAACATGGCTAAGCGCTGCATGTGGAGGTTGATCCGCCAAAGTTAAAGAGTGTAGCCCGAGATTCACGCATCATCCTTTTTATTACAGGAATTTACTATGAATGGGTGGTATTCACGGGACAACTTTCGTCTACCACCAATTTTAATTAATAGGCTATGACTGTCATTTTACGGGCAAGGGATCAAATTCACAACAACCGGGGGTATTTTAGAGCTCAGAAATCGATTAAAAATTCGTTTTTTTTAAATCTCCGTCGGGGATCGAACCCACGACTTTTGTTTTGAAAAGCAAACGCTTTGACCTTTGAACTATATCTGTCGGTGGATTTTGTTACGCCCAAATGCAAAATTTTATGAATGTAGTGAAGTATAATGGTATAATGAATTACACAGGGCATATGTTATAGATGATCGGTTTTTTAAATTATTTTTATTTAAATATAATTTATGAGATTAAGATATTATTTTTTTTATTTTCTAGACCGTATTGTTGAACACAAACTTGTATATTCATTTATTTTAGAATTTTACAAAAATGGTTCATGATTTTAGCAGAATACATAAATCCGAGCCATTCAGAATATTAATGCAACGCAGCATCAAAACAGAAAGATACATAATAAAAATATTCTACTTCGATGAAATATAGACGCAGGGCAATAAAAAGGGATGATTTGCAGGAAGGGAGACTGCAATAAACTATTGGGATAAGGGTGCGAAGAAATACACAGTCGGATGAGCCATGTATTAAAAATGAAGAAAGTAATAAAAAAAGAGAGATGTTCAATGCTTTGGAAGCTGAAATGAGATGTGAAAGTAAAACCAATGTAAATAAAAAGAACGGAAGATCAATTTAAAGTGTATTTTTAATTACATTTTATATGCAGTTATTTAAACAAATGTACCTGAATGATTCAATTAAATATGTATTGAAAAAAAACATATATGAATATTTCTTGTAATTTTTTTTTTTATATAAATTGTAACTGATGCTCTTTCATTTGACTCTGCTTCTCAAATTCCGCCGATTACATTCTGTGTATATTTACTGAATACTTCCTCTTGTTGATCGACTGCTAGACGATCGTCAGTCCTATTACTTTCTACCCTTATTCTTCACAAAGAAAAACCATTGCACCTTTAATTATGTACAAAGCACCTGTATTGAAAAAAACTAAATTGGATTTTAGTGTTTTTTCTGCCTGGGTTCGTAAGTTCCAGGCAGAAAAAACAGAACTGGAATATTGATAAATAACCAATTTATTTGCAGCTTTAAACGCCCTAAAACAATTTTCAGTTAAGTCAGTCGAGAGTGCTTTTCCACGGGGGGCAAAGGAATCGATAATCGTTGAATCGCACAATGCCGGGCAAATTTATAAACGGGCAGTAATTAAAAGTGACAGGAAAAGCTTTTGGGTTTGGCGTCACTTCAGTGAGTTCGCCCGCCTGCCGCATAAATATCCTCGGCGCTGCGGGCTGACCGGATGTCGAGTGCATTACAGCGGCTTTCATACATTTCCCCGGGATAAAAGAGTGCCAGACTCGACCTCTGACCCCTCCCCAATCCAGTGCTGCGTATCAACAATTAAAAAGGACACTTATTTTACCCATTTTTACCATGACATTTTTTATTCATAAATGCATTCCATATGTAAAGCACATGCTTATAATAAACTGACACTTCCCAGTTTTGTTACATGCTACTGTCCATACCTTGATAAAAGCCATCCGCATACTTGAAGATGTAGCAATTTATAGTATAAAAGGCATATGACAATGATTACTTGAAATTATATTTTTTATTTGTAGATCTGATCGTTAACCAGACGCTCTCTGATCATTTGGTCCTAAATCAACTAAAAACATTTTCTTAGTCTGTTACTAATAACAGACTCAGATTCATTTATGTTTTGGTTGCTGTTCAATAATGTTTAATTTTTGTAATCGAATGAGAGTTGCGCTTACAATGTTTTATTTTCATACAGGTTTTCAAAATGGATTTTACCTTAACACATTACCGCGTTAAATTACATCGACTTGTACGATTTATGTACTAACATTAGAACGTACACCTAAATACGTAATAAAAGTTACGAATGAAAATCATCGAAAAATATGCATAACTATATGCATATATATATTAAAATGTCTAAAACTTGCCTTCTTCTTCATAGTATCAATCCGGTGGATTGGTTTGCAGCGACATAATCTTGCATCTCGATCTACTTGAGATGCGATCATATGTGCTGATACATGAAATGTCGCTTGGGCCTTTAATGTGGTATTTTCCCCTTTATTTTCACATTCTAATTCCGTTGACCATAAAGATTTATTCGCCTTTGGAGGGCATTTACTACCTCCAGGACAATAAAGTGCCCTAAAAACTTGCCTATACGGATTATTTTGCATAATTAGCTGTAAATTTTGTCGAAATAATGTTTTTTTTTATTGTCAATCATCATCAACATACTTCAATATGCCAAAAAAGTCCTCCATGTTTTGATTTTGTTGATAATTAATAACGTAAGAAATACGTTAGAATACTTGGAGTATGGGTATATTAAAACCAGAGGAAAATACACAAATCATTTCATGACAATATTTCTTTTTATTCAAAAAGTTTTATCATTCTATCGAATTTGTAGAACATTTATGCGAGTTCACATAATGATGCGTATTATTGTGTGTTTTTTAATATCAACCTAGAAGAAGAAAAAAGTTGGATTTCGGTGGTTGGCAATAGTGGTAGCCCCTGGGGTCAGTGGGTTGGCCAGCCTGTGGGTCACGTGGTGATGTATCCTGATCAAATGAATGCAGCCCCAGTGACGTTTTGGCTTTGGAATAAAAGTCAATAAGCGCCACGGGTGATTGCCGAACTAATAAAGTCAAATTAATGCTTTGTTTTAGCATAGAAAGGGCGGCGAGGTACAACGCGTTTGTTGAAAAATATTAAAATTTTACATTTCGACAGTGTAAACAGTATGTTTCAGACAATTAGTTTGGAAAATAGTTATTGAAATATTATTAATAAAATAATATATTTATCAGTTGAATATTATACAGTTCAGAAGTTTCCAATCGATTCGCATTCATTGTTAATTTAAATATAAGCCAAAAATAACTTTCTCACTATTTTTATAATATACAAGCTGATCAATGAGGTTCTCAGAATAATCAAGGAAGATAGGCAACTAATAAGACCCATCTCAGAGAGGCGAGCCCGATGGATTGGTCACATCATGCGCCACGATGGTCTTCTTCACGATATTGTGGAGGGGATGGTTGAGGGTAGAAACTGTAGAGGGCGCCCTAGACGGGAGTATTTGCAGCAAGTATTCGAGTACATGAATTGTAGTGCTTATGCTGAGCTGAAAAGGGTTGCGGAGGACCGAGAGGAATGGAGATCGAGATGCAAGATTCTGTTGCTGCAAACCAATCCACCGGATTGATACTACAAAGAAAGAATGAATTTTATATCACATTTTTATTAACATTTCCTCTACACAATTTAATTTTCACAAACATTGATGGTTTCCACAAATATATAAACAGTTTTTTTCATAATAAAACATTCCCAACACATACAATCCTGTACTTTCTAAGATCATAAATTTCAAATAATCTCATACTTAATAATCTTGACGATGTCGAAGCACGTTGTCATCACAATCACTATAATTGGACTCGTAATTGAAGCATATAGTCGTCACGAGCTTTTGCTACAAAAATTTGTGTGTCACCGTGGTCCTGGCCTCATTTGATGTCAGATTTGCCTCCCGCAGCTTTGCTGAGTAAATTCTATGCATAGTTCCCCACGGCTTTTCAGAGCGATACCACCTCGGACTTGACGAAAAGACCACTGTATTTAATACTCACCTGTAAATTAAATTTAAAAATTATAAACTGTAACACTTACTTTAATTTATACATTGAATAAACAGTATTGATGGCTTAAAAAATATACAGTTAAGGATTTTGCTGTTCATTTAATTAATAATTTCTCATCAGCATTTTAACGCTCATCTTTGTCGACATCTCCAATTTCCCCACATAATCCCTCATTCACTAATTTTAAAAGCCTCCAAATTAATTATTCATGGAAATAAATTTTAAACTTCAAAGTGAATGGAGTTCGTCTCATCCGGCAGGTGACTATACTTTGCCGTAAACAAAATTGAAAATTCAAACCGCAGCCTTTGAAGGTTGTATTAGAAGTTTATACGAGTTACGTTGATTGCATCGACACCATCCGTTGCAAGCTTTAACACGGTTCTTTATGATAATCAACCGTGAAATAAAACACTTATGATTAATTTTACTTTATTGTTTATTTTTTAAAATAATATTTAAAAATGATTACATAAATAATTTAAAAAAACATTTTATTATCCACCCACAACGCTCTTTTATCGTTGATAGAAGCTGGTATATTATATTGAATAAGGGTAATTCTATTACTGTAATATTTATAAGTTACTCATGAATACACCAACCTGCGGCAGATACGGTCGGTAAAAAGATGCTTACCCAGAGACGCTACAAAGAGTTTGGTAAATGCGTTTATAGTCTCCAAAATGGACTACTGCAACGCACTGCACGCAGGCCAGCCAGCCAAACAATTAAATCGATTGCAGTCGTTACGAAACGCAGCGGCACGACTAGTCTACAACGCACTCAAATTTTGTCACATTACTCCAATACTACACCGACTGCACTGGTTGAGAGTTTCGGCTAGAATCCAGTATAAATTATGCCTCTTAGCTTACAAGGTACTCAACGGAACTGCACCGGGCTATCTGACAGAACTTATCAAGCCTTCAGAAATAAGCGCGCGTGGAGAGACACTCAGATCGGCTAGAGCAAATAGAAGCACCCTGCAGCTGACGGGAGGTAGTCCTAGCACGGTCTTTGGCAATCGGCCTTTCAGCTACGCTGCACCAATGGCCTGGAACTCACTACCGGAAAGCATAAGAGAGCTTAAAGCCGAGGCATCCTTTAGAAGCAGACTCAAGACCCACCTTTTTACTCAGAGAGGCAAAGAAGCGCTTTTGGAATGATCATTCGGTCATAAAAGAGCGCTATACAAATACTTATATAATAATGACATTTAATCATTAAAGTGGTTGTATGAATACCATAAGAACCATCTCAGAGCGGCAAGCCCGATGGATCGGTCACATCATGCGCCACAATGGTCTTCTTCACGACATTGTGGAAGAGATGGTTGAGGGTAGAAACTGCAGAGGGCGCCCTAAGCGGGAATATTTTCAGCAAGTGTTCGAGGATATGAGTTGTAGCTCTTATGCTGAGCTAAAAAGGAGTGCAAAGTATCGAGAAGAGTGGAGATCGAGATGCAAGATTTTGTTGCTGCAAACCAATGCACCGGATTGATACTACGAAGAAGATTGTTGAAATAAAAATATTTACAAAAAATGATTTAAAAAAAAAGACGATAAATATCATTCAACATTACGATTAACCTTACAATATGATGGAACACAACAGCTAAGAGATAAGTTATGTGTCAGAACATCACTTCCGGGTGATGCGCGGTGTTTTTGTGAAGGCTAGCATCAAAACAAGCATCTGTGTCTGACAATTATTTAAAGGTAAGGCATGGAAGCTTGTTCGCAAACACGACACATTATCTGCCAAAGAGAGAAAATTATGAGCCAGCTTATACTCGTACATTGAATGGATTTCAAGTGAGAAAAGTCATTTATTAAAAACATATATAAATTAAAGTCAAGGAGCTGTAAAAGGTAAAGCTGACTATGATTAAATGTACGCTTAGCAAAGTGATTTGAAAGAATTAAATAATTTCAGTAGATCAAGTCGTGCAAGTTTGTATTCTGTTTTTACTTCATATTATTCTGCTTTTTCTTAGACTGTGTCATGTTTTTACTCAAAATATATTCGTGGAACAAAGACATCCAGCTGTCACACCATATTTTATGTATTCCTAAAGGATTTTTATAATTACGCAAATGATGTTAATTTAGATAGTCATTCAAAGTTAATTTGGCAATGGTGGTGGCGCAGTTAGTAAAGCGCTGAGTTTTGTATTTATAATCGCAATTTCGAATCCCGAGTCCGCCGATGTTTTCATTTTTTCTGTTTTCTTATTAATAATATCACTTATCTGATATGGATTTATTTTTTCTATATCAAGTGAAGAGCGAGCAACAGTTTGACCACTTTCATTATCCAAGTATCATTGAGTGAATGCTTGTAGATTGGCGAATACAAAGCGGATATAAAAAATCCAGAAAATGTGTTTTGCTCAAGCTTAAGCATTTTGTTTGGTGTTTAATTAAGATTTATTACTACTCGCCAAACTTCCTTCTCTTGTCTAATAGTTTGTAATTTATAAATGCTCTAAGACGCTCCCTCGCAGCGAGTTCTACCACAGCCAGCGCTTAATCCTTAGTGTTAATGTTGCTAAAGTATTTCTGAAGTACACCGTTAAATTTTAAATTTATATCGTGTAATCCGCCACGGCGCATGCGCCATACCGGCTTTATACGTTCGCTGTTTAACCAAATTCGAGAGACCAGATATTACAAGAACTCTTTAATGCCTTGCATAATTAATGCACTTCCTTGGGTAATTGAATCACATTCGTTGGCTCTAAGGCATTCAAAGCACTAATAAAAATGAAATCGCGACTGCGAGACGCACAAGAATTGTAGAAAATGTATTAAATTATTATGTAAGACATTGATTGAATATCACAGCGGATATGCGCTCTACATAATGTTGCATAATGCACACTGCATTGAAAGAATTTAATCAAATATTGTCATATAAATGTATATTACTTCGTGGTATTTTTATTTGCATCCATAAAGAGAATTCACGTATTCAATATAGTACAAGACTATTTATTTTATTTTTAAGTACGTGGCTGTTTGATTTTTATTTACAATGTTTACTGCCATTTAAAAAATAATTTTGCGTATTATATATTTTTCGATCGATTATTCTTTGTGGAATTTCATTAAATTACAATGCTTTAATGAAAACAACACTTGCGTAACACTAGAGAATGGGCTCATAGCGAAGCTAAAATATGTTGTCGTAAGCTTTTTCAATTTACTTTATAATTGAAATTTAAACGACAGAATAACTTTTTATATTTATATGTATTTATGTACATTATATTATCTTTCATCTAAATATAAATACATTTTTCATCTGATGTTATTGCTTTATAAGCTAAAAGTATATCATTCTGAAGAAAGTAATAAATAAATAAATATATTACTGTATCAAAAAGACTGTTATAAGTAAGCCAATTGGAGTTGATATGAAGCAGTGAAATAATGAATGTTAATATTACTTTTTTTTATAAATTTTCTCGTTCGTTCCAGTCTTGACTTTAATGATGATAGAATGTTAATTTTGTATTTAATTATTTTATTCAAATTAAAACGTGCAAATTTTTATGAATATTCGGAAAAATAATTATTAAGTAAAGCTTGAAAAATATATGATCTTTAAGGGTTCAAGTATAAGAGCGTTATAATTATTCGGCCAAAAATTCTCAATGAAACTGCTTAGTTATAATACAAATTAAAATATTATCTAAATTATATTTTAGTTTCCATTGTTGATAAAGAAAAATATGTTTCCATTGGCAATGATATAATAATATTTATAGTAATGTTAACAAAATATACACCATCAGCCTGTATCCGTCCACTACTTAACATAAGCCTCCCGCACGAGTCTCCATCTTCTTCTATTCTCCGCCTTCTGCATCCAGGTCACTCCCGCTTTTCTTCTTATGTCATCAGTCCATCTTGCAGGGGTTCAGCCAATGCATTGTTTGCCAGTTCTTGGGCGCCATTCCAATACTTTTCTTCCCCATCAAGCGTCGTCTCTTTGAAAGATATGTCCTGGCATTGCCACTTGAGTGTGCCTATTCGTTGGATAGCATCCACTACTTGAGTTCTTCTGCGTATTTCCTCGTTTCGGATTCTATCTTTTTGCGTCACTCGAGCATGGATCTCTCCATAGCACGCTGGGTGACTTTATTTAATGGGTAAGACTTGCTGTTAGATTCCACGTCTCTGCGCCATAAGTTAATACAGGGAGGATATGTTGGTAAAACGCCTCAGGTATAACAAAATATTCACGTTAATTAAAAAAAAAACAATATTTCTATAAATAAAAGCTTTCATTCGTACTATCTTAACGCTAAAAGTATTAACATGAGCTCTCCCACAAGTGTAAACATGAAACAATGTAAGATAGTATAAAATTATAATTCTTACGATTAAAAAGTATTTTTTGATGTTGGTTTCTTGTATTTATATGTGTTATTCCATACGAGCATATTTTTAGGTATCGTCTATTAATCACAAAAATAAAAAACACTCTGTAAAACCCCATTTGTGACGATTCGCATTTTGAAATGATTAAAACTTTTAAGAGCATATTTAAATGTAATATCTCATTCTTAACTTGGATTCGCGAGGGCACGAGAAATTTTCACGTCAAATTTATTTTTTTTGCGAAAAACAAATAACTGCCATAAATCTCTGGGCCCTCAGAAGCGTTTTGTTTATCAAACGTACAAGATCTACGCCACGACACTAGCTAGGCTCTGCTCCGAGGCGGGACGTTCACTGAAACGCTTAATTCCTTACAAAAAATGTATTAGTCGGGCTTACAAAGTTAGGCAAAGTAATGCCTTTCTCGCAAAACATGAAATGCTATTGTCTACAAAATGTTGCCGTAAATAATGTGGCGCGATGTTTAAGTACAAATAACAGATAGTTTATTTAAGAATAAAGTGTCGTTATTTTATTTGGTTTACGACTGCTTATGTAAATCATTTCTCATTTTGTTTCTTTTTACTGTGCGTTTTTTTGAAGAATAATTAAGATTTATACGTGTTTATAATGATTTCGTGATTAAACGTCAAGGTCACAAAATGATCAACATTTTCATCATTAAAAAAACATTTATTTTTATACTTGTTTGTGTATAATGTATATTAAATGCAAAATATTTTTGATTGAATTGATTTTTTTTAATTGATTTGATTGAAATTACAAATAAATGTGTTTTGTTCTAATTCGATGTTTTTCTAGTTTTTTATCCCTTAAAAAAACACGTATATATTCATACTATTTGAGAATGATATAATTT
This sequence comes from Glossosoma conforme, assembly GCA_022606575.1. Lineage (NCBI taxonomy): Eukaryota > Metazoa > Arthropoda > Insecta > Trichoptera > Glossosomatidae > Glossosoma > Glossosoma conforme. The sequence goes on along the minus strand of JAGTXR010000219.1, from coordinate 532,832 downwards.
ATTCAAATTTACAAAAAAATATTATGATTTTTTTGTAACAATTGCATACTCTAAGTATATTTTTCACATAAGGTAAAGCATATATTATTTATAACTATCTCCACACGATCAGATGATAAAATGGTACAGCGGTTAACGCTGGAGAAATGCACATAATTTGTCTATTAAATTCCAACATAAGGTTCGAATCTCATGAACATAGATTTTCTGGTTTATTGATAAAATAAATGGACATATTATTATATGGCATATGTTATATAATCGTGAATCATTGTTTCAAATTACATTTCAACTTATAAAAATGCATACAACAATTAAATTTACAATAATTATTTTTTACTATGTTCGTATCGGACTGGATTATATTTTCTTCTCATTATCTGTTTTTTCTAGGATTTTAAAAGTCGTTTTTCTTTCGTTGTTACCAGCAGCCTCTATCTTTTATTTTAAAAGCCTTTTTTTAATAGCTCGCTGGACGTGTTTGAATTAAACGAATGTATTGAGTATCCCATAAATACCTAATGGCGCCATCCTCCAGCAATCAAATTCGATGCTTCACGGTAATGCCGACAAAAGGAAAAGGAAAAGAAAAAAAAACTAAGTTTATCTCGTGAAAATGTCAAGGCTTATCTGAAAGCATGCGACATAAGCCGTAAAACACTAATTTAGAGTTTAATGGCGATTTTTATCGTCGAGTTAACCCTTCCTCTCATCCCCAAGTATTTTTACTACCCATTCTACACCCTCACCCTTGACAGCCCCTTGACGCAGTGTCTCCGAACATTTTTTATATGCGTGCCCTAATTTTGTGAACGAAGGATGATTAAAATATATCATATAGGTTTTTATTGCTTATTTAGTTGTTGCACTGACACAACTACGAGGAAATAAAACGGGCTAATTTTTGGTGCACTAAAACTGTGATAGTAAACATTTTAATTATATCACGTATTTGACTGGTAGTTGGCCTCGTTTATTTTTGTTACTTATATTCATTCTTATTATCGAAATACTCAAAATAATACAAATTACAATCTTTGATTTCTCTCTTCTATTAGTAAAATATCAATATTCTAAATATTACCTCGTTTTACTATGTTAAAATCTTCCGCGCGTTCCGATGGTGTGTACTCGTTACACATTCTGATTTAAAGTCAATAAAATGAGTATAAATTCGAAAAAATGAAAATATTCAAAGATATCGCTTAATTTTATAATAGTTGATGTCAATAAGCAGTAATAATTGACATTTAATAGCTAAAAACATGAAAAACATCAGACGAAGACCTCAAACGGCCAGACGCACCTTGGCGCGTGAACTTCCGAGAGCTACTAACACTACTTAGCCTGTCGACATATCGTGAGCCGACGCGCATCGATATCATTTCAAACTAGCCGACCAATTGAGGTTTCCCGTCTCGCTCACTCATATTAGTACGTCAGCGAGAGTGAGGAGTAAAGATGCCGACGCATCTGGGTATTTTTTTATTTTATTTTTGCACACGCTTCCGACAGGTCGAATGAATACATGACAGTTGACGCGTCTTGATTGTAGTGGTGAATTTATTCCGGATTTTAGAAAAATATTTCCTGCTCCCGATGAGTGCCTATTATTATAAATACATATATTTTTTTCAATACGTAAATGTATTAAGGAGGAATACCTAAAATCTAAACCCTGTTTGTATTATATTTACAGAGATATTTAAGTTATTACAAGCAATCTGTAGTCGATAGACATCACCGGGGAGGAGAGGTTAAAGGATGGCGCTTTCTTTATTTGTAGCGTAGAATGTTGCTTATTTATATATAGCTTTTACTATTTTTGTTTAAAATTAATAGTTTAGCTGATGATTGCTGTGAATTTATATGTCGGTATCAATTGTAAAGGACATGTTAGTTTATAAATCAGTATTCTCTCAGTAGTTGAAGATAAGTTTGCTGTAAAAATATGAATAATTACCTTTCAGCATTTCAGGCGCTAGGCACGGCTGCGAAGACATGTTTGACATCTGTAATTTTCCTTTGTCAGTCAAAGTAGATTGTTCTTATGCTCCACGGTACGCGACTGTCTGGGGCACATAATGCGAGCACGGGCCCGTTACCCGGTATAATGTAGGCAGCATTGTTTGCCACTCTCTATAACTGACTGTTCATACACGAACACCGTGCGTCTACATCAGACGTCGGCAATCTTATAACTATGAAGACTGGAACACAAATTTTCAGCATCGCTATTAGTTTCACGCATAAAACACCTTTATTGACATGTGAAAGTTATTCTACAGAAAATGTCCGCCAATTAATTTCCTTTACGTTTATAAAAAACATTTATAGACCGGCCAAAGTACTTTAGACATAATATATACATTTGGAGAGTTGTTTTAATTGTACATTCATTAATTAATGCATATTAATCAATCATACGATTGATCATGTAAAAATGTTTATATATCAATGTTATGAGTATTAAAAAAAACGTATTTGTAAGGCCATGATAAAGACTTTATTTTTATTTTTTGTCAACAGGATGACCTGGCTAAGAAAAATCTACTCGATGAACTGAAAATCGTGGTCAATTTAGGGTAAGTTAGTTAAAATATTCAAAATATTCTTTGGAATTTTATAATAAGTAATTATTTTTTTAAACCGTTATTGCTTAATGAGAACAATTTTTTTTCTTGTTATCTTCCTCACAAATACTTCCTAAAGAATTATGTTAACTGCAGCTATCATTACCTCATCTCAAGTCATACTTACTATATTCAGAGTTTTAGATGTACTTCCTAATTACTAACGGCTTTTAAAACGACAGCCCGGTAGCGGAAATGTTTAATATTTAGAGAGAACAAATGATTGATATCTGGGAAAATTAAGTCATTTTGAAAAATCGGTTCTTGGAAGCGGTATGTTTCGACCTCTGGTGTCGTCGTTCAAGATTGTATGCGCGGCGCACATCTCGCTTATTAGCATCCCAGTTTGTTTGTTTCGCAGATTATTTGTTTGTTTGATGAATTTGCTTTGATTAGTCATTAGCTACGAATGAAAGGGTGCGAGCTCTGGTGGGAGGTTCGTGAACGGAAGAACGGCCTTCGCAATACTTATTCCACTTGAATCTATAATGTGCGAAGTAAGATTAAATAAACGGATTCTTTCACGCTCAAATATCCCCTATGTAAATTGTGTAATTGTATCAAATTATGAAGACTGTCACACTAATTAATCAATTAAATACCTCAACTGACGATAACAAACTTCAATAAAGAAATATTAAGGAATTATTGCTACATTATAATAACATGTAATTCCTGGAAAATATGGAAATTGTTCTAAATAACTTACAAAATATAATTTTCTTTTGATTAAAAATTTACATCGGTTAATAATACACCTAAAAGTTTTTCTTGAATTTTTATTATTGTCAATTTATGAGAAGAACACTTTTGGCATTAATTTATGACATGTTCATTCGTTTCAAATTTTATGCATTTTTTTTGCAATCTATGTAAATAAAACAAGATCATTCACTCAAAAATGGGTTGCCAGTGATTAACATTGACAATTATTATGCCAGGGTCGGCATGTAAGCCTGAATTTAAATATATAATATTCAATATCAATGTATTCATGACTGAAAGTTGACAGTAAGATAATTATTATGTATTTATTAAAATATTATATTATATCCTTATTTGATGCAATATATTTAATAAATAAAACGTAATGTTGTAGATATCAAAACTTTGCTGTAGATTTGATTTCGTTGGTATCCATGGAACTGAAAAAGTATACGCCCATTTATTAAATATTGACAAATAACAAGTACATATTAAAATCAATTTTAAGGTTACGCATGTAATAGAAAAATATTTGTAAAATTGACCAAAAAATACGCGATAGTTTTTTCTTAATTAAGAATGTTTTAAAACCAAGGACTTTAGTAGATATATGAGTTCAATTAAGTGATGAATTATTTGTGTGTTTAACTGTGATATAAATAAATGGCATAATTGTAAATGTCTTTATTACAGTCGATGTCGTGTAGCGGCGTAGTTGTAATTTAAATAATATTTGCTAATAATCTTATCTTTGTAAATTATGGAAAACCATTACCATACCGTCTTAATAACTATCGCGGTGTGACACAAAATTTGGTGTTTAACATTTGGCTAGATAATTGCTCCAGTCATGTTAAGCAGATATCAGGAGAGATATTATCCTAAGCTGCTATCACAGCAGCTTATCTGAGGACGAGGGAGAGATCCCTTACCTTGCGTCATTGGTACTAAATTCATAACTTATGCACTTTAATGGCATAGTAGTATTCAGTTATCAATGGGAATTCTTAATTAAATCATTTTAATCCTATGAAACTATTTAACAGCATTTACAAAATGAAAATATGATAAAATAAATAAATAATTTCATACCCATTTTTAATGTAATCTTTGACGTTATATTTGTTAAAAATGTTATCACTTGACACCACATTGCTTCATTTTACTTGAACATTGATTTTTTTACTTGGTAAATTATAATTGTATCTCAAAAAAAATAAAGCATGCTCTCTTAAAATTAACAAAAATAATATATTATGTAATATTGCCTTAAAATAACTTATAGATTGTACTTACTTTAAATGAAATAAAGTATCCTTAGTTTTATACGAGTATAAGCTTTAGTTCTAGTAAATACAATTTATTTACTCAAATCGTCAGGGTTTATGCTAAGTGTTAATGGTATATTATGGTCAAATTAATTGTAGGAATAATGCAGTGAAATCAGTACCGGAATTAGACCCTATGGCGCCCTAGGGATTTTTATTCTGGCCCCACATATTGCTTACATTTAAAAAAATCTAAGCAAGATTGGTTGCCCTCGGCGTCCCTGAATTATTCGACGCCCTGGGGCACCAACTTACTTCGCCACCCTCTAAAACCGGCACTGAGTGAAATTACTAATGGAATTTATTTTGAGAAAAACAATCAAAATTTATGTAAGTAAATTGGTGTAACGCGTCTTGTTGTAATAAATCATAACTAATCATTATTAAAAAAAAATGATGATATCAATGAAAGCGTTAAAAGTATATTTTTCCAAAAAAGTTTAACTTTAATTAATAATAATCTATCGCTGTCATCAGTTATGTTGTGTTTTTAAGAACAATTTTTACAATATTATGTTTATTTTTATTTATTTGCGTATATTTGTAAATGCTTAATTCAATATTTTATTGCAACACTTGTTACGTGGATAAATTAAATAAATAATACATAAGTCCATATTACTCATTTAGTATAGGTCATAACATAAAATAGAGCACATGGTTGTATATAGGACACCTGTGCATTGGCAGTGGATAGTAAACTGTAACACCTGAGTGCAATAAACTCCACTGTTTCTGGTTATCGTTAAATTTCTTCTACAAGCATGTGCTGTGTATTGTTCGTTTTAAAGTGAAAACATTCATATAAAAATGCAAGATAATCGATTAAACTGTACATTGTAAGTTTATTTAAGCAATAGATGCATGAGGTACTTATTAAACACGTAAATTAAAATGAGACAAAATTATTCAATGCAGAAAAAAAATTATAGAAAATTCTTTAAAACTGTTATAAACCGCTTTACATCGTTTATATTATTATCAGCCGCTGCGGTCCATGTTTTACTCAAATTCATATTTTCCTGTGCTCCGCTGAGGACACGTGTTTATTTATATATCAATTTCGAACTTGTTTGACAAACCTTGTTTCATACAGAGGCATATAATATTTTACAAAGATGCATTGCTTCAAACGCTTACAATCTATGTTACGAAAGGCAGTTCTAGGCTTTGTACTAATGTTACAGAGTTAGGCATGGTTGTGTGGTTCTCTATCATCACTAAGAACATTTTCGCTTATGATTATATTCAGTCTGCGAAAATGAAAAGTAATGGATCGATGAAGCCATGATGTCTCATGCTGATAATGTATGCCGGTACGTGTGAGGCTGTCGCTGGCGGATTGCCAGTGAGAGGCCGGGCGATGAAAGCTCCGGATATTAACGGAAACCAATGAGCGCATCACTTTTTATAGCTGGCGTAATGAAAATAACTTCAAAAAGAAAATATTTTGAAAGCTCTCTCTTGAATTATTACTTTCGGTGACGTTTCGTATCCGGTTGATTCCTTTTTGTTGCCTCTTTTGAAGACGTATGCCTCACTTTGTCGTTGCTTCGTGATTCGTCGCTATCGCTCATTTTTATCGTATTTCTTAGTAAGCATACCGGTTTGTGCTCTCTCCATACTCTTAATGAAAGCTCAACCGGTTGAAACAAATGGGCTTCATGGCCCAACCAAGACGCTGTTTCGAGGAAATTGTACGTATTGACATGTTTCCAGAAGAGATCCAAATTGTGCGATGGACGAAGCACAGATACTGTAAGATCATAAAAGAGCTTTGATTTACGTTGTTTTATTTTTATTTTCTATTAGAAAACTTAAAATGGAGAGCACAACCAGCAAGAAATATGTGCTGCGTTTGTATACGGGCGATATCAAAAATGTATATACATATGTTTTTTTAAAGAGATCCAGAATGTATAATAGTGAAACAAATATAATAAAATATTATTTCGCTAATTTAACTGTGCCATTGAGAAGAAATTTTCTAGAATTACCTGTTTTGATTGAAATATTCAAACTTTGAAGGGTATTTTTTTTTAATGATACAATCAAATTTAAGACTGAATATTAGCCTGTTGAAATAGGGTGGTAGTCATTATCAAATGAATGTTTTATTAGATAAGGTTATGCGTAAATACTTATTTTCCTCGTGACTTTATATAAATAATGTATATTTGTTTTACCTCTCTATTTTATAAATATTTTTAATAACAATGCTCTGTCTTGGATCTAGAACCAGTTGATATTCGTGTTACTGTGTAGTTGAATACGGATGCTTGAGTACACAATCGTGTAGGTACATAATATAATATATACACAGGGCTTTGTAAACACGTGTCCTTACTCAGGTCAACGCGTTCTGTTAACAATATTACATTATGTGATAATTATACATACATTTCAATGACGTCATTTATTTAAACCAATTAAACATGAATTGTGTTTGTGGAATTAAAAGTTGGTTAATACGCAATGCGTAAAAAAATACTAGAAAATTTATAATATATTATTAAAATATGTAACTAAGGGTTTATTTATTTTTTAGATGAGTCATTAGTAGTATTTTAAAAGTATTATGAAATGAACTACTCGGCTGTTGTGTTTTTATTCGAATATGTTTAACGGCTGATATAGTTTTGATGTGAAACGATAGCTTACCAAACCAGAGATCGCGGGTTCAATTTTATCTCTGACCCGTAAAATGACAGTCATAGCATAATACTCAAATATGGTGAAAGTAACTAATCTATGGTTAATTCCTGTAACCATTATTATCCACTATAATGCGTGGATACCGAGTTGTAGTCTATGACACTGGCGTATCAAACAACACATACAGCACCATACATAAAATTGCAAGCCTTATATAATGCATATATAATATTTCTCTTTCAGCATACAGGCATGTTGGTGTTCTTCGATACGTGTTTAAGTAAAAAATATATAAGAAACTAAAGTAGTTTTTTAAAAATACTACTTTTAAATTGCTGATACCGCTACATATGAGATAAATATCACAAAAAATATCGAAAAGACGTATTAAAAAATAATCCGAGCTACATTTGGCAGGCTACATTATTAAGCGTGAAATCGCGCAACTTATTTACGGCCAAGAACGAGAATGTACGCACAATGGCATGCAAACTTGCTAGATCGACCTCGATACGCAACGGGTGTAGGCGGTCATATTTATTGGCGGGCCCGCGGAAGCTCCTCGCTGAGTGGACGCGATAGTCGGCAAAAGCTTTAGAGAAGGGGAGCTTTCAACTTTTGAGATGAGTAAAGTTTCGACTCCATTGGCCCACTCACTTGCCAAAAGTCTGAGGACAGTGGACTTTGTAATTATACCCGGGACGGCCTCTGAATTCGAATCTTCTATTTATTATCAAACGCAGCGTTAATTCTGCAATGTCGTTCTCTCTCCTCACTGAGATCGACCCGTCTGGACTAACTTGCGCAGTGTATAAATGTTATTAGCCCAAGTTTCGGGCTGAGTTACGTAATATCATTGTTTTGCATGCTAACGTAGTTTCGGCTTCTTGTTTTGGTTTATTGAAAATTATTTCTGCTCGAAAAATCACATTTAATTCTGTTACAAAACAACCTACTACAGTAAATTAAATGAAAAAACGAACATGTTATATATTGTGTAGATTGTTTTAGAGAATATAAATTATAATTATTAATGGTTTTATTTAACCAAAAACATTGTGAGCGTGGTTTTGTTAGGTCACTGAAGTTAAAGCATTGTATGTGGACTAAAAAATGTAGGAGTTAATTTGATCTTCTAAGAACCTAGTAACCATACATCAATAGCGTCGTGTTGATCGTCAGATATTCTTTGAAATTCTAGATTTACAAATCACTCAATCTCAATCACTTCACTGCGAATAAGTGGTCTTCACGGGACGAATTTCATCTACCACCAATTTTCATAAATAGGCTATGACTGATATTTTACGAGATCCAACTCACTCCAACCATTAAAGTGCTCAGAAATCGATTAAAAAACTTTTTTTCTTCTTTTAATCTCCGTCGTGGATTGAACCCACGACCTTCGATTTTATTTTCTTTATTATATACTCGTATTACTGTTAAAAACATAGTTATTTTTTCAAAGTAAATTTTAGGTTTTAACGAGTAAATGCATTGTTTCATACAAATAATATTTTACTGCTACATGGATTAGCCCTCGCGGAAAGTTTCCCTTGAAGTCCATGCATCAACGAGTGCAGACTGAGAAAATTTAATGCACTTATCATAGTATAAACTTTTCCTCAAGATAAAGCAATATAATATACTACATTAAGCAGTCAATGTGAAATATTGAGATGTTTTATTTTTCATCATAACCCTGAGGAAATATCCCTTTTCAGTTTCCCACTTTATGTGAGCATACTAAGGATGATTAAAAGCTCATGGCTTGTTTTCACGTTATAACCCATAATAAAGAAGTAATAAATTGGATATAAACTCATTTTACTGTCTAAGTTTATTTGTTTGTGCTGAGTGATTGATAAGTATTACATATAAAGCCACGCTAAGATACCGCCTCGTTAAACTAATAGATTAACATTTTAATTAAACATCGATTTTATATAAAAATAAATAAATACGAGTATATGTTAATGACACATTTCGTTAACTCCTTATTATTCAGCTGCTTAAATAACCTTATTTGGTGAGAAAATAAACGTTTGTAAAATTATATTATAATATATATATAATACTGAGATCCAGAAAAATATTGGTTTCTGATAATAATTTGATAAATATAACAATGAAATAAAAGAAAAATTAGAATTATTCCACAGTTTTATTTTTATGTGTCTTTGCCCAGAAGCCATTTTTAGATGAATTCAATAAGCCAAATTTATATAATGCAGTAAGTAATAACTATTTGTAATGGCAAGAAATTATCTAAGGGGAAGTATTGAAATACTACTAGAGCAAAAATACTTGCAAATTTATTTTAAATTTCGGGGCTCACTGAATCGAATAAAACTTTCTATTATTTATATTGGCACTACTATCACTGACATCTGTGATAAACTCCACACGACAAAATATTCATTAGTGTTTGAGATACTCGTCCATATATTATTTTATCTCTTCTATCGATTCAAAATGGTGTCCACGGAACGGTCTCTTGAGTTGAGCGAATAGCCAGAAGTCACATGGTGCTAAATCAGACGAATACGATGGTTACGAAATGATATATGTCGGGTTTCGTTGAAATTATCACGAATTACGAGTGCATTATTATATTAATTCAATTCGCTTAGCATGCAAAATTTAAATTAAGAAATCCCGGTATTTTTTGCTTACAGTGTTAAAGTATAAAATTAATTTACAATGACCATAATATAAAAAAGCTACGTTATTAAGCAAACTAAGCAACAATACTTAATTCAATATATTTACTATTATTATTCTATCGGCGGGTATAGCTCAATGGGCAAAGTTGTTGCTTTGCAATCCAAAGGTCATGAGTTCGATAGCCGACGGAGGTTTAAAAAAAGATGTTTTAACCGATTTCTGAGCTCTAAATACTCCCAATCTGTGTGAATTTGATCCCTCACCCGTAAAATTCCAGTCATAAAATGTCCATTAATTAAAATTGGTTATAGACGAAAGTCGTCCAATGAAGATCACCCATTCATAGTAAATTTCTGTATTAATAGGGATGATGCGTGAATCTCGGGCTGTAGTTGGCAGATCAACACTCCACATGCAGCGTTTAGCCATATGCACCATTATGAGACTTCAGAATATATATTATACAGGATAATACCGACTATCACCATCAGTCGGTATTTTCCTGTATGTGTTAACATTAAAAAAAACGATTCACTTTTTTAAAAAAAAGAAGCGTTATATAATTTATATGAAAGAATATTAAAAGAATTGTATCTTTGATATGATACAGAAAAGACAAAATAATTGATTAAATTAGTTTTATATAAATTTTAAATAAAAACTATAATATTTTTTTCGATAGGAAAAATTTGTTAAATTACGATTGTAGTGTACTGTAATTTGTAGCGAATAAACAGTCCGAGCTAGGTCCGTCGGGCCTTGTCCCATAAATGATTTATCGCGGGCGCACCGCTGACTACTCAATCAAAGGGTATGGAAATTAACCTGTCGAATATGGCAATACGACTGACATTAACTGGACCGTGACAAATTGTACCGGGAAGCCGCGGACGCTTTAAACTTTTATTGGGCGAATGCTTCTAGGACACAGTGACGCAGTTTTGACTTTATGAATATTATATAAGCATGTAAGGTAAAATTATCCATCAGTAACACAGGTAAATGATTGGTTATAAAGTCCGAGTCGGAACTATAAGTAGTCGTTTCTCATCCATTCAGTCTATAGTTTGGTTCGAGACCCGAGTGGTACTTACTAAAATAAATAGACTGCCGGAAAGTAATAATATTAAGCTTGTGAATAAATGAAGACTGATAGAATAATAATAAAAATATACATACTTTGAATATATACTATAGCGACATCTATCGTACGATGATATCAATGATATAAATACTAGTTTCAACGCAAGTCAGTCTGGGCATAGCAATGGCGCAGTTCGCCGAGCGGTATGAATACCTGGGCATAGTTGGTTTCCAAGGTCCGCGGTTCGCATCCCGCTTCTGCCGTTATTTTTGTGCTTAGATTGACGCGTTGAAAAAAGAATTTTATGTATAGTATATGTATATTTAAGTAATTATTCAGATATGTACGGAAATATTATTATACTGCATTGTAAATTCCTTTTGATTTAAGTAATGTTTATTGAAGAGTCTTCATCTTCTTCGTGTCAGCGACGTCCAACTATTTTTGTATCAGTATCTGGCAACATCGATAGCTCGTGTGTTGCCCAGCATTAGGCCCTGAGATGGGCAGCTTGTTGAGCATATAGAGCAGGATCTTATGTGTGAGGCGGTCTGCAGGTCTCCACAGTCGCACAATAGTGACTCGACGTTGTCCTTTGTTCTACCAACTCCAGTTCTTATGCTGTTCAGGGATTTATAGGTCCGCCAGTCAAGGTTCTTGCCAGTTGGGAGGCCTTCCTTTGGAGTAATGAAATCCTCTGATGCGAATTGTTGCCAGAGCTGGAGGCCCCTAACATTTTCAGGGCCGGATGTGGCAATGGGCAGGACATATCTGTCGAAGAGACGACGGTCGATGGGGAAGAAAAGTATTGGAATGGCGCCCAAGAACTGGCAAACGAAGCATTGGCCGACCCCCTACAAGATGGACTGACGATATAAGAAGGATAGCGGGAGTGACTTGGATGCGGAAGGCGGAGGATCGAAGAGGATGAAGACTCATGCGGGAGGCCTACGTTCAACAGTGGACGGACACAGGCTGATGATGATGATGATGATGTGAGAGGTTATGTGGATCTCAGAAAGCTGCTTCGCGGCTTCAGTCTGGGTGTTAGGGGTATCTGATTATACAAGCGGGGACGGTTGATTGAGTGCCTTACGCATTTCTTCGGCGCATATGACTTTGCGTCTTATGTTTGGTGGTGCGATTATTGAATAGTATTGAAATATCATAAAGTACCCGTTATCTAACCTTATATTAAGATATTTCTGCACCCGTTACATAAGTGGGTCACAAACATTTCCAGGACAAGAACTCGGATATTTGATAATACGACAGTTGTATTTTTTTTATGTAAGCACATACAGGAAAATACTGACAGATGGTAATAGTAATTCTGAAGCCTCATCTGTGGAATTCTATGACGTTTACCATAGTACACATGGCTAAGCGCTGCATGTGGAGTGTTGATCCGTCAACGTCATAGACTATAGCCCGAGATTAACGCATCATCCTTTAATATTACAGGAATTTACTATGAATGGGTGATCTTCACGGGACGGCTTTCGTCTACCACCAATTTTGATAATAGACTATGACTGAAAATTTACGGGTGAGGGATCAAATAAACATCAACCGGGGGAATTTTAGAGCGCAGATATCGATTAAAATTCTTTCAAAATTCCCGTCGGGGATCGAACGCACGACGTTAAAGCAAACCTTTTGATCATTGAGCTATGCCCGCCGGTTAAATTACGTAATGTTTATTGAATAGTATTGAAATATCATACAGTACCCGTTATCTTACCTTATATCAACATATTTCTACACTCGTTACATATGTGGTTCACAAATATTTCTAGGACAACAACTCGGATATTTGATTATACGACAGTTGTATTGTATAATCGTATTATGTAAAGAAATCTGATTATTGATTCGAGACTCCTGAAGATCATTTTGTCATGAAAGGAGACTAAACTCAACAAATGACACGCAGTAAGCAGCAGACGGTTACGCATCCACGTTTTGGTCTGCGTCCCATATTGTTTAATTTTGGAGATCAAACGAGAGCCGTGCTAATAGTGAGCTACTATCTTTGGCTTAAAGTATAGATTAATCTGTAATTTAATATAAAAATGTAATGAATGTGGAGGATTGACGTTTTTGGGACGGTATCTAAATACGCCGGCGCGTATAGCTCAATGGTCAAAGCGTTTTCTTGATAAGCCAAAAGTCATGGATTCGATCCCTGACGGCGATTAAAAAGAAAAGGATTTTTAATCGATTTCTCAGCTCTAAAATTAACCGGGGGTTAATGTGAATTTGATCCCTCACCTGTAAAATGCCAGTCATAGCCTATTAATTAAATTTGGTGGTAGACGAAAGTCATCCCGTTAAGACCACCTATTCATAGTAAATTCCTGTAATAATAAAGATGATGCGTGAATGTCGGGCTGTAGTATATGACGTTGGCAGATCAACACGCCACATGCAGCGCTTAACCATATGTAACATGGTAAGCGTCATAGAAACCACAGATGAGACTTCAACATCACCATCACCATCTGTCGGTACATGTGCTTACATAATTAAAAAAAATATATTCAAAAATCTATTTGGCAGATGTAGAAATATCTAAAAGACTAACTCTAAAACAGGTTATATTATAATAAAAGTTCTTAAAAATAAGTATTTTGAAATTAACGACATATTCTATCATAAAAAAAAAACATCTCAAATTTGTAGTTATTTTTATCCGAGTACATAGTAAATTATATATTATGTGAATATGACGCTGTATAAATGTAACAATACATTTCTTTTGCACATAAATAATACTTTGTTGCTCTCGGATTTTTTATAAATTTTATCTGTATCATTTTTATACGCGATATAAAAGATCGTAACAAAAAAGAATTGTATATATTTTATAGAATTCCAGTACAACAATCGACAATAAATATTTGCAAACATATCACATAACTTCGATAAAATCACAATAAAACCCTAAATACCACAATTCTGAAGAAACATGATTTTTTCGTCGATACTTGAGTTCCATTGTATGAACCGGTTGAATTCAATTCTTTAGCTGTGTTTTCTTTGCTTTGGAAAAACGTTGGAAACTTTCTCTCCCGAGCGGAGATAAAATTTTCTCAAAATGACAGTAAAGAGCAGAACAGTGTCGTTTTTCTCATGCAATCAAGAAAGCCCTCTAAGTATACAGTGAACCTTAGCTAATCAAATGATATTGGTAGAATAAATTTCTCCGCAGAACACTCAACTGACTGCGAAGAAAATCTAAGAGTTTCCTCTACTCTATCGGATTAAATAAACATCTTATGCCGTGGGGGAAACTTCTGTTTATACAAAATATTTTAAATTCATATAATTCAGTCATAATCAACATAAACTTGTTGTATAACCAAAAACAATGTTTTTAAAGTGAATCTTTAAAATTCAAAAGTGGTTTTATTTCTTTATCTATCTTTTTCGTTAATTAATAATTCATTGAAATGTTACATATTCGTTATAAATGCTATATTATTACCATACACAGTCACAAATTTATGTTTTACTTATTATAAATTAAATTATTTTTCAATTTCGTCACCAATTTGAGCTATTATTTTATAACACATATTTTAATAAATAATGAGATTTCTTAACCCTTTCATTACGGCTCGGTGGAATACAAATTATACTGTCAATTATAAAACTCGTATTTGAAGCATAAATGGACTTATCTGGTCTATTTTCATATATCACATTGGTTCTTGTATCCTTTAGCTATCAGATGATGCCTAAAAAACTATTCTAAAAAAGTAGCAAAACGATATATCACGGCTACCGATGTCAACGGTAAGGGAATCTTACACGGCATATATAGGGTACCGATGCAAACAGGTTAATAATTGATATGAACATTTAATATTCAAATATGGATAAAAAATACACACTGGGCAAAGGACAAAATTTTTAATTTTTATTTTCTTAACGCACTTGACCATTTTTAGGTTGTACACTTCAATACATTTCATTATTCTATGTACAGCACGTTTGTGTGTTCATAATTGACGATGATAAAGCATTGTGTCTCTTAGTTTGGTCTTTTGAGTCTGGAGTAGTTCCATGCGAATATTGCGATAATAGTTGTTCAAGTTTGAAAGTGGCCGTCCCGATTTAATCGAGTCTTCTCTGGAACTTAAACTCGAAGTGAGTTTCTCCCAGCGATAATAATTAATACTCGGGGAGATATCAATCCATTCGTAGTGTTAATACATCCCAGAAGCTAGCCGAATCGACATTAGCACACGTTCAATTGTCTTAGTACCGAACACAAATGCTGAGAGTAGTGATGTCCAACTTTTTACAATCTTACGTCACCAAGTCTTACGACATGTTATCTACATGTAAACTGGATTAACTTACTAATAAAACTGTCATTTTTATCATGATTATATAAAGATAATCATGCAAGAAGACTAAGAATGCCTTATAAAAGATATTCAGGAGAATGAATTGTTTTTCTGTATTTAAAAAAATGGTCTCTTAACCAATTGAAATGAACTATATTCAGTGCCGTGAAAATCTAGGCCTGGATATCAGTTTAATATTGGTGTAGTCCCATTATTTATTGCAAAGAAGATGAATTAGCGAAAATGAGAGGAAAACTAACAATGATATCCAAATACTCCTGTTTTACACTTAATTGGGATGTAATTTAAATGGTACGGAATTATGTTGCCACACATTGGAAATCGACTTTCGGAGAAAATATTAAGTACATCTTATTGATAGCGGAATATTTTGAGAGTTTCTCAGGAGATTTGGACTTTGTTATCATAATGCTTGTCCATATGATCCTGGCAAATGACCGAGATATTGTATAATGATGTACATCATTTATGCGTACATAAAACGTATTCTAGGTTGTCATTTAAGAGTTTGCGTTATTTTTGGGAACATTTTTCTGAACTACTGCTTACTGTTGAAATACATCAAAAACATCTTCAGGACCATAAGCGGCTAATGTGAATAAAAATGAATAAGCTTTTTATGTTCCTTTCGCATGGTGTTTACATTGTATATGATTTGCAGAGTTACCTACAAGAGGGCTCGCAAGCTGCCAGTTGCACACGACTAGTTTAGAGGCATTACTTGAAATCACCACAAGTCGGCTTACGACCCATAATCGCCAAATTACAGAACGATTAGGACCGAAGGAGTCGGCCTCTCCTCCTCACAATAAGACGATCCTTAACCGAATCGTAATCGCTTATGTTTAGCGATACGGCGCTGATTTTAATTTGCGGCTTCGATTAAGATTTGAGACTCGTAGGAGATAACAGAAGGTATTTTGAGTCCAGATTACGTTTGATAGTTGTTGAATGAATGAATTATTTTCTTAAAATTTACAAAATAAAAATACTATAATTAGTTTTATTTATGCTTAGGTTAAGTAATTTATAAGAACTAAATAGTTAAAGCCTCGAGAGTGTGAACGTCTGATTACAAAAATATTAATTAACAAACACCCAATATACTTCCAATACTATACTTTTAGTATGATCAAATATCTGGGCTTTATCCATCGAAATAATCAGGAACTATACATAGTATGTTCCTAAATGCACCTCTTCCGGATGTATAGATAATTTGAAACCAGGCTTTGACAATGACAGCACACATAACTATGCAGCGGACCGTACTTCGGGTATCTAGCGGATATATAAAAATATATTTGTAATAATATGAAGTAGTATTTTTACACTCGTTTAGTTAAACAATCAAAATATTCATATTTATTTCATCACAATTGAATTTATACTTTAACAAGTCTTAATCGGAAATGGTAATTATTTCTTTTAAGTTGAGTTTCGTATAAAATAAATTTTATTTTTTTTTGTCTTTTTTTTTTTTACATTAATTTTAATTTATATAAATAATCTTATATTCAACTTAAAATAATACGACCGAGTAGAGTTCACAGCGATATTTCATTGGAAGTTCTTGTCGGTCACCTCATTAAATAATAATGCGAAATAAAGTTCTGCCCCTGACACCCACCGCCGGATCCGGAGCTCATCAACTGAAGGAGGTAGATCGTCTTCGGCGGGCGTTGAGATTTTACAGCCGTCGCGTTGCGGATTCTAATTAAAACATAAAATTGAACGTAAAGTTTACCCCTCCTAAACATGCGATCCTGGTGCATCTTCGCTTAACGCCTTCGCGCTCCATTTAATTCGTTAACTTGGACTTGTATTCAATGTTTTTGGAGCTTAGCCGGCGGCAGGAACTTTTTGTTTTAAGCCTTCCGAAGTTTCGTCATGAAAAACCAGTATAATTAAATCTGTAATTTATTCTCAATTAAGGCGAACGTAGGTAAATTTGAAATTCAACATAATTTATTATTATTAATTAGTATTAAAAATTATTGTGTATTCGTGTAAAAATAATGTTTTTAATCGTATCATTTTTGCGTAATTCCATGATTATGATTGTTACGTACAGTCAGTAAAAATGCGTAAAAATATAAGATCTATTAGTTTTTTTTTGTTAATTATCAGGGGTACGAACATTTCTAGCAGATAAAGCTAAAAAGTATATTAATAATAAAAAAATATATTCTAAAATAACATATTCATCTTTCTTAAATAAGTGTATCAGTAAATGCTTTGGCTTGATAAAAAAACGCTAACTCAACTCAAAAATATCATTTTTAATCAGTTTCAAAAACTTTAACTATATAATTAAATAAATGAAGATATTATTAAAATGACATCAAGTGTTGTTAGAAAAACAACATTCTTAGCGCTCCGAATACAAAAATTTCACCGAATGAACATTTTCATAAATTCAATGAAAAATTCAATTTATAAATATTCTTTTGAACTGGATCACACAGAGAAATGCTTAATTACTTGCTGGAAAACTACAGTTTCACCCTAAATGATAACTTCATCAGTTCCAGAGTGTATAAGCGTACTGACGTGATGACCATATATTTTAGATTATGAACGATTATGGGAAGAAAAAAATAACAATTCAATAAAACTTTTAAAACTGTAGGTACTAGTTTATAAAAAAATTGTGTGCGTATTTTTTCCCTGAAATCTTTTCGGCAATTTGTCGAACGTACAGAGGCGGCCTCTCGGTGCTCTGTAGCAGCCCAACCTTTTTTGTTTGCGAGGTCCCTTTTTTAATCCATGGTGGGTGATTTGTTAGCCGGGCCCGGGAGGGAGGGGCCCGTGTGGTCCAGGGGAGCCCGAGGTGGTCCCGGACGGGCGGCAAAGCGATTTATACGAATGGATACAGTGATTGACACGTGCTTAGAACAGGTGCGCCCACCGGGTTTATCGGATATATAATGTACACTTATTTTGCGATTTCAAAGGGTTCTTTATTTATGTGCTCGCCGTTTGTAAATTCCTTTGTGTTGTCATGGCATTTTTTTGTGCGCCACGTGTGCGATCTTAATCAAATAATAATATTTTACTATAAATCAACAAAAATATGTGCATTCCTTTAATTACTATTATTATTTAATTTTAGATTTCAATGTCAATAACATTTCAAATTTATAAGCATTACATAAATATCTATATATATATAAATCAATACAAACAACAACCACAAAAAAGGAGTACTGAAGTACAAGAAAGTAGAAGAAATAATGTACAAAATATAGGTACTTATGATTTAGTAGTAAGATAGTAGAAAAGAAAATACTAAAGACAAGCAGCAGAAAATCAAACGAAAACAAACGACTCCAAACAATTACTCCTCCAGATGAATTCGTGGAACTCGGTTCTGAACTGGGTCTCCCATATTATAAAAACCTAATCGTAAATGTTTTTTTTTTTTAATAATATGTGAAAAATAATACCATCTTATTGTCCATATCCAATTTCTATCTGCATGGACCATACTATACATCATTTTCCATTATTTTACCCTGGTCTAAGCCTACACTAAGAACTCCTGAGAGTACATATTGTGCATATTTTCTTAAGACTAGTAGAACGAGAGTCTGGGGCGTGAATAAGAGACAGCTGTTTCATTGGCTATAAAAAGTGGCTCAACGAAAAAAATGCTTCAAAGAAAGGTTTATCCGTGAGTCCAGGTTTTGGGAGCGTCGGGCTAGTCATCCAATCATAGTCTGTGTTGGAAAAATATTACTTTGTTCATATGATTCAATAAATATTATCATGTCAAATCAATAATTAATTTATACCTTTTTCATCTTAATTGTTAACGATCACAATCTTCAATTCATAGAATAACAATAATCTACGTTCAAAACGACTTAATATGAGCCTGTTTTGTTAGCGCAAGACCGCTGAACATTGCATGCTTCGTACAATGTACATGCTCGTATTATATGCAATGGGGGCTTTCATTCTAATATGGTGCGGAATTTAAACTAAAATATATGTATTTTAAAATAAAATGTCAATTCCGCAAAGAATGGGGTCATGCGGTCGTGTCGTTAACCCATAAAATCTATTTGCTTTATGAAGAAATAAACTCGCGGGACATTAAAAAAAAAACATTGTGAATTCAGTTATACAATATTGTTTTGTGCAGATTTATTATAAATTGTATTGCCAATGAATTTAATTGATAAATTCATCAAGAGAGGTAGGGAAAAAAGTTTGTATACTTTACGCAATGAATGCTAACACTCGTATGAATTGATTTTACTTTTATGTGGTCGCAATTGCAATTAAAAACAATCGTTTTATGAACTAAAAATATTGAGATAATTAAATCATTTATAACTCATACCAGCTGGATGAATTTCAGCGATAGTTATAATTTAAAATGAAAGTGAATAAAATTTAACCTTTCTCATCGGTTGTCGATATATGCCGTGAAAGATTCCCCGACCGTTGACATCGGTTGACGTGATATATCGTTTTGCTATTTTCCGTACTCATTGTGACATCTACTGTAGGAAATTGGAAGTGCAGTCATTTTCTTTATCAACCTACATGTATTCTTTACTGGAATCTGTAAAGCATGTAAATAAATATCGTTAGGTTTCGTCACAGGAACGATTTTTCTGTATACCACATTTGTCAATGCCACCACATGTATGGAGTTATTGTATATAAATGAATGTTTGTTAAATATAATAGTTTTTTATGCATCATCTGATAGCTAAGAATAGAAGAACCAATGTGATATATGAAAATAGGTCAGATAAGTACATTTATTCTTCAAATACTAGTTTTAAGCAAAAAAAATGGTTTGAAAAATTCACGCCGTATTGACAGTATTTGTATTCCACCGAGCCGTAACGAAAGGGTTTAGAAAATAATTTATTTAATTTATTTATGATTTGCCAAGCTAGCAAGTTTGTAATAAAAGGTGTGAGAGACATGCCCGCGGAGGTTTACCTGATTTGAGATTAAGCGAAGACTATGGAGGCTGACAAAACTTTATGGCGTAAATTTATAACAAACATATGCTATTACTAAAAATCATATGAAATAATGATCACAAGATGAGCTTTGACATAATGTTTCACATTTTTTTAGTATTGCGGGCAGGCTCGACAGTAGCAAATTTTCTAACTAATTTTCGGTGACACTAACTTTCTGTGAAAATATATTTTATTTTATACATGTTTCAGTTAAAAAAGTTGAACTTTCCATCTCTCATTCTCATCTTGGCGTTTTCTACTCAGCATTTTTGTAAATGACGTATAGAAGCGTTTTTATTGAACATTTTTTCAGTTGTCTAAAAAAAATGTATTTATTTCGACTAAAGTAGTATTTTTATTCTCAGAAATTTAATAAGTCTTAAAGAGCTTTAAAAAAATTGGCAAAGCTTATTTCAAACGAATACAAAAATATCATACACAAATATATAACAGCTCTAAGAAAAAGTATCAGTTGAGAAGAGAAGCCAAACTTGGGATATAATTTTGCCGTCATCTGCATAGTGGCGGGTGGTTTTTGTGAGACCGGGCAGTGAACAGTCCATTAGTGAGCAAGCTGCTTCGCTAAATTTGCGAAAAAAAAAATTTCGCCAAGCACTAAACGACAACCAATAAGAAACAAAAGTATCAGGAGAAACTTAAAGTCGTGCGAATAAATATCGCTTAAATCAAGCCAAAATTGCCGCCTATACATTGCCAGTATTGCATTTATTCTTATGGGTACGAGTAGTTGCAAGTTTTGGCATCTAACCTAGAAGTAGTGTAGCTATAAAATGGATTCTGATTACAAGTGTTTGCGTGGACAATATATATAATCGTGTCGGAAACAATACAGTCAGATCCTGTCTGCCCCGAAGTGGGCGACGTCGATGGCGTTACTCCCGGCCATCATTAGGTCTTCCTGGGTGCAGCTATTATTATAAAGGGTATGCTCCACGCCGCAGTTACATTCAGTCGGTCCAATGTAAAACTGCCAGGCTTTCATTTGTGTCTTCGTCTTACATACTCCGGCCCGAGGTCTGTTAAGGGACCTCCACATATTCCACCCCTGGTCGTGTCCAGGGGCTAGGTCCTTTTTCGGGGCAATCCAATTGCGCTTCTCCTCTCATGTTCAGCCGAAGGTTGGCCTCAGTTATCACCAGTACCGTTGTCGAGTGTAGGAAACTTCTTCTTGATTTGAGCCGTGTGGTTATATTATAATACCCAAACATAGGGTGAAGTGCGTCGTGGGCTGCGTGGACAATTATAGCATGATAATTTGTATTTGTGAGAATGATGAGGTAAGCGAGTAAATTCAATAGCTTCATTTCCCACAGTCAGTAAAGATACGAAGATGTATTTGATTATCACATGTTTGCAGGCAAAAAGTATTCAAACTTAAAAGATTCAATACTTCAGTTGGTGTCACAGGAAAAAACATCAACTAAAACAGTCATTTCTTAAGTCATACAGTCTATTGTTATTCTTGAAAGCTGTCAGAAAATATCTGAAGATTATTTCCAGCTGAGCTTCAGGAAGCATTGAAGAACTAGTTGTCTTTGAAGACCGTGCTTTAATATGAAAATCAAACCATGATGATGTCTTGCAATCACGGAAAAAAGGAAACGTGTTAAATAACAGTAAATTTAGCTGAAAAGATTGATCACATAGTGTAACTTTAATTGGAAATTATTCAATAGTATCGGCTAGCGGTTTTCATATTTACGAAGCAGGCAGGATTGCAGCCTTGCCAAGGAATGTATAATTACTTCCTTCAATGGAGAGTTTCCCTTGCTTCCGCATTAGTGTACCTTTCTCTGCCTTTCTCTGTTCGCTGCTTCCAGAGGCATTCAATTCATTTATGTCCAACGAGACGACGCGAGCGCGAGATATTTTCAATATATTATATATTATTGGAGCAACAGAAATACTGCGATTTTGCTAGCGTTACTTTTTATTTTATTTATCTCTCCGAGAAGCAAGTTTCGAATTTATGTACGGTTTGAATAAATAAAATAGTAAGAAAATTTTATCGAAATGTTATTTAACATTTAGAATTTTCTTATTTCTTGAGATGTATTCGCTGAAGTTTTATTTAAAACAAAAAATAGAAAAAGGCGTTTATGTATCACTAAATAGACAAAAAATTATATCAATTTGTAAAAATTTAACTATTTCATCAAAGTTAAAAGTAATTATCACAGTATTAAGAAATATTTTAAAAATATTCTGCTTCATAGAATCAATTTGAAAAAAGAGCGGGAGTCAACTTACAGATGGTACTCTTAAGTCTAGACGAGAGCATTTACAACTAGTGTTTGAGGACTGTGATCTCCTTATCAAGCTAATCACAATATATCTGGTCGTCAAAAATTTATATCAGCCACTATGGTCTTTACGTCGTTCCATGATATGTCTGCCTCCCAGAGTTTCACCTAATACATTCAATAGTTATAAAAATTACAAGATAAAACAAGATCGAAAAATAATAAATTCTTCATATTTTTTAAATTTATTTTTATTACCACTTACCTAACAGCTTATTGTCTACAAGTTTTAGTAGCACCCTTCTTCAAGACAATACCACAGGCTTAGTGTTTTTCTGAAGTCATAGTACAGTTGTAGAGTGATTATAAAGAAATTTTATTCTTAATCATGTCCGACCACAAAGATTTCTTTTTATAAAAAATATTCTTAAAATATGATCGTATGATAATTTATTTGAACGTGTAATGACATTATAATAATTTGTAGTTGCGGGCTTCGGTCAAAGCTCAAGAGCGTGATGCCAAAGCTCCGCAGTGTCTTGGAGTGTAATTGAACGGGCTCCCAGAAGCACTTGCCCGGGGCAGTCGAGAGCTGAAGGCCGCCAACATTAGCATCTGAAACTTTGCAGCAGCATGGCAACACAGCTGTATGTATGGCGAGTAATGTATATCGTATGGTGTATCCCGGCCCTGGGCGAGAAGGCATGATTTTGATTGCTTTGAGTTATTCGCAGATTGTTATCGGGCACTGCGATAGCTGACGTCTGTTCTCTGTGTGGCGATGCAGAAGCTCGCCGCTGATCGGACGAATGCTCAGGGGAATTATTATGATACTTGTACCTCTGTCGGAAGTTTCAAGCTTATGAGACGTCATATTACTACTGGTTTGTGGAATTTACTGTATTATAAGTGTATAACATACATAACTGGCATCTTGGAATTAGACTAAATTATTAGTAGCAATAATTAATTGGTGTAAATTGATGTGTCATCATTTCGTTATCATCCTTTCAATATCTGCTTTCCTAACGGAGCATTTTAGTGTCAAGAACTCCCGTCATAAATCTCTGTCAGACGCCATAGTCCTCTTTTTAGCCTTCCGTAGCTCCGCTAAATATATTGTATATTCTAGATGGCCTTCTGGGATGGCAAAAGGGGCCTAATAAAAAAGTTTCTTGTAGTTTATGCTCATCTGCGTCACGTGAAGTAGTTAAAAAAATAATCTAATCCATTATCATTCAATATTCGCTACCTAGCTGGAGTATATTGCCATCATGAATTATTTCATTAAAGTTCAGTGAATCTATGGTCTTTATTTTTCTTCCATTTCTGCTGTTACCCAAAATTCTTCTGAATACATTTTACATAAATTTTTCAATACTTTTCCGGAATGCCGAGCGCCTCAAAGTCAGAAAAAAAGCAACTGTAGCTTATGCTTTCCTGCGATATTCATAAAACATGCTTCAACTAATATTGCCTTACCTTGCATGTACACAATATTGCCTAAATATTACACGTAGGCTCAGTTATTAAAACCGACAACACGGTTGCAATGGCTCTTGGCAAAAATACGCAAACGTTTGAAGTAATGTGATAGTATAATTAAAGCTATAAATGTGATGGTTGTATGTCATAAATGTAATATTTTTTATTTATTTATATTTTTACATAATAATTATAAGCATTTCATAATACTATATATAAATAAAAACCAACGATACTTTGATCTTGAGCAAATGCTTTTCTTTCATCGTAACATAAGAAAACACGTACGAAACATACAAGCATGTAGTAGTTATTTTAAAACAAAACGACGACGTTTCTCTTTTAAAGTAGTCTTTGCCGGTGATGTTACACGTCTTGTATCTGTTTATTACATCGAATAATAAAACCTTAGTAGTTTACTCAAAGTGTTTGTGAGTATGAAATGGAAAAACTCTGCGTACTGTATTAAAGGTAACTAGTATTAGATAGCGTATAAAATATTTTCACAGAAAGCACTTCAGCTCTTTACGGTTACTTTCGTTTATGTAATCTAAATCACTATAATAAATCCTTAAGGCTATTTGCTCCTTAGCTTGCCTTGAAACTTCCACATTCTGTTTAAATCTATTCACACCCAAAATTCTTTGATATTTTCGTACTTATTATTTAACATTATTTGTACAGTGTTTTCTGAACTGAAAAAAAGCCGTACATTGAAAATTTATACTATCGAAACGAAATTCTATAAATGCTTAGTATTTAATAAAATTGTATTTGTAGCTATTTTTTATTATTTTTCAAGGGTTTTTTTCTTTTCAATTTGAGTATCTAGTACAATGCAATTATCATATACAATATCCGATATATCCGATTAGCAAAAACATCATCTTCAATTTGAAAATTACATTTAATAAAAATATTATCAATTATTTTTTTAATGCCATATGTGTTTTAGTTTTTGATTTCATTAAGTATTTATTGATTAATATCTTAAGTTAAGTTATAAGTTTTTAATTTAAAATATCAAATGTTGTTATCATATGTATCATAGTTTATTGTTTTTTTGTAGGATTAACAAAAAGTTATTTCCATTCAGTATATAGTTTAGGTGAGACCCGGTGGGATTGAACCTTAATGATATAAAAGTACATTCTTTCGAAAGAGCAATAAAAATTTATTTTATTTAAATTTAAATTTTAATAATAATTTTCATAAGCTTTTCCGCGCAATCGAAATTCAATTCCATTTAATATATCTTGTTTTACGTCACCATTTTTTAGTAATTGTACGTTAAAAGAACAAATAAATGAAAACGTTCTCAAATAATCAATGAATTTGAGAGAGAAAGGATATACAGAATAGAAAATTTATTCGAATATGAAATTATTTGCTTGAAAAAAGTAAATAGAAAACCGTTACATTATATTTATCGATTTGCGCATAAATGCGTGGCAGTAGAATGTTATAAATGTTGTACGAAGTCCTATGTCAGGTCATTGCGGCTTGTTTTCTAGCTTCGAGAAAATGGAGGAAAATTTTACGTATCAGGGTTAGAATTTGATAGCTCGAGATTTACGCAAGTGTGCGCAGTACGTACGTTAGTTTATACAAATGCTTGAAAAGTTTTTGTTCTGTCGTATACCTAAACGACGCTGAAATAGAAATGGGGGCGAGCTCAGTGGCATGGATGCCAAAATCTTCGCATTTTTATTAGAATTTTTCCATCTCAACGGGTTTTCTCGTTCCGATTAAATAGTCGCTCTAGAATTATCACAATCTGATTCGAGTGTGATTCTTTATTCATATATATATTATTTGTTTTGATAATATTATTTTTATATTTATAAACTTGTGTTTCAATATGTTAATGAAATACATATATTACACTTATTATTTATGAATGAATATTTAACATTTAATGCTGTATTCAAAATAGATTTTGAACATATATCTACCACAAATTGTAACCAGAGATTTCAGAGCCGCAAAAACCTCTGTTTTTTTTTATTGTGTAAACACATACAGGAGAATGACAGATGGTAATAGTAATTCTCTTCAAGGTCTCATCTGTGGAATTTTATGAAGTTTACCATGGTACATATGACAAAGCGCTGCATGTAGAGTGTTGATCCGCCAACGTCATAGACTATAGCCCGAATTCACGTATCATCTTTAATTATTAAAGGAATTTATTGTGAATGGGTGGTCTTCACGGGACGACTTTCGTCCACCACCAATTTTGATTAATAGGCTATGGCTGGCATTTTACGGATGAAAGATCAAATTCACGTACACCGGTGGTAATTTTAGAGCAAAAAAATCGAATAAAAATTCTTTATCTTATTCTTCGTCGGGGTTCAAATCTATGACCTTAGGCTTTCAAAGCAATCGCTTTGACCATTCTCCTATACCTACCTGCATAAATGTTTAAAATTAAAAAAATGTTTAAATTTAACCAAACAAATTCTGCGCTTAAGTGTATTCTGGAATAAAAAAGAAGAGACGAAAAAGAAACAAACAATCCAGGTTCCGGACAGACTTCGACGGTTGTCAACACAGCGCCGAAATTAACACAGTGGCCGTTTATAGAACTAATAGCGTGACATTTAGCGCATGTCATAACAAAAAATGGCAACCCAGCGCCATGTCTTGTTTTGCTTACATTTTTATATATACATGTCCGAAGAGAAAACAAAAATAAGGAACGAAAGATCGTATATCGAGGCTTTTCGGCACCAGCCTGCAAGGTTTACATCGACCTGATAGCACACTATATATAGGGTCCACCACCTAACGTTTTTTGTTCAACTAGTGCTTATTTCGTGAATGGTAACACTTAACTCATGTCTGATATGACAGATAATTAGTTTTATCCTTCCGCTAAACGAATATGGTTGTGTATACGCTTGAAAAACGCTGGAAAGTATTGCGACATTACTTTGAAAATCATGGCAATGTTGCAGAATGTGTGCGAAAATTGCGTACGGATTTTGGAAGAAGAGAATCACCGTCAGCTCCGTATGTTCGTTATCTTGTAAAAAAAGTGAAAGAAACTGACATCCTCATCGATAAACCAAAGCGTGAAAAGCCAAAAACAGTGCTTACATACGAGAATATTGCTGCTGTGGCAGAAAGTGTGCGTGAAGCGCCATCAATGGCGCTTCCATGCGGCGCGGCCATGTTGAACGAATTTTTGTTCACAAAAATTGAAGAAGAGGATAATGGCAACATTTGGTTTCAACAAGACGGCGCTACGTGCCACACAGCCGAAGCTACACTCGATGTTTTGCGCCCTGTTTTAAAAAAAAAAAGTTATTTGGCGGACCCTATATATTGAAACAAACACTTCAAGTAATTAATGTGTTTAATTATTAATTAACGACAAACTGGAATATACGACTTTGTTCATTTGTGGAAGAACTCGTTCAATTTTGACATGCAGCTAAAATTC
Organism: Glossosoma conforme; assembly: GCA_022606575.1. NCBI lineage: Eukaryota > Metazoa > Arthropoda > Insecta > Trichoptera > Glossosomatidae > Glossosoma > Glossosoma conforme. Next base: position 505,190 of record JAGTXR010000219.1, on the reverse strand, counting down.
AAGCGCATTTGTGCTTAATGTTTGGCTCTTGTCATAGTGGATTCATGCTTTGTTTAAGAGATTATTGTTACCTTTTGTACGGTTATTTGACTTAAAATGATTGTACAATTATCAGCAGCCATCAGTCATATTAATAATATTTCGAAATGTAAGTCATTTCAAAATCCATTCTGAATTAATGTGCTATTAGCCAAATTTGATTAACAAATAATTTCGATTACAAATAATTTGTTTTATTGTGTTCTTGAGATTCACATTAATACTCATAACAATATAACAATATTTTTTTTGTACTTAATAATAATTTAATTAAACAACCTGTGTTAATATATAAATCTTTTGACTGGATTGATAAAAAATATCTCATAATTTTTTACTACAAGCTTAAATAATTAATAAACTTATGAATATAGATTTTTCTGGATTATTTAAGATTTTTTTTTTTATGTAAACGCATGCAGGAGAATCATTACTTAAAGGCGTCATGTTATAGGTACCATATATTTAACTAAGAGCGTTTTTGGAATACGTAGATAAACTATGCACATAATATTTCTGATACATTGTTTTTGCCTCAAATATCTACGAACATATAAATAAGCAGATTAATGAAATAAGATATTTGTTGATTTTAATTTATTAATTTTAACTCAATACTTTACAAAAAAAAAAGATATTTATTAAGTGATTGTACATGTTTCGGATCTTAATCGATCCACCCTAAGAAATAATATTTTATTGTTACTTAAATATACATATACTATACACAAAATTCTTTTTTCAACGCGTCAATCCAAGCACAAAAATAACGGCAGAAGCGGGATGCGAACCGCGGACCTTGGAAAACGACGGTTGAAATTGACGCGTTGAAAAAAGAATTTTATGTATAGTATATGTATATTTAAGTAATAATAATATTGTAATATAGTCAATGATCTATAAAAGTAGATTAGAATATTGAAATAATAAAATAATATTCTAATAAAAATTAAAAAATTCATATAATATTTTATTGTATTATTGACTTTATTTTTATTGTGTTACAAAATAATGAACAATCCCTCGGGTCGGAATATCGGGTACAAACATTTCATCTCTATTTGTCTTTTCTAAAAGTCTTAAAATAGTACGGAAGTTCAATTGCAACTAATTAAGATGATTTTGTAGTTTTTCAGGGAATTATCGTAGCAGTGTTTTCCGTTGCAAGTTTGTTCGTGCAGTTTCAGCGTTGGCAACCCTTCAGGAGCCGAGTTTCCGCTTCCGGCGCCCTCCTCCCGCGGGAACGGTCGACAAATGGCCGGCATTAGTCCCCGTCTTGTTGCCGTGCTATACCTGAAAACAGAATGTCTTACTTTGTATACCAAACGATAATAAATGTCCGGCTTGTAAGAGTGTCCGAATACAGAACGAGCTCGTGCGGCTCCGGGAATTCGTTTTGATGTTTAAAACAAAAAGCAATTTACTTAAACTCCGGCTGCCGTTGTAATTGATTGCGTGCGTTTTTGTTTAACTTATTAATTCACCTGACAATGGCCGTATTTTGATAAATAAATCTGAACAATGTTCACATTTATTGATGACTTGCTGTAAATCAAATAACTGTATATATAATAACTAGATTTAGTTCAATGTCTTATTTGTAGTACGTGTAATAAATAAAATGTAATTAAAGTCATGATATTTTTATTAATTAAATATACATATACTATACATAAAATTCTTTTTTCAACGCGTCAATTCAAGCACAAAAATAACGGCAGAAGTGGGATGCGAACCGCGGACCTTGGAAACCAACTATGCCCAGGTATTCATACCGCTCAGCCGACTTGGCTATTGCTATGCCTAGACCGACTGACGTTGAAACTAGTATCTATGTCATTGTTATCATCGTATGATAGATGTCGCTATAGTATATATTCAAAGTATGTATATTTTATTTTTTATTTTTATTATTCAATCAGTCATCATTTGATCAAAAGCTTAATAATTTTTTTTTACATACTTTGAATATATACTATAGCGACATCTATATATCATACGATGATAACAATGACATAGATACTAGTTTAAGCGTCAGTCGGTCTAGGCATACCAATAGCCAAGTCGGCTGAGCGGTATGAATACCTGGGAATAGTTGGTTTCCAAGGTCCGCGGTTCGCATCCCGCTTCTGCCGTTATTTTTGTGCTTGAATTGACGCGTTGAAAAAAGAATTTTATGTAAATCATATGTTTATTTAATTAATAATAATATTGTAATATAGTCAATGATCTATAAAAAAAGTAGATTAGAATATTGAAATAATAAAATAATATTCTAATAAAAATTTATAAAATCCATATCATGATATTTTATTGTTTTTTTCTAATCTTAAACTAGTTTTGTCGAAAACATAAGATTTTAGAGGATAATTACGATCTTTGCGGGACGTTAACGTTAAGAAGTGATATTAAGTCGTAAAAACTAATGTTTTGTTGTATATTACATAAAAAAGACTGTAATTTGTCAGATGTAAGTACATTTGTTATTAATAGTGTATTAGAGACAGGTGCCTCTTTGGCTGGAATATTCTACTTTGGCTGGAATATTCTTCTTCCGGAAGTCTTTCGTTATTTTATTCTTGCATATACTAGATAAATATAAAAATTAATATATGTGCGTATAATAAGCGTTTTTAAACACAGTGTAAATATATAAAAAAATTAAATAAAACAAAAAAAAACAAAAACAAATTAAAGCAATAAAAATATGAGAAAAAAACTTACATATTGATTACTTATAGTTTTTAACGTTGAAAGATCGTTATTATATACTTTTTGGCAAACATGTTAAGTTTATTGGGAATGATTAAGTACTGGCAATTCAAATTGTCTCATAAAACCAAGACTGTTCCTATTGAGTCTCGGATATATTGGAATCATAAATTACAGTCGGATATGTACGTGTAATTAATACGTAATAATCCTCGACGTTAATTACTGTAATATAATTGGTTTAATTGTCAAGCCAACTTATATACTTAATGCATATGTGTTTACTGGCAGATATGGATTCCTAACCTACTTATGAGAGTGATAACGTGATCTTATATCACGAGCCTTAATCCATACTTATAAGATTATAATAAATTAGAGTCACTAAGCAAATTTATTGCATTTAAATGAGAATAAAGTTTCAATATAAGCTTTGTATCAAGCCCTTTTTGCGGCCTAAAAATAAGATTTCTCATAATTTTCACCCAAGTTTCGATTAGAACATTAAAAATAGCTGCAAAATGTTAAATTTTATTTTATTGATACGAGTCTGATAAGCGTATTAAGGAAATAAATACACAACAAGATTGAAGTACTTTAATTAAAAACTATAAAATAATATAAAATTAAGTTTATTGTAGAAAAAACAATGTTATTTTATCGTAATTATTAATTCAATATTTTAATGTGAACCTTCAATTTTGGAATTATACATATTTATTAATAAAAATATATATAATATTAATATATTTTTTTAACTTATATGGTGAGCACTGTGTCAAACTCTTCATAAGTTAAGGAAGCAATAATATTTCTAATTATTTGCCTATACACTCATCGGTTGTACTGAGCTTCATTATTATATCTCTTTTGAAGAGAATAGTGAAGCAAAGCCTCCAGTTTCTCCTTTTGAGATGGAAAGAAAAACATAAAGCATCGATATTTTCCAAGTGAACCTTTTTGGTGCTTTTCATCCATTGACACGGGATTTAAATCGGACCTCGCTTTGTACCTTATTATAAAGAATGATGGCTCATTTGGGTGACACGCTACAGTAATGGCCAAATGTCTTCAATATGCCATAACGTATTTATTTCGTAAAGCGACTTAGATATTTGCTTTCATGTTTACTTTTGGTTTTGGAGACATAGCCTAACCTTTAGCTTTCGAATACGAAAATCTTTATTTCAAAATTTGCTTGATAATTGAAGTTTCATAAGGATAATCTTACTATATAAATAGCTTTTTATGCTTCAATTAGATAAGCTTGTGTATTTTTATTAATTTTTTGGAAAGACTTACAAGACAAAAATGAAATGTGAAGATTTTTGTAGAAGACAGTTGTTATCGGTTTAAAACTTAATATTGATATAAAATGTGACATCAAAAAAATCTCTACAAAATTGTAAAAGTCATTTCAAAGGCAATGGAATGGTCCCATTTATAGATAAAAATAAGTAGAATATCATTATAGGATTCAGTATTAGTCGTATTATTAGGCAGATAATTTGCAATACTCAAATGATTAAATAAATATATTAAATAAGGTACAAATCGACAGGCGTATACAACTCGGGCAGCATTTGGAAAACTTAAGTACATTTTTAAAGCGAAAATTCCGCAATGTCTACAAACTGAGGCGTTTAACCAATGCATCCTCCTTGTATTAACTTATGGCGCAGAGACGTCAAATCTAATATCAAGTTTTACCCATAAAATAAAGGTCACCCAGCGTGCTATGGAGAGATCCATGCTCGGAGTGTTGCTTAAAGATAAAATCCGAAATAAGGAAATACGCAGAAGAACTCAAGTAGTGGAAGCTACCCAATGAATAGGCATACTCAAGTGGCAATGGTTATGACATATCTGTCGAAGAGACGACGGTCGGTGAGGTAGAAAATAATGGAATGGCGCCTATGAACTGGCAAACGAAGCAATGGCCGACCCCTTGCAAGATGGACTGACGACATAAGAAAAATAGCGGGAGTGACCTGGATGCGGAAGGCGGAGGATCGATAAGGATGGAGACTCATGCGGGAGGCTTACGTTCTACAGTGGACGGATACAGGCTGATGATTATGATGATTAAATAATAAATTGCAATACATAATGATATCAGCTTGATATAGCTTCTTTAGGCTGATGCCGTAAAGTCTCGAAAAATGATTTTTTGTCTCTTATTTTTGTTCGCTCGCCTGACATGCACATCTAATGCTAGTTCTAATTGTATAATAACACACGGTGTTTGCATACGCCATTTTATTTGATATGACAGTTAGCCCATTTCCTGTTGGTACCATTGCCATCTTGAATTCGCTTTTTCTGCAGCGACGGTTGGCAGCGCGAGATGAGAGCGCGCCGTCAGTTGACAGTTGGAGCTCGCTCGCGACCCTTATGGTCGTAATGCCTAAGGGCGTTCGCCATAACGGGTGACGAAGAAGCAAGTGTTTGACAAAGAAACGCGTGAAATTGTGAAAAAAAAACAAGTTCTTTGTATTGTGAACCTGATCCTACATCCTGTCATCCAGTAAATCGATATCAAATTAAGAGAGGAGGATATCAATGACAAAGTGAAAAATAATGTTGTGATTTATTTGCTTAAATTTTCAGCTTTGAAAATAAAAATACTTGGTTGGATTTTGTTGTGCAGATTTTTGAGAGAAGTGACGTGTGATGTAAGTACTCTTTTTGCAGACCGTGGTGCTGAGTGTTCACACTGCAGCGGCTTTCAACTTCAGTCCTGGGAAAAATCTAGACTTTATGCATGTCGAGACTCGAGATGTTAGCATAAAATATGTGCATGAGACACATTCCAGCATCTAAAATATTGGAATGTGTTTCATGTAAAGTGACATCTATAGAAAAAAGTCTCTGAAAATATGAAAAATAATTTCGATTATCGTACACAAACATTTTTTTTAAATTTTTCTGATGATGTAGATACAATCCTTAAAATTATACGTGTCGTGAGTACAAAGTAATTGGATTCTTCGTAGTATCAAACCGGTGGATTGGTTTGCAGCAACAAAATCTTGCATCTCGATCTCCACTCTTCTCGGTCCTTTGCAATCATCTTTCTCAATAAATTCATGTCCTCGAACACTTGCTGCAAATACTCCCGTCTAAAGAGCTCTATGCAGTTTCTACGCTCAACCATCCATTGATATTTTTTCTATATTCGTTCATATCTGGAGTATATGCTTAACCAAAAATCTTTAATACACTTTTCTACTGTCATTGTACATGCTTGTTCTTAGTTATTTCTTGACCTGGTGGTCCACATAACTTGTATCGTTCTAGGTAACTTAAGGATACAGCATTTTAAGTATCCGAATCATATTTGCATTTAACATTTTCAATGAGATCAAATGATTAGTCCAACGCTTTCGGTGCCTGAAACTGTTAGTTCTATGGGTCAGCTTTACCTAATCAACGACAGTAAGCGTTGTTCTCGTTTGATGCAACTTTATTAAAATATGTTTTTAAATGTCACACATTCAATAGAATAATGCACTTGAGTCATCAATCATGAGCTTTGATCTCACAATGGCTGCAAAAGTCTCCTCGAAGCTTTCCAAAGCTCGCAGTGACATTACTGTGGATTAAGCGGTCAGTGTAAAAGCTTCCCTCGCTGGGCTGTCATCAGGATCCCAGCCACAGGTGCCGGTCTGCCCACTGCCTACTGGTCGCTGCTCAGCCTTACTTGACATCATTAATTAATTAATGCTATGGTGAAGCGCACTCACTGCTTGCTGAACGTGCCGCAATCATGGAATGGGACTTTAACCTGCCAATTTGCTTACTTTTGTAGGATTTTAAGCCATTTGGCGCAATACTAGTTTAAATTCCAAATTCATTCAAACGCTGTTTCTTTAAATCAAGACAAAGCTTGATTTGAAAAAATCTAATCTAACCTCTATACATGCCCCCAGTAGGGTGAGCCGACCTTTAGACAAAATATTCAAGGTCTCAGGAACGTCGGGCTACACGAGTTACTTAAAAAAGATTAATTAATCACCCAAAAATTTGCCTCAGATACTACAGATACCCTTTCTTCAAATACTTGGACTTCTGCCCTGGAGGTTGTCGGGAATCATATTTGTTTCGAAGAAGACCTTCTGGTTTAGATATGTCCTAGAACGATAAATAGATAGTGACAGCTGACAGCTGACAGAACAAGGTGACGGAAATTAATGGTGACCATATGATACAGATATGAAACGGAAATGGAAAGGATGGATACTATAACAGTTTATTTAAATGTTTAATTTCAACTCGTAAAAAATCTAACAAAGTGCTAACCGACCTTTTTAAAATAATGGCTTGACATTTGTGTGACCTATATATGCAATTGAAATTATAATTTGATTAATGAATGATGTTTTATTTATACAACATAATTACATGAAAATTAGTAAATGTTAAACATTACCAGTTTCTGGACGGCTGTACTGTCATTAGTAAGTATCTTCTAAGGAAGGTGTAGTAGCACCGAAACGGTAAAATGATTTGTTAAAACTCAGTGGATTCATACAAAGATTGACTGATTTTATTATTTAAATATGACAAATGAAAAAGTTACTGCGTTCAACGAGTATATAATTATAAGAGTTTTATCTTCTTAAAGGTACGTTGTCAACTGTTGTAATAGTGAAATGGGATAACACCGAATTACCCTAGACTTATAAGCTAGAGTTGTAACCTTCCGCATGCTGTATGCACCGCAGTGTGCGATAGTCGGGCTGGTGGCCGCAAGCTTGTCAATAAGGCATCGCCGCATGAAGCCGGTGCACGACTGAGTATGTCGAGTACGTGTGACAATACGTACAGCCTTCACTGTGGGCGGGCAGAATCGCTCCAGGCGATCGGATTAGTCGCAAGGCGAAAGGAAAAACCTCATTACTGGCAAATTGTCAACGTAAAAAATACACCAGATATAATGGCGCTCTACAGTGTAAAGTTTATATCAGCTGACTCCACTGTTTATTCGTTTTAAAGATAAAAATTAAATGAAAGTTATAGATTTTATCCAAAAATGATAGTTGATTTAAGGTCATACGATGTTTAATGGTTATGATATGACCGTGATATAGCTTCTTTAGGCTGATGCCGTAAAGCCTCGAAAAACGATTTTTCGTCTCTTATTTATGTTCGCTCGCCTTTTTATTTTGGGGGGCCTTAGTCCCCCGGGCCGGTCGCCTTGTACCTGCGTTCCTTGGGAGCACTTACCAAGGCATTGTTTTCAGAGTACATTCTCGTTATACAAGTAACGGGTTTCGGTGAGCAACACCACACATGGGTGTAAAAGTTAGGAGTTCAGACGTTAAAATTTGGACTGTTTTGTTTGCTCGCCTGATATGCATATCTAATAATGTTAGTTTAAGTTATATAATAATACACGGCGTTTGCATACACCATTTTATTTGTTATGACAGTTGGTCCATTTCGTGTTGGCCACTGTCATGTTTGATTCGTTTGTCTGCCGCGACTGTTGGCAGCGCTACATGGCAGAGTGCGCCGTCAGTTGAGAGCTCGCTCACGACCGTTATGGCGGATGCCTAATGGCGTTCGCCATAACGGGATGAAAAAGAAAGGGTTTAAGAAATAAACGCGAATTGTGGAACGAAAACAAGTTCTTTTGGTTGGGAACCAGCTCCTGCATCCCCAGTAATTCGATATCAACTAAGAGAGGATGATGTCAGTTAATTAATATCTTTTAATCTTATAGCGACTTAAATATTATTCATAATCTGAACTTGCCACTAAAATTAGTCGGACATTACACATTTCTTGGGAATTGGTCACTCAAATATTAATTGATACTTTGTACAGGTTGATGAGTTGGCAAAGTTAATATGACACTTGGCCAGTTAAATCTGTTCACCCTTCTTAAATTATGACTTAATTAAGAATTGACATTTTTATTTTACTCCCTGTAGAAAAAACAATTTAACTATTTTTACCCACGCATGCAAAAAAAGTATTAAGGGTCATAAATGTATGAGGAAGAAATAACGCAAGATGGATACTTTATACTTTTGAGTTGGGAAAAATCCTTCATTGTCTGAATCCAGCCCGTAGTTTGTACAGCTTATTCAAAATATTTGGAATGGAAAAGTGGTTTCTCAAATTTGACAGTCATATAGAAATTAAAGTACGAATTAAAAACGAAAGCATAAACTAAGTAAACTGAAACGATTCGCTTGTATAACATTGAAACTGCGGCTCTTGTGAAACATACAATTAATTATTTCAGCTAAGTAAATAGTTATAACATTTTATTAAAATAAACTGTTCGTTTGTGCATTATTTCGTATTTTAGCGAATATTTAAGTGCTTTATCAAATATCACCGTTAGCCATTTAATTGATGGAATACTGGCTCGCGAAAATTAACGAAAATCGAATTTCTCTGGCAGCATAATATTTATTTCAGTGGTGGAGTATGGTCATGTAACTATTATTTACTGAAAACGATGCGGTAGGCGAAATTGAATCCAACTAATATGTATTTTAAATGAATTACTGGTACATTTCCAGATCATTTAAGTCGTTACTTAATGAATAATTATACTGAAATACGGAGCACCAATACAGTTTGCATAGACATCATATATGGAATGTCAAAGTATGGTGAAAATAAAATTAAACATTATCATGGTGACTATTTGTGAGTGTAAATATAAAATAATATGTTATATTTATGTGACCAAAATATTACATCATAAATGTAAGTAATATAAATTTCTAATGTGTTCAAGATGTGCTGTGATAATCGAACTATCAAGATAATTGTATTTTATTGTAGATATAATTATATTAAAATCTGATCTCTAATTTTCAAATAAAAAAATATTTATATTGTTTCAAATATGGTGCATCTCGATCTCCACTCTTCTCTATCTTCTGCAACCCGCTTAAGCTCAGTATAAGAACTGCAACAATCGTGATTCGCGATATTGTAAAATGGATGGTTGAGGGTAGAAGCATCAAATACGCCCTAGACGAGAGTATTCGCAGCAAATGTTCGAGGACATGATTTGCAGCTCTTATGCTGAGCTAAAGAGGGTTGCAGAATATCTAGTAGAGTGGAGATCGAGATGCAAGATTTTGTTGCTGCAAACCAATCAACCATATTAATAATACGAAGAAGATGGTGATGAATATGAATGTTTGGGTACAAAATATGGTGATAAAAATGTCCCAAGTAGAAAAAATATACTAAATACTCGTTAGTTACAAAAACTTATTTGTTGTATATTTTTTTTGGTAAATTAATAAAATAAATTCAAATATCTCCAACAACTAACTTGTCAAATCAACTCAACAAATCATGTGCTAGATGCTTCATTGGAGCATTTTTTTCCATTTTTCTGACTTCAATCAATCAATTTTTAGGTACCGGAGCCTGATTACCCAAACATAAGTTTCGTTAATAATGCCGCAAAAATATTTTGTATTATTGTATAAAGGATAAATTTGAAATTATTTTTATGCAGTTAACCAACATAACCAAATAAAAAAATGGTCACTACTATACAGCCGCGTAATAAAATTACCGTAACAAAGCATGATGCTATTAACTAACGTTTTTATAAAATCAAATAATTAATATAACGTTATATTTGATCAATGATTCGAAATCATTATGGCCAGAACAATAGGATTAAATTGGATGAATTTTCAGCTACAAAAGCATAATTAATCATAGATTTTAGGGCTACATTCACATCATACTGTTCCCGTTTATTTTAAATAGTTCCATTATGTCGATTACTTGTGTTCGTTAATTGTATATGGGTCATGTTATTCAAAAGAACTAAAATAATGTAGACCTATTCAAAGAAACATTCTGTTTTATTAATATTTCTTTTCAATATTAACCCATATGTACATGTTTTCAATAACATTATTTAATATTGGTGGATAATAATATTAGTAACCTATTTAGACACTGCGCGATTTCTATCGTACGAAACATCTTAATGTCTTTTAGTAGAATTACGCTTCTTTTTAGAAATCGCACAAATTACTTCTTAATATTTACTGGAATATCATTATTGAACTAAATATCAAAATTAATACATATTTAAAAATGGTGATAAGCCAAATTCTAAGCTAGGTAATATACGTAAAGGGTATATACATACAATCCGTAGTGTGCTCTATCGAAATAATAATGCTTATATACTTAAAAAAATATATATACTGATAAAGAGATCATAAATCAAATTATTAATTCTACGGTGCTTGTAGTTCTTAAGGATCTACTTTATGGTTTACTTATAGTATAAGTTTAAAAGCTTACGTATAAATTATATATTTCTTACATTTGGCTTGAAAAGCAAACGCCTTACTTTTTCCCATTGGTAATATATTAATATATTAATATATTGAAATGCATGAATTAAAAGCAATGTAAAAACAAAGAAGTCAGTTTTTTTGTGAAAAACATATTTGCAGGCACAAGAGAGCAGAGAAAAAGAAATGGAAAACTTTCAATCGTTCCACACGTCTACATTTTGCATAAACACACAAAGCTCTGCGAAACTTCCTGAAACTGAAAGAATTCCACTCCCACCGAGGATAGTTTCAGCGCCCAGGTTTCTGTTTGTATAAATTTTGCCATTTTGTGATGAATTTTTGCCCGTTCTCTGGTAATAAAAAGCTTTTGGAAATGGCAATGAATCTGCCGCGGATAGAAGGATAGGAGGAACCCTCGCACTGGTCGACCGGCCCGCCCTTGACTACATTCCGCTTTCATTGGTAAATAGAGAAAGAATCCCGTATCTTTTTTTGTTTCATTTTCTCTGGTGAATTTATCTTTTTTTGCTGTTGCTGTGTTCGGGCGAATGTTCTGACCCACCAGCTGACGTTGATTCATACTTTTTTTGTAGCGAGGCGGTCCAATATAATTCAAATGCTTAAAGTGGTACGAAAAGGCTCACTGGCGTAAATGTAGTCTTCACGCATGGAATTAAAAAAATAAATATAAAAAAATACAAAAAGTGTACTTTTAAATAAAAAAAAACCTAGCTTCAATTTAAATTTTATACTGATGAAATAATAATAGTCGGTTTTACAGAGAATAAGTACTATTTTGTAAATACAATGTAAACATACTTGTACAAATGAAAATAATGTCTATAAATTAGGCTAGCAGCCGTTAATATAATGGTATACAAAATGAATTAAAAAAGTTTTAGTAGATAGTAGATTAAATAATTTTAAGTTATATTTTTAATGTTTTACTTATAAAATAGTGCGTTTATCAGGAATTATGTATTTTATAAAAATTAAAACACACTTAAAAATTCCAAGTAAATTGGATTTGTTATTTTAGCCCGGCCTTTTGATTGATAGTCATAAAATTTTCAACAATTTTCAATACGAGTATTGTTTATATATAAGTGGTAGTATGAGCTCTTTTTTAAGAGATATATGCTAGTCAAAGATATAGTAGGTGGTGTTGATAGTGGATAAAAAGTTGGTAGCGTAAGCATTAGAAAAAAAAATCAACTAGAAGAGTAGGCAAATGATTTTTGAGAGGGATAAATGTTTTGATGGGAAGCAACGCACACTGGAAAACGGATATTTTAAATAAAAAATAAAAATGATTAAGCATCTTTTATAGAATAGCATAATTAAAGTAAAAATAATTAAATTAAATTTGATATACCGATGCCTTCAACGTATACTATCGCAATAATTAGATATATTATAGTGATCAAAATGAAGTGCATTGAACTCTTATAAAATATTTTTTCTTGACTTATGATAACATACCTGTATGTTAAAGACATTGATATGTTGAAATTACTTTTCATAAAAAATAATGTTGATTTTAATTAAAAAAAAATATATGATTCAAATCCACACCACATGTTGATAGTTTATAATAAGGAGTCTTCCGTATAAATTCGGGCTTCATGTAAATAGTATGTAAAATTTCACTGTAAGTGAAAATTATTTCGCGTACATTCTCAGATAGCCACCTTAATAGACGACCCACGTATTCATTAGTTTGCTAATGAAACAAAAGGTAGAATGAAATAAATATTTTATTAACGTGGCATGCGCCGCCTCGCCCATTAGCGGAGTGTGTGGTGCCTCCCCCCTAACAAGTCCCGTCTCTTTACCTGTTTCCACAAATCGACCGTAAATACATCGAACGTAGTACGTGTACGTTGAGATCCTGCTAATTGTGTCCGCATCGTTTCGTATTCAACTCAGCCCGCGAGCGAAAGCTCCATAAACATTTGGCAAATTTCGCCTTGGGGACATCATCAGGAGAAGTGTCGTAGATTTGTCAATATGTTTATTTAACATCACACTCAACGAGCACGTTTAATAAAGTAACTTATATATTCAATTTTTATCCTATAATAGATATTTTTTATTGTTTTGTCCGCTCTATTGTTAACGTCATCCTCTATATAGCGTGCACTTCTTAGAAAAAAAAAAGCATCTAGGATTTGTGGCAGTTTTTATTGTAACGGTCACTTCTATAGTTTTGTTAGCACAAATTTTCGGATAAATCACATTAGGAGAAATGTTTCAGGCCTTAAAGGCATCGTATTTAATAATTTTCTTTAACGATAGCATTAACGAGTACATTAAGGTTTAATCTATGCATTCAAATATCCGAAAAAGAGAAAAAGTCACGTATGTACGAGCTTATATTCAATTCAAAATATGAATTTAAAATAATAAAAATTTAATTGAATTCTATCTTGTTTAAATGGAAATCACGATGATTATTGTTAAGATAAGGTATAAAAATAAACTCGTTTTTGACTTTACTGTCATATTTAAAATTATTGATTTTAAGTCAAATTAATTATTAAATGTACAATGTAAATTCAAGCCTTATTTTTTTGGGAATGAAACGTATGAAATAAAAGTAAATAATTTACATTAATTAGAAACAAGGTACAATACAATCATTGTTATTTTGATTACAACCCAAATATATAAGCCCAAATAATTGGTTTCATTTTTAACAACAGTGTAGTCGTTTGCTCAACTTTACTAATTAACTAAAATATTACTGAATAAAGGTTCGTAGCCGAACTTTAACAAGGTGTAATGAGCGTTATTTTTATTTAAAAAAACTATTACCTCGTATACCGTGATTACTTTTCACAATCGTGTTTTTACGTAAATACATAAAAATATTCATACCGATGTAAAGTGAATCTAATATAAATTTGATTGTTTTACGTGGTAAGTCGTGAGTAGAATATTTTTGTTAAGAAGAAGAAAAGATTTCGATGATAAAGTCAGCAAAGAACTGTGGGTTCACTAACATCGTTTCAAAAACACTGCTTTATACCCTGTCACCGAAAAGCCATGAAAATGGAAGATTTTACTTGCCGGGCCTTTGAGGAAACCATAAAATACCACCGAACTCCATTCTGTAATGCCAAGAATATCGCTAGTTTTATGGTTTCTCTAGGATTGGAAAAATATTCACCGACAGCAGATGCTCGTGTGGTCGGTTCAATAAAAAAACGAATCCAATATCCATTAAAGAAGGGATCGCCTTAGAAAGTATTTTCGACTTGTAATTCTGTTTTTTTTTTAATGAAAAATATACAAGTATAAAAAACAACTATTCGTTAAGTGCGATACGAGAACATACATGTGATTTTCAGTATAAAAACATTTTATTTTATTTTGCATACTTGTGTACATGTCATAAGCATTATTATAAACTTTAATATTTGCCGTGTCCCGTTATACGTAAAATTACATCACAAGTTCGTATTATAAATACGTACTTGTGATATTATGATTTATATGTTTTCTGCAAACGACACTTCAGAAAATGTTTACTTAAAATGAATTATTTTATTTATGAAATCTCACGACTGCGACTTATTATAATAGTTACTTTATTCAATAATTTATCACTGATAAGAAGTAATTAAGTAGCTTAATTGTGGTCGGTAAGACCTTAGTTTGACGCCATAAACCGTGTATTTTATGGTTTTGAAACCTGACTCAGAAAAACTCTCCAACTATGGCATAAAAAGGTTGTTATCTCTACCCGACAAACACAAACGTTCTCCCATTATCCGGTAATTTAGTCTACACATTATTTACCGCAAAAATCTTAGGCACGAATTATTATCCCATTTTCTTATTTACTATTCTCAAATAAATTACTTTAGTTTTCTCTCGTGCCTTGTTTTTATATACGAAAACCCTTGCAACGTATTTTTATGTTTCTTATGGTGCCACGCAATTTTTATAGGATTAGAAATATCACAAATTATATATTTTATGGGTTGAATAACGTTATTTTAACATGTCTAAGAAAAATCAGTGACATTACTTCATAATATTTTATTGAGTCCTTAGATAGATTTTGTATTAAACGACAAAATTATCAACTTTTCAAAGGCGGCACAGTAAAAAATTACCTGTAGGGTGGTACTAATAAACTCGTTTATTTCCCACAATTCTTTTGTAAATATCCTATACCCCTAGAAACATCGTGTGATATGTCTCCAACTTGTTCCATACCACCGTAGACCATCAACTCACTTTAACGTTTTGTTGATTTGCTTAAATCGTGTGAAAATACATAGAGTCAATGAAAATTTAAAAATATATTCGTAATAAGGTTTTTGTTTATTTTAAAGATAATTTTTACAGAATTAATCACTTTGATGATATCGGTTTTTGATTCAGTGGCGCAAACACTAATATAGTAAAGTACATGCTTAGCATTTTTTTGCTTTCAATTTTTAATTTTTGTGCTAAAATCAAATCGTTTCTATACTGTAGTTATAAGTAAGCAAATAATACTGCATCATCTTAAATAAAGCTACATAAATTTTCTGATAAATATTTTCACTATAGGAAATTCAATAAACAGATTTCTTAATATTGAACAGCCAATCATTTATATTTATATTTTCAAATTTATAAATGTATCCAAGCCAAAAGTATACAGTGATAATGGTTTTTTATACTGTGTCATATGAGTATTAAAAGGTTTTAATTAAAATTGACCAGGTATACTTTGAATCAGGGGTTTTAATCGAAAATTTATGAAACACTCCCCGACCACTTTACCTGATAATTCAATTTTATTTTTCATTGTTTGATTGCATATTTATATATTTAATGTCTATTTCAATATTTATATTGTACATCATAAAATGATTGTGAAAACATATATTTAAAAATACAATTACATTATTTCATAATATTTCAAAAGTAGTTTATTAGTTTTATGATGATATGTTTTAAGATGTAAATAAGTAAGTATGTAAATTATTATTAAATCTGCATTGATTATCCACACATGGCTTTAAGAATTGTTTTTTTAGTTGGTTTATACCAAGTGTGGCGAACCTTTTTGGGTCCGCGTGCCAAAAATCGTAAAATATTATTTCTCGAGTGTGTGGCGTGGGCAAGCAGTAAAAGAAACAAAAAATCAGAAACATTCCATATTTAGGTAATTAAAATTTAATTTTTTAAACTTATAA
The DNA here is from genome assembly GCA_022606575.1 of Glossosoma conforme. Taxonomy (NCBI): domain Eukaryota; kingdom Metazoa; phylum Arthropoda; class Insecta; order Trichoptera; family Glossosomatidae; genus Glossosoma; species Glossosoma conforme. The sequence continues at coordinate 488,938 of JAGTXR010000219.1, read as the reverse complement.
AAAAAAAAGGTTCGCGTGCTATCCAATTTATCAAACGTGCTACCCTAGGTTCGCCACACCTGGCTTATACTAATATGGTTAGTTATTTGTTTTTTCGTTATTTTTAGTCTCCATTAAAATAAGACATCTTTCTAAATACAACAATGAGTTACAATACAAGTAATATACAAAGATTAATGTTTGAAACCACATACGGAAAATTATAATGTATCATGAATGCATTCAACTTGATAAATGGATTAAAATTTATCCATGCCTAGTGGTGAGTGATATAAATATAAATTATCATTTTTTTAAAATAAATTAACGTGTCAATATACAAGTAAAACGTAAAATATTTAAATGCCCTTAAGTTATTTGTTAATAATGGGTTAGATATTGCATCCTTCAGAATGTCAAATTGATATACGAATCCCATAAACTTATGAACAGTACTGGTATAATTAAAAATATACTATCCGTGTTTATAATATAAATAAATTGAAACTTATACGTGAAAAATTAATTTAAAAAAAAAGTAAAATATATCGAAAAATTGGATTTTGTTAGCGAAATCCTTTGACCGAGAAGAAAAAATAACTGAAATTATGATCAAATGAAACAGAAAATTCTTTTTTAGCTTGAAAAAAATTACACGAAATATATTAAGCATATCTCAGTATTCTGTCTTATATTGATAAGAGTAGGTTAAGATTTATCAAATATTATAATAAAAATAATGCAAATTTGCTAATAACAAATGATAATATTTAACTAGAAACAAAGTTATGTGATACAATTCATATTTTAATTTTTTGAAACATTATGAAATTAGTTATATTGGAAAAAAATATTCTTAAGGAAAGATGAAGATTATCAAATAATAATAATGTATTGGTTCATTGGTATGTAACTTGTTAATATTAAAAGGACTGTATACAGTATATTTATTGATAATGTCAAGAAAAACACGTGTTTCAAAATTCTATAATATTTAAAAATATATTTTGTAAGGTGAACTTTCAATTTGTACAGCAACTGCCTGAAAATGTATTTTGTCAGAGCTTTTATGAGCTTTGTTTATCTCAACTTTAAATAAGACGTACGGCCTGGTGTTAAATGTATGACCACACTTGAAGCGCGAGCCATTTCTCAGGGCCTACTTATCGGAGGCTCTCTTCCAAGCACAGGTGGTTTCATTTAAAATATAAGCTCCCCTCTCGGTAACTTGGAGAACATTAAAGGCAAAAACCGTAATTATTTTATAACTTAACTGGGCCAATTTGGAGCCACAAATTTGAAGAAAAGTTTGTTGAGATGTACGAGCTAATTAAAAATAAACTTTTGAGGGGGTTTAAATGTTCTGAAACGTTGTCTTAGAAATATAATTTAACCGAATCACGTGTATTCAAATGGTACATTTACGGTCAATTTCAAGTAATCATTCTACAAAATATTTTTGCAAATACACATCTTACTAGAAATAAACTTTATATACGAGTATATTTAACAAAATAGAGAAAATTACTACAAAATTAATCCTTTAAAACGGATCGTTGTGTTCTTAACTCAATGAATATTGTTAGAACGTCAGTAAATATACATAAACCAGGTAAAAATAGTAATTTATACTGCACACAATATCACATCCGCTGGCAAGTAAAACCCAGTGGTATAGCATTTGTTTTATTTTACCGGAGGTTAAATAAAACAAGTGCTGAGTGAGTTCGATCCCAGACGGATGTTTTTTTTTTTGTTTGATCAGATCTTTATAAATACCAACGGATGGGGTGGTGTATTTGATTTCTTACTCATAAAATGTCATAGCATATTAATTCAAATTTATAGTAGACGAAAGTCGTCATTTGAATACCACCCATTCATAGTGATTTTCTGTTAGAAACGAAAGATTCGTGAATTCCGAGATATGGCCAATGACGTTGATGGATCATAATTTCAAAAGCAGTGTTTAGCAAAATGTAAATAGGTAAGCGTTATAAAATCCGGATATGAGAGTTCTCCACTACCAATTGTCACAATTCTGCCTGTATAATAATACATTGTTCATATTGTCAACAAAATTAAAACATGAAAGGAAAACTTTAATCTATATAGTCAAGAATCTGTTAAGGTTTTCACTAAAACAACTCAACGGTCAAATGGTTATAACACGTCTTTTAAATGAAAAGAAGAGCATGCTACTTGAAATGCATAGAATAAAGTATTATTCTTCTTTACTTTTTGATACTTGTTTAAAAAAACGGATATCTTAAAGAAAAGAAAGCGTTTGAATTGCGTTACTCTGCTTATTTTAGCCATAAAGCATGTAATCGGCTACAACGGTCTCTAGCGGTCTCCGGCAAAGTTGTGCAAAAAACCCGGGAAAGCGAACAAAGGGCGCTGGAGAGGTGGGAGCCAACCGACAAAACGTCACCAAGTCTCGGTTCACAACGGGAAAAACAAATTCTCCGATGCCTACGCAAATGCCGACAATAAATGTGCCGACAATAAATGTGCCGACCAACCGCGGGGTGGGAGGGCCCGGGACGCGACCGCCATGAAAAATTATGTTTATATCGTCCCCGAATTTTTATAGTCGAAGTGTAACCATCGTGGGGAGATGTGTATTTACGTTTGTCAAGTATTATAACTTGATTGTATTTTGTGACCTTATAGCGACCTCTAGCAGAGTTTTGAACTTTCGTAAAAGTTGAATCTTCTGTCATGGATTTAAATTTTTATTAGAATATTTTTTCAATACTCTAATCTTCTTTTATAGATCGTTGACTATATTTAATAATAGAATAATAAAAAAAAATAATATCCATATTCTGAATATATAGTATAGAGACATCTATCGTTATACGATGGTAACAATGGTATACATACATCATCTTTCGCGTATCTATTCAGGCAGAGAAATGGTCGAGTGGACTGTGCGGTGTGTAGAACATAGCAAAGGTTGCAAGGCTCGTGGTTCGAATCCCGCGTCTGCCGATATTTTTTCTGAATAAATTGATGCGTATAAAAATTTGATGTATAATTGTATGTGTATATATAATTACTAAATATTCTGTATTTTTGCATATGTTGCAGAGACGCAACTGTATAAGTGAATTCTCTCATCAAAGATCACCGTCGTTTGAATATTGAAAGTAGATGCCTTGTCTCTACTAGAGAATACGATAGCTTAACTTTGTAAAGAATGAGGAGGCAACGGAGCGGACAAAGCAGCCTTCCATACTAAAGTCGGTCAAGAGATGACAGAAAACCTGGCATTTTTTCACATATTTTTTGCCCCGTATTTTGGAGCATGTGGACACCACAAATTGTGTTTCACAGTTGCTTAAGTTCAGATTGTTTTTGCCTTGTCTTACCTGTATTCCCGGAGAACTAGATGGGAAAATATATGAATCCCGGGAGTCTTCAGGGCAAGAGCCCGCGAACTTGTATAGACTGCGGCTGTAGTACCGGAGAAATATTTGACTGTTCAATAATCAGCATTTTTAAGGAGATCGGATGATCTCCTTAAGACGCTCCTGACCCGGTTCATTTAAAATTTGTACTTAATATAAGAATAGTATTTTGTTTTGAATAGAAGTTTTGAAATTCTTACATATTGTACTTTTTGATGTAGAAATACATGAATACAAGTTACATAATTTTTCAATTCATGTTATTATAAGACTGATATTTCAGTGAATGTTTTGGCAAAGCTTTAATTTAATTTGCTAAGTAATTTTATTTCTTATATGCAAAATGCTCAGACTGATGGCAAATCGATAATATGTGAGCCTCGGCTCAATGAATCTTAAGGCCTTTAAGAAGGAAAGGAAACCGGATTTAATATCTTATCCTCGATTTCTCGAAGCACTTAATCTCCTGAAGGGACAGTTTTACTGTAGGGGGAGATTTACGTCTCTGCGTTTTTGCGTAAGGCGATTGAGCGTTTTCTATACACCTTATTGAATAAGTTATCAAACAACGCGCCTTACATTCTTAAAATACGCACATTTCAGTAAATGCCGCCAGTGAATTAAGAGGTATCTCCAAATTTATAGTGTATATCAACTCTTAATCCACAGTTCAAAATTATTTTACAAGTTTTTTGTAATAATTTGTATAGGCAAGAAAATGCATTTTTAATCTATCAAAGGAATAACGTTATATATTTGTGTTTTTTGTTTTTAAATACGTTTCCATACTCTAATAATTCATAGATAATTGATGTAAATCAATATTTAATAAATTGATACACACATACATCAAATATTATATTTTTATAACATTTTTCTCGTCATTTTGGTAGAAAAATAAAACTGAGAGGAATATTTCTTGGTTCGAATACCAGCGTCTGCCGTTTTCTTTTCTCCGAAATCGACGAGAGAAGTATCTTAAAAATATGACATTTGTTATAAATTTGTACGTGTGTATCAATTTATTTAGTAAAATACATTATTCCTTACGAAAATAAACATAACATTTACTTTTTTAATTTAAATTTAAAAAAATAAATACTATCTCATAGATGGTATAAATCCCACACCAGTAGCAAATGATCACCGTACATTGCTGCCATACAGTTCTGTCAACTTTCCTTGTTTTAAGATGTAAGTTTTAAAATATCTGCAACTGAAGGTTCACGGGGGAACATAGCTTACGAAATCTTCCAGATTGGTCCGAAGAATTTTCAGATGGAAGTTGAGTATTCGAAACACATTTGGGTGTTAATCAGTATTTTTGTCAATAATGGATGATTAGCTTGACGCAACTTAGGCCTATATAATTGAATACAAAGTAGTGATTCAACCTAGATAGTTATTGAGTCTATATTAAAATTATTTATAACACAAATTAAAGTTGAATAATAAATTTGAGTTGAATAAATCGTTTTTATTTAAAAAAGAGAGTCAGTATGGTTTATGACAATGCGGTATTGAGATAATTATGAAATATGGCCATCAGTGTTCAAATCCTGAAGAATTAACCGCTTCATGCACAGTACATTCCAACCGCAAGCAATAAAATTTAAATAAGCATAGTTGCCAGTAGGCGGGGCTCTATTCAAATAAAATTTATTTAAATCTGAATTCTCCTCCGGCGCCACAACGCGTTACTATGTACCCGGTCCGTGAAATCTGCAAATTCGCCGGCACTAAAAACCAAAAAAGGTATCTCGGGCTATTTATCTTTTATATCTTCCGTCCCCGAGGAGAGTGCGACCGCTGGAGGCTGCGCGACTCGCAGGCATCGCAGGAGCTCCCTTCCGGCTAAAGCCTCCACTGGGGCTCACGCAGGCGACGTGTCGCATGTAATGAATGTATAAAGACGGGTGTGTTTGCGCTGAAATCAATGTCTTCTTCAGGCCACTTTGTCGCTGAAAATCGCAAAACGAATCTATCAAAGACATATATGTAAGTATTTTATTTTCTCTCTTTCTCTTTTGTCAAACAGAGTTCTTTTAAAAAATTGAAACATTTAGAAAATGTTATTGTATAAATTAATACAGAGAATTTGCTTAGTTTATTTTTGAGCGTTGGATAAATACATTTTTTTTAAATATTATTTAAAATAAAATATTTATTATAGAAAACTCACATGGAGAAACACAATGGAGATGATTGCGATGTAATGTCTTGATTGTGTATATAATTTAATGTCAACTGTCAACCGTCAAATGCCAAATGTTAGCCAACAACTGTTAACTAACGGTGTCAATTGTGATAATAATTAAAATAAATTTTACAGAAACTAGTGTTGATAGTAAGTATCTGCAATTCCACAGGCTCTCGTTATTCTGAAGAACTGTTTACAATATTGTAACGAGATACCTTGATGTATTTTTTTGTGGTGAAAATATGCGCGATACTGAAAACTGAAAAAATAATGTCATATAATATTTCACAAGCTTTCAATAATTTTGATTTTATTGCATAGTTAATTATACACAATTATACACTATTCGGCAATACTTATTACACGTATATTTTATGACCATTAATTATTAATTTACAATATTATGCCAGTTAGAAACAGCGTCTGTGTTTCCTCCTTCCTACAATCTGGATCTCTTTAAGAAACAGATAAACATACACTTGCAATCTTCCCAACCCACACACAAACACGAACACAACACACGTTTCCCGCATGCAGCGTCCAGCCTCCCTGGCTGAGCGTTATAGAGTGCACTGTTCTTTACCGGCTGTACTATCACTTCAAAATCAATCAATTCAATAACATAAATTATTTCTCCTTTTAGGTAGAAAAACAGTTTAAATAATTATGTATCGTTCAAAACACGTTTGATTTGGAGAATGTAAAATGATTCTCAATTGAATTATGTAATGTAATGCAAATGAGTTGACACATTTATTTTTGATAAATATAATTTCATCCAAATTAGCGACGTTCTAACTATTTTTATTTTGTACAAACAAATAAAGAGTTTATATTTTGCAATTAAACATATTTTTTATCCTAGTAATACAGAAATGTCTACATCTTCCGAATGCATGAGAATTATTAACTTTCAGTACTGCGGTGGTTTGCAGAGTCGGTAGTTACGAGTACAACACAAGCCCTTCTTACTATCGTCGCTTCCGGTACTGTTGAGATAAGAGTTTAATGCCTCCCGGTACACCATAGTACAAACTAATATTGTTGGCCTGAAGTAAGAGCGCCCGGATTATTAATGCGGTGTATTTATTTACATTACATCTGAATATCTTGCATGTTCTCTTACAATTAAACTTATATCAAAGATAGCTTAATAATACAATAGATAAAAAAAACTTTAAAAATAAACATGTTTTTGATATTATTTTAATCCTACTAGTTATAAAGTAAATTGACATTAATAAGCAGTTTAGTCAAAAGTGTGATGAATCATTATCATCATTTAATGACTACTTCCTTCTTATTCTTCATAGTATCAATCTGGTGGATTGATTTGCAGTAACAAAATCTTGCATCTTGACCTCCACTCTTCTCAAACTTCTGTAATCCTCTTTAGCTTAGCATAAGAGCTGCTAACCAAATTCTCGAATACTGCCGTCTAAGGCGCCTTCTGTAGTTTCTACCCTCAACCGTCCCTTTCACAATGTCGTGAAGAAGACCATCTCCTTCCTAATAAAGGCATAAATTTGACATAATGTTTTGTCAGCCATCCATGGTCTTCGTCTCATTATACTTTAATATTGCCTTTCGGAGCTTCGCTGAATACATTGTTTGTGTAGTTTCCGATAGTTCTTAATCATTATTATTTATATGTCCGCTTCCCTAAGTGGACCATATGGACATCAAGAGCCGCCGCCACAAGGCTCTGTTCTTTGGTCCTCACCTCAACCCATCTCAGCTCCACCTATCGTTACTCAACCTTGTTAATTTAATGAATCGATCATTAATAGGTAAAATTTCACGGCGTTAAAAAGGAAACGTTTGAATTAAAGCAGCTGTAGTTTATACTATTTTGCAGTATTCAAAGTATTCAAATAATTCGCTGTTATCCCAATGTTTTAACATCGGTTGTCGGCATATGCCATCCCTGATTCCCCAACCGTTAACATCGCTTGACGTGATGTATCATTTGATACTTTCTTAGAAAGTTTTTATGCATTATCTGATAGCTAAAGTATACAAGAACCAATGTGATATATGTAAATATACCAAATTAGTACATTTATAATTAATTATATTTACTAATTCCTCCTGCACCCACTCACAGCCGACAAACTCGTCTTACACTTGCCGAACATCCATACACGGTTAATATATGTCGACCAAGAACTGGCAGCTTCCAAAGTTCCTTCCTTAATGCCACCGGTAAGCTATGGAATGCTTTTCCAGCGTCTGTGTTTCCTCCTTCCTACAATCTGGATCTCTTCAAGAAACAGATAAATATACACTTGCAATCTCCCAAGCCCACACACAAACACGAACACAACACACGTTTCCCGCATGCAGCGTCCAGCCTTCCTGGCTGAGCGTCATAGAGTTCACTGGTCTTGACCGGTTGTGCTCTCCTGCATGCGCTTACATAAAAAAAAAAATATGCTTTAAATACTAGTTTTATAATTGACAGTATAATTTGTATTAATACCAAGCCGTAATGAAAGGCTTAAACAAAAACTTGTTCTCAAGACTGGTTTAGATTTAGCTTACATGCTAAAACTTAAATGCTTAGATTTGCGTATAGAAGACAAATAATATTCAAAGGAAATTGATTACACTCCAATTGGTCAATGTCTAGTTTTATAGTTGAGCATCCTTACTGAGTTGTATAGTGCTCCTTCTATTCCAGAATTTTGAAACATAAATTATTTATTTTATATTATTTGGTGTTTTTTTATGTTGTCTTTTTCTCACTCGGAAATATTCACGCTTACTATATTTTGAATTATTATTTGACGTTGGCAATCAAGTCACGTTTATCTGAATGAATAAAATGGGCAATTCAAAAGATATTTCACTCGAATTGGTCGTAAGGAGAGAGACATCTAAAACAAAACGGCGAAAGACTAGAATGTGTTCCCGTATCGCAGTAATTCAGAGCTTTGTTGCTTTGGTCACCGAATGCGAGTCTTAGAAGAATACACGCGGCCATTACGATAGTGAACGACACAAAAACACCGCCCCCATTTTGATACTTTTTAAAAGGCGAACGATACGAAAACCCCGGCCACGTGGTGTGAAAATCAAAGCCAGTAATACAAGAATGAAATAAAAACGCATTTGCCGCAAATTCGTACAATAATTGCTAATTATAGTGTCACTTTATAAAGTACTTTAATTTTATTTAAAAAAATACACATTATTATTTTATATTGTACTTCCCAGATATTCAATATATGTATCGGTATCCCAAAACGGTGAAGGCCGGGGGCTTGAAAAAAATGATTTCTTTGTTTATGGTCTCCCATAGCGACGTTCACATTTGTTTTTTTAATTGACTGTAGTATAGAAGGCTGCCTTGTTGAGTTATAACTTCATTTCTCATAAAATCGAGTCATCATACTATACACCATGACATCCTGTTCTCTTTATTCGTTATTGAATTGCGTTGTGGCAGGATGAGGAGCAGAATCACAACACAGACTTTTTCAGAAGCAAATATATATTCACTTACTCACAGCTTACAAACTTCCGGTCCAGGGGAAATAACATGCCGGACTGACAATAATACGACCTTCTCGACCTTCTCGCGGTCAGCACACAAATAACTGGGCGCCGTGGTCGGTGACACCCAGCGCCGCAAGTGGTGATCTATAAAACTAACAACACACCCGTGACCGGACTTGTCCAAAACGACAATATAGCGACACATACATGTACGACAGGCGAACAGAAATAAGAGACGAAAGATTGTATATCGAGGTTTTCGGTGCCAGTCAGTAAAGGCTATATCATGCTGATGTCAATCTGTTGTCTCGATATTTATTATAAATTGATATATATGATTCGTATAACATATAATTTTATTCGGATTTTGAAAAATCAAAGCTTTTTATTCGAAGAACATATTTTGAAAAACGAAAATTTAAATTTATAACATAAGGATGTGTTTTATATAAAAGTCTACATAAAATAATAATATGATACTTTTATAAGGCCTGCTTTTGCCAAGGCTAAATGAATATATGGCAAACGCGCTCATAGTCTAAAGCAAGCTTAAGACTGAAGCTATATTTCATTCAAGGAATTGCCGAACAAAAAACAGGAAGGAGACTCAAGGAAACGTATAAGAAATGTATCCAGAGAATTCACTGTGTTTTTTTCAGCAGTTTTAAGTCGAGTCACGGGCGTCAGAAGGAAAATTCTACTGAAATCTCGCGGTCGTTGAAAGCATTGTTCTGGAAAATAAAGGCGCCCAATTATCGTTTTCAATATCAGAAAAGAATGATTACATAACGAGTAAATATATTTTAATATGGGAATTTTTGTTATGAGGATAAAGTTTGATTACTAATGCGATTACTAGGCTGACAGCAAGACAAACAATAACACTTTACTGAAAACTTTGCGGCCTCTATTGGATTATGAAAATAAACACGCTTATTTGCTTACTGTTTTGTAAATTTATTTATTCATTTATTGACTACTCTGAACTCTGCGTAACTACCCACAAATAACATCATTATCTTCTCTCCATACGCAATAACAATGTGTATTGATTTTAACATTTTGAAATTGGTGCTATACGAAAGTCGTCCCGTGAAGACCACTCATTCATAGTAAATTCCTGTACTAATAATGATGCGTGAATCTCAGGCTGTAGTCTATGACAGTGGCGGATAGACACTCTACCTGCAGCACTTAGCCATATGCTGCATAGTAAGCATCATAGAATTCCACAGATGAGACTTCAGAATTACTATCACCATCTCTCGGTATTATCCTGTATGTGTTTACATAAAAAAAACTCTTCATAAATGCTTTTTTCGCTATAAATATAATATAAATAACTAAATTATATCTCGTTTTGGGTATGTCATGAGGATAAATCTTTACAAAGCTCCTACGATATGTTTCATATGTATGTGTATAATGATTTCATGAACTTTGAACTTTAAAAAACAGACAAATAAAAATAATCCAGAACTACAAAAAGATCTCTAAGGAAGTGAAAAGATTCTGTTCGTTTAATTGCTAAGAGAACTTAATTATTTCGATTTTTCAACGTCAGGTGACAGATGTTCTACAATTCTTTGTGTAGTGAGACTAAAAATAAAGTGAATGAAATAGAATATAATGAATTCCTTGAATGCTATTTCTGGATTTAACTTAAGTTGGGACAGAAAAAATAATATGACTTCCTGATTATTAAATTTTGGAGACCTGTTTCTTTGATTTATCAGTTAGTATTACAATTGTTATTTTTTTCGTGAATCTTTTTCGTTATCTTCTTCTTCGTGTAAACGAGGTCAAGTTATTTTTGGCCAGTATCTGGCAACATCAATAGCCCACGTGTTGCCCAGCATTAGGTCGTGATACTCTCCCTGCCAAAGCATTCCCCACCGCTCTAGGTTGTGCTTTGTTCTACCAACTCCGGTTATTAATCTGTTCAGCGATTTCCAGGTCCGCCAGTCAAGGTTCTTGCCAGTTGGGAGGCCTTCCTTTGAAGTAATGAAATCCTCTGATGCAACTTCTTGCCATAGCCGGAGTCTTTCATTTTCAGGGCCGAATGTGAGAGGTTGTGTGGATCTCAGAAAGCTGCTTCGCGACTTCAGTCTGGGTGTTGGGTGTATCTGATTATAAAAGCAGTGGGACGGTTGGTTTATTGCCTTGCGCATATCTTCGGATCATTTTTGCAACAGAAATATAATGAATAGTAGTAAATAAATATCACCAGCGATCAAACAAGAGGAACAACAACTCAAAATGGTAAATCGTTGTGAAAAATAATAATACTTTACTAAAGTTAATATAATGATTGCTTGCTATTAAACTAAGTAAATAAATATATATTTACAAGAAAGGAAAAATTAAACATGTTATTTAAGTACTTAAATAAACGTTAATACCACCGCATGTACGTATACGTAAATATGACAAGCTACTAGTTATTGGAGGAATATCAGTGAAATATTCAAAATCACATTAAATATAAATTAAATAGGTTAATACTCTTTATATAAATACAGATAGTGCTACATGTTCTTGAGTATACTAAAAAATTGATGGTGAATAAAATAAATGATTGTCGAAAAAAAAATTGTCCCTATCTTCTTCTTCGTAGTATCAATCCGGTGGATTGGTTTGCAGCAACAGAATCTTGCATCTCGATCTCTATTCCTCTCGGTCCTCCGCAACCCTTTTCAGCTCAGAATAAGTGCTACAGTTCATGTCCTCGAATACTTGCTGCAAATACTCCCGTTTAGGGCGCCGTTCTGCAGTAATGTTCGAACATTCCAGGTGGCATATCTTGTTGGCTGAAGGTTTTTCTTATTTGTCTTGGTTGTTTTGTCTCGAGCAGTCCCCACCCGGAGATCCGATTGGGGGACTATTTTATCTCCGGAAAATTTTACTTGAGATGCAATCATTTTTTGCTGATACGTGGGATGTCTTTAAGACCTTTAATGTGGTATTTTCCCCTTTATTTCCACATCGTAATGCCGTTGACCATAAAGGTTCATCCGCCTTAGGAGGGCATTTACTACCTCCAGGACAATAGAGTGCCCTAACCAGCTTGACCTGATGAGGTTAGCTGGGTGTTAGCTTATTCCGGCCAACATTCGGTCCAAAAAATCTGATCTTTCAAATTATCATCAACCACAACGCAAATTGTTTGTCTGCGTAAAATTTCGTACAAGAAAAATGATTCATATGAGTTGCCATGGAGATATAAATAAAATAAAAAATAGCCGACATCGGCACGTCACGAGATCTTCCGCCAAAGATGTTGCGCGTCGATGCTGTTTAACGAGCGATCGCTAAAGATGCATATAAACCATAATGCACGTTTTGTAGAGAATTTGATGAAGATTCTGATGGTGTTTTGATTTAAAAAAATTAAATAAAAGCTATTTTTATATCTTCGTTTGGTGGCGATAAAAAATAATTTTGACATTGTATAAAGAGCCACTGTAATTTTTTTAATTGGGAGAGGATTAAATTAGTTTAAAAAGGGAATGACACTTTATTTTAGGTTTGTTATGTTAACGAAAATATTTTGATAATATGTCATTTATGAGGCCGTATGACTTAGATGCGCCAAAAACGCGCCATTTGACACTAATCTGCCAATAATAAATATTTTATATTTGTTTCAGTTTACTCTGCGTAGTAACGTTTCGTAATTTCTTCATTTAATTCTTATTGCCTATAAATTGCTTTAAGTGTTCAATGTTTGTGCGATTATTCCAATAATACGAAGATTATTGTGTGTTTTGAGCGCTGATCTCCCCACCAGATTGTTCAGATACAAAAGTCAAATTGCTTATTTCAATTAAAGCTGTAGCAATAAGCTTTGATTAAATTAAAGAGATTTCTTAATTCCCAAAGCTCTCTAGGCCTGGATCCAACCCAAGAAAGTGAGCTCTTCCAACACCTGCTGTAACGAGGCGGCTCCTCCTCTCCAACTATTCCCCTAGCTTCCAAGCAACCTACTCATTCTGCGTAATTGCTGTGAGCAACGGAAACTTAAAATCTACCCTGAATTATCACTAATCACTTGGATATGTGATAAATCCTATTTTAAATTAGTTTTTGTTTAATTAAACGTGCTTAAGTAAGCACATTACTTAAATAAATTTTATGAATGTAAACAATAACATCTGGAAAACAGATACACTAAATTTGGTGTCAAAAGTACTCAATATAAATAAATTGAAAAATTTTGCAAAATATTATGTATTTTTTTATAAAATGAATACAATATTTATGATTAATTGTTATGGCTTACAAAATTAATAACATTTTTTTTTGTTAAAAACTTAATTAACAATTGTAATTATATTTCATATTGACTTTAATTCTATGATGCGTTTATAATGTATGTTGTATGCATTTCACTTAATGATACTAAATAATTTTACAAGTAGAGTGTTCAATTTACCTGCAAGATAGTATTTATTACCGGATAGAGTCTTACTATGTTTTTGAACTTGCCGGGAGAAGTTCGGTTATTTGATATTTCGCATTGAAATTATTTTATATTATTTTATATTATGTATCTAATTATTCTGTCTAAATAAGTCCGACACTGCTCAAATCATTTATCGTATAGGTTAAAGGAAACAAAACTAAATATTTTGGACACTATGAATATTATATGGAAAAAGAATAACCAATTTTTTAAATATATTAATATATAATACAATTTCCAAAAGTATTATTATACCATTGAAATTTTTATATAAAACATAAATTAATGTTTACGTACATTAACCTGATATTTTATTATTTATTGTTTCAGATGACGCTGTGTAGGTGTTAACACACATCGATTGAAAAAATACACAATTTAAAAGTTAAAATTAATTATTATTTGACTGAAAAACACTAAAATTTAATATAAGTTATAATTTAATAAATATTTATAAAATGTTTGATTGGTAGAGAAAAAAGTGTTAAAAGTGATTAAAAATGTGAAACTTTTTCTTATTTGGGAACGTTGGAGCAGATTACAGGGAGCATCATGTTAGGTGCTTCAGAGATGCTGTTCAGCGGTCCTGGGCAGTTGCGGTACTTGCTGGGCTTCCTGCTGCTGCTGCAGGCGCTCCCGGCTGAGGGATGTCCGGAGCCCTGCACTTGCAAATGGAAGGGCGGCAAGCAGACCACAGAGTGCTACGACAAAGACCTGACTCTCATCCCGAGCGGAGTCGACCACGGAACTCAAGTTCTAGAGTTCTCTGGAAACAATCTCCAAAATCTTCCCAAAGAGCGCTTCAAGAAACTCGGCCTTATAAATTTGCAAAAAATATTCATGTCTCGCTGCAAAATATCGAGAATAGACGATAATTCATTCAAGGGACTATCCAATCTCGTCGAATTGGATCTATCTCAGAATTTACTTTTCCAAATTCCGTCGCCGATCTTTTCTGATTTTCCTTCTCTTATGAGATTAAGTCTTAGCGAAAATCCGATAAAAACTTTGAAAAGCAACGGATTTCAGCATCTCACGTTCTTGACGACTTTGGAATTGAGCAATTGCGACATCGGCCTTATCGAAGACGAAGCTTTTATAGGCTTAAGCCATTTGGAGTGGCTCAAATTGGACGGAAATAAGCTGACGACCATGAGAGGGACGCACATATTGCCGGAGTCTCTTCACGGGGTCGACCTTCACAACAACAAGTGGCAATGCGACTGCAACTCTCAAGATCTCCACACGTGGTTATCGAATTTTAATATTCCTCACTCCGTGGAGCCTAAGTGCAGTTCACCGCCACGCCTCGCGGGACAGGCGATCAAAACTCTTACGGACAGTGACCTCGCTTGTCTACCAGATGTGTCGCCCACCACATTTTATCTCGAAATAAGTGAAGGAAAGAACGTTTCATTGCTGTGTCAAGTATCCGCGATGCCCGAAGCAAAAGTTTCCTGGTGGTTCCAAGGCCAGGTTTTACAAAACGACTCAATGGTCGCTCCGGGTATTCATCTATACTATTACATCGAAGAAGGTACTTTCGAGAAAAGAAGCGAACTGTTCATTTACAATACGAACAGCGAAGACAATGGAACTTTTGCCTGCATAGCGGAAAATCCGGCCGGTAAAAGCCAGACTAACTACACTATTAGAGTGATAGTAAAAGAAGAGCCTATGGTAATAGAAGTGACTGTTCCTTTTGAGTACATTCTCACTTTTTCCATCGGAGCGGGAGCTCTCGTTATTCTCATTCTGATTGTGATCATCTGCGCTATTGTGAAGTGTAAGAAAAATAAGAAGCGCAGAAAGAAAAAAGAGAGCAGCAAAGATGTCGCTATGCAGTATCCGACGAATTTAATTAAAAATTCAAATTCAAACGCTTGCTCGGAATCCCTTCCGCCTAAACTAAACGGGAGTATTATCGTCACGGACCAACACCATCAAGTGGCGATGTATTCTAACCCGGCAAGAGATTTGCTCATAAACAACTTAGAAAATACGGTTTGTTTCAATTCAAATACGCTCAGAAATTATCAACTTGAACAGAATCCAGATTTGATAAACGACACGGAGAGCGTAGGAAACGGCAGAAAAAATATGAATGAAAGCGATTGCGAGAATAACGACGGTGCCGATGGTGAAGCGTCTGACAACTTTGATACAGCAACTGTCTTGTCTTTGTCATCTGCTCCTCCACGTCAGGTCAAATGGCAAGACCAACAACAGAAATACGTAGGAGCCGTCGCCACGTTGCCACGTGGAATGAGAACCGATATGTACCAGCACGTGGCTGATGTCCACCTTAACCCTGGATGTTTTCTTGACAGTGACGGTTATCCAATCGACTTTGGTTTGCCAAAGATTCAGCCGATGCAACAACCGATAATGGTTGCGGACAACGCAAGTAACTTCTATCGAACGCTTCCTCATAATCGTTCAAAGATGAAAAATGCGAACAATCCAGGCGTTAGATTTTCCAGAGAAGCCGAATACTTTATCAGAACGAATCAGCCGCCTTCTTATGAGCACTACGGACCGGCTGACGTGCGCTACACTGTGGAAGGTTATCCATACACTCAGCCGCGACAGCAAGTCATGTATCCCCCTGAGCTGCAAGTAGGTATTCCAGAAGGATCGTTTATTCCTTCACCACCTGAAGGTTATAAATCTGGAGCGATGTCACCTTCCATGATGGCGCCTTGCTGTCCTTCTCCGCAGACCTCGATGACCGGAGTTTGGCCATCGTGTGTACCTGTCAGCTACCATTCCCAAGTTCCCCAGCAGCAGAGGACTCACCTGGAGATGGCGCCGAGTCTTCCTGGCGGCAGCTTTGTTGCAACAAGATGCGTCCCGACTCAAACTACGGATGCCGACTCGAGGTTGGCGGCTGACAAAACGGCCGATCCAGCTAAAGCTAAGCCCGTCCCCCAATCTTCGAGCTCGAAAGACTTGGAAAATCCTTCTGAGAGTCCAGACGAGGGATACGTCGGAGATGGGGTCGAAGCTCCGGAAATTTGACGAAGGCGATCCCAAGAATTATGCCGGAACAGCCGAAATAACCCCGCCGGTCAAAACGATAACGCCGACCATAAAGAATCAAACCACGCGAGTTGGAATAACAATAGTGTAGAGCCGGGTTTGAAAGTGACTCAGCCGCCGGATACGAACAAAAAAGTGTAAATCACTATCTTGCGACATGAATGATTAACATGTTAGAAGAAATATATAAATGACGTTTCGATGATAACGACTCAATAATAAACTGAAGATTTTTTTAATAAACAGGGTAATGAAATTACAAAATGTAATAAAAATAAAAGTACGGTAAATTTGTTGAAACGAAATATGTTCATACTAAAATAATGTGTTTCACTTTAAATTAATTAGCATTTATTGCGCGGTATTACAAACCGCATATATTGAGAACGAATAACAAACATAAAAAAGTAATAGTATAAAATGTATGTTGGTGATAACAATCGTAAAGTAACATGTGTACCTACATGATAATTACATGCAAAGTACAGAATCAGTGCTCAAAATGAAGATAACATTACGTTGTATGTACATAATTTACTATCATTGGGGAAGTAATGACACTTAGCTGTTGCTTTGCTTAGAAAGTTTTAATTAACATATTAAAAAATATTAACACTTATAAAATAGTTACCTACTATTTACTTATAGTTTTCTCATACATAAAAAAATTATGAAAGCGTATGAAATAGATAAATAAACTAAATTGTTAAATAAAAACTCTAATTTATGTATATTTTTTTTCCGTTGAACGAAAGGAGAAGCAAATTGAATTGTTTAATATATTATATATAAAACAACAACATTCATGGTGATTTTAATTCAATTTAATAATTACTTAAGGTTTTTTAGTGTAAATAATATGACATTAAACATATGTATTATACGAGTACTTGCGAAATTTTGAATGAAGTGATTCAAGTGTACATTCGTGATATTTTTGTAATTAAAACCATAGTGATTAAAAATTTAAAAATATATGTATAGTTACGAGTAATTCCTAGTCACGACTAAGAGAAATATTAATGTCACATAAAGCAATACATAAATCAAAGACTAACATAAGAATATGTGAATACATTAACACAGAATAAAATATATAATCGATTGTAAAAATGGTAAGATTAAGTAGATTTTTTATGAAAATGTTATAATTGTTTTAGTAGATTGCTTACTCAAAAATGGCACTGTTATGACATTTTATAATATTATTGGACATCTAATAGAAATATCTATGAAAATTTACGTTATTTATTATTAGTAATGCAGTCCACACTAATTTTGATCTCTTGTATTGACTAAATAACATTATAATCATTAATATAACAACACATTCATGATAATATAAATATGAAAGTCGTAGTTCACCATATGAAAATTTATCACAGAAAACAGTAAAATTGTTATCATAGAAAAATACCTAAAAAAAACAAAATAAATTCATAAAAAGCCATGATTTGATAGAGCATAATGTAATTTTACTATAATAAAAAACAATAATTTATGTATATATTTTTTTTCAAAAGTTATATTATTTTCTGATTAGTAACTACTATGATGAATGCAATATTTATTTCTTACACCAACTATTGTTTTAATAATTGTCGAAGCGGGAAATATTATATTTTGTTAATTGATCATTTAAATTTTAAATGATATCAATAATGGCAGATGAATCTGAGTAAACATGTATTTTTTTTATATAAACAATTTTATTATATTTGTTACTATTTATTGTCAATTTATACTTTAAAAAGAGTACTTTAAATCATAGATTTTCGTAAAAAAATTAAATCATTATGTGGTATTTATGAATGAATTGTTTATGTGAAAATATGTAAAACGTAGAAAAAATGCACTTTTATATTGCAAAAGAGATTAGATTTCTTATTATATATTAATATTTTGAATCACTGCACTATCCATCGCTAAAAAATAAAAAAATAAATGTTATAGTTTTACTTGTATAATACTTCTCCTGCGACATTTGAGATTATGTATGTGATGACCAAACACTTAAGTTATAAATTGGTTTTACAATTGAATTTTATTATCTACCTGTACTAATAAATTTTATTTTAATTTTTTCAGCATTCAATTTGAGATCCATTATAAGTAATAAATATGTATTTATTTACCTTGTTTTTACATGGATCAAATAAGATATGGCCTCTGTTTAGGACACTGCAGTTTGGACTAAGTCGTAGCCTTCCTTAATCCATCACTGTAGTTTTCTCTTGAAAGTAATGGATTAACGAAGGCTACGAGTTAGTCGAATCTGCAACCTCCTAAACAGAGGTAATGTCTTACGTGATCCATGAAAAACAAAGTTAATAAATAAATATTTATTGCTTATATTATATTTTGTAATTTTATTTCTAAATTTATTAAAAAAATAATGATATTTTGGATATATTAGGATCACTTATGACTGCGCTAAAATAACAAATATTATAAAAATAATTAATATTATTTTAGCGCAGTATGTAATCACATGCAAAAGGTCATTAATCTGATATTTTTTTTACTTATCGACATTTGGTTTCCCAGATTTTTCAGTTGTATTCATGAAAAGATAGAAAAATAATATATGAAAGACGTAAAAATATTTGAAATACTTAAATTACGAAAATTCAGAATTTATAGAGTGTGTTTGCCGCTCATTTATGTGAATGATCAAATTGTATATTTTAATTTTGTACTAGATGAATAGAAAATATAAATTTAAATTGAATAATGTAAAAAATATCCAAATGATGTATTTATTGTACATAATAATACCTGTACCTAAAATATTAAATTAGAGATACATAGTAATATTATGATTATTGTATTTATGAAATAAATTACACCGACATTTATTCAATGTTGTACGAGTATTATGAAGTAGTGCAATGCAAGTACCCCATGGGCATTGTCAATGATTTGATTGTGTTTATATACGAACAGTGTTGAATATATTTGATTATAAAATGATAGTTTGTTTTAATTATATTATAAACCGCAATTTGCACACAAAATCTAAAATTCTATTAAATGATGAATATCATAAAAAAACTACACTAACAGTGATTCATGAATGAAATATTATTAAGTAGAAATATTATTTATGATACCAGTTTTTTATATATGAGTTAGTAATATCAAAACAAGGATTAGAACATTTAAAAAATAAATTTTACATTTGTATAATCTTATATAAAAAAACCGGTGTGAGGTATCTAAATGGCGTGCGTCAAGGCTGCATACCAACTATTTATCTTCACTTTTGTCATTGATTTTTGTCATTGATCCTCTGCAATTCAATACCATCAGATCAAGGAGTGGTTTTGTACGAATCCCGGAATGTCTGCAACCTGGAGTGTGATGATGTAATCATATAACAATTCATTGCAGATCTGCAGATCTGCGACAAACTCTAAAAAATAATGAGTACTAGATATTTCACGCTAATTATTGAAAAACGTCACTTACAACACATACACATAATTTAAAAAAAAAAAGTAAAATTGCACGACACTGTCTCCTGCATATGCAGATTTTTTTTTGCCACAATACAAATTACGATAAATAATTATTTGGTTGTGTGCATGGTAGGTTTGTGAATTATAGAAATATGTGACAACTGCAAACATGCCGGCTTTCTTAAACTGATCATTACCGAAAGAATGGCATGCTCACTCGTATAGAACGAAAAAATTACTTTTCTAAAATGAACCTATAAAAAAACAGGTTAATAGAGTGCTTCAGATGAATATGGAACTCTATCAAGCAATATAAAAGTAATGAACCTATAAAAATCATGGTTTATCAAAGTTTATTCAACAAAATTTGGCATGATGTCTGATTATTTAACAAAATAAAATTTATTTACTGGAATTCGAGTTAGTATAAAAGTTAAAATACTTGACTTGAAATCAGTAAAAGTATGTTTTTACGCTATAAGTTATTAAAGGGTAATAATAAAAATAAAAATAAAAAATCTAATAAATTTACATTATTTAAGTAAATACTTTAGAAACATGCTATATTTTTTTGCAGCTTAAACAATTCCTTAATTTACACATTATCTACTTACACACTACAGTATGTTTTACTGATTATTCGTCATATTGATTATAAGTCTCAATTGGTTTCTCAGGTACTCGCTCTAATTTAAAATAGTTACAAAGATACATATATTTTTAAAATAAAATTAACTTACATTACTCGTAAATTATGTTGTCTATCCAAGAATTATAAAGCACTGAAAAATAATTTATCATTCATAATATTATAAGGTCTGCAAATATAATCTTGTCAATCTAGTAAATCATAAGAATATTTATTTATTTATTGAAATATGCGTAAAATTTATATTGTTAACTACACGAGAGTTAAAGTTGATCGTTTTGATTTACTATACAAGGTGTTAACTGTTTGACCAGATGAAACTTCTCGTAGGTAATGTGAATATCGGAAGTTCCACTAAGCGGCAAATGTACCGGCCATAGATTTGCGGGGAGCTCTGTAATTGTCATTCAGAGGAGGCGGCCACTGTCACTCACGGTAAGTGTCCTCCCGTTATCCTCGCTGAGAATCCAAAGTAGCGGTTACCTGAAATTACCCAAAATCAAGCGAAGGCAGTGGCGCTACCAATATACGCACGACCTTTTCTTAAACAAGCTGTATCATATGGTTGCTGCAAATTATTTCCACGTAGTTCTGGCAGTTAACATCATTATTGCCTCGTTACATGTCATCCCTACACATACTGAGCTTCGCCGAGTATATAATAAGCATAGTTACAGACAACCTCAAGACATTGAAGGGATTTAAAGAACAAGCAAGTATCCGTAAGTACATGGTGTTATATTAAGATGTTTATTTATTCAAGTTTAATGAAAAAATAATCACACAATCAGTTTATATAGAGCAACTCACCTAATAAAAATATCATATTTACGTCTGACTTCTTTTCCGCGTAACAGATACGTTTATTTTGGTTCAGTTCAATTAGTTCATTTTCTAGCACTTCACAGCCGCTGATACTCTACATTCATTAATTTGAAATAATTGTGTGATGTTTGTAAAAAAGATTTTTTAACGTCATTACAAATGATTTGGAATACTCTTCTAGTATTTATGTTTTTAGGGACCTAGTTCGTAAAATAATTAACATTTGCATTTCTTTATTGGTAAATAAAGTATTAAAAAAACTCAAATAAACATATTCTTAATATATACATAAGCAACATATTATAATATGTCAATTAATAAAATATGTTTTCTTTTGAAATATAATTGTATTATGGAAACAAAAATAAAATAAAGAACATCTTTAGCTATAGGTCATCTAGGCTTTCAACGTGGGTGATAACGCCCCCTTGTAGGCGCTTGAGGTTTTAAATGAGGCAGAAAAGACCCAAAAAAGAGTTGCTAAATGCCACTATGGGGGCGTTAGCAGGTAAAAAAGTATAGATAGATGCTTTATACAGAAAATTGAGGGGGTCTTGAAAAAAAGTGACCGTGGGTAAAATAAGGTTGAGAATCGATGAGCGATACTGATCGTTTTGCACGAGGTATTGATTTTGGAGTAGAGACTTGTTAAGTTGACAAGTGAGAGATCGGTTTACTTGTCTACTCTGTTACTTAGTTGCGCCGCTGAATCAAGTTCAGTAGGTAGTCTGCAGAGGGCGACTCAATTAAACTTGGAGCTTTAATGGTCAGCTATTATGCGACGCAAGCGGCGGTGCCTCTGAAATCTCAGCCGGGAGGTGAAGGCAATCGCTGAAGGCTTTGTACCGTCGGCTCAATGAGAATGTGTGGCCTTAACCAGTAGGAGATGTGTCGAGAGACGTGGAACCTCCAATGCCGTGCATTTACATCACAAGTGGATAAGTCGAATTATTCTGAGGGAATTTGAATGGGAATGCCCGGTCAGATACCTAACCCGCCATCACAGGTAATATGAAATAGATTGGTGTTGGGTATATTAGTTTGTTATATCGATGGCGTAAGGGCCACGGGGTTAGACCCTTGAAATTCAGGCGAGCGGAGGGTCGACCCAGTGTATTGGTTTATTTTCAATTAAATGTTTAACGTGTTAATTAATTTTACATAAAACTATTCAACTTTAATATCAAGATTCAAACGTAAGTAATACATTTTAATAATATTGCTTTCTTTTCTTTTCGGTAACAATTTTATAAATGCCATATTTTTCTCTAATAAATCTCTAAGATCACATGTGCAATTCCGTTATCTAATTGAGCTGACATTTTGCTGTGTAAATCCAATTGATATTAATGAAAATGCATATTTTTTCTTATATAATATTTGGTTGAAACTATTTAATTTGAAAATGCCTTGTACACGTGTCATGATTTTAAATAATTACTTCAGTACGAAATAATAAGAAAAAAATAAAAACAAATATGGCGTTCATAACATGCTAATGATATTGGTGTGTAGTATGCAAAACTTTTCAAGAAATGCATAACACCTTTTAACAACTACGTATCCCAAAGGCGTATTATTTTTCATGGATTCACGACTCTCCAATATTTTATTCCGTAAGGTAACTTTAAAGGTACTTCAGTGACCACTTTTCATAGAAGCGCAACACAACGTTTCTCTTCAATACTGTTTCAAAACAACTTGAAAACTCTTGACAAAAGCACTACACGGTATTATATGAATGTCATGTAACAACAACTATTGGTTTTCTTTTTTACTTGCAGAATGAGGCTAAATAAAATATACTATGTTTATTCAACAAAAAAGATGAAACGAAAAAAATGTTGTAGCTTATGGGTTGAGCCGTGTGTGGTGAACTTTTTTCAACCAATATTTCGACCGCCATTGCAGGGGTCTTCTTCAAGATTAATAATTTATGCAATTTTGAGTTAGTTTATTCAGATTATATATTTCTTTTATGAGCGTTATTGATTAATATCTCAATGGCAACTCAAGTTTCATTCCAAAGTATCGTAGGTATGTTTTAAAGACTACGGTAGGTATGTTCAAAGAATACGGTAGGTATGTTCTCGAATTGTACATCGACGAACGTCATGTCGGACTGTGGACGTCTTTGCTTGTCTGTACAGGTTTTAGAGTATGTGCTAGAGGTGGAAGCCATGCTGTTTTGAGAATCAAGCCGTCATCCCTGTTGATGTTGATGGGATGTCAACCCATAAGCCACAACATCAAATCTGGCCGTGAAAACCTAAGAAGTTATTTAAATGAAAACAATTTTACGATATTCATTAAAAATGAACGTGGACTGTTTTAAATAACGTGAGGGTTATTTTTTTATCGACAAGCTGTATGAAATACTAAACCTACAAATATTTTTTATGCTTGCATGTATAGTGTTTTGTTTTGCTTTTAAATAGGTGACTTATATGTCTACAAGACTTTTTAAAACAAAAAAACATTTTGACCAAATGAATAATAAAATAATATTTGTGCCGAAAATGTACGTACTTATTTTATTTTGAAAAAAAATAAAATAGAATAACATGCCATTAAAAATATATATTTCATTCACTAAATTCACAGCGAAATTTTTTCAAATGTGTAAATCGATACTATTAAGGCATTCTTTCAACTAAAAATCATTTAATAAAAATGAAATTGGCCTACAAATACTTCATACTATTATTATTTTTAATTGATTTAAATTAAAAAATAATAAATTAAAAATAATTAGTTTTAATTCAAAATTTATTTTAAGTGATTATCATTAAAAGAAAGTATCAATCAAGCTAGGAAAAAAAAACGAATACACCATGGACTTGCCGTCGTCTACACCGAAGAACTACAATGATTTTTTAAATTGAACACATAAATGTATTATTATATATAATAGATTAATACATTAAAATGAGAAATTCTCAATGATTTTATAATATATTTTTAAAATGGTTTTACCCGCACACATATACAACCTGTAAATATGTATGTCGGAACTAATTACTTGTCCATACCTATATAAGCCACTGCCTGTTCTTATTTTATCATTATTGAAGATGGTCTCTAGGGAGGTCTAAACATGTAATCATTTAAAATAAATTATGAATCAAAACAAAATACTTTTAATTTATTATTTTTCAATTAAAATTAATTAAAAAATATAATTATGCAGTTTCACCAAGTATTGTCATTTGAAAACCTTAATGTTACTTCATACTATGACTATTATAAATCTATAATTTCAGTTTGATAACCAAGAACGGAAAGTAATATATCATACTTACAATGCAATATACATATACAATGCGAGTATTTTACACAACATAAATTTTTGTACTTCATTCTTGTTAATTATTATTGCTACAATAATACATTAAGCATTGTAATCGTAAAAAAATATTAAAGCAGTAGTAAAATATCAAAGTTAATAAAAATTTACACAAAAACATGCCTTATTTTAATATGTTATTCAACTAATTAGTAAGTAGTTATAAAATAAATTAAATTATTTTTCATAAAATTTCTGATCATTAACACGCGATTCAATTATCAATTATTTACTTCATTGCGGTTATCAGTTGCTGTCTTTAGTTTGATACCTCAAGAATGAGGATCAATTATCTTCTGCATATTTTGCAAGATTTATCTCTCCAGGATTAGTGA
The DNA here is from genome assembly GCA_022606575.1 of Glossosoma conforme. Lineage (NCBI taxonomy): Eukaryota > Metazoa > Arthropoda > Insecta > Trichoptera > Glossosomatidae > Glossosoma > Glossosoma conforme. The sequence goes on along the minus strand of JAGTXR010000219.1, from coordinate 463,719 downwards.
TACTGCATTTCGAACGGGCCAAGAAACTCAGAAATTGACTCGTCTGGTGCGAGATTGCTTCTGAGATGTGGAGTTGCTCGCTTTGGAAACAAGATTGAAGACTACCAGCAGATGGGGCCATGAGAAGTGCGGACTGTGAAGTCATGGCTATTCCACGGTGCATCTGAGGGCATCAATTCGATTTAAGCGACTTCAGCATTTCAGTGGCAAAGTGACTAGCTGTTAAATGAAATCTTTACCTTATGCATAAATTATAACCTCAAAGTATATATTTTTATTATATTTAAAAAAAGTATAACATTTTTCCAACGAGAATAGCACGTTGATGTCCACTTTTTTGGATAATTTGAAAGATCAGATTTTTCGGATCGAATGTTGGCCGGAATAAGCTAACACCCAGCTAACCTCATCAGGTCAAGCTGGTTAGGGCACTCTATTGTCCTGGAGGTAGTAAATGCCCTCCTAAGGCGGATGAACCTTTATGGTCAACGGCATTAGGATGTGGAAATAAAGAGGAAAATACCACATTAAAGGTCTTGAAGACATCCCACGTATCAGCAAAAAAATGATTGCATCTCAAGTAAAATTTTCCGGAGATAAAATAGTCCCCCAATCGGATCTCCGGGTGGGGACTTCTCGAGACAAAACAACAAAGACAAATAAGAAAAACCTTCAGCCAACAAGATATGCCACCTGGAATGTTCGAACATTAATGCAGAGCGGCGCCCTAGACGGGAGTATTTGCAGCAAGTATTCGAGGACATGAACTGTGGCGCTTATGCTGAGCTGAAAAGGGTTGCGGAGGACCGAGAGGAATGGAGATCGAGATGCAAGATTCTGTTGCTGCAAACCAATCCACCGGATTGATACTACGAAGAAGTCCACTTTTATTGAAGGCATTTTGTTTTGTATTTTGTTAAACATTTTCATACATTATTAATTACTCGTACAATAATTTATTGATGTAAAAATGATCACATCAGCTGGAGTGTGCCGCGGCCGGCTGTACGGCGGCGTTGCGCTGCTCTGGAGAGGGGCGGCCCTGCTCGACGTGTGGGTAGTGATGTGTAGCAGTGCGCGTATTCAAATGTGTATTGGTTGGAATGCAGAGTAGTACAATAATAATAATGTGGTGTATGTGTACATGCCGATTTATATTTTCTTTCTATTCTGCTTAATTTAAATTTTATTTTTTTCTGTATTTGCTTGGCACTAGTTGGTGAATAAATAATGTTTATTATATGTTATATTAAATATTGATGTATATAAAAATACACTTCTAGTATATGCCAACATAATATCTAGATCGTATGAGACTTTAAGTTGTAACAATAGTCAAGTTGCGAGCACAAAAAATTGTATACAAAAAATATGAGCTATTATTGTCGTTGCTATTGCAAAATTTTCAAAATTTTACGCATATCTAAACATAAATAAGCCATTGCAAATATTCAGAGCATATCGTTGCTTCATGATTTGCACGTGAACACAAAATTGTTCGAAAAAGGGTTGGTAAATAATTAGACTTTCTTAAAACTGCTGATCAACAGATAAGTAAATATGTCTCGAATACTACAGCTGCTTCTTTTTTAACCATATTATCTCTCGCCCTGGAAAGCCAATATTTTTTTTATTGTGCAATGAATCTTTAAATGTCGTCAAATGAAAGCTTACAGAATTATGTGGCAGTAAAAGGTCTGATGTAAGAAAGATTTGGAATGAAATAAATTTAAAATAATGTTAATAAAAAGAGACAATGTATGTTCAAAAGACAAAAATAGTATACACTCGTAAAAGAAATTTTCTTTACTGCAATTGTTATGAAGTTTGAGGTGAGAAAAACTCAATTTAAAATGTTTATAAATTGAAATACCAAGCATTACTCTTGCACGTACACTCAGCAGAACACACGTCTTATCGTCGGGATCGTAAATTCGTTTCGTCAGTGACTCTGTTTTAAATAAAACATGCACCAAACACCGATAATATAATCAGATAAAGTGGATCGCCGCGTTCATAAACACTGCTTTTCACGCGATAAAAAAATTGAGATCGCCCGTAAAGAGCGGCGGTAATCCGAGAGACGGAGGAAAAAGGACTCGATGCGGAGGAGGGTTTTTAGAAAGTTTGTTCGGAAGTAACCTTGGCTGGTTATCTGAGGAGCAGCGAAGGTTCATTGATATTCTACACCTCCTGGGCCGGTGACGTCATGGCAAATATATAGCGATGCCTGGGGAACGCCTTACAGGGCCAATTGCGACTGCCTCGATCCCCGCACTCCGCTCAGGGTTTGAATTATGAGACATAATATACGTCGGGAATAAATAAGCCTATTATAGGCAGTGTAGCCCAAATCTCGGGAGTGAAGGGCCTTCCAATTTCAGAGAGGCGCTATATATTCAGGACTTTTCATGGCGATAAAGTAGTACATTTTAATTTGCTGGCAAGGTCGGGAAAAAACACTACTTACATTTTTACAAAAGTCATAAAAATTTCGTAAATTCATGTTGGTAATAATTTAAAATAGTTTATTTTATACAATATAAAATTAAATTCATGTAATAAAAATCTAGAAAAAAATATTCAAAATGTTTGAATTTTGTTAATATATTTATTCAAATTAATTTCCTTTTATAATTTTTTAATAATAAGAAAAAATTAAAAACTTTTACTTTAGAAGTTCTTACTTTTTTTACTAAAAGATTAAGATTGAATTATACGCACAATCGAAATATTTACTGAAATTCGTATCATTTTTTTTTTCTTTATATTTCCAAACTGATCAACATGGAATAATAAGAATGGATTCTGAATGATTTCTCGATGAGGTTGGAACATGAAAAAAATACAGAAAAATGTCTTTATAAGCATTCTAAATAATCCTCTTTCTTATAAATAAACAAGGTATAAATGTTATAAAGTAAATAGTTACTTCGGTTTTCATTACCGTTTCTGAGATGATGGGAAAAATTTTGGATATTGCGAATTTTTAGATAATTATTGTGGCAAATGTGTAACAACTTATGTGTAACATTAAATATTTCAAGAAAGAAATTATTTTTAGTTTATTTTTTTTTTATTTTTAATAATTTTTATTAGTATTTTTATTAGTATGTATCACATATCCAGAACTTATAGTTATTTCATTCGTATTTAGATATTAAGTACAAAAAAGACTTTCTATGTTGTTGAATAAAATTAAAGAAACATTTTTTCATTCTCTTTTAATGAAACTTTCAGTAAAAGAAAGCTTTACGATGTTTTTGTGCATAAATTTTCTTGAACTCAGATAACAACAAACACTTAAATTGTTAGACAAGAAATATAAACCTTTACGTACGCGAAAAATTTACACGGGCTTTTGTATGAATCAGTTTAGAAAACAGAATAGCAGTAAAGATTTTTTGTCTTCCGTGGATTCTATGGGGCTTCAATAGATGGACTTGGTACGTAAATAATGTGAGATAACTTTGTGTCTAGTTAAAATGAAGGAATTGCAAGACTCAATTAATTAATTTTTTATTTTCATGTAAACACATACAGGAGAATACCGACAGATGGTGATAGTGATGCTGAAGTCTCATCTGTGGAATTCTATGATGCTTACCACGGTGCACATGGCTAAGCGCTGCATGTGGAGTGTTGAGTGGAGATCGGCCAACGTCATAGACTACAGCCCGAGATTAACGCATCACCCTTATTATTATAGGAATTTTACTACAAATGGGTGGTCTTTACGGGAGGACTTTCATTTACCACCAATTTTGATTAATATGCTATGACTGGCATTTTACGGGTGAGGGATCAAATTCACTCCAACCGGGGTATTTTAGAGCTCAGAAAGCGATAAGGAACCCTTTTTTTTTAATCTCCGTCTGGGATTGAACTCACGACCTTTGGCTTGCCAAGCAAACGATTTGACCATTGAGGTATACTTGCCGGCAATTTGTTTCTGAAAAGATTGTACCTCGAGAATACCATTAAAAAGCGATGGATATATTTAAAAAAATGGATATTATAAAATCAGTTGAATGATTAGTATGAATTGTATTAATCCTTTAAGCTGTAGTTAAACTACAGGCGAAAAACATAATTAATTTATGTAAATTTGTTATGCTGTAAATATTTGGAATTAAGGAGACGATTTTTATTTACCATCAATTATAAATAAAATAGGGTTTTTTTGTTGTTGAAAAAATGAATCAGAAGTATTTAAGAAAAAAAGTGTCACCATACGAGTTCGCAAATAAATTAACAAATAATTTTATTTTGATTTCATCGCAAATTAAATGTTATATAGATCATTTATAAAAAACTTCCACTAAAGAATAGTTCCTTTATATTTGATCAGTACAATACGAAAAGTTGAAAAAAAAATGATATTGATAAACCTTTTATCGGTATGGAACAGAGAAAAATTCTCAAGCAAATGAAAACGATAGCATTTTCCCGTGAGATAAAAAATCCTAGTTTAAAAAGTAAGAGCGGGTGTAAAAGAGACACTCCCATGAATAATTCATTCGATTTCTGAATTGGAAAACGTGGTTTTTCCTCGATATGTTGATAAAACGAAACTTAATACTGAATAGCCATCCAATTTATTTTTGTTGGTGCACTTTGCAAGCAAATGCAGGCGAATGGTTGAGCTTGTGTTGCACTGACCTAGATCCAGCCGAACGTAATAAAATACCGGGCGAGGGAAATTGATGACCGGAAGAGGCATCTTCATACATTCTTCCAAAGGAAATGCAAGCCCAAGCCAAGACATCGAAATATATTTGTTTCCATACAAACTTGCCGTTTGTCATTTCTTTCATGCTTTTATGTTCGAGCGGTCAAACATTTTACAATCGCAAACATATTACGATGTATAACGTATATAAATAAAATAATTTCCCGCTATTTATACATTCACATTAAGATTCATTTAAAATAATAAAGATTTTTTTATTATTTCGCTTTAATATGGATTAAGTTTATTCAAGCTTAATCACATAATGGAAGACCGCAGTTCTGATATCAATGAGAGTTTTGTCAGTTCTTTACATACATATACGATACTTATATACTCGTATTAGATATAATCGTTGTAAGTCAGTACAACCGTTTTCATAATCATTATCGTTTTTAGCAGTCGTGTTCTGTATTTTTTACACTGAAACATATTACGAAAAATAATTGAAAACATTTCGTAAGAGTTTATCCTACAATTGGCACAAATCTAAATCAAACACCGTCGTTTATTATAATATTTTTATCAATTATTTACCGAGAAAGAAATGGTGGGTTGAGGTTTCGAAACGCAGAAAATATGTTTTCTTCATTGCACTCAAGGCTTCTTACCAAGAAATTAAAACATAATTTACGTATAAAATATTTAGATTATTTTATGATAGATAATTTAAAATTATTTTACGCATATTTAAGTGCTAGATTAAATGAATTAATTTATTCACAAATCTTATTTTTACCGACGATTGCTTAGTATATTTTTAAATCGTCGTCGTTTTTTCTTATAACTAACGAAAAGTAAGAAAAGAAGGCCTGTATTTATTTGTTCAGTAAATAATTCAATGTTTTGGCAGTATAGAAATTGGCAGTAAATTTAATAACCTGGCATTAGATTAAATAAATTGACATTATCTCCACAGTGTCAGTGCGAATTAAGTCAGTGAATATTTTAGTCAAGCTTAATAATGAAATGAAATTATTGTTAACATATTCAATACTGCCAGTTATTAATTTTAAATGAATGAATAATTATAAAATTAAACGTTAATTTTATCTGACCTCTGGTATTAATAATTACCGATTATTAATTACATATTATTAATAACCTATTATAAATTACCTATTATAAATATTCATTAATTATTTATTATTATTTTTCTATCACCATTTTTTTTAATAAACTTGAATTTATTACTGAATATTTATACAGTATTTACTGACCATTGATTGATTAAAATACTGACATGATAATTAGTTACAAAATCGGAATCTTAAAAATTGGTTAAACCTGATAACCTATATTTTATTTACGCTTAAATTTTAAAATTCCAAATCTATACTATCTAACATAAGAAAATCAAATTATAAAATTATCGATGTTGATGAATTTTCACTGTGAAAGCCTTTGGGGGGTGAATCATTCAGTCCTGCACTAGCTCCAAAAAAAGATCAGTTCCTCCCTTCTCGCGGGGCAGTCACGCGAGCCGCGCGTTATATCCCCGAACATATTGCTTTTACTCCTGCCAATATTTTTCTTTGGGTCGCTTCAATTCAGATTCGTTCTCCGCCCCCCGGCGAATTTGGGTTACAGTGGCGGCCCCAAAGTGATAACGTCTGATCTCTTCTCATTCCATTTTTTTTTTTTTTTTTTTTTATTATGTAAACGCATGCAGGAGAGCACAACCGGTCAAGACCAGTGCACTCTATGACACTCAGCCAGGGAGGCTGGACGCTGCATGCGGGAAACGTGTGTTGTGTTCGTGTTTGTGTGTGGGTTGGGGAGATTGCAAGTGTATATTTATCTGTTTCTTGCAGAGATCCAGATTGTAGGAAGGAGGAAACACAGACGCTGGAAGAGCATTCCATAGCTTACCGGTGGCATTAAGGAAGGAACTTTGGAAGCTGCCAGTTCTTGGTCGACATATATTAACCGTGTATGGATGTTCGGCAAGTGTAAGACGAGTTTGTCGGCTGTGAGTGGGTGCAGGAGGAATTAGTTCTTTAAGTTCCGAAGAGCAGCGACCGTGGTAATAACGGTAGAAAAGACTAAGAGAACCAACCTTACGTCTGTGTTCCATTGATTGTAGATTTTACACCTCTTAAGGTTATATTTCGAATCTTCCCCACCACAGCTAAAATCAATATCGGTTGTGTCATTAGAATTCAGCAATATGTATAATGTTAAAAGCATGTTGAATAAAACAACTTTTTGAATTGTTAAATGCATGCCAAAATAGAAAATAATTGTTATCCTTGAAGAGTCATGGTATCAGTAATTTTTTTTCAATTCTAAGCTGTTTTTTTACACAATATAAGAAAAATATTTATTTTACTTAAGATGGTTAAAAAAAAATCTTACAATTTGAACATATCAGGCATATCGACAAAAGATAATCTTGTATCAAATTGAAACCCTGTGTTTATTAGTTCAATCTCATGAAACTTCCAGACGATTAAAAAGGCTGCAAACATATTTCTACACGCACCAACCAGCTTAGAAGTTTCCTAACTTTATTTTTAAATTATTTCTTTTTCATAAACTAATCCTTCCCTCATAAACTTCTAAATGAGAGAAATGATTTTCAATAAATAATTATAATAAAAAAACAAAATGAATATAATAATAATAAATAAATAAAATATCACCAAGATATCACGATCTTTTTTCCCCTGAAACTATCGGCATTTTCTCCAAAACGGATTTTTTCATAAGTTGTAGATCACCAAGATGATATCGGAGGTTCAAAACCATTAGAAGATGCTTTTCTAAGTGAGTAAAAAGGTTGTATCCGCCTCTGGTAGTACGAGGGCTATTTTTGCAAAGTTAACCAGAGTCTACCCTGTTGAACCAATCGTCTCACGGAACGTTGGTTTCGCAGGCGATTAATGAGTTTTTCTGTATACATTGATACGTCGAATAAAAAGCCCATCTACTTGTGTGCTACCTGATTTTCAGTTGCTTTGCTGTGAATTTTTTCAAGCCGAACAAATGTATACAATACATTATTACACCCCTTGAGCACAACAATAAATGGGTGAAACCCAAAAATTCTATATTTCGCTTACACTTGAATTAATTTGATTTTTACGAAATATTGTATTGACTCCATGATCAAGCCTCTAGCTAGACTTCTTGATAATCTCATATAAGATATGAAACAATATCAATTAAAATACCATTTATAATTATTCTTTAATTTTATAATTGCAGTACAATTCAAGATTAACATTCGTATTGAGTTTTTTGAATTGCACGCAGAATTATTGAACGAAAAAAGAGTTAATAAATCATTTGAAAACGTAAATGCTTGCTACTTTTTATTCTTTGTACAAAAATACTATTTTATATTCCATTATGACGTTAATATAGAAGTATATAATATTCTGATTGAGTCAATGAAATGGTAAATACTCGTGCTTTCAAGACTGGTAGTGTCCAATGGAAATTGTACAAATGTACAAGAGAACACGAACTAGCTGCACAGTTCTTAGTACCTCGAAAAACCACTGAACAGAGTTGATAATGTTCAACGGTTCTCGCTCGAATAATTTCACTAAGTATCTAAATGTATCGAACTGAGCTCGAGAGTTCGTTTTACAAAATTGTTTCAGTAAAGTACACGGCGGTCGCTTTGTATTCTTGAAATTCAGCCAAAACTCTTTTCGATTCTCATCAATATTCATAACGGAAATTATTTTCAAAGTGGTTTGAATACGAAAATCGCAAGACATTGCAAGATTTTCTGTCACCCATATTTTTGTCGGAAATGTAACGTAAATATTTGGTAACATATTTTAAAAAGCAAGCCTTTGCCGAAATAAGAAACGGAAAAAAGGAACTTCTCCGGAATACTAATATTTGCCAACAATTAAATACGTTTTCACAAATTTCATATGGTGCAATATGAACTTAACGCGTAATAAAATAATATCGTTTACTAATTGTATGCCCATATCAATAAATTATTATTAATACAACAATTTATAAAATATTTATCGATAGTTATTATTCGGTCAGTCTTTTAATTAAAACTGATGCTAAACGAAAGTTATCCCGCCAATACCACCTAGATTCTTGTAAAAATTTATTATGTGAGAATGCATATGTTAAATAGTTACTGTCTAGAATTCACATACTCGAATAAGATTTTTCCACCACGTTTTTTTTTTTGTTATTCTTCTGTATGTGTTTACGTACACAAAAATGGAAAGTAAATGTGAGGTAATTAAATGTTCCATATGGCTGCATTGGTTTTTGGTGAGATGGCAAGATTCAAAGCTGTTTTAAAGTATGGAGACAATATAGGCGTTGTATAATCGGAACTTTATTTTGATCAAGTATAGCTGTGAGTCGCAGACAATGCGCAATACATTTTTTAAATTCCATTTGTCGCTTGCATGCAACTATATAAATCATGAATTCTTTTACAGTACAACAAAAAAGTATTTTATCGTTATTCGTATGCGGACAAAAAAAGAGAGAGTAGAGAAGTCTGATTCGGATATAGTAGAGAAAACAAGTGGAGGAGAGCTAGGGCCATGCCTCATCCAAGAGCGATCCTGGACGGAAGACAGAAATCGGATGGCCCCGCTTACAGTGTTACGATCGCCTATCCTTTATCCCGCACCTCGCACTATCTCAACGTCCGCCGAACCACCTTCCTGTCATCTGTCTTTTCTCCACGATTAGATTTTCATACAGTCCACAGGCGAACGTTCTGGAAGCTCGGCAATAAAGCGGTTAGTCATCTAACGCCGGCGCGATAAGTTCGATCGTGAAAGCTGCAGTATTTTTAAATGCCTTTGTGGAAATACTAAAGCTTTACGTGGAATGTATTTGCTGATTCAAATGGTAGCTGCATTGATAGATCCATTTATTTTATTTCGGACTGTTTGCTTTCTGCTCAACGTACTGTGGCGTTTTATTTGTGAAACGGAACACGATATGGAACAGATAACGAAATCTTGATGATGTTAGATAAATCATCTAGTTGTGTATTATTTTTTAATGAAAAGTGATTTATTTAATTACTTACAAACGAATACAGTCACAATGCAGCCCAAGAAATGAGTTTATGAATACAATTACCACAACTTTCTATCTGAAATTTTCAGTAACGTAGTAACGTCATTTGAGAATGACATATCAAGGAATGTGTCACTAAAAATATATGAAAAAATGACAAATTTATACTAAAAAAGCATTTCAATCAAAATATTAAAACTATTAAATATAAGGAATTATTCAAAGAATAATTGGGCGAAAAATACAGTTTGATAAAAAAATGCTTCCTGGTCACTTTTTTAGTCTGGCGATTATCATATTGTCAAGTGATAAAAATTACGTAATTATTACTGTTATAACCATAGATGTTTAATCTAGAAAATGAATTATTTTCTAATTAATCAAACATAAATGTCATCAACGACTTTTTAGTATTTGGAAGTAAATTATTTTGATGAAAAATATTTTCATTATTTGTGTAATCAAAAACAAAAACATTTGATATTAAAATATTATTGACGTATTACTTAAACGTAATAAATTATGTTATTGTTTATCGACATATAAATTAAATAATTAACATAATTTTTTTATAATGTCCAAGCAAAGTTCGTTATTTAATTGAAAAATGTCGAGTTTTTAAATATATATTTTAAAGAATATTTAAGTTTTTTGTGTTAACGTTATGAATTTTCCAATTAACGTTGATGGAATGGCTTTAAATATTTTTTATTTAATATTGAAATTAAATTTCGATTAATTTTTTATAGAATTACTCGTACAAACGGCTGAAAAGCACCTGGAAATGTGAAATTATTTACGGTTGTGATTTTGTAGAAATTTTTACCCTCTCGTCCCCTGAAATGAGCAGCCTTTATTTGTTCAGGACTTGAATAAGTTTAATAAAATTGTCAAGAGCATGCGACGGTACACGCGGGCGCTGTTTGACCTAACAAGCAATATTGTGATTATGTTTATATAATAATATTCTTGTTTACTCTAGACCGGGAAATATTTTTATTTCAATTTAAAAAAAACAACAAAATTCTTGGAACGAAATGAGTAATTAATTCTATATAGAAAATTTTAATATTCACTTATTAAAAAATGTTAGTCAACTAATATTTCAGCATATTTCTAATAAAACGTGTACTGCTGAAGATTGTGTAAGCTGAGTTAAAGGCATTTCATTGAATACATGAGTATTTCATACCTTGTTTTAATATAGATCACATTAAGTATTGTTTCACTTGATGTAAGACTGTAGTTTCGCGATCTATGACAGCTTCTTGGTAAAGTGGAAAAGCGTCAAATTGAATGCTAAAAATATAAAAAAATCATTAAAGGAATTTTGATTATGTTGAAATTTTATCGGTTTAAGTTTTAGTGTTGTGGCCAAAAGTTTGATAAATTTGATTAAGATATCAACTTTAATATATTCAACCAAGCCGGTGGCACTCGGTTATAACATGCGGTGACCCATCCAAATTTTGGTGCGCGCTTAATGTTGCCTAATTTCAGTAATCTACAAGAACAACGTTTATGATGTACTGTTGTAGCTGGATCGCAACTCATTCAGTGATTTATAAGAATGATATATATATATTTTATGATGTATTGCTTCATCATCATCAGCCTGTGTCCATCCACTGTGTACCTGCATCCTCTTCGATCCTCTGTCTTTATAATCCTGTCCACTCCCTATTCTTTTTATGTTGTTAGGCCATTTTGCAGAGGGTTGGTCAATGTTTCGTTTGTCGTGTATTGCTTAAATAAATAAAATGAATATATAAAATAATTTAAGCTGTGCCAGTAATGTGGTATCAGTTGAATGTCAGTGGTGGAGTTGTAACCCGACTTGGCGGCGGTCGGGCCGCAATAATTAGCGCAAGAAATGTAAGCCGCGACTAATACAAACACCGAGTAGCGCTCGACTGCGAGTCGCGCAATCCATAGAGTGTGTACGGGGATGTACGAGTATATTGTGCTTGTATTATACCGGGGAAAGCACTGGAGAATTACGCATACGTGCAGGGGATGAGAGTACCAACTTGAGAGCAATAATAATTAATCATTTATTACGCATATGTCAGGGTGAGAATAGTCAAAGTGTAGCACGAGAAACTAACAACACATCATATTTGAGAAGCGGTGGAAACATTAATCGAAAAATAAGCAATCATAATACATTATTTCTTATACAAGTATTTTCTATTTGGCCCGTCAACAGCCAGTTCCTTAGCATTGTTCCACGTTAGAACCTTCATATATTGGTATCAGCGAAAACCTCGATAAACAATCTTTCATCTCGTATTTTTGTTCGCTCGACGGACTTGCATGTGTATACCATATTGGCATTTTGACAAGTCCGGTCACGGGTGTGACGTAAGTTATGTACATGGCTGCTGTGTTTAGTGCGCCATTAATTCAGTAGATCGCCACTTGTGGCCCACTACGAGCGCTCTTAGTGGCCAGTAGTTGTCCCCCGACCGCGACGAGTGTCGTATCGACTGAAGCCATTCCGCCCGGGGCGGAAGTTTGTCAAGTTTAACTTATATATATGTGCTTCTGAAGAAGTCTGTGTGTTGTTTATCTGCTCCTCATCCTGCCAACACGCGATTCAATAACAATCCTAGAGAGGATGATGTTAATATAAATAAAGCCATTTTTTAAAATTTCATATCTATTCCATCATAAGCATATGGTAACCAAAAATTGCTCCCATTCAGTTCTCTCAGTTGCTACTATTGATGCTACATTCAATGAAATTTCTGCATCTGAATTATAATTATACAGTTTACCAAGAATACACTTTGAATACATATACGTTATTGCCGTTATCATCAATAAATAAGCATTTTATACTGAAGTACCCATATCTTCGGGTCTCTACTTAGAACTGTATCTTACTTAGAAGTTTATCGGGAACCACATATGTTCTCAATGGACCTCATGTGGTCAGTTTTCTTGAAACAAAGCATGGACAGTGGCAATTGATATAACTGAGTAGCAATAATTTATGGTATCTTTATATTTCATATATAGAGCGGATATGGAACGAAGAATGACAATTTTTACTGGGGGTAAAGCTCTAAAATTTGTCATATTAAGCGTAAATTCGTATAAAGGTTAAAATAAATAGAGTAAAATAGGTAACCTGCTAGGAAATATATCGAACAATTCGTTTCTTCGCGAGGCAATCTCGATAAGTTAACATGCCCACATTGAGACAGCCAGTAAAGTTAAGTGCGCCACTCGTAGCGGTACAAGCACTGCTGTTTAATAGGGAAACTGTTGCAAAGAGCAATTATCGATAGTCGCAATACTCACTGTGCGACAATTTCTAAGCTAGATCGCTCAATCCCCGTACAATAATCCAGGGCTGATTGCTGAGTCGGCTAGTAAATGGTCCCGGTGGGTGATGGTCTTTGCAGTGAATAAGCTGGCAAATAGAGTGCAGGTGACACAGACATGTCACGAACAGAGATTCTGCTTAGCAGATGACCGTTTCTGATGTATTTATACTAAATACGTAAAAAAGTTATGAGACTGAATATTTGTGAAAGTTTTTTTTTTCATTTATTTTCGAGAAAACGTGTACAATTTGATAACTTATAAATCATGACATTCTGATCCAAATTCGTATTCGTAAAATTTTCAGTAGATATTGTCACTATATACTGCCACCACTCCCATTGCCATTATCCATGCCTTGTCCCAAGACATCTCTGTAGCCGAAGGTCCACTTGTGAATGTATATGGCTTCCGTCAACCTCCAGGGTAGGATCTTTTAGCGACACTCCGAGCATGAATCTCTCCATAGCACGCTGGGAGACTTTTATTTTATGGGTAAAACATGCTGTCAGATTCCACGTCTCTGCGCCATAAGTTAATACAGGAGGATGCATTGGTTAAACGCCTAAGTTTTAAGAGATTGCGGAATATTTGCTTTAAAAATGTACTTTAGTTTTCCAAATGCTGCCCATCCCAGTTGTATACGCCTATCGATTTCTTTTGAGAAGTTACTTCGCCCTAGTTGTATTACTTGTCCCAGGTAGGTATAGTCGTTTACAACATCTATTTATATTCCTCCAATGGAAAAAGGGTGAAAGGAAATAATACAAAATAAAAAAAAAATTTGCACAGGTGCAATGAAATAATGCAATAACTGGCATATATAAAAATACTTTGTATCATACTTCATGATGTCATATGCTGCATATACGACTGCAATACATAAACATACAAAATACGTAAAGTTTAATATCCGAGTCTGCAACAATAAACGTATTAATTGCTAGTCATGTTATGATAGCACACAATAATATGATTAACCCAACGCACCCAGAGCTTTTCACTGTTTTTGTCCTAAAAAGACTGCTCAATATATCCAAAACAATACGTGGTAAACAACAGTCTTCGGCTATTTGACGAAAAACACGCTTACAATGTGATATTGTCGTTGGTAGAAATAATTTATGCATTACTATATTGTGGAATATATCCGATGTACTTCACAAAAATAAAGACAGTTTCGTTTTTTAACACTCTTTGTGGAATAGAGTTATGAAATATAAAAATAATCGCGATATTGCCATTCTATAAATATATATGTACTCGTAATATATATTGATGCATTCCTTAATATATATTATTGTGCGACGAAATGGAAATGTGGAATGTGCATTGTACAGTTCAAAAGGAGAAAAAAATTATACCATATTCGCAGATTAAATCATGAATTTAATTAAATATCTTATAAAATTCGAAATGACCGCATTCAACAAGTCATGTAAATATCATACTACTACTCTCCAGTTTTCCCGTATGTTAACAAAACTGTAGCTATATTTTGTCGTCTTCTATAATATACGTGACAGATAGTCTAACTATACAAATATTATAAATTGTGCTATCGTATAAATAACGCATAATACATATCATTAAAGTACGTCGGGGTAAAGTTATAGTAGGCACTCCAGTTTGGGGTCATAATAATTAGCGTAAGAAATGTAAGTCTCGGCAAGTGTACGGAGAAATGCCGCCCCATTCGCAATAACGTATGGGGCGCTGAGGGTAGAGTGACTAATGCACCCTCGAACACGAACCAACCCTGGTTATGTTGGTATGAAGACCACCTCCTACCAGCCCCTCAACCTAAAGGGTGAGCTATCAGAACCTGCGCCAGATGCGGTGGGGATTCATGCGTATAACGAAAAAATCTTAATTAAATTACGCGCAATTCTGTTAGTTAAGAGTTGAACGCAACTGTAATAACATTCAGAATTTCACTCTTTTTTTTTCTAGTTTCAATTTTTTGCATACGTATAACTGAACCTGTTGTGGTGCGTTCGATAAATCCTTTGTTAAATTTCTATTTTCTTGCGTATTGCATGCACGAACACGACTGTTTTACTCAAAGATAAAATTTATTTAACCATTACTAACTTACACTTTGAGAATTTTATAACTAGATCAAAAGATATTTAAATGCGGTCTAGTATTATATTACAATATCTACTCCACCTTGTAAAAATTCATTTAACTTTAATCTACGAGTGTATTTGAATATTCTATCATATTATTAGTATCTTTCAAAAAAGTTAGGAATAAACGAACTGTCTATGACTTTAACACATAGATAAATAAAATACTAAAAAGTATACATGAATCAGTTAGTTTCTATTGTGTTTTTTATATTACCGTATAATGTCAGAAATTAATATTATAGTATTGTGAGGAATATCGCGGTAAGGTAGCGGTCAAAACCTTTCATAGTATAGTCAATCAAGAAACGATGTTGGACCTGGTTAATTAATGCACTTAAGATACAACAGGAGTGCATGAATTACAATAAATTTTTCTTCAGACCCCAGGCTCGCACCTTCCTAGAAAGCCAGACCTTGTGGCGGCAGTTCGTGACGACCAAGTCTTCCAGTTAAAGGAGCAGACATGCTAATACGTTAATTATGATTTTTTATGTTTTGTCTACATTTGCTTGGTTATTTTTGTTTAACCTTACAAATTAATTATTTATTTATTTTAGTGGCTAATATGTACTGATTTGTAGTGATTCTGTCAAGAAGAAAATGTACTCGTATATATGATTAAGGGACGGATTTTATTGAATCCGTAGATAATTTAACACGATAAGTTTGATTGATTGCGATGTGAGTCATTAATAATCGGGGCGGTTAAATTTAATTGGATTTCAGAGAATTCAGCGGATATTGATCTTTCGCAGTTGTGCTCTCACCTCTTGAAATATTGAATTTTGCGATTCGCGAATATTTCATGGAATTGTTCAGCATCAGTGAACTGAAATCTGGATTCATTATTATTATTTTAAATATTTGCAAATCATAATTTGCAAGTTGGCTGAGTTCTACAGAGCAAATTAAATTTCAGTTGAAATTTTGCATAGTATTATAATAACTATTGATTATAAGAACATCCGAGTAGAATTACCGGGTTATACGTTTTTTTAATCATTTGTCAATGTCGACTGAAACTAAAATTTAAGTATACTTCATTGGTACTTCGATCATATAATAATTATAAAGAGTCAAAGCCAATTCCACAACTTCTTTCTGAAAAACCTCACTCTGAAGCTGCAGATTTTATATTTTTGTGTTCCACAAAATACCAAGAAATTATATACTGAAATTTATTATTCCTTTCAAGCAAACCAATCACTCATCATTTTTAATGATTATTTTTCTGTTGAATACTCAGTACCGTAATTTTCTAGAATATTTTTTGCATACCAGTTATATTATTCTGAAGCTGTTTGCTGAATGAAATCATATGTAAATAATAACAGATATACCAGAAGTCATTTTTATCAGAATTATTTTTACAGGTAAATAATGTTTATTTAAGTATCGCTTTGAAAAAGTGTCTATTTAATAGCGATTTTTTATTAGAGTTTGCAAAAATGGCTTTTCAATGACTTTTTTATTAATTGCGTCAGTAAAAAGGTCTTGTTTTAAAAGATTTGATCTCCAGGAAGACCACATTTATGATTGCGTGACGGATAGATGTCCAGAAACAGACTACAAGTAATGTAGGAAGCAGTCCTAGAGAAAACATAAAAAATAAGAAGTAAATGTACGGTTAAATTAATGCTCTGAAAATTAAGATTAAACTGTTAATAGTTGCCAGTTGCACTGATACTTAACTACGCTACAGGCTCGAATACTTTACATTGTAACATCTCGGACAGTAATGTGCGACAAAATGCAAAATGCACACGAGAGGTAAAATTCATTTAATTTCGCTCGCGCATGCTCGCACGTGAATATTTCAAATGTGACGAGCTTAGAACAGTCTGCACTTTCTATGCACGGTCTGCCGACTTCATCATCAGAAGATGCATCACTGCCCTTCCATCTGCGCACTTCTCATGTAAACACAAGAGCTACTACCATACACTAGCATAGCTTTTTTTTCTTGGTACAGAAAACTTATTATTTATTAAAATATTCTAAAATGTAAAAATGACAAACGACAATGGCACTCTGTGAGTGCTATTCTCGTTTAATCACTTAAGTTAAGCAAAATTGGAAGGCGACTAAAACTTGCACGCGTTACCAGCTGTTGCTAACCGCGTATCGTTGTTTGAGATGCGACTAACTTTAGAACCATATGTCTAGACAGCGGTAGTTTCAGATTGATCACTAGATTTTCTTAAAAGCGATGGTTAACAAATACCCTAAATATGTTTTGCATACTATAGCTGCTGTATCTTCAATACTCCAGGCTTTCACCTTCGATCGTCGTCAGGAACCGTGTATGTTTTAGTAGATCTTTGAATGCATAGATGTTTTGGAAAAAGACATGCATGATACCAGCTGACAAAACTATTTGGTGGCAATTTGTGGCAAACTTGTGTTCATGATTAATATTTACTAGTACATATTATCTATTTAAAAACATACACACAACGCACAAGGAAACAAACATACAAAAAATATATAAGACCTGAAGAAAAACACGCAGTACGTCAATGCATATTGGAACTGAAGAATATTTCATTGATCGCGAAACTGCAGTCTTCCATCAAGTAAAACTGTACTCAATGTAATGCATTTTATAATACGAAAAGAAATTCTTATATAAACAAATAATAAATTATTTTATAATATATTGATTAATATATAATATTTACATGACATTTGAATATACTCGTACCGAAATTGTATTCATTGCACGCAACACTTACCAATGAACCATTCGACAATTATTCGAGACAAATGATTAACGAAAGCCCTGCTATTCACTTTTATTTTAACAATTATTTATAAAATAACTGATACATAGTTACTTATATGTAAATGTTTTTTCATACATTTGTCATAAAATTGATATTTTTATGGAAACTTCGGAGTACGTTATACCTCAAAATTGTGACTAAAAATAAATAAAATATAATAATAACTATAACTAGAGAAATACTTGGCTTCAAAAGACGCTTTGTTAAGAACGCTGATGTTATTATAAAAATAAGAAGAGTGATTAGCAATACCCAGAATCTCTTCATTGTAAGATTTTATCGAATTGCAGAAAGATACATTATTAAATGTCTACTGATTTTACCAATAATTTGGAATCTAATCATACATTCTTAGTACTAATTTAATTAATCCATGAAAGTGTAAAGAAAATCATTTGTAGTTTGAAATTGGGATGAAAATTTATTTCGACGTCAATATTACGAGAATTTTTTGATAGCACAAGTTTTAAGAGAAGAAATATACGATGAAATTCAGGTAATAAAATTCAATTTACAAGAGATATATTGGAGTTTTGTGTTGCTATGCAAGATTTTGTTGCTGCAAACCAATCCACCGGATTGATACTACGAAGAAAATGTTGTTTATATTAAGTGATGTCGAAATAAGTGCTGAAACTGTTACCGACTGCTGTACTTTATGGATGTGTTCTTGATGTACTTTGCCAGATGGCATTAGTGCAGAGTTATCTTGTCCTTTAATTGTGATTCTAGATGGGTGAGTGAACCGATGAAAATCCAATGGAATTAAATGAACGACGAAGACTAAAACTATCATTCAAGAAATTAAAATATATACACTTAGGACAAAATAACCTGTTTTTACTTCAAGCTATCAGATTTAAAATGTATTTCGAAAGAGACGAAGTGTTTGTTTTGTACAAAAAAATTATATCAACACTTTATTTAAAAATGCTTTTTTTTCCATTTATTAACCATTTATTACCACATTTTTTTTATCTAATTATGATTACTTAAAAACTGACGTCAGTTAATGTAAATCATTGAGTAAATATCCACAGTTTGTGTTATAAATGCAACTAATTTTACTAGTCGTATTTAACTCAATTAATAAGCAGTAATTCAAGTCAATAATAAATAATGAAAAAATTAAGGAAAAAATATTTCTTTGGCAGTAGAAAAATATCAATCAGCAGTAGATAAATAATAAATTGGCAGAATATAACTTATGAATAATATTAATAATAGGTAAGGTTAAGTTAGGTTTACATTTGTGTTGATTATATGTGTTAAATATTCATTAATTTAACATTAATTTGAACAAAAATTGAATATATTAAATGCCATTTTAATTTTATAACTAACCACAATCATATTGAAAAAGTGGATACTTACAATTTATTTAGTATTCTGCCGATTATTTTTATTTACTTCCAATTGATTTTACTTACTACCAAAACCTAGAATTTATGACATTTTATTTTTTTATTAATTAATCATTTAAAAAATTAGTTACAGAAAAAAGAAATATGGGCCTATAATAAATAACTCTGAATGTTGTGCAACTGACGATAGTGGATTAATACTAAATAACCAAAGCTTTCATAATCTATAAAATAATATCTTTGAGCCACCCACTGATGACCTTTCGTCACCGTTGTTTACAATGATAAAATTCACTGCAGGTGCAAAGACTAAATGTGTTGTTTCTTCGACTGAAAACAGACTGAATTATTTTAGAACGGTGTAATCAAGTAATCGAATAATACCTTTATCAAATTACATATCAGCTCTTTAAGTTGATCGTGTGGTCACCAAAAATCACCTTCATTTAACTCATTCACACTTAATTAATTATATTTTTTGCGTGTTTTGTTGTTTCCGTAGTAGAAGTATTGGCCGGCATTGTAATTAACCGTTTCTAGGGGGGAACCACGCGTAGGTTCCTTCTTTGCTCCCTCGGATCACCCCGAAAGAGGACCTAGCACCTGGATACGATATTTATCCAAAATAGTGGAATATCGATCTTCATTCCTCTCGGTCCTCCGCAACCCTTTTCAGCTCAGCATAAGCGCTACAATTCATGTCCTCGAATATTTGCTGCAAATACTCCCGTCTAGGGCGCCCCTTTACAAGAATGAAGATCGAGATGCAAGATTCTGTTGCTGCAAACCAATCCACCGGATTGATACTACTACTACAAAGAAGAAGTGGAATATATGGAGGTTCAGATATAAATAAAATAATATTTAGAATTTATCCCGCAATATATTTGTAGACGAAATGTTTCGACCACGTCGAATGGCCATTTTTAAGTCTTGATTTTGATTTTTGACCGGAGTATGCCAGACAAGGACACAAACGAAAGCCTGGTAGTTTTACAGCGGGCCGACTGAATGTGACTGCGGCGTGGAGCAGACCCTGTCCGACTTCTAGAGTGTGCGCTGTGTCCGAGTAGCTGCACCCAGGTGGACCTGATGATGGCCGGGAGTAATGCCATCGAGTTCTGAGCAGACAAGATCTGATCCTGATACTTCCGACACGATTATTATATACTTAATTCTAAGAATCGATTACATAGTTCAGTTCCTAGAATCGTCACTGTGTTAATACTGTTATATTTACAACGAAAACCTGAGTTTGCTAAATATATATATATATTTGAACATTTGTAAATTAGTTGAATATTTTGTCACTTTTGGTTTTAAAAGTCAGTTCAAGTCTGAGATGAACGTCATGAATAGAAACGTATATTTCAGAAGATAAACATCGCAGGGATGCATTGGCTTAGATTGTATTGTGCAAGTGAAAGAGAAACAGGTTTATAAGATTACCAGTTGTAAGTGAGGGATGGCGCTGTGCGGCGAGTGTCTGTACATAATGGCTGTGCAACAATCCTTTGTCGGGCAATTGTGTTTGTGCGGGAATATGCATCAATTAATCCGGCCGTTGTCACAGTGTCGTTAATTGAAGCTGAAACAAGGCGGCGTCGACTTGATGAGAGAGCTGTGGTCGATGTTTGATGGCGATATTGCGGTGCGATGCTCGCTGCGCTTGAAGAACCACCGGAAATTACTAAAATAATAAAAATTATCATTGTTTAGTATAATTTCATAGTAGAAACTGCTTCCCTTAATTTAAAAAAAATTAAAAGAACTTTAATTTCAATAAGAATCCACCAAGAATACATTTAACATAATTTAATTGTCTGATACAGTAAATGTTGTATAACGTATGCATATCGAAAATATACTGGTTGATCTTCAATGTGTATTACATGTTTTTTTGCATATTTGAAAAACACCGCAAATTACCGTTTTCAGTTCTATGAGCTCATATTGTCTATGAGTCATTGCATAATACCTGTATCCCGGAGGCCCAAATGGGAACATATATGGTTCCCGGAAGCTTCGAGGGCAAGAGGCTGAGAACTTGCATAGACTGCGGCTGTAGTATCAGAGAAATATTTGGGTGTTAGATTATCAGGATATCTTTTGGGAGATCAGATGATAAGCCCAACGATTCCGAGACCTGGATTTTTTTTGTCCTTGTGGAGTGGCTCAACTCTACCGGGGGCATGTAAAGAGCTAAGATTTTATTAAATCGATTTAAGAAAATCAAGCTTTTTGGGGATTTGAACCGAAGGCGTCTGAGTGAGAAACAAACGCTTTAACCACTGGATTATGTCGCCCGGCACTTGAAAACATTATTTATAATGCATAACTTAAATTTAAAAAATTAACAAAAATAAAGATATAAATAAGATTTAACTTCCCTCTTGTTGATCGTTTTAATCCAGAATTGATTCCTTTCAATAGATAATTTCCACAGAAATTTCTATGATATTATCATCATTGTCATTAGCCTATATCTATGTAAGTCTCTCCCATAAGTCTCCAACCCTCTCGATCATCTACTTCCTGCAATCAGCCTCCTCCCGATATTTTTCTGATTTTGTTAGACCAATCTTCCTTTTGTTAGTTCTTGGGCGCCACTGTGTACACTGATACGGCGTACCTTTAAATTATGTTTAATGGATAACAAAATGTGAAGTTTTGTGAAAATTACTTCAAGTTTGATATTTCATTACAGAGAATTGTAAGATAGTTATTTCCTGATATCTTTGACATTCTCTTTCGCTGCTACGCTCTGCACTCCTCGGTTAAACACTCGGTGAAATATTAGCTACAATCACAGTTTATTTTATAAGATTGTTAATCGTATTATAAAATATAAAGTATCAAAAAAATTACATAAACATATATGATACGTTTAATATGTAGCATACATGGCAGTTGTTATAAACTATATGTGTATTCTGTATTGTTAAATGAATTAATTTATGCACGAATATTTTGTGACACCGATAATATACTTGTTTGGTATACCCTTAAGGTTTCGACTAAATTATTAAATTTATCAGGTTAGGTTAACCCATCAAAGACACAAGCCTGCTGTTTCCACCTTAGAAACAGGGAAGCTAACAGAAAGCTTCGTGTCACGTGGGAAGGTAGAGTACTGGAACATAGCGACCATCGAAAATACCTCGGAGTCACTCTAGATCGCACCCTCACCTTCAGGCGTCATTGCAGCAACACCAAACAGAAAGTTGCAACAAGGAACAACCTCATCCGCAAACTGACCAACACTCACTGGGGAGCCCAACCACCCCTTCTTCGTACCTCAGCTTTAGCACTTTGTTTCTCAGCCGGAGAATATGCGGCACCAGTGTGGGGTCGATCAGCCCACTGTAATCAAGTGGATACTGCCCTTAATGATGCATGCAGAGTCGTCACAGGCTGCCTCAAACCAACACCTATTTCTAAACTATACCCCTTGGCTGGTATCGCACCACCGAACATAAGACGCAAAGTCATATGCGCCGAAGAAATGCGTAAAGCAATCAACCAACCGTCCCACTGCTTGTATAATCAGATACCCCCAACACCAAGATTGAAGTCTCGAAGCAGCTTTCTGAAATCCACACCACCTCTCACATCCGGCCCTGAATATGAGAGACTCCAACTCTGGCAACAAATCGCACCAGAGGATTTCATTACTCCAAAGGAAGGCCTCCCAACTGGCAAGAGCCTTGACTGGCCGACCTGGAAATCCCTAAACAGATTGAGATCCGGAGTTGGTAGGACAAAGGACAACCTTGAGTGGTGGGGAATGCTTCGGCAGGGAGAGAAACTATTGTGCGACTGTGGAGACCTACAAACCGCCTCACACCTACGATGCTGCTCCATGTGCCCAACAAGTTGCACATCTCAGGACCTAATGCTGGGCAACACACGAGCTATCGATGTTGCCAGATATTGGGAAAAAATAATTTGACGTCGCTGACACGAAGAAGAAGAAGAATTTATCAGGTGGGAAAATAAGCTTAGTGCTCAACGTCAGGAGCACTGAACTAATCATGCTTCATATTCGGTTAACGGTTTGAACCCTTATGATCACCGTTTCTTTTTTTCTTATCTGTCGATAAGAAAATAAATACATAAATTGGTACATGCTTTAGATTTGTTTGTGAATTAATCATTAAATATTCCTATAAATTTTCATCGCTATACGTAAAAGTAATATTAAAATAAAAACTTTCTGAAAAATGATGTAATAATATATTTTTTAACTTAAGTTATGTGATATTGTAATACGAAATGTGTTTGTTTAATCGTTTAGTAACTGTTTTGAGAATGCTCAACATTGTTAATAAGTGAGAAAGATTTTTTGTTTATAAATTATGAATGATAATACAAAACTTTCGACTGAAATTTTTCTCTTTTCCGTGTAGCCGGAAGAACTATTTACCGCCATTTTTACATTTACAACATAATTTTGTCTAATTTTCTTTGTTTGCGAAAAAACTTTACGCGTTTAAATAATCTTTTTTCCCTCCTTCTCTCTTGTATTAAAGTATACCACGATGGTTTCCTTTGTCATTTTTATCCCAGTATAACACGGTATACTGATGTGTGAGCAGTGAAAATTGCAGAAATAAATAACATTTTTGATATATATATAATCTTGTCGGAAACAACAGGGTCAGATCCTGTCTGCCCAGAAGTGGGCGACGTCAATGGTGTTACTTCTGGCGATTATCAGGTCTTCCTGGGTTCCCACCTTCCAGAAGCATTTTTGATGAACTCACTGCTTTTAAATCTAAGAGTATTTTTATTTGAAAGTTGTACCTATCAAGCCATAAAGCGTCTACCACAAAAAAATGTTTTTTCATTCATGATAAAAATAAAGCCTCAAAACACTATCTTAATTTAATTGATTCATACGAAAATAAGTAGTTTATTTAACAAATAATACACCAACCGAATAATAATCTAACTTCAATTTATTGGAACAAAGAAACAAGTAATGTTGATTCACGTCAATCACACAGCATTATCTGTTTTTATTGCTGCTTATCTATACTCGAATAAATAATTCTTCCTGCACCCAGCCATAATTGACAGACTTGTTGTTTTCCGTGTTCTAAAAAATCAAACTTCTAGCTAATCAATACCTTACGATATTTTAGTGCAACAATTTATTTAAGAAAATTACTTGATATATGGTGCCTAAGACGCGTGAATAACTTACACGTGTGTTTTATGAATAAAGTATTGGATAGTAACAAAGAATTTGTATACCTTGGAAGTACGATCACCTGGGATGGCAGAACAAAAAGAGAAGTCAACAGTCGAATACATCAAGCAAGGCTAGCTTTCAATAAAAAAGCCAAAATTCTTGAGTCGAAGAATATTTCTTTAGGGCTCCGCAAGCAACTTGCCAAAACACTTGTTTGGAGCATCTTAATGTACGTCTGTGAGACATGGTGCTTATCTGAAAGTGATAAAAAAGACTAGAGGTTTTGAGATGTGGTCGTACAGAAGAATTCTCGGAATTTCCTGGATAGACCACGTCACGAACAATGAGGTTCTCAGAATAATCAAGGAAGATAGGCAACTAATAAGAACCATCTCAGAGAGGCGAGCCCGATGGATTGGTCACATCATGCGCCACGATGGTCTTCTTCACGATATTGTGGAGGGGATGGTTGAGGGTAGAAACTGAAGAGGGTGCCCTAGACGGGAGTATTTGCAGCAAGTATTCGAGGACATGAATTGTAGCGCTTATGCTGAGCTGAAAAGGGTTGCGGAGGACCGAGAAGAATGGAGATCGAGATGCAAGATTCTGTTGCTGCAAACCAATTCACCGGATTGATACTACGAAGAAGAAGAAGTAACATTAGAAGGTTTACCTTCTTTCGTGAAATTTACGACCCTTTGCTGTATGCTGCGTACAGGAAGGTGAACAGTGTTCATGAATGGATTAAAGTGATGCAAAAAAGCTTTGTAAGTATTTAAGTGCTTTTAAAAAACTTCATTAATGATTAAAATTGTATCGCAGAGGAAAGATTTATACAAGAAGAGTATAAAAAGCCTGTCATTGGGGATGCAAATATACGCATATAATAAAAAATAAATAAATTGTATCACTTGCTACTCTCGTTACTTATCTCTGATTTAGTGGCTTAATGTACGCCTCGCCGGTTCCTTTTCGGAAAATATAATACGATATGGTTTATCCCACCAAAAAGAACCTTGGAGGTTTCATCCTCATTTACATTTCGAGCAGTGAGCCTGTTTATTTTTACAGGCATCAATAAAATGACAAATTTAAGTTGCCATTTCAGCTTTTTCGGGATCCATCAGACTTGCAAAGTAGCGGATTTCGGATTTCGCGAATCAGAATTGAAAATATTTTCGAGAATTAAATTTAAATTCCTTGATACGAATTTCGCATGCAAATTGAACATTAACGTTTTTATGATTTTGGTATAATTATCGTTATTTAATATTCGTTTTTGTATGTGGAATCAATCCTATTGGTTTGTGTGGAATATTTCAATGATATGAACACACAAAGGAGAGAATCTGCAGGCTGGTTTATTCCTCCACATACTCTATGACACTTAACCGAATTGGCTCGATGCTTTTTGTGGAAAGTCACTGTTCAACGTAAGCTCCCGCATGAGTCTTCATAATTTTGATCCTCCGCATCCATCTTCTTTTGCTATTCTTTTAATGTCATCATATTACAGGGTGTTCGCCAATACTCCTTTTTCTAGTTCTTGGTCGCTACTCCTTCCAACACTTTTCTTCCCCATCGATCTTCATCTTTTCAAAAGATCCTCGTATCGTCAAATATGTCTTGAATGAACTGGTTGCGTACGAAGATTTATAAAGTAAGTGTAAATTATTATTATTTTATTCTTTTTTATTCCCAAATCCATTACGTATTTGGAACATATTCGTATGACCACCGCAAATTACTGACACTCAGTTCTGTCAGTTAAAATTGTCCTTACATTGTTCCAAGATATCTCTTCACCAAAAGTTACACTTCATATTTCAAATTCATAGCCTATTAACTAAAATTGGTGGAAGACGAATGTCATCCCGTGAAGACCACCCATTCATAGCAAATTCCTGTAATAATAAGGATGATGCGTGAATCTCCACATGCAGCGCTTAGCCATATGCACTATGATAAGCGTCATAGACTTCCACATATAAGACTTCAGAATTACTATCACCATCTGTCGGTATTCTCCTGTATAAACATAAAAAATAAAATTAAAAATAGCACTGCAAATTAAACATGACTCCAAACAACTTTCAGCCACGAAACCAGGAACTTTCGAAGAAATGTTATATGTAGTAACAGATGCGGCAACGCTTTGATCCAAGTCTTTTAACTCAATAAATAAAACTAGAACAATTTAATTCAGAAGTTTACAATATTAAAAACGTAGTTTATTAACCATTGAAAATAATCTGTGTGAGGCCATATTTTTTTCGCAAGTTATTATTAATATGTATTTTTGCTTTGTTTATCACATTTCATTTAATATAAAACATTCACTCACAAAACAAAATAAAATAATGTTCTACGCGAATGCTGAAAGGCAGGGGGAAAATAAAGCATTGCATTATATGTAACTTTTATTCCCCAGAAGTTTGGATTCAGCAGAAATGAAGAATACAGGTACAATGTTTATTTAAATGATTTAAAGTTCTGCTTTTATTTCACAAGTTGTATGAAACAACTGTCTGATATTGCAATACTGAAAGTGGCCTGCAGCACTACGGACTCCCCTGTGAAAACACACCGATTCAATATCCCCTCCGCTCCCTGAAAACTTGATAACTTGCACCGCCAATACAACGCCAATCCAGATAAGATACCAGAAACGTATTAATTTTAGATTGGCTTTAAAATAACAAATCGTTTTCCGGTCTTTTTCATTTTAAGCCCTCAAACTCAAATCTTGTTTAATATGTATAATATAAGAAGATTACATTAAAATATCATTAATTGTAAATAAATTAAGCTTTTTATCCACATACCATTTATTATCTTAAATACCTTGTAAATAACATCTTAGATCTTGGGATCTTGTAAGTTTTTTAAATTAAAAAAACTGTGTTTGTATTAACTTGAGTATATTGGTTATAATTTTAACGTACTTAAGAAAAAAGCAGTATTATTATCATATGAGTTATCTATATATATAAAAATGAATTTCCGTCTGTCTGTCTGTCTGTCTGTCTGTCTGTCTGTCTGTCTGTCTGTCTGTCTGTCTGTCTGTCTGTCTGTTTTTTTGTCTTTTATGCATTCCTATACCATTAATCCGACTACGATAAAACTTTGTCAAATTATTGCTCAGACTTAGACTTAGATGATAGGATACTCAAAATTTGATTTAATTACAAAAATTATTTGAATATTTACGTAAAACGTGTTTTCATACAAGACTATTATTGTAATACAGAACGGCCAATTTAGAACATTGTGTTTCCATAGCAACACCGTAAACAAAAATTCACTCACCTTAAGTTATTTTAAATAGGTATTTTAAGTAGGTACTAACGTAAGGTACTGAATATTTTGAAACAAAATTCGATTTTCGAATAAACTATTTCAATTTTTGAATTTTTGATGATTTTTTTGACATAGTTTTATATCGCATGAAAGAACGAATTAAAATAAATATTACGTATAAATTGTGTGTGATATACAAGAGAAAGAGTAATTTTGGAATTCCAATTGCTGGTAAGCTTCGAATAGTATTATATGATAATTTTAGAATTAATTTTAATTTAAAAAATTATAAATTAAAAATATTTAGTTTTGATTCACAATTTATTTTAATGTTTACATGTTTCGGCCTTCCTCAAGACAATCTTCAATAATGAAAAAATAAAAACAGGCCGTGGCTTATATAGGTATGGACAAGAGCCATTACACACATATTTATAGATTGTATATGTGTGCGGGTACAACAATTAAAAAAGGTTATTCTAAAAATGAATTGTTATGTGATTAGTTTTAATGTTTTAAGATATTATACAATAATAATTTTTTTGCTTTCAATTTAAAAAGATATTATACAATACTAGGTATTATAATTTTTTAATTAAATTAATTCTAAAATTATAATTATTTCACCAAGTATTGTCAGTTGATAACCTTAATGTAAGTATTATATCAATAAATTTATTTTTATTTTTCAAAAGTGAATTTCGAAATGTAACATTCACTGTGAAATCAATTATGCCACCCAAACGAAAAGCAATAGGTCAAGAGTACAACTCAAGCATGAACGAAAAGGGCATCTCGAGCTTCAGAAACAGTCGAGCAAAGGAGAGCAAGATTGGAAACAGATCGAGTACACGCTGCTCAAACCCGTTCATCTGGACAGATGAGCAACGGGAAGCAAGATTGGAAACAGATCAAGTACGCGTAGATCATACCAGACGTACTCTGCATGCTGATTTAAATCATAGTGCTTTCCATTACGATCCTAATTATGATTACAGTCTGCACCCAAGTATTGTTATTGGAATAATTGATAAATTATGCGTGTATTGTAGTGCCTTTAAATTTAAAAACGAAACACTAAGAATGTGTTGCACGAATAAAAAATTGAAATTGCCTGAATTACATTAACCACCCGAACCTTTATTAACGTTGGTATCGGGTGATACAGGTGAATCAAAACATTTCTTGACAAACATACGAAAGTACAATTCTTATCACTACCATTGCCGAACGCAAATCATTCCTCATCGTACAAATGGTCATGTTCAGCAAGTCTCAGAAACGCACCGATCGTACGATGGATTACAATATCCGATTTTATTATGGCAAGGAGAAGACGGATACCATTTCAACATCCCGTTGAGAAATCGACAAACAGATGAGGAAACGACTAAGAAAGTCAGTGCCATGAATTACTATTCATATCGATTGATGATTCGTGAAAACGCTGAAAATCATATCCTAAAAGGTCGAAATTTGTTCTATCAATACATGAACGCGAAAATAGAAACTGAACGACTCCTCTACATTTGATTAAATCAAACCAAGTTGCGTTCCGCAGAGTATATTCATTTACGCAATGCAGTTGAAAATGATGGCTTAAAAACAAAAAAAACATTAGTATCCAAAAGCACTCCAATAAATAAAAACACATACGGGCACCACTGTCAAATTTAGGTAAGAACAACATAACCTAAGTTTATTGTTTCTAATTAGCTCCGGTCACGCCTCAAGTTATCCAATCGGAAGGCGAGAGGCTCCCGACGAGGCGCTTCCTTAAAAACTCGCGGTCTATTTTTTTTAGCGGCATTGCAACGCATGCCGGGTACACGCTAGTAACTTATAATTATTAGTCTTGGTTGGAAATAATGAAATATGGATATAAGAAAAATATATTCCCTTCATAGTTATTCTCTTCAATATAAGGTTATTTTTGGTGAGATGAAGTGAAAAATATATACATTTTTATATGTTATGTGTTTTATTATATTATTTATTATGTTTATAGTATAATAAATAATCTGCTTTACATGTAAGCTTTTAATTTCTAGTTTAATAAAAGATATAAATAGATACTTCAGTAGATATTTCAGTATCGAGTGCATCTAAAGCATGTATGTACGAGGACCTGTAAAGATGCTTATTTTTTATTCATTGTAAGTTCTGAAGTGAAGTTGAATGCATTAGTTATTAGATTAATTCTCAAAATAGGAGACTTAATATAAGAACCAAAAATAGAGGTCATGGAATACATTGAATATTTTTTAATCAATTAAAAAAATCTTTTTATACGACATTGAGATTAAAAGTTAATATCTCAGTGATAAATAAACAACACAAAAACGAAAGTCATGAGATTAAGCCACAACGAGCCGCAGAAAATTAATATATCAATGCTAGGAGTACCCCTAAAAGATGCAAAAGTGTTTGTATACAAAAATAACTTCTTAGGTTTTCACGGCCAGATTTGATATTGTGGCTTTGGGTTTAGCCGTGTGTGGCGAACTTCGTTTTTCATTGAATCAGTTTCCATGGAGATATAAATCAATAACGCTTGTATGAAAAATATAATCTGAATAAACAAACTCAAAACTAAATAAATCATCAATCCTGAAGAAGACCCCTGCAATGGCGGTAGAAATATTAGTTGAAGGAAGTTCGCAACACGCAGCTTAACCCAAAAGGCACAATACGAGTTTGTAAACCTTGGAAGTACGATCACCTGGGATGGCAGAAAAAAAGAGAAGTCAACAGTCGCATACATCAATCAAGGCTAGCGTTCAATAAAAAAAACTACAATTCTTGAGTCAAGAAATATTAATTTAAAGCTCCGCAAGCAATTTGCCAAAATATTTGTTTGGAGCATCTTGATGTACGGCTGTGATACATGGTGCTTATCTGAAAGTGATAAAAAAAGACTAGAGGCCTTTGAGATGTGGTCGTACAGAAGAATGCTCGGAATTTCCTGGAGAGACCACGTCACGAACAATGAGGTTCTCAGCATACTCAGCATAATCAAGGAGGATAGGCACTTAGTAAGAACCATCTCAGAGAGGCGAGCCCGATGGATCGGTCACATCATGCGCCACGATGGTCTTCTTGACGACATTGTGGAAGGTTTGGTTTAGGGAAGAAACTGTAGAGGGCGCCCTAGATGGGAGTATTTGCAGCAAGTATTCGAGGACATAAGTTGTAGCTCTTATGCTGACCTGAAGAGGACTGCAGAGGATCGAGTGAAGTGGAGATCGAGATGCAAGATTTTGTTGCTGCAAACCAATCCACCGGATTGATACTACGAAAAGATCTCAGTGATTACGAATAAATCAAGAAAAATAAAACATTCGTGGCTTTTTGAAGTTTATTTAACATGTTTATTTTGATAAATAAAATAAGTTAAAACATCTACATTTTCAAGCATAATTTCATAACCAAATAAAATTAAATAATTTCAATGTGAATTAACTTGCGATAGCTCTATTACAAGCATGTGATAAACACTCGTGTACACAACGAGCGCACAGAAAAGTGTTCCGCCTTAAACAGCTCAGAGAATAGCCGGGACAATTTTCATTATTTTTAACTGTTTACAACGGGAGACGGTACAAACGGGACGGCGTTCCCGTTTTTCTCTTCCCGAGCACCGGAACGTCCCGGAGCCTGTTGTTATTTTTTGTGCGTTTATCTTCATCTGAGTTAAGCTCATTCCACGGCTCTCACCTTTTATGGCGCCCGTTTA
Source organism: Glossosoma conforme (assembly GCA_022606575.1). Classification (NCBI taxonomy): domain Eukaryota; kingdom Metazoa; phylum Arthropoda; class Insecta; order Trichoptera; family Glossosomatidae; genus Glossosoma; species Glossosoma conforme. Next base: position 432,111 of record JAGTXR010000219.1, on the reverse strand, counting down.
CTGGGTCGCAGTCCCCGGGCCCCGGGCGCCCAACGAGCAAGGAAATTTCGCCCGACAATTCTGCGACAAATTGGAACGTATTATTCCTTCACGCTGCAAAAGTCCTATGAATAAATAGCAAAATATCGAAGAAGTCCCTGAGTAATTGAAGATTTCAAAAAAATCTTACTAAAATATTTTTTTTTTTTTGTGGAAAAATTAAAAAAATAAATAACATCACATTGTAAGCGCGGTTCTTTATTGGTCACTGAAGTTAAAAAACATTGGAATTAGACTAATTCTTGAAAGTGACATTACTTTTTGCTTTCCGTGTCTCTTTTGTAGCGTTGAGAAATAATTTAGGAAAAAATAGGAACATCGAGAAAATCATCGACTTCTACTCATAAAAGAGAAAGAGTAATTAACAAAATACCTTATATTCTTTTGCATACAAGTCTCTGGATTTCTGCTTTATATATTCCCAGGTGAACCTCTGGCTGCAAATATGTTATGAGCCAAGACATGAATGATTAAAGCCTAAATGACATAAATTAATGTTGACCATATGTTCCAGGGGGCTATGCGATAATCATTCGATCATCTTAAAAATCCTATTAAGGAATCACCCAAATAAGGTCACAGATACTGTTGATACAGTTGCAGTCTTTTCGAGTCTCCTGGAGGTCATCGGGTACTATATTTGTTCCGAGGTGGATCTTCGGGTACAGATATACCTTGGAACGAAGCATTTGATATCGTCACTGAAAAAATTGAGTGGCTGTAATTTGTAGTGACGAAATATTCCAGATCATATAAAAGATATATAAAACAAATATGGAAAAAAATAAACAAAATGCAATTTTAATTATCATGCGGCACATCTCACTAGTGCTATCTTGCGAGGATTTCAGGCAGCTAATATACGCACAACTATATTATAGTTTATATTACTCTTCTTCGTGTCAGCATCGCACAATCCTAGTATTAAGCAATATGCTGCTCGTTAATTTGTTGGACGTTTCTTATTGACTGTTGTTTAATGATTGGCCATACAAGTATGCTCGCTTGGAGCAATACTTGGAAATCCTTTATGTAATATTGTTCTATAATAACAATCAATTTACTACGCTCATATATTATAAACGAGTAAGTTATGGTAAAGTGTTGGTAAGTTTTAGTAAAGGAGCAGCTTAAATTTCACTTTCTTAGAAATATGTTATGATGCGAACAATATACTAGAATTTTATAATAGTCAGGTAAACAAGTCTGTTGAAAACTAAACAGGACAGCGTGATATGAAAGTTGGTTATCTGTATTAAAACAGAAAGATGGTAAAACAAATTGTTTTTCTGATATATACAACACAGTAGATATTGTCATAATTATTAATGAAGCTTATTGTGCATCACTAATGCAGATAAGAATTGTTTTCTTACATGATATTACAAACTAAAGAACTTAATTTATTCATGAACTGTATAATATCATTATTAAAGTGCTTCATTAGCTAGAAAACTTTCCAGAACATGGCATCAGTGAATGTGCTTAGTTAGTGCATTTTGTACTCAGCATGCGGCTAATGACAAGCGTCATTACTGGCGTATGGAAAGTATCAAAGATACTGAAAGACTGTATCTCTTGAATACATAATAGTAATATGGAGGGAGTTGGAGGAAGGGCAGACTAAAATTTTCACCTTGAACATCAGTCCACCTCTTTTGAAGCTTTCCCTCAACCATCTTTTTTACGGTAACGCATTGAGTAATGGCCAACACACGGAAGCTTTTAAAAGAGACTTTTGAGAAAAGCATTTAGAAAGATATGTCGGTTTAATGTAGTTGTATGATTATTGAGACACATTACATTTTGGAACAAAAAATAATTCTGTATAATGTCTCTGTAAATTATAATTATAAAATAAGTGTTTTTGTGAAAATGAGTGACTTTTGCAATAGTTATTATTTTATTATAATATTACCCAATTTAAATTAAGGAATTGACATCAGCATGATATAGCCCTTGCTGACTGCTACTGAAAATCTTGATTTACAATCATTCGTCTGTTATTTTTGTTCGCTTGTCGAACATGATGTGTCGCCATATTGGCATTTTGGACAAATCCGGTCACGGGTACGACCTTAATCATATAGACCGTCGCTTGTGGCGCTGGGTGACAGCCCATCACGGGCGCGCCATTCGTGTGCCTACCGTCAGTGAGAGCATATTGTATTTTGGCCCGGCCGAATGCTGTGACTACGTCCAGGCCATAAGTTTGTAAAGTTTATCGTAAATATATGTCAATGTGCTTCAGAAAAAGTCTGTGTTATTAATCTGCTCCTTATCCTGCCACCACGCGACTGAATGGCAACCTTTTTAAAGAGAGGAGGATGTTGGAATGCTAAAAACAAAGTGCATTATATTATTCAATAAAATAAACTAAGAAAATAAACTAAGAAAATATAGAAAAAATCCACTTAAAGTAATACAAGTGAAATTTAGATATATAGTATAAAACTATTCATATTTTATCTAAATATTACGAGTATATTAACACAAACAAGGTGCAAACAAATAATAATATAAATGAATCAAACTAAATAATTAATAAATATTATTAATAATGTAGGCTTTAATTTATTTAGTTTATTACTCGTAAGTAACGAGAATATATGAATAATATGATCATGATAATGACAATTTTTCACAAGTAGAATCACAAACAAAAAATAAATGTCTCTTCTAAGATTCACGTTAGACTTGTAAAAAGTAGTTTCATATAATTTATATTAAGATTCGAGAGTAAACTAAATAGTTCGGCTATCGGTAAGAAAAAAATGCTAATATTGTTCATTATTTTTTTGTGAATAAAATTATTCATTCATGGAAAGGTTATTTGATATACATATATGTAAAATATATCATTATTAGACTTCCTTAAATGGTGAATATTCAACGTCGAGCTTGATGATTTTTTCGCTGATTAAGTGATGAGAGAAATGTCTAATAATAATGATATTTTTTGCGTATTTTTTTTGAGTAAAAATAAAAGAACTGATTTAAAATGTCGGAATATATCTGTCGCATTCGAGAGTACAGAACTGAAGAACGTCATACAGCATTATGCATGTGGTTGATAGGGTGAGTAGACAGTCCCCTACGTATTCCCGCCCACATCCCAACAATCTTCCGCCCACCTATCACCCAACTCTCCCGCCTAGCTTTGTTCGCCGCCCTTATCGCCCTGGAGGAGTCACTCTCGCCCCACTGAAGCAGAAACATTTTTGCGCGCGACCGCTGCAAGTTTGTACAGTCGCGTAAATCATCTTGTTAAAGAGGGGTGCTTTGCGTTGCATTATGAGGCAGGACCTTCCATCGGTGACGTCTTTTAGAGATTTTAATAAAAAAAATTTTTTTTTTTTCAAAAGCTTGATGTCGTGTATTGTGATCTCTTGGCGTGTAGATTTCTGTATATATTTTGTCTTTATTATGTGGTAAGAGTGGCATTATATGTTATTTCTTAGTTTGACAATACCCTTTTTTGTTATTGTATACTCGTATATTAAACATGTACTTAAATACAATTTTAAAGATAAGGAAACGTTTGGAAAATTGATAACCGTTAGAAGGATCTTCATAGATTCATCCAAAAGAAATGCAACCCAAAGCCAATACTTATATGGTGTCATTTCTTTTATGCATTTTGGTTTGGGTTGTCTATTCCTGATCGCAAATATATACCGATGCTTAAAAATAAAATTTAAGAAAACCTATTACATACTTATATTTGCGGCATTGGCTTCAAGATTCATTGCAAATATTAAATGGATAATTACTTCTTACTTTAAAAAAAATATAAATCAAGATGAACACTATTTTCAGACACTATTTTCACATATTTAATGACATAGTTTCGCATTTAAAGAGAGCTTCTTTAATTTTCTACACGTATAAACGTATTGATTGGTAAAACTAGATAAATAATGAATAAGGCAGCAATTCTTATTTAAGGATGGATGGAATTTAAGGGTGAATAAAGGAAATATACGAATTTCTCCTTGTTTTGTACAAACTTTAGAAAAACCTCCTTTCACAAATAATTATTGGTCTTAAGACCAGCGAGATTGGCAAACAGTTTTACAAACTAAACAGATATTCAATAAACCAAAAATACTTTCTCCCTGCATTGGATGAAGATCTCTTTCATTTATTACTTCTTTTATTACTACTTTCTAAAGGAAACTATTATTTTTCTTCTTGAAATAATAACCGTTTCCTTGCCGAATATATTTAAGTATTCATGACCGGTATTGCGCTATTGTAAAATCTTTGTTAAATGCACTAAGTAATAAGATCGAACTGTATAATAAGTGAACTTTTTATTGAATACAATAACATTAAGTATGTTTAGGAGTACCTATATTTACAATAATTAACTGCCGATTTTCAGATTCAATTTATGTCGATATATTTTCTTAAGCGGATAAGTAACATGTAGTTTGAATCATCTACGTACGATATAAACTAGTTGTTATCTTATTGTTCACGTAATCACTTCAGCAAGCACGGATGCATTTCGACTATCAGGCACTAAAGCATTCCGTAACCAATGGCTTGCAGTATGAAGTGGACAAAATCCTTAGCAATGTAATGCAATAAGCAGTGCATGCTTGTTTATCTCTATAACTTACTTACTTTAATGAAAATCTTGACAATTTAATGAAGAAATTTATTGTTAAAATACGAACTATTTATCAGTATAGAAATATATTATTAGAGAGTCAAAGAAAAGACTATGTTGTTTGCTCTATAGTGGTATTTGAAGTATATATGTCAGCTAAGACTAGTATTAAAAGCTGCTTTATTCGTTACCTCATCCTTTCTCAAAAAGTCACAGCATCACAAATTCGTACCTCAGTATGCTAAGAAAGCAACTGTTAACAAAAAGATATACGTCTGCATTTTGCTAAGGTAAGACACTTCGTAGCCGATTGAAGGACGAGGATAATACAGGCGGTACTGTGTTTTAATCACGTACATCTGCGAGGCCTTCATATTGTGCTTAAAGCTAAAATATATTAGGTTAACAATTTATATTGCTTTATTGATAATAAAGTAAACGTCAATAGTTTAAATTAATATAAATTTCATTCTGTTCTTAGAAATATATTGATAAATCTAATGATTCTCTCAGTTGCGGACATAAAATCGGAGTCTGATGATATTACGCATATTACGGGAAAAGTAAAATAGTAAAAATAACATTGTAAGTAAGGTTGTATTAAAAAACCTAAAAAGAATCCTTAGAATATTTCAGTTCAATCTTTACTGTTTATCTGTATTTTTTTACTAAAGAAACTGTGTATATGCGCCGTTTCTCAAAAGACAAACAAAGTATTCGAAAACTTTTTTTACTTATTTCTGGAACGCTTAAAGAATATTTATCGTTATACACCATATTAACCCTACGCATAGCAAACAAACAAAATCATTAATAAAAGTTTATTTTCCTAGTGTTTAAACGTGAGTTTTATAAATTTATATAACTAGATACGAGTACATAATAACACCTCGTAAAAATAAACATTTAAAGAATATTATTACTTAAATATACATATACTATACATAAAATTCTTTTTTCAACGTGTCAATCCAAGCACAAAAATAACGGCAGAAGCGGGATGCGAACCGCGGACCTTGGAAACCAACTATGCCCAGGTATTCATACCGCTCGGCGAACTGCGCCATTGCTATGCCTAGACTGACTTGCGTTGAAACTAGTATTTATATCATTGTTATCATCGTCCGATAGATGTCGCTATAGTATATATTCAAAGTATGTATATTTTTATTATTATTCTATCAGTCTTCATTTATTCACAAGCTTAATATTATTACTTTCCGGCAGTCTATTTATTTTAGTAAGTACCACTCGGGTCTCGAACCAAACTATAGACTGAATGGATGAGAAACGACTACTTATAGTTCCGACTCGGACTTTATAACCAATCATTTACCTGTGTTACTGATGGATAATTTTACCTTCTTGATATTGTCTCAAGGAGACATTATTATATTAATTTTTTAATTTTTATTAGAATATTATTTTATTATTTCAATATTCTAATCTACTTTTATAGATCATTGACCATATTACAATATTATTATTACTTAAATATACATATACTATACATAAAATTCTTTTTTCAACGTGTCAATCCAAGCACAAAAATAATGGCAGAAGCGGGATGCGAACCGCGGACCTTGGAAACCAACTATGCCCAGGTATTCATACCGCATAGCGGTTCCTTAAAGCCACTGGTAAGCTTTGGAATGCTCTGCCATGTCTGTTTCCTCCTTCCTACAATCTGTATCTCTTCAAGAAACATATAACTATACACTTGCAATCTCCCTAACCCACACACAAACACGTACACAACATACGTTTCCCGCATGCAGCATCCAGCCTCCCTGACTGAGCGTCATAGAGTGCACTGGTGTTTACCGGCTGTACTCTCCTGCATGCGATTACATAAAAAAAACATGAATTATGCATTTATTAAAAAATTTAGAGATAAATCTGACACTCCCAAATACTATACATTTGTTTCTAAACAACAAGAGCCCGAATAAATTAACAATAGACAAGGTGGATTGACCTGACGTCCAACACAATAAAATAAATAACTATCAATGAAACAAACTATTTGATTTTCATTCAGTATACATTCATACACTTAAACGTGATTTATATCATTGTGCTGAAAAGTTATAGTTTCAGACGCCAGACGTAATTTCATTCTCAACTGTTATCCATAGTTATCTCCGAAATCTTATTAAGTATTGGGGCAATAAAGGGTTTAGAGAGCTGCGCCTACAGAATAACAACGATACTTTCAAACTTTAGGAATTTATTGAGCCCCGATCTTAGCCGAACAATACATTTTTATTGAATTATTTTCTTCATGCCGAGTTGAGAAATGTAATAATTTCCATTCGCTTCTCTTAAAATGTCTACGAATATAAAAATATTCCGATACTTAAAAACAAAAACATACTTAGCGTTAAAAGTAAATACAATAACTGTAAACACAAATTAAGTATGTGTATTATGTAACTTCAATTGAATACTCCCAGATTTACATTTATTTGTAAAAATAAGATTCTTCTTCCATAACATCTTAGTAAGTACTTTTTCTTCGTAGTATCAATCCGGTGGATTGGTTTGCAGCAACAAAATCTTGCATCTCGATCTCCACTCTTCTCGATCTTCTGCAATCCTCTTTAGCTCAGCATAAAAGCTTCAACTCATGTCCTCGAACAGTTGCTGCAAATACTCTCGTCTAGGGCGCCCTATGCAATTTCTACCCTCAACCATCCCTTACACAATGTCATGAAGAAGACCATCGTTGCGCATGATGTGACCGATCCATCTACATTGATTATGTTGAGAATCTCATTGTTCGTGGCGTTGTTTCTCCAGGAAATTCCGTGAATTTTTCTGTATGACCACATCTCATAGGCGTCTGTTTTTTTTTATAACTTTCAGATAAGCACCATGTCTCACAGCCGTACATCAAGATGCTCCAAGCAAATGTTTTAGCAAGTTGCTTGCGGAGCTTTGAATTCATATTTTTTGACTTAAGATTTTTCGTTTTTTATTGAACGCTAGCCTTGTTTGATTTATGCGTCTGTTGTCTTCTCTTTTCGTTCTGCCATCCCAAGTGTAGACGACGAGTCCGCCTCGACTGTTCGAACCGCTCTACGGGCGGTGGGTGTCGGTCCTTGTCATCTTAGCTCAGCTTCCCGGACAGCTGGTTGTAAGGCAGCTGTGTTCCGCTCTGCTCCACCGCACTGGGATGAAGTCTGATGGGCAGGTCCACTTCTTCGAAGTAGATGATCCGTCCAGTGCGAGGAGCCGCAAGCGCCGAGAAGTCCAGGGGAGGTCCAAGAAAGGAGAGAAGTAAAACTCGAAAGTTTGTTCAGTTCAACTTTAATTTATTCCGGGCCGATCACGGCTATTTATATCTACATTTTTACATGCGACGTCCAGCGATGAAAGTGAGCGCTCTGATTAGTCGAATGCTCTGAGCGCTCCGACCTCTCTGATTGGTCGACGTTCTTTACTACCCGTAGACCTGCCGGCCGGCTTCTCCCTTGGTCTCGATGTAAGGCAGGATTTCGACCGCTACGGGCACATATCGCTCACAGCCTTGCGTGTTCTAACAATGTATAAACTTACATATATTTATTACATTTTACATTATTTCTATATTCTGCGGTATGGTGATCGCCAAACCTAACCTTGAATGTTTCTTTATTAAGATTCGACAGATTACCGCACAACACCATGGAACTAAATACTACTAATATTTTCTATATACTATTGGACGTCCGTAACACCAGGTTATCGTACATCCAAGGTATACAAACTCGTTTGCATCTTTTAGGGTTACTCCTAGCATTGATATATTAATCTTCTGCTGCTCATTGCGGCTTACTCTCATGACTTGGATTATCGTGCTTGTTAGTACTTATAAAATACAAATTCACAGGAAAAAAATAGTGACTTCTAAAGTTATGCTTTGTTTGAAGGTTTTTTTTTCCATTAGTAAGCTGTCACCAACAAAAGATTATATAAACGTAATGTTTCCACATATAAAAGTGATATATTTTCACATACGAGGACATACTTGAGGTAATACCACATTTATTTTAACAAATAATTAAAGAAAAAGGTAATTTGAACTTGAAATTTAAATTTTAAATGTAAAATGCAGAATCTTTATTTAAAAAAATTCTATTTAATGTTTTGCCAGCGCTTTATATCTAGCGCGGATGCTATGTAAATGACTTGGTTATACCATTTTTAGATTTAATTATCTATATATATGTTATAGATCGTGCAAATATTTATAAATAATTTGATATTATTTGAGTACGTTAATTTAAATTCGTTGGGCTTAGCCACCCCTTAAGACCAAAGGTCTTGGATGTCTCAAATTACACAAAATAAGCTTCAAATATTATAACTGTTGATTATTAATGTCTCTGACTTCCCAAATGAAGGTCGTCGAATACCATACATGACTCCTGGTGTACATACGGGCTTGGTCAAGGCATGGACAACGTGAGCTGCCAAGCTGAGGAGTTGCGATTTGTGGCGATAATATGCTACAGATATAAAAGTCGTAAGCGAAAAATAAGTTTTGTAAAATAACTATATTTAAAAAATATTTTTTCCAAAAAAATAAAAATATTTTAGATTACAAAAAAAATGGTGTAAGAAGTGGAAATTTTGCCATGTAATTATGTCTTCAAAATATTAAAATGAATGTTTATTAACTACGCATAGAATTAAAAACTGTTTCTGGGTATTTATTTGCGTAACTAGGACTTAGTTTCATCAAGTGGGATTAAATAAACATCTTACGAACGTGAATAGTCTATAGTTAGACAGCAATGGCTGCTTTTAAAAATATTTGCGCATCCCGTAAGTGGGAGATGTATAAATTATTTATGGCGCTGCCTAAATTAAGTATTTAAGTTTATACGGCGAGATGTAAAATACCGTTAGTCAGTGTATCTTTGGGAAGTATGTGCTCTGAGGAGTCTTTAGATTTACGCATCGTTTTCCAGTGGCTGGGTACGAAAATACGGCCATTAGGCTCGCAGGACGGTGCGTGGGAATAATAACCATGTGCTCGTGCAACGCATCTCAAGCTTTACCTACAGAAAATTTTAAAGTGCAATATAAGTAAGCAGTGCTTAGAACTTGTAACTCTGTCAATGAGAAATACAGTATTTAAAGTTATACATTCATTTTCATAAAAAATATATATATTTATTTTTAAGTGATAGAATACGTTTTGGATCTCATCAGGTCCATCCTGAGTAGTGATTCGGTCCGAAACACAGAAAGGCACTTAAAAAATTAATGATAAATGAAAGTAAATATTTTTAATTAATTATTTTTGTAAAACAAACTGAATATGAAATAACAATTATGCAGTTTCACCAAGCATTGACAGTGTATAACCTTAATGTTATTAAAAATTCAATATTTTTTTCACTGTATGATATTATAATACGTCATTAACGTATTTAATTACGTACTTAAAGATTAAACTTACGTTGATTGTATAAATTTACTGTTTTGTGTATATAAATTTTGTTGTTGTTCTGACATAAACTAGATTTTGAAATGACTTCAATAGAACTATAGAATAAAAAAACATAATAACAGAGGTTCTTAATGTTCAGAATTGTGAACGAATTTGATTAAGAGATACATAAAAAAGCAACTACTGTGTACACCAATTTGTAAATACGTCTACATTTTCTTGTAAGTCTACATAATTAATCTTCATCTAAGCATACATCTGGAACATATGATTGTAGTAATTTTATAAAATAAAGTTTATTTAGCCGCCATTGTCTTCGCAATATCTCAAAAGTACATTTTTATCTCGATGTCCTTTCAGGGCGATTAAAGCCTAGGGTCTTGAAAAAAGAAAGCTGAATATCAAGTTATCTAGTAGCATTTGAAGAACATATCACAGTTATAATGTTTAAAATATATATATTTTTGTTCCACTACACTATTGTACAAATGTATTGTGCACGCTTTGCATAGAAAAGTTTTTACTAAACAGATTCATAAGTATGTAATTTTTTTAAATATCTGACATATCACTTCAAGTCAAAGAATTCTTTTTGAAGGTTGCCTACAGTTGAGAACCCATTTGCTAATGCTTCACGTTTCGTTTTCACTCACCCTCTAGAAGAGTATGGTCCAGAATATAAATTACTATTCCGAGTTTCCAAAGTAAATTTTAATACAGATTTTTAAAACAAAATTAGTTTTATACTCTACCCGATACAATTTCATTATAACGTCTACAAAATGCTGTTTATTATTTTTACTTTGCGTTGTTTCCCATTTAGAAACTTTTGTAATGTATGAATGGAACAACGTAAACTTTGAAGTTTTATTTAGATACGAGTTCTACACTCAAATATAAGAAATTGGAGCTTAAAGTTTTTAAGTCTACAACCTTAATGTCTATCATTTTACTTCTCAACTTTTACTCCTGGGATTTTATGAAATGCCAAACAATTGACTTCTTATTTTTTCTTCATGTAATTTAAATCACTCAACTTAATATTTTTTATGCAAACACATCCAGAATAAAAGTAATAGGCGGTGAAAATGAAATCTTATCTATGGTATCTAAGACGCTTCCCGTTTGAATGATGGCTCAAAATTGTATTAGAAGTATTGCTCCGCCAACGTATTAAGACGTATTTTGTGGTTAGCAACGTGTTACAAAAGAAAACAATTCGAGACTCGCAGTAGTATACTAATTTCGCAGCCTCAGACTGAGGTCAATTTGAGATCTAACTGATGCATCAAGAATCACGGAAAGGCCTTCAGCCACTCAGTAGCTTTTTGTGTTCAGCTAGTAGCGGGTCCCCATCTGGGTCTCCAAAAACGGGACGGGACAGGGAGGGTTTTCACCAAGCAACGTATTTAGACTAATGCCAAATATTACCGCATCGTCCATTTTTACACGCCTTCACTTATGATTTGGTAGTGCTTACAAGACGATAGTATTCAATTTTTATAAATAGACTATGACTGCCATTTAAAGGATGAGATATCGATTAATTGCCAACCGATAATTATAAATGTTGTAAGTTAACTGAAACTTTGTTTTTATTTTGGAGCTCATTGGGAATCAAACCTATGACCTCTGGTTTAGCCAAACAAGCGTTTTACTTCTATGCTACTTCTATCAGCCTTTATGTTTTTTTTATATATAAAAATGTGCATATAATATAATGATTGAATTTATTGTTATTCGATAATAACAACAGTATTGATGTATTTTTTAGATTTAATACAAAGATAATATGATAAGTGTATTCAAAAGTATGTTGTTTTTGGTAAGTTACTCGTATATCAAATTAACAGAAGTGTATTTAAGACATAGAACTAAACACACCTGTGCCTGGCAGCTGGTAGATCGTTCGTCATATTTTCTTTCCCCTTTGTTTTCATATTTTCTTTCCCTGCAGATTTCCTGTTGAGTGTCTGTCGAGTTGCGATCGTCTACTGAAAATTCTAAAAATATTTGAAAGTTAAAGTTTCGAAGCGCGTAATGCTCGAACAACCAAGATGGCTATTTGGACATTTCAGCACTCACGATACAACAACAATTCGAGACAATTTAGTGCAAATTGATATCGCGTTTTTTATTCCTTTTCATGAATTTTTTGATCGAAGATCGTACGTGACGGACCGTGCGCCGTGACTATCAAATGTTTATAAATTCAGTAATTCTGAAAGAATCATTTTATCGATGTTTTAAGTTTTTTTTAGTATGAAACGTCATTGTTAAGAATGTCTGTGATAATTCATCGACGATGGGTGTCGAAGTATTAAAAAAAGATGACATTTTTTATTTTGCTTTCATCATTTGAGTTGTTTTTGAGACATCAAATACTCGTTTGTTAAAGTGTTGATTGTTTTCATTTCTAATCACATTAAAGATTAATATAATAAAACTAGAGGTTAAAGTACAATATATCAATATATATATGATTGTTAAGGCTGTTCATAAAAGCCAAATGATTAAGATAGCGTCCAGATAATTTTGCAATTGTTCTCTTATTTTTGATAATCTGATTAAGTAATGTCCGAAGTGAATGAGCAGCCTATCACTACTTAATAATTACTAATAATAAACATAGAACTATTTGATTTTCTCAAAAAACTCGAAACGTGTTTGACATATTGAATGCCATTAAAATCTATGCTTCAACCAGCCATTGATTTAATGTACTTGATGGAGCTCCGAAATGCAGAACTACAACCAAATGATCTTGGCAACGAACATAATATGCTTTAGCTAGGATATAATAGAAGAAATTAGACATATAATTATGTAAATAAAGGGTCACATTTTTCGTAATAATGTCGTTCGTGTCAGAAAAATATGCAACAACCATCTTTGACGAGGAAAATTGTTTTGTGGAACTCATTGGTGTTCCTTTACGAAAATAATATGGTGGTCAATTCAACGACATAAATTCGTATACATTAAGTAAAAGCTGCTACCTGTTTACCTTATAGGTGGTCCAAAGCAGCAGTGAGTCACTAGCATTGTAATTTGGTAATTTAGTAGTCTATTTAAGATTCTACCTACCGAGTTTGTCACCTGCTGCGAATGTATATAATCGAGAGATATTTGATGTTTTTCCGGCCTAATTGATACAGAAATTATACAAAAGAAAATCATTCAATTATAAGTGGCTTTGAAATATGTTAACCCTATGAAATTCATGGTAATTTATTAAGATCAAGGTGGAAAAGACGAACATCTTCTTAATTTGTATGAATGTTGACGATCGATCGCTCACTAAGAGTATACGAGGTTATAAAAAGTCTAGAGATAAATGAATGATTTGAAAGTTTTTGAATTTGTGCGGCAACATCATCATCATCATTATCCTGTGTCCGTCCACTGCTGAACGTAGGTAAACCGCATGATTATCCATCCTCTTCGATCATCTGTCTTCCGTATCCAGGCCACTCCCGCTATTCTTATAATGTCGTCAGTCTATCTTGAACGGGGTCGCCTAACGCTTCCTTAGGCATTTCTTGGACGTCAGCGTGGCGTTTTAAACTACCCGACATGCGGCACATATTAGGGTTATTTATTTATCGAACGCCGTTTTTTTTTTCTACAATTACTGTTTATCGGCAAGGCAGTCAGCTTTTAAATAGCATTCGTGCCATAAAACTTCTACAATACTGACTTTTCATTGATGAAAGTGTCGATTAAAGTGTTTTGTTGAAAGGCACCAGACCCGTATGGGAACCCGTGCAACTCAACGCTCGGCTCGCGATTTGAGTTTACTCGAGCGTTTCTCGACTGCATTTCGTTCGCTGCAACATGCATCATGCATGATTGTTGGGTCACGCGTGCACATTTGTGACGACTCCGTCACAATGGAATATGATAACAGAATATGCTATTTTTCTGATCCCCGCATCGCTTTTTTTCGAAATCCTTGTCCTATTGAAATGTCATATTACACAGGGATGGTCTATCGTTTCATGTTAATGTGAGCAAAAAATCGTTGCCGTCGAACAACGAATATTTTATTTCCTCATATTATTTTTTATTATTGCTTAGTTTGTATTGAGTTATGTAAGCAATAACCGTTTTTACATTTCATACTTCTATTTTTTAATTGTTATGTCTTAATTAGTTCATGCAATTAACCATTTATTAAAGTATGTTATTATATAAGCGATAAACTTTTTTCTATACATGTTGTGTTTGCCAGTAATTGGAGAAAAAAAAACAGCTATGATAAGTACCCATTACAATGTTGTTGATTTTATTATATTATTTTTATTAGCAAACTTTAATAAAAAAAAAAAAAATGGTTTAAATAAAATAAGCGCTTGGTTATATTTTGTATATAACAAAATTTAACCAAGCGGTTACAAATTTAAGCAAAGACATATTTTTTTAAATTAAATATTTGATATTAAACAAGTCTAAATATGATTTCGATGGTCGAAATCGCAGCTCGTGAAATGTTTGATGTCTTTTGGAATGAGAGTTTTTAATTTGGAATCCCAATAAATCCAAATACATTATCATGCTCGCAAAAATTCATAAAACAATTATCCGACATCTCTATTTTTATATTTAAGGTTAAACTATTCATTCAGTTTAATCAATTCCAGACAATACACAACTCTTTTTCTTCTAGGGATGCTTTCATTCCATTTGTTAGAGTCCTGGAGGAAAATTGCTGCTCTCAAACATTCATTTCTTCTTCTTCGCAGTGCAATTCACAACCCTGGTATTCTTAAATGTTATAACTTCTTCGTTCCAGATAAGTACACCTTTGCTCGTAGCCATACACTGTTTTCGATCCCAGTTGATACTTGTGGAGCTTCGAGCACACACTTTAGTTCATCAGCAACGGCACTCCTAAATGGCCTACCAGCACACCTCGATCCTTTTCTTACATCCTTTTCCTTTTTCGTCGAAGGTATTGTTCTCCTAGATCTCTGTGATCTTTGACACGTGTCATGTTCTTCTTCTTTTATGTTTTTTTCTCTTTTTTATGTATTTTATGTTTACGTATTGTATATTTTTATAAAATAAATATATGGGATGCATTGATATCGACATTATGTCTACGTGCAAAATTTTTCCTAGACGGCAAACGTAATATTTTTTCCACCATAACAGATAGACAGATTATTTTTTTTTGTATTTTTTATCCTGAATAAATTAAGTGGAGTTCAGTTTATATTTTCGAGCTAAGTAAGTGGATATGAACGAATTGTGAAATTATTTTTGACAATTTACTTTGGATTTTTTTGACAGACGAACTATAGATTTATGTATAAAATAACGTAAAGAAATAACAATGATCATTCTTAACGATTTGAGTAAATGATTTGTAAACAATATTATTTTATGTATATAATAATATTGTGTAATATATTTTTTTTTTAAATACTTGGACATTTATATGCACGGCATATGATATAATTATTTAGTGCCGACGTTGAAATTTATAAACTTTGACAATATTTTAGGAGGATAAGACAGCAGGATAATTAACCCTAGAAATATATCGCATGGAAAATAAAATCTCGCAAAAACACAGTAAAAGCGAGGAATACTCGGAGAGATGCAGAACTAAATTTGATTTGTTTGGTTATTTTTCTTCGGAGACGTTTTGCTCATGGCGGAAGCGACCCCGCGGGCAAGACATTCGTTTGCCAGGGATCGGTGGCCTGCGTCGCCTAACAAAGTTTTTTCCTGGTTTTACACTACAGTAAATTTAATACAACTTCTCTTGCAAAACACTTACAAATAAGTTTCTTCATAATGATAATAAAAAATATGGGTTATCATTTTCAACAAATATATTGCATTAAATTATTCACACTTTATTAAGGCTTATAAAGAATGAATTCTTACAACGATTATGGTGATTATTATTTTATTTTATTACTGTATATATATAATCGTGTCGGAAACAACAGGGTCAGATCCTGTCTGCCTAGAAGTTGGTGACGTCGATAGAGTTAATCTCGGCCGTCATCAGGTCTTCCTGGGTGCTGATACTCGCACACAGCGCACACTTTAGAAGGTGTGCTAGGATCTGCTCCACGCTGGAGTCACATTCAGTCGGTCCGCTGTAAAACTGCCAGGCTTTCATTTGTGTCCTTGCCTTGCATACTCTGGTCCGAAGTCTGTTAAGGCACCTCCATATATTCCAACCTTGGTTGGGTTCAGGGGCAAGGTCCTTTATTACAGTAAATTAAAATCTCTAATTACAGTTATGTTCATTTCTTATTTGTAAAATTATGCTCACCATAAAATACCGTCACTTGGTTTAGTCATTTGCCATTGTACATACTTTTTTCAAAGATAGATCTACACACAAACGTATATTTAGGAACATGTATAGTTCCCGATGAGGTCTTGTGCAGGATCTTGTGACGGCAGCTGTAGTATCTGAGGCATATTTTAGGTGCTTTGGTTAGTCGAAAATGCAAGAATGTCGTTTGAGTTTGAAAATAACAAACGTAAGTAAAATATTAAAATAAAATAATTTGGATTATAAATATAGCTTTTCTTTGAATTGAAAATTTTGTGGAATTCTATACATATTTCAATATCGAAATAAGACAATTTATTTGGTATTCGGTTCAAAAGGATTATTAAAAATATAAAATGTAATAATTAAATAATGATCGTTATTGTATTTGTATTTGTATTAAATGTATTTTTGTGATTTTACATTACCAGTTTACAACAACCTTTAAAATATATACAATCACCCATGCAAATCATAAAATGTTCTGAAAATTTCTCTCGCTATAAATTTCATGGTAATGATGTCACTTTATTCTACGTAATGAGACATGCAAGACATGCATCAAAACATAAATAATGTTGCAAAATCGTAAAGATTAGAACGGTTATGCTTGGTATAGCATCGTAAAGCTCTATCTTTAAAGCATACCTTTGATATGTTCTCGTATTAATGTATCTCTATAGGAGAGAAAAGATAAAGAACAGTTTGTAAAGGTTCAAGAACAATTTTTATGAATTCTCTAACAGCTATTTAGTATCATCATTATCAGCGGGTATAGCTCAATGGTCAAAACGTTTGCTTTGCAAGCCAAAAGTCGTGGGTTCGATCCCCGACGGAGAATAAAAAAAAGAGGATTGTTAATCGAATACTGAGCTCTAAAATACCCCAGTTGGTGTGAATTTGATCCCTCACCCGCAAATTGCTAGTGATAGCCTATTAATGAAAATTGGTTGTAGACAAAAGTCTTCCCGTAAAGACCACCCATTCATAGTAAATTCCTGTAATAATAAGTATGAAGCGTGAATCTCCGGCTTTTGTTTTGTCTTTGAGATTGGTTGATCAACACTCCACATGCAGTGCTTAGCCATGTGCGCCCTTGTTAGCGTCATAGAATTCCACAGAAGATACTTTCGTATCACTATTACCATCTGTCAGTATTCTACTGTATGTGTTTACATCAAAAACATCATTATCAACCGTGTTTGCACTGCTAGATGGAGATCTCTACATACTCGTAATTCGCTTACTCTAAATATTTTTATGATATCGTTAAGATATAACGAAATGGTGATGTCATGTAGACAAGTTACCTGCTGATAATAGATTAATATATTTCGAAACGTTATAGATGTATTTTTAAGGTTACCGAAAATCAAGAAAACACGAAAATCTTTTGTTACATGACTCATTTGCGAGTAATGAAAATCTAATCTCTTTCGTTCATAATTATTAACATATTTATCATTCAAAATGTTGTACAACATAAATATTTTTATCAATAAATTCCACAATTTAATATTTAACGACGTAGTAGTGGTAAATAAGGTTCAATCTT
This sequence comes from Glossosoma conforme, assembly GCA_022606575.1. Lineage (NCBI taxonomy): Eukaryota > Metazoa > Arthropoda > Insecta > Trichoptera > Glossosomatidae > Glossosoma > Glossosoma conforme. The sequence continues at coordinate 414,155 of JAGTXR010000219.1, read as the reverse complement.
ATCAGTAACTGTAGTAGCGTAAAGGGTACCTGTAGAATATAAATGCATTGATTGGTTAATCGTTATTTTTAGACATCAGGTGAAAAGCCCGACGTTTCCAAGTACTATTTTGTCCTAAGGGGCGGTAAAACCCATATCAATACATCAACACACATGGAAGATATTTTTGTAGGTAAAAGGTATGCGTGGTCGAATAGATTGAGTTTGTTGCCTTGACAAGCACTCACCTTTTCAACAAGAAACACTGATAGTTGCAGAGTGTTCTTACACTCAGAGGTCTGGAAATACGTAGCAAGTACTAGGGAGCTGTGTACTTGGCTGGCATCCCGGTCGGTAGAGGGCAGTTCTACTCTTAATTACGCGCGGGCGAGGCTTTCATGGATACCGTCGGTCCCTCTCCCGCATATTTATCGTCAATGTAGCTTATTTGGAGTCAGTGTCGTCGACGAAATGGAATATTACTGAATTATATGTTCGTTTATTACCGCGGGCTGATATTGCGAAAGTGAGTTACGGCCAGCGGCGGAGGTATGAAGTGGCAATTAAGGACGACCCCTGTTTGTTAGTGCGACCGCATAAATGCTACCGTAATATTATTGTAATAAATATTTTTTATGTACATAAAGTACTCAAATGTCTTTATCTGGTAGAAAAAGAGACTCATGCTTGTGTGACAGTTGAAAAATAATAACTTGACGTAGATTTATCTTCCCAATACAAGAAAAACTATATTTATTTGTTACGTTAAAGATTAACCTACTGAATAGTACTTTTGATTCACCATTGGAATCTAGATAAAAAGCGAAGATGTTTTCTTACCATATAAAGTACTTTTTTTAAAGAACAAAAAGGGAAGTCAACAGTCGCATACATCAAGCAAGGCTAGCGTTCGATAAAAAAACTAAAATTCTTGAGTCAAAAAATATTAATTTAAAACTCTGCAAGCAATTTACCAAAACATTTTTTTGGAGCATCTTGATGTACGACTGTGAGACATGGTGCTTATCTGAAAGTTATAAAAAAAGACTTAAGGCCTTTGAGATGTGGACACACAGAAGAATTCTCGGAATTTCCTGGAGAGACCACGTCACAAACCATGAGGTTCTCAGGATAATCAAGGAAGATAGGCACCTAGTAAGAAACATCTCAGAGAGGCGAGCCCGATGGATCGGTTACATCATGCGCCACGACGGTCTTCTTCACGACATTGTGGAGGGGATGGTTGAGGGTAGACTCTGTAGAGGGTGCCCTAGACGGGAGTATTTGCAGCGTGTTCGAGGACATGAGTTGTAGCTCTTATGCTGAGCTGAAGAGGGTTGCGGAGGCCCAAGAGGAGTGGAGTTCAAGATGCAAGATTCTGTTGCTACAAACCAATACAACGGATTGATACTACGAAAAAAAAAGTAACTTTTATGCGGATCGCAAGTGTTTTAAGAACAATGATTAACTTGCTAGCCGAAAACCATAAGTGACTTAAAATTGCTAATGAAGTATGGCAGTATACACCAAACCATGGAAAAAATTGTACACAATAAATCAACTTGAATTGGCCTATGTAAGAACAATGTTCTGAAATAATTTGATCGTGTAAAATTTAAATAGATCTCAAATATAACTCTATAAATAATATTCAGCAAATAATATTTTAATTCAATGTAATTAATTCTTGACTTTGTAGATCTTTCTTGGGTATTTCCACTTACGCAGACTTTTCCTAAGAGTGAGTGCCGACTTTTTGGGTCTTAAATTAACCGGGCTTAATTAACATACGATGCCATTTTTTACTGAAAATCTGTGCAAAATAAAATTGGGTAGAGAAAAAAATACGCTTTTAAACATGCTTTTTGAAAAAAAAAAGAAAAACAACTCTATTAATAAGCACAGAATTTGATTTTAGATTAATAAACACAAACACAAAATGCTTAAAATTATTTACTGAAAAATTAGTAGTATTGGGTAAATCTACTCCCACACCAACTTCATGGACTAGGCTGGGATATTTTCTCAGAACTATATTGTAGGGACTATTAACTCTTCAGTAAGTGGCTCTAGTAGGAGATCATAAAGCAAAGTATTTCTTTTTGGAAGAAAAGGGAAGAAAAGAAAAAATAAAAATATTATTGAAAACTCACTCCAGAGAGTCCAAAACATGTAATACCTTAATATTTAATGTAAAATCAAAACTAAATATTTTTAATTTGTTATATTTTTTATTAAAATCAATATAAAATTACAGTTATTGTAGAGACCATGAGATCTGAGATACTTAGTATTGTATACGTGATTACCATATATATCCATTATTTTAGTATCTGAGGTAGAAAAAGAGAAAACTTAACCCATGCACGTTGTTTACCAGGTGTTATTTAGCGAAATTTGAGTATCATCTTTCTGTCATTGTCTTTAAGACAAGTGTGAGAAAAACATAAAAATTTCATTTTTTTCAAGGCTTCCAAGTAAAAATCAATAGAGAGAAAATTGTAAAATAAAAACCAACTTTATTTAAAGCCCTTCTAGTCTTCAATTGTGTGTTTGGTATAGTGCACAATTGGTTAAGGTCGCACGTTGAAAGTACTGTCGAGAATCATACATAGAATGTATTTGTCAGAGCTTCGGAAGAAAGAACTAGCATAGAATGAGGTAAGGACCATGTCAGCAGGCAGAAATTTTTGATGACAGGAGACGAAGAAATGGACCGATGATGACTGATTGTTATTTTTGTATAATTTGATGTTTAAAATATATTGCGTTTAAAAACACAAAACGATAAAACAATATGTACTAAACATCTTTAAACGCAATCTTGCAAAGTTGAAAATGAAATTCAAATACACATCGCCCTGGGAGTCTGCCCAACTCCTTTATATGTCGTTAGTAAGTTAAAGTTATTTTTTATAGTGCAATGAAAAAATGGAGGTTTTTTATTTTCCCAGTTCTATCTACCGACTTACTTACAATATCTTTCCCCTCCGAGTCAAGTGGTCTTGTAGATAAAGAATGATCATTTTATTTTACTGGAAAGTTTTCACATTATAAGTAATATTAAAGAAAAGCGTTTAATAAAAACTTTCACCATCTTGAAGTAAACTCAAATCATGGTCACGTGGCCTGAAACAATTTGTGATGAAAAATCACAGTTAACTTTTTTTACAAAGCCAAGATAATTTCCTTAACGGAATTTCGATATTATATTATTACAATTACACCATAGATAATCATTCAACTATGTGATATAATAGTAACCGCAAATTTTAAAATGATTTTTAAATATATAAATAAACATGTAATGAACATATATTAAATTATAGTCAAAACCAATAAAAGAAGTATGATAATGATGAAAAATAAATTAAAATATATACTCGTATAATCGATTTATGACAAAAAGTTCCTTCCTTAATGCCACCGGTAAACTATGGAATGCTCTTCCAGCGTCTGTGTTTCCTCCTTCCTACAATCTGGATCTCTTCAAGAAACAGATAAATGTACACTTGCAATCTCCCCAACCCACACACAAATACGAACACAACACACGTTCCCCGCATGCAGCGTCCAGCCTCCCTGGCTGAGCGTCATAGAGTGCACTGGTCTTGACCGGTTGTGCTCTCCTGCATGCGTTTACATAAAAAACTATCATTAAAAATAGCACAAAATCAATAAGTCAAAATAGAGAGATCCGTCGCATTTTGTCCCCAGAAAATTCGCTTAATGTCTCATCGGTAACGACAAGGAGCTCACTCGACGTCTGGTGAACGGAACAATTGGTGCACGGGATAACTGATGCACTGAATGTCTCACTAACCTAACCTAACATAACCATAAACTTTTTTTAGTTAACAAGACCTTTGGACCTCTGGACTCGACGATCACTGGACAAATCTTTAGGATAGGTTAGGTTAGCAAAACAGGCAGTGCACCAGTTGTCACGTGCGACAAATATTCGATGCACCAGACGTCCAGTGCGCTCCACTCCGTTACCGATGAGTCGATGAACGAATTGTCTGGGGACGATAACTTATGACACTGATATAGTTATATTTGCGGCTTTATTATGTTATTAATGCCCTTTAAAGCAAAGCGCAAAAAATAAAAAATAAAATAAAATCATTTTATATAATTTAAATACATGAATAAATAATATGATAATTAATTCCGCGTTTTAATCGCCAAAAAATATATTTTGACTTCAACAAGAAGTACAACTGTCACTTTGAAATATGAATCTATAAAATAAAATCCTTAAGTTCTCGTACATTCGAAGTATTGATTTACTTTTTTCGTATCAACAATATAAAACCATGAAATGATATCTAGTTTACAACTATCTTTCTTTTTGAAAGCTATATATTACTAACAACTTATTTGTTAAAAATATTTTAGTATCATTAAACCATTATCTAATATAAAAAGAGTATAATGGAGGACATATCACTATCACATAATGAGGGAATATTTCATAACATTATCAGATACTTTTATAATAATGAGAATGCACAATATTAAATTTAATAGCTTGGTATCTTGACAATTTTATGCCTGGCGCATAGGATACGCCACAGTAATTTCAGTTAAGTGAAGTTGTAAATTTCATGAAATTTATATGAAATAGAGTAATAATGAGCTTAAATTCAAGTTATTTATGTATTTTGTGAGACAAAAGGATGGTTAACCTAATAGTTTGATATCACAATCTTTGAGTCGTCGCCTTTAAGAACGTAGTATCTACCGATATTACGTTAATTATCAATTCCAAGTAAAATGGAAAATTAACTAGGTGAAATACCTTTTGAGAATAAGTTAATACTTTTTTTTTACGATATCTGTTTTATATCAAGAACAAATGGTCAACGAAAGTTAATGCTAAACAGATCTTTCAATTGCCATTCAGCAAGCCTTGTACCAAGGCATTTCTGCACCTGAATGCTGTAGTATACAAATCCATTTTTGTGTGATGTATTAATTAGATTTTTAAATTAAAATCTGTTATTTCGGTTGACCTGTTGCCTAACCAAATATGCTCTAAAATATTGCTTAATCTAACCAATGTTATGTGGTTAACAACAGGAAGTTCGTCTCTCTTAGCATCCAATGTTGCTTAATTTCGGATATGTAACCTAAAATGCGCTAAAAATGAGCTATTGTTTATATATGTTATATGGTTACATTAAATTTACTTCAAAATGAAAAATATCTTACAGTTTCAAATGTCCCGGGGAAAGGGAAAGGCCTTCGAAATTGGAAGGCCAATAAAAAGAAAACCCTTTAAGAGCGTTGCTTAACAATAATCTCATATATATATATATATTTATTTAAGAATTGTGATTAACTACAAAACTACTGCATTATATGAATATGAAAGCATATATGTTAAATGTATTAAGGTACGCTATGTACGCATTACATAATAAATGTTCTATTTATTAATATATTATTGGGAATAACATATAACAAATTATATAATAAGGTCTTACTATTATATAATTAAAGATAGTAAAATTAACTTGTGTAACGAGCTAGATTTCATAACTAACTATTATCCAAAATTAATCCGATAGTAATAGAAGCTTTATCAAACTAAATTGCATTAAATAAAGTCATTTTTTAGGAGTATTACGTGCAGATTCATAGTTCGGAAAACTAGTATTCTCCCTATTAAAATTTAAGTAGTCATTTTGGTATTAATTTTAATGAATTTTAAATGGATATGTAACACACAAATGGGCCATTAATATTTCCTTTGGAGGGATTTGGATTGGAAATTTTGCATTTAATTGAATGTAATTAAATTATGTAACAATTTATCGGACGATTATAATAAATAATAATTTTATTTGAATATTTAATCAAAATTAACTTATATACTTTTTAGTAAATTTATTAATGGTAATCTTCTATTACATATTGTGTGGGACACTCGGCTGTCTGCAAAGAAAGAGAAAAAAAAGTATCAATAATGACAACTATGTATTACTTAATTTACTTACCTGGCCTTAGACTCTTTAGAGCATGGAACTTATCGTCCTATATTTAAAAAATATATAATAAGATCACGTCCACCATGTTATTAATATTTATGGCATTAATTTTAAGCCTCATTTCAAATATTAAATAAAACTATTACTTAAAATATACATATACTATACATAAAATTCTTTTTTCATCGCGTCAATCTAAGCACAAAAATAACGGCAGAAGCGGGATGCGAACCGCGGACCTTGGAAACCAGCTATGCCCAGGTATTCATACCGCTCGGCGAACTGCGCCATTGCTATGCCCAGACTGACTTGCGTTGAAACTAGTATTTATATCATTGTTATCATCGTACGATAGATGTCGCTATAGTATATATTCAAAGTATGTATATTTTTATTATTATTCTATCAGTCTTCATTTATTCACAAGCTTAATATTATTACTTTCCGGCAGTCTATTTATTTTAGTAAGTACCACTCGGGTCTCGAACCAAACTATAGACTGAATGGATGAGAAACGATTACTTATAGTTCCGACTCGGACTTTATAACCAATCATTTACCTGTGTTACTGATGGATAATTTTACCTTCTTGATATTGTCTCAAGGAGACATTATTATATAAATTTTTTAATAAAGAAAGAATTTTATGTATAGTATATGTATATTTTAAGTAATAATAATATTGTAATATAGGCAATGATCTATAAAAGTAGATTAGAATATTGAAATAATAAAATAATATTCTAATAAAATTTAAAAAATTCGTTAAATAAAACTGCTTACCTATGTTACGAACTTAAGAAAGTTTTGTTGAAGGTGAAACAGAAGTATTCCAGCAACATCGCTCAGTGTGATCTGTATTAAAACAAAGTTGAAAGTATATATTTAACATATAAAGTAATTCTCGGAAACTACGGCTGACGTCTTTTCAACTTCTCCCTCTCTTGCGGAAGAGGTTCCCGGAAACCATATACGAGTTTATTACCAACTAAACTTTCTGTTGCAGAAATACGAGTATTATTGGACATGCCACTGAGTGACGGAAATTTGTTTTCACTATGACAAATGGAACGGCAATACAAATAAAGCACTTTTAAAATAAATTGTACAAAAAATCATCACTGCCTAAAATAGGTAATCTTAATGCGTTTTTTGCCGGAAAATTTTCAGCGTTATAAATTTCACATACAAAATAAAATGTTCTACCAAAGTTACACGACAAATTTAATCGATCGGCTTGATCCGGATCAGTCTGCATTCAAAGTAAACCGGTGAATAGCGCGGCTTAATAGCTTCAGCTAGACCCCCCTGGGGGTGGTATCCGCCAAGTTTTAAGTAATTCTAATTGGGATTCTCCCTTTGCTAGTTGTTGGTCCTCCACTGCAGGGAGGTCTATTCAGCCACCCGACCGCCGGTTCGAGCAGGTCCCATTGTTGCTGACGATCTGCGCCCTCTTGCATTGGTAAAAGTGCAGCCGCCATCGATGCGCTTGAGTAAAAACTCTTTTGTAAAATCGATAGATCTATCGTCGGCCAGAGCGCAATATGCATTCGCTGAAAAATGTAATATTCCCAAGAGAACACATCGTTGTATTTAATAAAATATAAATGATGACCCATTTTTTAAAAAATAAGATCCTAAGCTGAAAAATAAAGTCAAATTGACACTAAAATCTTTTTATTTGTCAATCATCTCGAGTAAAATCTGCCATTGTCAAAAAATCTTCAGTATTCCATTATTTTACATAGTTTTTTTTTTTAAATAAACGTCACAGTATGTAATTATTGAGAGGTTTACGCGTGAAATTGTTTGTGAAACAATACAAACAAGTCCTCTGTTAGGAAAAATAATAGTTCATTACCTATGATAAAATAATTACATAGTATGCTAATACACGAGTATACACTTGTTATAGTTTAATACTATGTGGTGTACACGGTTATTAATTTACTTATGATGTAAATAAATGCAAAAATTCTAAAATTCTAAAAGTATTAATATTCTTCTCACTTAAAAAAGGTTGTTATTTAGTCGTGTTGTGGCAGGATGAGGAGCAGGTTAGCAAAACAAAGACTTTTTCTGATTGACATATTTCACACATTGCATGTACATTGACCTATATATTTCGATAACTTTACAAACTTATGGCCCGGACCTAGTCACAGCATTCAGGCTGGGTCACAATACGACCTGTTTCACGCAGCGCCCCAGTGGCGATCTATGTAACTAGTCTTCGTAACGACATTACTAAATGACGACACATACATGTACGACAAGCGAATAGAAATCAGAGACGAAAGATGGTACATCGAGGTTTTCGGTACCAGTCAGCAAGAGCTATATCATGCTGATATCAGTATATTTAGGTTAATAAATATTTTATCACCGTTGTGTTTAATATTATATTATTTGGTGTGACTTATACAATATACACGACAATTTGTAGACAAACAAACCATTTAAATAAGTACTCGTATAAAATATTTTTTCTTGGCAATGAAGCGTTAGATTTATCAAATATCTTACTAATGCAATAAACATGTTTTTAATCAGAACAAAAATATTGAAAATTAATACTTGACGAGGATATAATTATCCTCCAAACTTTACCCTTCGGAAGTCAATTTTAATTGATAATAATTAACGTGAAAGTTTTCTTGGAGACGGGCAAGATTCACTACTGTGCACTCTTCTTTATCGACGGATAAAATTTTTTGAGATAAGTCTATGTGGCTAACATCGGGGATCCATTATGAAAAATTATGTCATCATAATTCCAATTAAGTTTGAAAGGTCTCATATTATAAAATTTCAATTTATATGAGACATTTCTGTGTTTCTGACTGGCATTATGTGGATATTATTTATTTCCTATGCCCTTTGCTTACGTTACACATTAGACTCATATGAATGGCATATATACGCTACAAAATGCTGCCGCAAGTAGTGCTTCAAGTAATGCTTTTTCGCACCTATTTGACGACATATATACATAAATTCCCACAGCTATTAGAACGGCAATCCGGGAATTGAAAAAAAGGCAGCTGTAATATATAAGACTTCAGTTAAATAAAGATGGCGCTTCTAAAGAAGTGGAAAATTTGCAACCAACGACACTTTTATACGCCCTTTTATTTACCTATCCAAGTACGATCAGAGTTATCAAATATCGGTGATCGAACGAGAAGTGGTGATTAAGCATTCTATAGTCATTTGAAAAATATTTTTGACGCATGACACTAGTTGATAAAATAGGAAAACAAGTGGTTCAACAACAAAATTATCGATTTTTTCTTTAATATCTTGACAGAAAATGAACAAAAAAAGTAATCAATCTGAATGAAACCTTTTTATAGCCACTGAAAAATATGCGAAAAGTTTAATGTATGCGAATTGAAACTATTAATTTAAAAAAGAAAGCAAGTACGCACAGCGTATAAAGCTCAATACTCTCGCTGCAGTAATTAAATCGTGCCGCAATAAAACCGAATTTCATATCAAAAACGAGTTCAAAGTGCCCCTGAGCGTCGCATTTAAAAGCGGGCCTTATCCATAGATGTAAATCCATTTTGACAAGTATGGACGCTTAATATTATTCCAGCCTCTTAATTGGTTGGCGAGGGGTGGGCCGCAGGGCTCGAGTTCTATCGCAGCGTAGGGGCACGTACAGACATGATGGCTTCACACCCGCGCGGTTTTATAAACCTCATAACAAGCACTCGTGCGCTCACCGGATCCGGTATTGGATTAAGCCAATAAAGAAGCTGCTAAGCGGCTTAACGGCGCGAATGTTTCAATTTTAAAAGTGAGATCGGAGAGTCCATACCCTCTATGTGCGTGGTATTGAGTGTTTCGCACGCGCGCAGTGTGCTACACTCGATTATGAAAATCGTTCATTTTCTTGCTCGCTGAGCTCGTTTCTTTGCAGAGTAAGCTTTTATTGTAAGAGTAAATCATTCACCATGTGAAATATTCAAATAATATAACCAATAATACTTTTATGAATTAATCGGCATAATAATAAAAATAGCAGTTCGTTTAATAAACAATGACACACTTACTTCTTAACTCCAATCTTATACAAAAGTAAAGCGAGTTTATCTAATAAATTATTCCTTTATTAAAAAAGCCGCAGTTCTTCTAAAAAATAAAATAAACTTTACTCTTGCATCCACGAATAATTAACACACTCTCCATACACTTGAAAAGTATCCATCACAGTATACAAGTCCAAATACTTCAAAACTCTCTTTACGTGATCGACATGGTACAAAAAATGAGTGTGTAAATGTATGGTTTGTTCATTACTTCTGCTGCTCCTCTGAAGTCAACGAATGAATTCGTCCTGCAACCGCAAACAACCGATAGACTAGTCACCTTTATATACGGTATGTCAACCAAGAACTGTCAGTTTTCAAAATTTGTTCTTAAATAACACCAGTAAGATCTGGGGTGGTTCTAAAAGTGGGATAAATATATTTTCGAATCGTTTAAATATGTTGAATATGCAAGAATATGTCTAATTAAAAAAAAAATACATGTCATTTATATAAGCGAAATGATTTCATGAAAAGTGATTATTCAAATATTTGTTTTTTTTTATGTGCCACAGTCTCATTAGCTTAATGCATAAAAATTTTTCCCTTTACTGTTTGGTGAAAAGTGCGAAAGAGCTTTTTGGAGTGCACATATCAATTTCAAATATGCAAATATTGATCCTAAAAAGCTTTTCTGAGAATATGTTTTTTTACATAACCACTAAATATGTTGTTTGTAGTCGGCACTCATTAAACAAAATATTTTGTGATTAACGCCGTTATACGACTAAGTGTTATATATTATACTAAGTGTTAATATATTTTTCAGAATTTCAAATATTAAAAAAAATTGCATATCATTAATCAAAAAAAGTTATTTTGTGGTCTTTAATAAAAATAAAATGTAACACTTTTTTCCAAAACAAGCCGTAAAAAGATATTTCATAATTGCTTAAACATTAAAAAATCAAGTAGCAGAAGTGTAAGTGCTATGAAATATTAAATACTTAGTGTTGGTTATCAAAACAAGAGGAGTCCCATATTTTATAAATATTTTTGAATATTATAGGGCTTTGTATTATATATAGTGATAGCAAGAGCATTGCTGTTAGGTTAATTGATAGAAAAAATACGATACAATTAATATTTTATTGGAACTAAACAAGGAACTCAACTTTTTCAAATAATAAAATTAACGAACTGTGTTTATACATTATTAAATATAATCTCGTTTATTTGAATTCAAATTGGGCTAAGCCATCCCTTAAGAATAAATAACAAAGGCTTTGGCAGCGTTGGGATAATTTCTTGATTACTGAGATGATTTGCGGTGATAGTCCTGATAAATCATTATGGAGTAAATTTGTGGTGACCATATGCTAAGACAAATGAGAAAAAATTAAAAATAATAAGATGTAGATGAAGAAGTAGAAGTGGTATAAGGCAATCTCTTGAATTATTCTACTGCAATGATTTTTTCAAAATACCTGTAAAAATATTATGATATACAGTTTTAAGTCACTGCTTTAATTCTGGCACAGGGATTAAACACAATAATTTTATGATAGATATCATTATCATGTTTAAATTAGCTTTTAATGGTTACAAATGGAGTGCATAACCGTGTTGCTTTAAATGAAAAAGCGAGCTTGAATATTGTCATTTATTAGTTAGACTGTTCCATACGATATGAATAAATCATGCATAAATTACACTCTATTATACGTCATAAAGCAGGAAATTATTCAACAAAGACAGAATAAATAATTTATTTCCTTATTTTTTATTATTATTTACATTTATTATAAACGATCGCAAAAATACACATTGAATAAAAGTGTTTTAAATATTTATACGAAAAAAGTTACGAAAAAAATATTTATTTTATCAAATATGGTTCTTGTAATTATGGAAAAATTGTACAAATACCTTCCTGGAAAATAATTTGTTTTACATAAGTATTAACCCTTAATATAATATATATATATATATATATATTATTTTATTTATGTAGAGCACAAGTACGGAACGTCTTACTTGTTTTTAACCCAATACAACTATTATATTCTCAAACTCATGTAAATAAACTGAATTCTAGTTTGTTCAGGTTGATCCCGAAATATTAGCTGATATTTCATAATTACCTTAGCTATTCCGCTATATATATTATATATATCAAAAATCATGGAATCTTTAAAATATTTATTTTATATATATGTTTTTATTTGATGTTGTGGCTTTTGGGTTGAGCCGTGTGTGGTGAACTTTTTTAAACCAATATTTCGACCACCATTTCTCTGGAACGTAGAAGTTAAAAAATTCAAGAATCCCAGGGTTGCGAATTGCACCGCGAAGAAGAAGGAATGAATGTTTGAGAGCAGCAATTCTCCTCCGAGACTCTAACAAATGGAAAGAAAGCATCCCTAGAAGAAAAAGGGGTTATTAAAAGTATCTCTAAATTGATTTGAAATAAATATTAGAAATCAACAATTTCTTTTTGTAGTTTTTAATCACGTTTATAAATAAAGAAAGATAGGTGTGTAAGATTTTCAGCTAGGCAGTAGAAAACCCACATTGAAAACCTTCTCTTGCTTACAAAGGCTAAATATATATTTTGACCAATACAAATACACAACATTTGAATATATAAATACTACTATATTTTTCATATTAAGTAGTTTTTAAATAAAACTGTTAAAAAAATATTTGTGCGAAGATTAAGATGACATATAAACGCAGTGTGCGACAGGTGTACAACTACCGCAAGTAAGGACGTAATAAGTACAAATGCATTAAGTTGGTAGGAGAGTAATGACTATGTTGAAGAGGGTAGATGGTAATTGCAAGGGGCGATGCTACTATGCAGATGCATTTTAACCCTCCACTGTGGCAAGTTTTCTAGGGTTAACCATAAACCATCACCTTCCTGCATAAATCCGTTGGCTAATTAAGCAGTCGAATTTAATAAATCAAATTTACACCCAGAGTGCTGTGTAAATTATATTCCGCTTGCTTGGGAGATGAGTAGTTAATCATTCGGACCCTTCGTTTGTTTATTTCGCACCTGAGTATGAATATACAATCAAATAATTCGTATATAATTTCACATATAATTATGATGCATACATATCAAATGTGTTTGTCAAATTTTTGTTCCATTTAGGGTTGACCACTTAGATTCTCCAAATTTCACAAACGTCAGGTAAATCATACGATCTCTATATTTTTTTTCATTAAAAAATCGTCCGAAATACGCCTAGAAAAATGATATGTCGTTTTTTCAAGTCCTCGGGCTTCCACCCTGGAGGTCGTTGAGAGCCATATACTGATTGTTCTCATGTGGACCTCCGGAAGCAGAGATTACTTGGGACATATCACAAAAAACCGCAACTTAGAGAACTGAGTGGCCGCAATTCTGGATGACTATATTCTCCAGATATGGTACGGATACAGTACAAAATACAATTAAATACTAAATTTAATACCGTGTTTAATTACGTTTAGTTGTATTTTGATTAAATTGATATAGATACTGACAAGTATTTTAACAATATCAAGATCGAACAAGAGTTAATTCATTTAATATTTATACTCACAGAGTGTACAAGGCACTCTTATACACAATTCTTCTTCGTAGTATCAATCCGGTGGATTGGTTTGCAGCAACAGAATCTTTCATCTCGATCTCCCTATACACAATTATACACTCTTAAAAATAAATCACAGTCACTAAATTAATACATTAACTTAACTGGCTTCCTGTATCGTGTTGTATAAACAACAATCGAGGTTGCAAGGAAATTTTAATGCTGATCTATCATGACGATGATAGCCATGATTCCATTCTAAGTCCGGGATACCACTTTGCTTCAACACTGATTCTTCTTGCGTCATATATTTTTATATATTTTGGTTTATAACTAACCCACATTAATCTCTCAAATCTCAAGCCATTATTCCAATCTATACGAAATTCAGGCAGATTAGTGTTTTTGTAACAAATTTCATTATTTTATATTTAAACATTCAAAATATATATCCAAATCATTATTTTATATATTTTTTTATGTAAACACATACAGGAGAATACCAACAGATGGTGATCCTAATAAATTATAATTAATTGTTAACCTACAGCAAATTTGAATAATATTTTCAAATATGTACTACAAGACTTAATGAAACAAACCATTAATGAAAATTATATGTTTTTAATAAAGGTTAAATTTAAAATTATTTTTAATCTATTTTATTTACGTAGACCCGTCCCTGGATAACTCCAGATTTATTTGTATCACAACCTCAACAAATTATTAATGCTTTTAGCAGCGGCCGCTGCAAAAGCTAAAATAATAATTTTCTATTCTAAATATTGATTCAGAGAGCTGAAGTAATCAGGTATTGAGTAGCCAGAAAAGCATATCAATTTCCATCATTGCTAAAGCTTGCGCTTCTATCTCTCGCTTCCGAAAATATATTTTTTGAACCGCGATACTAATTCATAGACATGAACGGTTCGTATTCATTCCGTTTCGATGGAAACACAAAGAAATATTAATATTACGGAATAATTTCAGGGCTTCAGCTGTAGTAAAGGTGTCAGAATTAACTAAGGTGAGTGATCAATTTGATATTCTCTAACGTGGATATTCGTTGTCCGCTTTACCCTTTTAGCGATCATGGTCAACGGATTAGTAAGATAACCCTTTCTGAGAATTTTCGATCAGGACGTTAGTTACAAATTCAGTAGATAGCACCCGGTTACCGACTCGAGGCTCGGTAAATATATTTTTGCTGAAATTTGTGGTATCTTGTACACCAACCAAATATTTAAGTGAGTAAGATAATGTTATTCGAGAATTTGAAATTCACTTTGAATTCCGCTTTGAAAATTATTAAGTACAACACAAATATTGTTATTTAATATAATGTAATATTATAAAAGCAATTTACTTGATTCTTTGAAGAGATACCAACATTTACAATAAACCAATTTATTATTCAAAATGATGTATTTAAATACAATGCATTTAATATCAAATTAAAATCCAGGCAGGACATATCTGTCGAAGAGACGACGGTCGATGGGGAAAAAATAGTACTGGAATGGCGCCCAAGAACTGGCAAACGAAGCATTGGCCGACCCCCTACAAGATGGACTGACGATATAAGAAGAATAGCGGGAGTGACCTGGATGCGGAAGGCGGAGGATCGAAGAGGATGGAGACTCATGCGGGAGGCCTACGTTCAACAGTGGATGGACACAGGCTGATGATGATGATTCGTTTTAAAATAATCTTTATTTTATTTGGCAGATTCATTTGCAATTTATTTGGCTCATTGTTTCCATCAAGATGGCAGTGAATATTCTCTTGAGTGATATTGATGCATCTCTTCAAAACACATCGAACAAGGCTTGTATGTATTCTCTCCGCCACAATAATATAACACTAGAAAGTTTGTTGAACTAACAATGTGTCTGAGACGCACAAAAGCAACGCCCGAATGCAAACTTAATTTATGCTGAGCTAAACATTATTTACATCTCAGAACCGAGACGAGATTCAGTTGCTAATTATAAACTATTAAACCTTACTTTGTGAAGACAATACATTTTTCGGTGAATTTTGATATATATTTTAAAACAAATAATCACTCCAAAATTATGTTAATTCACAAGTATTTCATGTTATCGATGTGTTTAAAATACATTTTGAAAATACAACTATTTAATATTGTGGCTTTTGGGTTTAGCCGTGTGTGGCAAATTTCTTCCAACCAATATTTCGTGTAAGGCTTGCCCCACGGTGTACATCGGACAAACATCACGAACCATTGCGAAAGAGTAAGCGAACATGAGAAATCATGCAGACTAGGCCACCCAATGGCGTCAGCACTGGCAGAGCATCTGGCTGACAAGGGACATAAGTTTTCATTCGAACCCGAAATCATGGCTCGAACGCAAGGAAAACATGCACGCCTAGTAAGAGAAACCAATGAAATCAAAAGACATCCCATCAACATCAACAGGGATGACGGCTTGATTCTCAAAACAGCATGGCTTCCGCTTCTAGCACTTACTCAAAAACCTATACAGATACGCAAGGACTACCACAGTCCAACATGACGTTCGTGGAAGTACTCTTCTTAGAACATACCCACCGTACACGATTACCCGACATGACGCTCGTGGAGGTACGTTAGGCTGATGGCTATACTATCTCCTGACACCAAATCACAACAAAGTCATCAACCGTGAAGAAGACCCCTGCAATGGCGGTCGAAATATTGCATAGAAAAAATTCGCCACACACGGCAAAAGCCACAATATCAAATCTGGCCGTGAAAACCTGAGAAGTTATTTACTACTATATAATTTAAGTGTGCTATGTTAAAATACTGTCGGTTCAAATCTTGACCAATATTTACTTTATTAAATAGATTTAACGAAATCTAAGCTCTATACATGCCTCCGGTAGGGTTGAGTCACCCCTTAAGGACAAAAAAAAATTGTCCAGGCCTCGAGAGCATTGGTCTGATCATCCGATCTCCTTAAAAACCCTGATTATTGAACACCCAAATATTTCTCCGGTACTACAGCCGCTGAATATGCGAATTCGGAAACTATTGCCCTGCAGGCTCCCGGGAACCATCTATGTCAATGTGGACCTCCCGGTATACAGGTGTTCTGAAACAAATCATAGACAGTCTGAGCTTACATAACTATGAATCGGAAATTTGCGTACATGCTATGTAAATAAAAAATGTCAAAAAATATTTCTAAAACAATATATTCTTAGAATGCTGTAATACAATAATGAATTCATAGACTTTATAAGTCCAATGAGTTTTGGTTTTTATTAGTAGAGTAAAGAGTATATCTTTTCATATTTTTTTAAAAGGAACAATTTCACACTTATTATGATTTTTCTAAAAAAACAGAAACATGTCGTCAGGAAAGTAAGATATGAATCAAAAGTGGATCTGGTTAGGATATTTTATCTAAATGCTGCTAGAGGACATAAACTACAACTGTATATTTTATATTGACCAAGTCTCTTGCCGTTATGGATGGTCGATTGATACCATACATACGAGTAGAACGTACTGTTCCAAGAGGTACAGTATACACTTACATAGGACAAGGGAAATACTATTGCAATTGATACAATTTTATGTCATAAATGAAAAAATAAATAATAAACGTTACTTATTAATATGTAAAACATTACAAGTATTTGTATATAATTGTTAATTTTATAATATAATTTCTTATGTTTTTTCAATGTTTTCAGCATGCACTTTAGTATCGCAGCTCAGTTATATCTTAACAAGTGATGGATTGAGTAAGGCTACAAGTTAGTCAAAGCTGTTGTCTCCTAAACAGAGAACTTATCTTACGTGATCTATGTAAAAACAAGGTAAATTAATGAATATTTATAATTTCTTATGTAAAAGTCCAATGAACTTATTAATACATAATTAAATAAATGTCACTATAATTTGATGATTATATTCATACAAAAAAGAAGTGACTATTTATTTTATTTTACAAATAAACAGTGATCAAACAGTGTCGATTTGATCAACGAAAAAATTACATCAAATTGAGATAATTTTCAAAAGAAATTCCTCGGTATGATTTCATATTTCTGACCCGATTCCAATGTAGGACAATTGCTAATAAAATCACCTAATTATGTTAACGAAATTGAATAATTTGCTTTTGACTCCAGTTGAATGGATGCATTTTGCAAAAGTCTCTTTGACTTTCCGGATGTGCGGGGGGCTACTTCTGCAAATTCCTCGGTGACGTCTCATTCTGATTTATAACGTCATAAATTGCGACCCTCCAGAGGTATTTGTCGAAAGTTTCGCGGTAAATTTCAACAATTGCACGCGTGTACCTATTTACCCCCCGAAAGCTAAAGTTACGGGGTCGGGGTAAAGTTTGGAGAACTCTTTGGGGCTCTTTTGAGGAAACAATTGCACACACTGCAAGAAATTACATTCTTGAATTAATTTAACCGATTCATTGAATGTATTATCATATGTTTAATAAATTCATAAAGTTCCGCGGCTATGGATCACCGAAGCTGAGCAACATTGGACGCGTACCAAAACTTGGATGGGACAATGTTTATTGCTTAATGCATGTCTTTGGTCGGGCTTAGCAGCTTTTTACTTACAAATCGATGTTTTTAAAGTGTCCAGTTATTAAATCAGATTAAGTAAACATTCAAATCTGTGTGTTAGCTGCCGTTTATTCTGCCGTCAAAGTCGTCGGGAACCACATATGTTCCCAGGTAGAACATCACATGCAGAAATCTCTTGGGACGAAACATGGAGTGGTGGTACATTAAGAACCATTTGTTCCAAAGATAGAACGGATATGGGAAGGAAAAACTAATAAATTTTTGCGAATAATTTTGATATTTTTAACTTTTCAGACACCTCTTATTACCGGAACTACACAATCAACAAATTAAATTTCATATACAATCATAATTGATTATCATAATAATGTACCTAGTAACCCCAAATTGCATGAAGTTTTGTCTTCTTTGTCTTCTTCTTCGTGTGAGCGACTTCAAATTATTTTTGCCCAGTATCTGGCAACACCGATAGCCTGTGTGTTGCCCAGCATTAGATACTGAGATGTGCAGCATGTTGGGCATAAGTAGCAGGATATTAGGTGTGAGGTGGTCTGCAGGTCTCCACAGTCGCACAATAGTAACTCTCCGTGTTGAAACATTCCACACTACGCGAGGTGTCCTCTGTTCTACCAACTCCGGTTCTTAATCTGTTCAGGGATTTCCAGGTCCGCCAGTCAAGGTTCAACCCAGCGACAGCAAAAATAAAATGATGATGCTCTGTCAGCTGCCAAGACAAACGCCTCGTTTTGTCAGGTCGAAAATCGGACAATACAAGTTTATTTAAATTATTGTCTTTTTTAAAAAATACATTATGCAAACATACCACCTGATTTTTTTTTTATTATAAAAATACTATATAACATGATATGAAAGTATGTGATTAGATATACAGATGTTAATTAAAAGAATTTGTGTGAAGACAAAGTGCCTAGAAAGTACTTACACAGTTTAGATTAGAATGAAAAAATATATATACTTGGTATACAAGAAGACATCACACATTAAGATACTTAGCTGTTCACCACTCTCATTTTCCATCCCCTTCTACTCCCTTTCTACCGCTGTTCCCTCACCTCACTTATCTCCCCAGGATCTCCCCTTCCTCTTAGTGTTTCCATCCAACAAACTGCTCTAGAATGTTCGACATTATCAACTACATCTATACATCACGTCGCATAACAAGCTGTATCGTGTACCAAGAAGTTGCTTACCTATAAAATGCTGTGTGCTAATAGCTTTTATCTGTTATTCGTGTAAGGTAAATACGAGTACTCAAAATTATCATTGTGTATATTTTACAAATTCTCTCTGTATTCATGAAACATACTGTGTAAAGTCATATGTAAAAATCTGTAAGCTAATAAATATAATTAATACTTATAAAAAATCTATGGTTACATTACTATTTGCTACAGCATTACTGTAGTATACTAAAGTCATTCGCAAATACTACAAATTGATAGCTCGTTTTTTCTTTACTGAAAATCGTGATTTGTGAATGATTCGCTATTGTCAGTCTTTAGTATAATGACGTTGATGGATTTACTTTTTATGTACCATGCACACCCAGGTTTACCGGCAGGTATATTTTAGATGCCGTCGAGTATAGCTCAATGGTTAAAGCGTTTGTTTGGCAAGCCGAAGGTCGTGGGTTCGATCCGTGACGGATATTAAAAATTAAAAAAAAGAGCTCTAAAATACCCGAAGTTGGTGTGAATTTGATCCCTTACGAGTAAGATGCCAGTCATAGCCTATTAATTAAAATTAATGGTAGACAAAAGTCGTTCCGTAAAGAACATCTATTTATAGTGAGTTGCTTTAATAATAAGGATGATGCGTGAATGTCAGTATGTAGTCTATGACGTTGGTGGATCGATACTCTACATGCAGCGCTTATCCAAAGGCAGCATGGCAAGCGTCATAGAATTTCACAAATGAGACTTCAGAATCACTATCACCATCTGTCGGTATTCTTCTGTATATGTTAACATAAAGAAAAACACTCACCGTTATAAATGTGAAACAATAAAAATCGATCACACAAATATACCCTCTTCAGGGTTTCTGCTTGTAACGATAATATGCTCCAGTTAGGAAAGTAGACAAGATGATCCCCTAGTTAAATATAGTATAATAGTAGTAAATATTATTGAAAAACTAAAATGGTCCTGGATGATGAGAAATACATGTTGTTAATGAAAAATAATAATGTCGTTTTTTTTAAATGGGACGATATTTACTCGTAGATGTGATTCACTGCACTCGTATCAAGGGAGTCTTCTAATAAAAAGCAATGTACATCATAAAATCCCACTCCAGACATGTAACTCAAATGCAGCCGACAACATCGCTAAAATAACCCCGCCGGAAAACTAATAAAATACAAAAAAAGTCATAGTGCATTTGTCGTTGCGTCCCCCTCTACGTGATGTGAAAGACCAATATTTAAATGTGCTATGGTAAGCGGTTCAAACGCATAAAAAACACTTGTTCATAATTATTTTCGATATTCAAATGTAATACTCGATGCAATTTCGTTTTATGTTGTTTTGATACGTTCGCTTAGTCAATGGGCATTGAATCAAAATTCGATCACATTATTTTCTAAAAGAAAGCTGAAATGTTCGTAAAGGTTGTAAGCTGCTCGCAGGAGTAGTTGCAGTTCAGAGGTGGTTGTAGGTTAGAAAATTCAAAGTACGGCTTATTTATTAGTTATACTTGCAGATTTAATGAAAGTTTAAAATATACCCTGTAATGAAAGTGTAATTTATTGTAATGAGTCTTTGTGTGCTACTTTCTTTGCTTAAACGTTACTAATGAAAAAAAAATGTAAGAATAAATTCATGTTATTTTTTTGTAAAAAGTATACCTAAATATACCTATAATTTTCTAAAAATATAAATATTGTTTTGACACTAAGAAAAGCTCTTTATTATGTGAAAAATTAGGGAAAAAAAAAACCTTAATAGCTCGCTTTATTTTGCAATAATTACCATTTTATGTATAAATATACCTACAAACTTTCTGCTTTATTTATATATCAATCTTTTTTTTCTAAATATACATCAATTAATGTAATAAATTACCTTTTTTTAGAAGAAAAACGTCTATAGTTTAATAAATGAGTCATAAAAAAAATTGAAAACGCCACAAAAAAATACACAATTTTGGTGAAAAAAAGGGAATATTATTAGCGAAAAATGAAATTTGAATAACGGTTTCTTAAATATTTTTATTCGATGAAAAATAAATGGAAAGAAAATAAAAAAAATACATAAAAATATTAATAAGAAGCACATTATTAATACAAAAATATCTTAAATTACGTTATAAAAACTCGTTTGTAGATAAATAAAGTGCATTGCATTTAAATGCAATAAAATAAATACAATAGAGCATTTTTCACGATCTTAGTGTTTAACTATTTAGAAAGATTACGACATAAGTTTATTATAATACGTTTGCACTGCGTAATGTCGCAGAAATATGAACGATCATTCATTTCCAAGTCACGAATATCTCGCTGTTAGCTATAATAAAGAATTTAAAGTCCTAGCACTGCGGGAGATTTACTTCTCACTAAATGCACTTTTTATGTATGGGTTCCTTATGATTCATTCACTTTTATTAACCTATATATAACCGCAAATGTATCCTTTTCTTGAAGATTTTTCAGTAACCGCTGGTTATTGCATTATTATGCAATGCACCCGGTAAGATTTCTTACAAACAGTGGAAAAACAAGAAGTGCATTTTTAATTATGACATTCCCATTTACTGCAGCATTTTATTTATTTTCTGTTTAATTTAACGTTTTTAATGTGTTTAAATAAAGCAATTTTACGTTAATGATATTAAATTACTGGCTCAAGTGTAAACGTATGTAAGTAAGTTTTGTCAAAATGAACATTAATAATAATCTTTATACTAAAATTATCTCTTTATTAATATAAAACAAATATATTTCATAATGCAGTGGAGCGGAACAAGTATCAAAGTGATTAACATGGTGTAAATTATTGAAACTTTTTCCTGATACCATCTAAAAATAAATGATAGTTAGAAATCATAATCATCCATGTTAGAGAAATGATTCTTAAGAAAATGCGATTTTCAATATCTCTCCGTATTTTTGGATGTCATCTTAACTCTAACAAATGACAACATGGCTATTAAAATGGTAACATCATGGAACCATTGTTAAAAAGGATAATTAACATAGTAATGATTGCCAGGCTCAACGTTTAACACATATGGCTTCCACTGTACGGATAACATACATATTCCAGCTAGCTTCAATGCGTAAGTAGTTGGTATGAAGGGAACATAATGAAACTTTTACTAACCAATTGAGTGATTAATCAAATGCCTGTAGTATCATTTGTGAGTATAATTAATCTAAAAGGATAACTAATGTTTTCTCATAACCTCTATATAGAGCTATCAGATCATTAATAAAAACTCACGTTATCGCTTAAAATATTCTGATAAAGAATAATGCCGAAAATTCAAAAGAAATTTAAGTTGAATAGAATTTTGCAAAATCCAAATCTCCATCATGATAATTAGAACAGTTGCACTTCTGTTGAGGGCACTCTATCCAAAGAAGTTAATTTACTATTCTTTATTTTTTTCGCACCTATAAGTGCCATTCTTTTAATAATTG
The DNA here is from genome assembly GCA_022606575.1 of Glossosoma conforme. Lineage (NCBI taxonomy): Eukaryota > Metazoa > Arthropoda > Insecta > Trichoptera > Glossosomatidae > Glossosoma > Glossosoma conforme. The sequence goes on along the minus strand of JAGTXR010000219.1, from coordinate 391,321 downwards.
GGCATTTTCTTACATGAGAATGGAAAGCGCTTGAAAAACACGCTTTATCGTAATTGTAGAAATGCTTTATTCGTAAAACTTTGACAAAGTAAGAAAAATATTTGAAAAATGCACGCATGAGATTTTGAACGGCTGAATACATTTTTTGTAAAATAGAATGAAAAACAATACACTGTGGGATATTGACGTAGTAAATAGATTTGATTCCTGATTAGATTCAGATAGGAAGTGAAAAATATTGTAATACTTACAGTTTGTTATTAGGAAGATTTTTATGAATATTTTTACATAAAATAAATTAAATTTTTTAAGTGACTTGTGTGTTTTTTTGTTGTTAGTGTGTATAGAAGGGAATAACAATTTGAGTACAGCAAGACAGCGGTTGTTGTAATAAAAAAAGCTATGTTAACCAATCATAGGTATGTGTTCCGTAGATCGGAGATTAGAAAGATCCCTATTATTAGGCCAATTAATATTTTTTGAAAAAATAATAAATGTAATCAAGTATATGCTGTATTTAAATACTTAAAAAAAGACAACAGTAGACTGTAGAGGCATTAAATATACATCAGCTCATAATATTTCTATGACTGAATAATTGACAAATATGAAAGATATATAATCAATTTAAAAATTGTATTTTTTTTATTTGATGCATTGATATATTGTACATGAAATCTGAAACCAGATTATATTAATAGAGATATTTTATTTCAATTAGAAACAACCTGCTTAGTAGTTACCCATCACAGGCAATATAAGGTAAACAACGAAATTATATTTTAAATACGCTAAGGTGAATGCTCAAGCTGGAACACAAATTTCTTTGTCATAATACATTTACTGTAATACTTAAAAAATTTAGTGTCAGCATAATTTATATACGGATATTTAGAGTATAATATTATTGAATAAACAAGCTGAAAATAATCTTCTCTGCTAGAAAGCTCGGCAAGTATATCCCCAGTATAGAAGCATGTGCTTTGCTGGAAAGCTCTGGCGACTGGTGCGCTATTATGTGAAATGCAAAAAATAGAAAGCGACTGTTAATATCTGCCGCTGTCTGGCGCCACCTGAGGGAGGATATTTCATCAATTTGATGTGCAATTTTGCATTGCACAGAAACACTAACCTTATTGGGAGTCGAGACTCAATTTCAGCTATTTATCTGTAGCAGTGTCTCTGAACTCATTAAAAAATAAATCTTTTTATGCTTACACTAATGTAATATGTTTATAATAATGATAAACTTAAATAACATTCAGGTTATCAACGGAAAATACTTGGTGAAACTGAATTATTTTAATTTTAATTTTAAATTAATTTAAATTAAAAATATTTCGTTTTGATTCAAATTTATTTTAATCTCTGTAGACGACAGCTCTCAGGCTGGTCGATCCACTCTACGGGCGTGTTGCGGTCCTCTGCTCTTCTCTTCGATCGATCCCCTCCCAGCTGGTTGTAAGGCAGCTAGTTGGCCAGTTCTCCAGAGTAGGCGGGCAGGCTCATTCTCCAGAGTAGGCAGCAGGCGGGAAGTCCAGACGAGGGTTGGAGGTAGAAGTGAAACACAGGAGAGTCAAATCTGTACTGATTTATTTTGGTTTTCAGGCTTATATTTATACAACAATCTCTCGGGAGGCGCGCGCGAGGGGGGAACGTCGACCAATCAGCGCGCTCCGCTCGCGGCTGAATTAGCGCATCGCCGTAAGGGTTCTGCGTGGGTCGACGCGTAAATGCTCGGGAGCTCCCAGACGCACGGCTCGCAACTTTGAGAGCGCATAGACCAAATTTACAATCTTTATTTATATTTTTCAAACATTTAATAGATAGAGAGACAGACAATAACTTAATACTAATGACGTACGCAACAATCTCATTCTTTCACATTTATTTAATTCACATTTATTGAAAACGGTCTCCAGGGAGGCCGAAATATGTAATCATTTAAAATAAATATGAATTAAAACCAAATATTTTAAATTTATTATTTTTTTAATTAAAATTAATTTAAAATTATAAACTTAAATTAATTGATATTTTCAAAATGAATGATTTAATCTATTTTTGAAAATTAAAAATTGTCGTGCTTAAAGTATTAATTAAGTGTAAGTCTAAGATATTTTTTCATAAAGTGTCGTTTTCTTAAGTATTCAAATATCGATCTGGTAGGTAATGTTATTTGTATGAGATGTAAAAGGTGTTTCTTTTATAAAGTATTGAATTGGGCAACTTAAATGAGTTTTAAGTGTATAATACTATTTACATAACAATTAACAAGTGATTATTTTGGACCAGTCTTCTCGTCCGTGGAACTGCATAACAAATTAAATTATTTTTACTATTTCAAATATAATAATAGAATCCCTCGTTCTGTGGATTTTTTCTTCAATTTAACCTTCGGTATCAATATTCTTGCACGCTGAAGTGAATAAATAGTGTAGCGTCATCTATGTTACAACATTTATAAAATGATTTGAAATAACTTATTAGGTTTTCACGGCCAGATTTGATATTGTGGCTTTTGGGTATAGCCGTGTGTGGTGTATTACTCCTTTTCAATATTTCGACCGCCATTGCATGGGTCTTCTTCAGCTCTCCTGGAATGGCGGTCGAAATATTGAAAATTATTAATTCGCCACTTAATGCGCGGCTTAATCCAAAAGCCATAATATCAGGATTTGAAATATTCACTTTTTCATTCAGGATCATTACGAGATTTTTATGATTATTTGGGACGTTAACTTAAGCTTACCAAAGATCTTTATTGGTTGAATGTGGTGGCTATGGACTCTTGAATTTGAAATAATTATTCCATGACAGAAAAACACTTTTAAATTAGAAAAATATGGTGTTCTCTCTAGTTCAAAATTTTGCACACGAAGCGCCACCGTCGCGTCGTTGGCAGTGTTGCCACCACGTGAATATTGAGACGCCACATTTCAATAGCGGGAATGGCAACATTACGGCGATTATGTGCCACGTCAGGTGCAGTACTCATGGCACAGGGAGAGATAAGGGATGGGGAAATCATATCTAAGCGATAAGCATTAATAATTAAAAAAAAAATAAGTATATAAATGATTAGGAAGGGCGGCATGTACTATTGAATCGGCTTTTGTGATAAGGTGTCAAAAATAGAGCAATATACAATTTACCGAATATTTTTTTCAGTTGAAGTCATACGTGCTTATTGTTGTTAATTATGTATCATATATATTTACAGTATAATGAGCATAATTTCATGTGTTCTTGAAAATTAAATTCGTAGATAAAAAAAATATGAATTTTAAAAATTTTTTTTACTAAAATTACGAGTATATCTTGAAAAATATTTTAATGTTTATTCAGTTAAATAAAAAAACTCAAAATGAATTTTTTAGTCTTCTCGATGGCATAAGAAAAAATCACATTGTAATATTATACTTAAACGAAAGTGGTATAATGAAAAATAATAATAAAATATTTCTATCTTTGCCGGTAGTAAAAAATATTTTGTGTACGGGTTCATAAAAATTATGTTTATAAGTGTTTTTTTATCATTGCAAACGGTACATAAAACATCAATTTGACTATTTTCATTGGTAACTAACCACATAATAAAATTTATACTATTTTTAATACACATTTACTGCGCAGAATATGTATATATAATATTGACTTCTTAGGTACCTTGATTATAAATTGTTTAAAAATATTGCGACATCAGCCCTTGCTGACTGGGCAATATTTCGTCTCTTATTTCTGTTTGCTTGTTGACATGCATGTGTCGCCATATTGGAATTTTCGACTAGTTATGTAGACCCCCGCTTGTGGGCTGGGCGACAGCCCATCACGAGCGCATGGGAGTCGTGTGCGGATCGTCGGCATGAGCATATTGTATTTTGGGCCCGGCCTGAATGCTGTGACTAGGTCCGGGCCATAAGTTTGTAAAGTTTATCGTAAATATATGTCAATGTGCTTCAGAAAAAGTCAGTGTATTATTAGTCTGCTCCTTATCTTGCCACCACGTGACTGAATTATAACCTTTTGAAAGAGAGGAGGATGTAGGTTAGTAAACTGATATTGTAAGAGGCAACCGTTTTTGAGTGTTCAAATATCACTTAATATGACCAACTTAAATAGAACAGTCCCATTATTTATTTCGGTTCACTTTAGAAATCTAAAGAAAAATTGAAAGTGGACCAAAAAATGTAAAGTTTATACCGCTTATTCCTTATTGCATATCGTTGGTTAGGCTCAGGATATGGTCCTATGGGGTGACTAAGCACGAACATATTATAGATGAATAATTAGACCGAAGTATGCAATCTATTGAATTTTTCTGGCATTTACCGACAAATCAGTTACTTTGCCTCTATAAAGTATCCTATGTGGGTTTTGTGTATGATAAATATAAACATTTATTCATAAGAAAACTAGACAATGTAAGACATTTCTATTGTTACCAATATTTCTAAGAAATTGTTTAAAAATGTGAGTCAACAATTTATATTCCAAGAAAAATATATGACGTAATATTTACAATAAACGTAGGCTGTTTGCGATACGTGTGAACTTTTATATTATTTACCTATGACCTTAAAACGATCGTGCAAAATATTTTTCGACAAAAAATATAAGCCCGATAGTATTTTTATGTAACAAAAAAACGCGAACATAAAATACAAGCCAATATACCTTATTGTACATATTTTGACATGCATCATTTTATTGTTGGCGTTATATTACTGAATAATGCGATATATTCTGCGAAACTAGCTGAAAGCGGAAGCTCTGAAAAATACGAACGAAAATATTTTCCCCGGCCATTCGCACGGTTCGTCCAATTAATTTTACACTTGTTTTTTGCATTTATTCCATTTTTTCTCTCTCCGACACCGAAAGTTTGGACTGATGTGGGCTCTGGGGTGGTGAGCTGCAATGAAAAATATACCGAGAAAATATTCAAAATATACAAATTTAAATTAGAAATGTTGTTAGATATTTTTAATGGCGTGGCATACTCGTCTGCGTATACGTTTGCCTGTTTTTCCCTTGTCCAATTTTTCATACTTTTTATCTTTTTTGGATCAATCTGTCAATCACTGAACCATCTATTTTGACCATTTACCTTTTTATATACAGTAAGGCCCCGCTTAACGAGGGGATACGTTCCAAACAGCGCTAAACGAGGCTATCTTAACATGTATATAATGAGAATAGGTATAAAATTTAATAGTTATGTTTTTTTTAATAAAAATAAAACCAAACATTTATTTATTATTATAAAAACGAATATGCTTATAAAAATTTTTTTAAGCCAGTTAGAACATTCAGTCTATTCGGTGTTTCAAAGTTTTGGCCTTTTTGTCAAGAACGCATCTAATGTCGTTTGCATTTTTCTTATGCGTTTTGTTAGAAGTTGTTGATAAGTGGATAAAGCATCTATAACACCCGCCTTGATTTTGAACTCCTGTCGAAATTTGGATCATCTTCAACAAATTGGTCCTAAGTTTCAGTTATAGTGGTCAAACTATTTTTTACAAACGAAAGTTCCTTTTGCTCTTCTTCAAAATCACTAATATCATAAGAAAGTCTAGCTGCTGTTTCTTGAACTATTTTTTTCGACGTTTTTCACATTTACCTCACCTAAGCCGGTTTATTTCGCTAATTCCACTATTGCATAATTTCGGGGAAAAACCCCGCGTTGAAATAAAAGAGCGCTAAACCAAAACAGTTCTTAACGAGACAGCGTTAAGCGGGGCCTCGCTGTATATCAGAGTAAGCGGAACATGAATAACCAATATAGTTGAATACATATAAAATACATAATAGTAATGCTATTGTTATATTTTGAGTTCTCATTAGATTATCCGACCCATTGTAAGTCTAACAATCCGAGACAATGTTTAATAAATCATTTAAAAAGCTTGTGTAGTCTCGAGGGTTCCATGTAATAGAGATACCTTGCTGAAAGAATGTGTTTTGAAAGAGTCGTAATCGCAGATGACTAAAAACCACTGGGTGTCAGCAAGACCACATTGGCGCGTTAAGTGGGCATTCGCATCGCATGAGCACTAGTCATAACAGGACGCATTCCCAGAGAAAGCTGAAAAAATGTAGAAGAATTTTTATAAAAAATCTAAATTAGTTAAGTTAATAATATTGTTAACAGAGTTATTGCATAAATATGCCATTAAAATACATATTATTAATTGGTTGTTAAATTATTACAAATACGGGTAATCGTGTGATAGGTACACACGCCGAGCCATGCTTGCATAAAAGAACATGCAAAATGAAAATCGAGATCTTGAGCATATAATTTAGTTTTCCACTAATCAGCGTCTTTTCTTTTCCGAATTGTATTTAAAGATATAACCTAATTTTGGTCGGTACAAGTCTTAAATAAGCATATATTTTATAAAAAAATAGTACAGTGTCGAAGCGGAATCTTATATGTTAAGTATTTGTTTTGTATGGTTAATATGAGAACTGCTCTAAACATATGTTTGTTTAAACTACGTGAAAATAGTAATTACGCATACAGGTACGTATTTGGATACTAGTAAACTGCAATCTTCCCCAACAGAATTCAACACAACAACAAATGTGTTATTTTTACCATACACTTGCTAAAATATAATGATTGGACTTTTATACTACTGGTCTGTAATAATATCGATTTATTGACGGTTGTTTAATAAAAATGGCATTTAAAAAAATTATTTTATAGTCTGGTGCTAACACTAGATAACTTTTTGTTAATTATTCTAATTTTCAATGCTTTTTGCACAAATTTAGCTGTTTTAGTGAAGTTGCGGTTATGATAGATATGATTCCATTTTGTATGTACTATCGGTAAAATATCTAATGTCTTACGAAAGTTGATAAGAACATATTGAGTAAAAAACTTTGCAAAAGTACATTTTGATGTTCAAATATGGTGAATAGAGTTCTTTTACAGAATTGAAGGCTCTGTGGATTCATAAAAGTAATCATTTTAATATTCTACTCCGAAGATCAATAAAGTTTTTATTAATCTCGAATGTATGCATAATGTGACTCGAATGAACTGAAACCCGGTTAAAGTTGTTCGGATATCTGATATAAATTCCAAGCCCGTTATAGATTTATAAAAAATATGCCTTTTTTGTACAGTTCAGTGGGTTTATTTAGGCTTTTCCTTCACCCATTTATGGTCCAACAGCCTGTCTTGTCAGATTTTGACCCTAGAATTTGATCTGACATAATTCTTTCTAATTTCGTGCCCGCCTTTTTTGTTATTTCGTGAATATTATTAGGGACGACTTTGAAATATTGAATAGCTGTCCGATTCAATAAAAATTATACACGTAATAACATCAGACTTGACCTGAAAACTGTGTGGGAAGTTATGAAATCAATCTCAATTTTATTGAAGGAGGATATTTTAAAATAACTACAGTACTCGTTATATCTCAAATAAAATATTAGTAACTTGAAGACATTTGAAATGATTTTACAATTAATTGTAGCTTTTTGTTTTATCAACAATAATATATATCATGATGTTTATTTTTATATGTTATGGCACTAAAAAAGCATATTTTTTCTGAAACTGTTTTGTAAAGAAAATAATAATATTATTTTTTGACTCAAATTACAATACTTATAATGATTGTACACAAAATATATAATAATTTGTTGGTTCAGGCCTCAGATAAATTGGGATAATTATTCGATATCATGAAAACTTGATATTAATGATGCTTTGTTTTCGAGTCCCAGATCTTTCTTCTTGGATGATGTAGGAAATCATGTATAATATGCACCTGGCGTAGGTTTGGTTACTGTTTATACATGAAACGGGTCAATCTAACAGAACTGTATGTCGGCAATCTGTGGCGACCGTATATTCCATCTAAGAAACCGGTATGTAATAAAAATATTCGTTTTTAGATTTAACTTAATAATTTTTTTATCGAAACTATAAATACCAAAATAAAATGCAAGTATTGACATAAGAACCATTTATTTAACCAGATCATCCTGATTCATGTGTTTTTTATATTTTTAGTACTATTGTGTAAATGTAAATAGAACTCCATAGTTTAACCGCTTGTTAAATAAAACATGACGAATAATAAATACCAAATGTAGATTTTAAGTGCTTGTGCGGTTTATTTTGTATTCATTTAACCATGTATAATATTTCTGAATTTTACACTGAGTTTTATTTTAAAATTTGCTTTGAACGTATAAATATTTTTGCGTATCACAGTTTTGATATTAAAAACGTAAAAAATAACTATATATTAAAAATAAATACAAAAGAAATAACGACCGTTGCAAGAGATGTAGAGTTTATTTGAACATTTAATATTTGATTGTGCAATATTTTTTTATACTTACTAAACATACTCAAATCACCAATACGTATTTCGGCACTCTAGTGTAACAATAATACGAGTATAGTATGTTGCCAATTAAATTTCTTTAGAACGTAGAGAGATTATTCATAAAATTTATTGATATTCAATTTAGAAAATGGAAATCACTATACGGTTGAAAAATATGGATAACCCGTAAGGGGTTGCTTGAAATGCAAAAGGTTTTGCGTTCGATCCTCAACAAAGCTTAAAGTAAAAAAATCTTAATATTTTATAAGATTTGTAACTAATCTTGGTAAAAGAATTTTACAAAATAAGAAATAGTCATTTATAGCCTTGATAGTAAACAAAAGCCGTCTCATAATCCGCTAACACATAGATTACAACTCGGCAGGTAAAACAAACTTCTAATAATCTTATTAACAATAAGTACTACACACCACGGATGATATGAATTTGATCACTCACATGTAAAATGGTAGTAAATTTTGTAGTTCACAAAAGTCGTCCTATGAACACCACCCATTGAAAGTGAGCCTCCGTAAAATGAGAGCAGCATGAATGCCAGGCTGTAATCAAATGATGTTGGCCAATTAACACTCTACATACCATGTTTTCATATATGTAGAATTATGATCATGCTTAATGATCTTATGAGATTACACCATTACCGTCTGTCAATATTCTCTGTGTTTTTATAAAAAAGACTGTCTTCAATGTCGTTGTAAATAGGTTTTTTGTACGTTTTATTTTTAAAAATGTGCTACAATCATCAAAACCACAGGAAATAACAGGATTAGATAATACAGGTTCTTATATATTCTTCTTAAATATATTATTCTTATATAAATACAGGTTTTTTGTACGTTACAGCTAATCAGCGCATTTTCGCAATGAAGTCCAAAAACCAAATAATAGGATAATGAAAGGATAAATAGGAAAGATTTTAAAAGCAGGGTGATTGAACTCACAGTCTATTTAGAGCACCTTTAAAATACAGAACGCTGTACAAAAAGAAAATATAAATTATATTTACTTGAAAGTTTTTCAAGCTATCTAGATACTATCTTCGTTGTTAAGGCTTTATACTTTATAGTATAAGTTAAAGCTTTATGTTCTGCAGTGTATAGCGGAGATGCTTTGTGTACCGAGTGTTTGCGTGAAGTGGATTGATGCTTGCGCTGTACCAAAAAAATGGAGCATTGAAATAGAAAGCTCGCGTCACAAAATAGCATTCAGCGGTAATAATTTATGCAAAGCGTCTGAATAAAGAAGCACATTACTATGGAACTGGCAACAAACCCTAGGGTTGCTGAGCGGAGACAATTCCTTACACATTTAAAAAAAAAAGCTTAGAGTAAATAAAGTAGATTGTTTTATATTTTTAATGGAAATTTCACAATTGAGTATGTCGAGGGTCGAGTGTATTTCTGAATTATAAATATATTTCATATGTGGTTTTTTTATGTTTGTTGTCATCACATACGCTTAGGTAACAACAGAATTTTTTGTAATAATTTATTTATATGCCTTGATTAGAAACATGCTGTTACAAAGGGAAAAAATATTTTATTAGCCGTCCAGGATCTTCGTGAATTATAAGATTCTTTTTATTTCAAATTCATTTTTAAAATTATATTTTTTTGTACAGATTTATTTTCAATTTGTACACTAATTTAGCTTTTAAATAATACTCGTTTAAGAATTATGAAAAATAATTACATAAAATATCAATCTATATAGCACATATATGAACTAAAAATAGTAGTAATATACTTATTTTTCCCAAAATCACCCAAACTACGCCTCGAATACTGTCGTCTCGTCAAGTCTCTGGGATTCAGTCCTGGAGTACCTTTGGGAATCGTACACATTCCACTTTAGAACCTTAGAGTGGTGAATTTTTTTTAGATCAGGACATCTGGACATTGACAATTAACAGAACTGATTGGTGGCCTAAAGTGGTGATTATGTATAAATGACGAAATACTTTCAGTTAGGTTTTAGTATTCTAGAAATTCCACAAAAACGAATGCATTCGTAAGATAGATTTGAAAATGATATGCTTTTGAATAATACTGGAGATAATAGTTTGAATGTGAAGAATGACCAGGTGAGGGAGCAAACAAGGTAGCATCCTATACTAGTCAATTAAGAAACGAAGGTATATACAGATATAGTTAGGACATGTATTTCAGATGCCGTAGGAGAAGGCAGATTAGAGCTGTTATTTATTCAGGACCTGGGCGTTCACCATCCTGGAAAACTTTCAGAAACTATACATATAATCATTTTAGAAGGCAGAACTGATTATGATGATGCGAGGAGCATTGCAGTAGACAGAGTTTTATGGTGGCAATCCGTGATGAACACGTGCTCAAAGTAAAAAAATATATGAAATATGATATACAGGTATGTAAGGCCATGTAAAAAAAAACTGTTTCTTCGAAGTATTTATTGTCGTGAAGGCATAAAGTAGCATTGTATATGTTCTGTATATCAAGTGTACGGTTCTTGAGTGAATACAAATAATACTGCGCGACGAGTACACGGCAGGCAGCTCGTCACAATAGCGGCAGATCTCGGCGCCCGGTCGAGTCTGTATTATTTATCATCCTAAAGCCCGTCGGTATATATTTTTTCCTAAGCAAAACGCATTTTCCGCCGCGTTCACAGAAATAACAGCCCTTTTGCGCGAAAACTTTATGTAAATGTTGCCGGACAGGGGTCGGTCCTGAACTTGTGGCCATGATTAAATTTTTTTTGCCGACAATTTAATCACTCTCGACCCGAGTACTTCCGGCACACGCAACGCGCACACAGTCGACTGCGAAATAATCCTAAGTATCCATTAATTTATATTTTATAAGAGTTAAGTGTCTATGAAAACATAATTATCTTGGCATTCTCAGCATTCCAAAACTCTACAAAGTGGATTATTAGTATTGTTCCTGTTTATTTTTCTGGACAGCGATAGTCCTTGGTTTTGACGAAAACACGACTGTTACTATGGTTCTCATTTAGTTTTTGATGAATATATCCAATCTGCGTACATATTTGCGGCTTGACTGACTATAGTGTAAGCAAGTGGCCTAATTAATGGTTCGAAACACAATTTAATTTAAGCAATTAAATATACATATACTATGCATAAAAATCCTTAACCGAGTCAATTCATTCAGAAAAAATATCGGCGGGAGCGGGATGCGAACCGCGGACCTTCGGAACCAACCATTTTGCCCAGGTAATTATACCGCTCGGCCACCGGTGGAAGAAATTGGCCAGTGGCCGAGCGGTATAAATACCTGGGCAAAATGGTTGGTTCCAAAGGTCCGCGGTTCGCATCCCGCTCCCGCCGATATTTTTTCTGAATGAATTGACTAGTTTAAGAAATTTTTATGTATAGTTTATGTATATTTAATTGCATATAATATTGTAATATAGTCAATGATCTATAAAAGTAGATTAGAATATTGAAATAATAAAATAATATTCTAATAAATAGTTTAAAATATCCATACAATTTAATTTATTTGAAAAAGAGTGTTCGTGCTCATCTCATATTCTGTAGCACATATAAAATAAACGCTTATTATCAATCAATAAAATGAAAAATAAATAAAATTGAAGACAGCCATGAAAGCAAGCTTTTTAATGATAGCAAGCAAACCACAAGCAATAAAAGCACGCATTGTTAAGTGGTGTTACAACCAAGATGCTTGAAATATAACGTTGTTTTATTTCGTTGTTAAGTTAACTTTGTAAACTTATATGCTCGTTTTTATTTATCAGTATTATTGTAAATAATCTGTTGACAGTAAGAGTAGTATAATTATTAACTATAACTTAAAATTGCCCAAATAGTAAGGAACATTTTCTACACCTATTAAAAATTGATAATAATACAACGAAACGATTCTAGTCATATAATATACATGCGCATGATGCGTGTGTGCTGTGTTAATACACAGAATGATATGAAAAGACAATATACTTTTCAAAAATCTTAGATTATTTCTAACACGCGAGAGTCTTTCATATTTTTTAAGGGCATTTAATAAACATAATGCTCCGTCATGGTCTTCGCCTCATTGCATATCAGCTTTGTTTCATTTTTGAATTGAATCCGACGTCCAAGAAAGCGATAGCCCCAGAGGTCTGATAGAACAACTGTTGCCTAAGCTTTTGTGCTGAATTTGAATAACAGGTTCTAACCAGGTTCGTCTCTTGATCGACCACATGATTGAAGGCTTCTATGTTCGTTCCCGTACGATGTCATTTCTCATAAAATCAAAGAATTATGCTTCCGGTATACTACGCTAGCACCTATTTACAAAATTGGTTATATGTTAGCTTCAGTTTTTACTGAGATGCGAAGATTCACAGTGGAGAGTAAGAGACAGTCGTATGTAATGTACGCAGCTCCTGTTTGCCAGTACGCTACCCAATCCTCCGCGGCTGGGCGGATTTTGCGTGGAATTTTAATGGTCAGGTCACAAAACGCCAGTTTTTTTTTCATTTCCAAATCTGTTTGTGTTTTCTCATGCGCCGAAATGTATTATTATTTCAATCTGTCTGTCTCCCGTGAGCACTCCAGCCCTCCTTACAGAAACATTTCCGCAGCGGATAATTGGCAATGTACTAATTATTCAGAACCAAAAGAAGAAAATAAACCAAAATATTTTGACAGATCGTACGTCATTTTTTAACAAGTATTTTTAGTCATCAAAATAAATGACTTGCTTAATATTTTGAAGTCGTAATAAAGAATTATGTGTATGAAGACGCATCTGTATCTAGTGACATATAAGTCTCAAATAAATATCATTTATTTAATTTAATTTAAAATATTATATTTTTTTATGATTTATACAGCGTAATATTTTTTTTATCTGTCGCTATATATATATTTTACAAAACATAAAAGATTGTAAAATGAAATGAAAGTCTATCTTCCGACTTTATAGTTACTTGACTTGGAACTAAAATAAACAGTTATAAAAGCATATTACAGGTTAAGTTTAACGTGCTACATTACTAGTAGTTTCATTAAAAGCTTCATACAAATACGCGTATTAAGAGATGAAGTTAGGTATAGTTACTACGTTCTCTGTCAGCTGATTTTCTGAAACTCCGCTTAGTACATACTTCAGACATCAGCTCACTAAAGTCGCATTACGGCCGGCGGCATGTCATTCCGCCTGGCCGGAAGCTTGTAAAGTTTTAACGTAAATATATGTCAATGTGCTTATGAAAAAGTCTGTGCTATCGATCTGCTCCCAATCCTGCCATCACGCGACGGAGTAACACCTTTTTTTGAGAGAGAGAAGGATGTTAATACATGCATTGAGTACCACTGAGTAGCATTGAGTAAGTTTGAAATGAGGGCATCATATTAGGTAGTATGTTCGTCAGCTTTTATAAATAAAAGCATGTGCTTAGTCCTGCGCACTAAATGCCCGGACTAATTGGTGCAAAGAGACATCTCAATCTAACCAAGCACACATAGTGTTTTATAGCGGTCGATGATCCAAGTATGATTTATGTTCAAAACTAATTATGTTTGGTGAGCTTGATGGAATATTAAAAAAATTATAATTTCCTTTTTAAGCCATGATGATATTATATTTGTACTTGATAAATAAAAATAATAAACTATTCAATACTGTATGTGTATAATATGAAATTTATGTTGAAATCGTATTGTTTTAATATGTAAATTTGTTATATCATGTCCGTAAAAAACAAACAATCAAAACAATATTATTTCAAATTCATATTCAATGTTGAACGGTGTGCAATCAAAAAACAAGAAAGTCAAATTTAATTGCCTTCACATCCTCGCAGTTATATCGGATCGTAAACCGACGTTGCTTTTTCCACGAAACACGGGCAGAAACTGTCTAGCCCTCGTTAAAATTTGAATAAAGCCCGGGACCAAGGCATACGTCCTTTAACGGTTTTTTTTTTCAGTAACGAAATCCGTTTCGATTAACTGCCGGCCGATAAAATCTGCTTGATTTTGTTTGCGGGGTGGATTGACGCCGAGCTTGGGAGGACGGGCTGTTGGGCTCAGTGGGCGGGATCTCTGTAGGCGGACGTCAGCCCAGACCTATCCAAAAATAGCTGGATTCCTCTACCGTCAGATGAGTGTAGCCTCAAACGGAATATCATATGAGACGATCATTTAAATTAACTTTTCCACAGTCACGTCGAAAAACTTTCAGCCCCTCCCGATAAATACATACGTTATTAAGTACCCATCAAGTATGAGCGATCGGTTTTCACTCGTTTACGTATCATACCCGTTAAAAATAGGTAATCTACTTTAACCATTTCTCGGCGCATCGCAACTGGTGAAAATTGCTTAATCAACGACGATTTGCAAAAAATTATGTTGATATAAAACACACTTTTAGTCTTATGTTACATAAACTTTAATAACATTTTATTTTAATATTTTTAATTTTATAAATAAACATAAAAAAAAACGTAGTTTTAACTACACAATAATACCCTTAAATCCAATATATGTATTGTAGTATATTAGGTTTTTATAGAACCGTATTACGAGAATCATTTCCATTGTCAATGATCTGCTCATGAACAGATTTTTCGAATTATATATCTTTTTTATTCTTAAAAAATCGCAATGCATTCAATAATGCTTAAAAATAAATAAATACAGAAATATTATAGGCACACAACAATAACACAAAATTTCCATGTGTAGCGTTAAGCCGAACTAGTTTGGTATCATAGAGTTCTTTGAAGGATTTTAATTTAGGCCGTGTAAAGCGTTTTTTGTTCTTTTGAAATTTTTCACACCATTGATTTCTCATAATATTGGAAAAGCCATCAGAAACCATTGAAATACGAGTATATGTGGTTAAACTTCCGGTTAGAAGATGATTCTGCAAAATAAATTATTAGATTATATCACATGACAGAACTTAATTAACGCAAGGTATTCAATTTTAGACGCGGAGGAAAATAAAATAATACAGTTTTAATTGGTGAAATCCGGAAATTGGTAAATAGTAAAGTTTGCTGGCGTCAAAGTGAGCAATGTTGAAAATATTTTCAAAAACAAATTTGTTTCACAGGAGAAAAATTTAATTAAAAATATTGAAACGTATTCCTGTTTACCCGATCGAACCGAACAACTTTTGGATTATTACAAAGTGATTTTCCTGCGATCAAAATAAATAATAACACTCCAATCGGAGCTCGGCTGATTAAATAAAATGCGTACAATTTGGTACAGCGGCTAGAAAGGGTTGAGTATACAGTCCATGACTTCAAGTGACTGATTATATATATTTATAACAATTTAAGATAAATAATTGGCAAGAATGTATAATCTTATGTTTTAAAATGTCCTCATTTAAAAAAAAAAAGTAGTGCTTAGATAAACTGCATGCGTGATTGCGTAGAAATACGTAGATGTTTACGTAAGGATTGGGGAGATCGCAAACGTATACTAGTCGTAGAATAAACACACGTGATGGAAAAGTATCCCGAAGTGCTTACAAAGAGTGACTTGTTACTAAATAAATATTGATAATGTTATATAATATATATTATAAACAATGTATCAATGATTATCTTTAAATATGTATGATCTTCTATTTGTGAATATGTATATATAAACCTAAAGATTCACTTGTCGTTAAAAAACATTTAGAGTACATAATAATATATAAATCTGAACCAAATAAAAAATACTGTTTTCCCACGATTATAAATGGCCATAGTATTATCGACAATAAGCATATTTACTTAGATATTTTCGACAATAATCTTATAAATACACTTATGTAACTCTTATATTTTTTCCAAATCTGCTCAGGGATGAGCAATAGTTCCAGATAATAAGATTTATTGTAATCATTTGATCACTAAAAATTCTGGTAATATTTACATCAGCTGCAGGCATTTTCAACACGTATCCGGTATGCAATAACTATTCTCTATACTGTGTGTACGAATTCCATAATTAAGCGGCCGGATTTGCGTTTTATTTGCGTATCGGAACGTTTTTCATTATATCCAATGGTTTCGCCTGAATCAAGATAAATGAATCTCTGCAATGGCTAATCTACACCGCTGTAATAAATAAATGTGCGGTCTGACGGACTATTGATTGTACAGTTTGAAATTGCATCGGACCAAACCCCTGTAATACATTATATTAGTATTTACAACGCCGAAACAAGGGATCTGCACTCGATATTTGCATGCAAACTTTGTGACACTGTTTTAAAAATACGTTCAGATTTTTTAGCATTCATTTTAGCTTTTACGCATACAGAAGAGAACAGCCGGTCGAAACGAGCAGGATCTATATCGTTCAACCAAAGCTGATGGATTTGTATCAGGAAAAATATGAACCAAGCAAATGTCATTGGTTTTATCATGAGATCTAGATTGAACGAACCAGGTGCATTGATATCAAAAGAGAATACCAGAACTTACTGACATTTAGGAAACAATTTTACAGTAAATATTCAGATTACTAACAGTTATGATCGTTAATGACCAACGACAATATGAAACTGTAAGTAAAGCAACATTGGACGTGGACTAAAAATTTAGATTGGGTACCGCGTATTGCTTACAGCGTTTCGCAGGTAAAATAAAGTCACTCTGTAAGACATACTAGTGCTTGCATTGATAGGGTCGGGTTTGTCATCGGATGGTCTGAAGAATTCCGATTAACATTAAAAAAAATATTTATCGCATACTACAGAAGCCGTCTCCTTAAATCTTTTTGCTCTTGCTCTAGTGAAGAGGAGAACCGTATATGTCCTCAGATAGACCTTCAGATGTGGATATGTTTTAGGAAAATGGCAGCTGACAGAATTAATTGGCATAGAAATTTGTGGTAAACATACAAATATGAAACGAATACGAATAGGAATAATAAAATATATATATTATGTTTTGTTTTGTTTATTAAACCGCTTCTTAAGATTATTAAATATTTATAAGATATGTATTTTTTAAGATAACGTATAAAATATTGTGAATTTTTATCTACAAAATAATAATTAGTTAAGAAAAAATAAACATACTGATAGCGTATTTTTTAATGATTTTATTATTATATTTAATCCCAACTACAATATGAAGATAAACAGCACAAAAACCAAAGTCATGAGAGTAAGCCGCAATGAGCAGCAGAAAATTAACATATCAATGCTAGGAGTACCCCTAAAAGATGCAAGAGAATTTAAATACCTTGGAAGTACGATCACCTGGGATGGCAGAACAAAAAGAGAAGTCAACAGTCGAATACATCAAGCAAGGCTAGTTTTTATTAAAAAAGCCAAAATTCTTGAGTCAAGGAATATTTCTTTAGGGCTAAGCAAGCAACTTGCCAAAACACTTGTTTGGAGCATCTTAATGTACGGCTGTGAGACATGGTGCTTATCTGAAAGTGATAAAAAAAGACTAGAGGCCTTTGAGATGTGGTCGTACAGAAGAATTCTCGGAATTTCCTGGAGAGACCACGTCACGAACAATGAGGTTCTCAGAATAATCAAGGAAGATAGGCAACTAATAAGAACCATCTCAGAGAGGCGAGTCCGATGGATCGGCCACATCATGCGCCACGATGGTCTTCTTCACGATATTGTGGAGGGGATGGTTGAGGGTAGAAACAGTAGAGGGCGCCCTAGACGGGAGTAATTGCAGCAAGTATTCGAGGACATGAACTGTAGCGCTTATGCTGAGCTGAAAAGGGTTGCGGAGGACCGAGAGGAATGGAGATCGAGATGTAAGATTCTGTTGCTGCAAACCAATCCACCGGATTGATACTATGAAGAAGATTAAAACCGCGAATTAGTAAAATATTTCAGTATTTAAAAATTTAGTTTCACCCTGTGGTATAAATATTTTTATATCATAATTTGAACGATATCTCATATCAGTTTTTCGCCAAACCTTTGAGCGAATTATTGTCAAACGGATAAGCTCGTGTAATTACAGCAAAACATTCTTAGCTTCCGAGTATGAAATAATTCAATTTTCACTGGAATGAAAACAACAGCGAAAATAATATAACTTGGCTATGGAAAATAGGGTTGGCAAAACTGAGATAAATAATAACCGTTACCAATAAACATTATTTCACTAATACTAGTATTATGAAATATATTCTGCTGGTTTTTGTGTGCGTGGTTAACTTATAAATACCATATTATAGGGTAAAACATACGAAAAGAATACTATAAAATTATAAAATTCTGATAAATGTCATCCTTGTTACTTGTGCGCGTTATATTGATGATATTATTGGTGTAGTTCAACAGCAAAGTACTGTCAGAACTAAGTAGCAATTCAAAAAATTTCTCCCAAGAAATATCAAAGACTCCCAGATCACACACATATTATTATTATTTGGAAACTGTACAGACAATTTTTTTTTTGTCTAGGCAATTATTTATTTAATTATTTCCTTCAATAACATTACAAAATATTTTTACATCTTAATTCATTATTAAAGTATTTACATAAAAATGTGGCCCTCTAAATTTATTGACACATTTAGTGTCAATGACCTCACACCCAGAACAAGCGTTAGGAGACTCAATGCAAATAGTTGATTTGTAACAACAAAAACCCTGTTATAAGGTAATCATGGATGACCCACAAACAACATGGCATTATTGTCACAACATCAAACTTCCAAATTTTAGAAACAGAGACAATGATGTCAAGCTGTAACGGCATACTTTATGTTATTTACCTGAAAGATTCTTTGATTTTTAATGATATCTTGACAGCTACAATAGCCATCACTCATTCAGAAAATATCCTTCCAATGTCATTTCTCTAGTACAACACACTTGATCTATCGCATCGTATGACTTCTTCGTCGTCGCAAGTCTCTCTCATTTAGGAATTTCTTACTTTTTATCTTCTATGAATAGGAGAGTCTTTACCTCAGTGGTTAAGTTATATAAATAAGTTCAATGAATTAAGAATACGGTACATTTAATTTCTCATTCATTTGATATCTTAACAATGTCAAGTCAATTTACCTGTATGAAATGCGATGAATTTTAATGTGCTATTAAAGAAATATTTTTTATCAGTATCTCAAATAACATTTAAGAGAGCACAACGGGTTGAAACGAGTGGTTCCTTTGATGCTTAGCTAGAACGGCCGCACCATACATGAGAAAAATATATGTTGTGTTTGTTGTATGAGTCTGAGAGGTTGCAAGTGTATATGTATTGTCCAGATTGTATTAAAGAGGAGACACATCTTATACCGATTGTATGAAAGTTGAAGAGCTTACCGGTGGCATTTGGGATGAAATTTCGAAAACCACCAGTTCTTGGTTGGCAAAAATTAAGCAGACCTTAAAAATGTAAGCATATACAGGAGAATACCGTCAGATGGTGATAGTAATTCTGAAGACTGATCTGTGGAAGTCTATCACGCTTACCGTAGTGCATATGGCTAAGCGCTGCATGTGGATTGATGATTCTCCAACGTCATAGACTACAGCCCGAGATTCACGCAACATCATTATTACTACAGGAATTAAATATGACTGGCATTTTACAGGTGAAGGTTCAAATTCACGACAACCACCAACCGGGGGTATTTTAGAGCTCATAAATCGATTAGAAATCCTTTTTTTTTAAATTAACAGCCAACTTCTAAACTACTTAAGAATGATCTTCTGTGCGATCGGCAATATGGCTTCCGCCGTAGTCGATCGTGCGGCGATCTCTGGCATATGTCACACATGTTTGGGGGAAATCCGTCGAATGCTTTGGAGAAACGCAAGCTGTTGCCCTGGATATCTCCAAGGCGTTCGATAGAGTCTGGCATCGCGGTCTGGTGAATAAATTACCGTCTTATGGACTAACTCCCTCCCTGTGCTCCTGGATTGAAAACTTCTTGAGTGATCGAAGCATCATCACTGTCGTAGATGGCTTTTCTTCTTCCTGCCATAAAATCAACTCAGGAGTTCCACAGGGCTCTGTGCTGTCGCCCACTCTTTTCCTTCTGCATGTGAATGATTTGCTTCAATGCGCAAACATTCACTGTTATGCCGACGACAGCACTGTCCATGAGAGTATAATCTTCCAAAAACCTCCGAAACATTCGGAACTATCTGCTGCTAGGGAATCTCTGGTGGAGAAGATGAACATGTCTCTTGAAAGGGTTTCACGATGGGGTGACCTCAACCTCGTCAGTTTCAACATTTCAAAAACCCAATCATGTACTTTCTCCACCAAGAAGGCTGCTATGAATCCTGTATCTTTCAACGGTTGTTCTCTTCCGAAAGCGAGCTCCATCAACATGCTTGGATTATCAATATCGAATAATGTCAAATATTACGAGTCAATTAAGTGTAAAGCCAGTCTCGCTTCCAAAAAACTAGGTGTATTATATAGATCACGTCGGTATTTCAACGATAAACAACTTCTTCTTCTATATAAAGGACAAATCCGACCTATCCTTGAATACGGCAGTCACCTTTGGATTGGAGCCCCAAAATACCTTCTAAACTTAATTGACTCAGTTCAAAGAAGAGCAATTCGTTTGATAAACAATGACACCCTTACGTTTAATCTACAATCAATGGAACACAGACGTAAGATTGGTTCTCTTAGTCTTTTCTACCGTTATTACCACGGTCGCTGCTCTTCGGAACTTAAAGAACTAATTCCTCCTGCACCCACTCACAGCCGACAAACTCATCTTACACTTGTTGAACATCCATACACGGCAAATATATGTCGACCAAGAACTGGCAGCTTCCAAAGTTCCTTCCTTAATGCCACCGGTAAGCTATGGAATGCTCTTCCAGCGTCTGTGTTTCCTCCTTCCTACAATCTGGATCTCTTCAAGAAACAGATAAATATATACTTGAAATCTCCCCAACCCACACACAAATACGAACACAACACACGTTTCCCGCATGCAGCGTCCAGCTTCCCTGGCTGAGCGTCATAGAGTGCACTGGTTTTGACCGGTTCTGCTCTCCTGCATGCGTTTACATAAAAAAAAAAATCTCCGTCTGGGATCGAACTCACGAACTTTGGCTTGCAAAGCTAACGCTTTGACCATTGAGCTATACCTGCCGGCTAATATTATTAAGTAGATATTATAAACGAGTATGTAAAATTATCACAAAGTAACCAGCCAATTACCAAAGTGTTGGACGATTGCAAAATAATTATATCTAGAAATTTTGAAGGGAGAAATAATTGTAATCTAATAATTGTCATCCCTGGTAAGAATAAACTGCCTGGGCCGTTACGCGTGTGCTCGAATGCTGGTATTGTGAATGCTTTCACCTGAATTGGAAGAAACAAAGGTGGCTTTGAAATAAAATCTCTTGGCAATTATAGAATCAGCTTATCACTGTGTACCGCTTGTGTTCCTAAACGGCCATTGTGCCCGTGGAGGTGTGATTACCATTGTAACTGTGAATGATTTCGTCGTCTGCCTTGTTTGATTATTTCTTCAATTGAACAGCTCTCAAGCGCTCGCAGTCGCTTTGACAATCGATAGGTTTTTAATTAGTTTTGATTAATTTATTAATTACAGCCGAATTAATTGAACGAAAGCGAAATGTTGATCTAAGAACAGAGTATCGCTTTGTTTTTAAAGGGCGATTTAAAATTTATGTAAGCTTCACTTTTAAATAATGAGTTTACTCTATAGATTAAATAAGAGTTGTAAATAGCCCAGGTATCATATCAATATAATTGAAAACTGTTTTCATAATAAATATGATTATTTGTAGCATTATGTCGCGAATTCTATTCAAGGCTATTTATGGTGACACACTCGTGGGTGTTTTTATCTTGATATTTAAGCGAAAATAAAATATTTTACCAAACTATAAAAATGTATCACTAACATAACTTTCTTAATGAAGTTAAGAAATACCTGTCCGTTAAATAGTTTTCATTTAAGATAATGTTCATTTTAACATAAAAAATTCTTAACTAAGTTTAGATCTAAGACAGAACAGATATCCTTGATCACATTTTAAGCTCATTGATTCTTATTGTAGATTAATTTTTAATTTTAGTTTTTTTTACTTTTAATCTATGTAATTATACATAAAAGGAATTTTAAGAAAAAAAATGTAATTTATTATTAATACAATAAAATACAATCTCAAATGATAATGCTTCTTTACAACCAGATGTTGTATAATATTTAAAATTTCGAACATAATCAATGATATAAGACCAATACACTAATACAAATACAATAAATATTTATGTCAAAGATTAATGCTTTGTATTCCAAAGTTATTTAGTATGTTGGCTAAGTATTGTGCGTTTAGGTATTAAGTGAGAAGTACTTGTTAAGCTTACCTATAATATTGTAATTACTCTATAGCTTCGCTGGATTGAGGAATTAAAACGAGGCTCTGCCGCAATTTGTTGTTCCAACATCCATTATTTCTGTCCAGGCGGCGTTATGATCACGCGAAGTGATTTACATAAATCATTAATCTAATGCTTGGCTTAATAGACGTTTACAGTTTTAACAAAGAGCTTTTGTGGAAAGTGGGAGGAAAAATCCGGATAATTGAGACGGCATGGTTAAAGCTTCAAGGATTTTCGATTGAGCTTAAATCAAACGATCGGATAATGTTATTTTTATATTCTTAGCTGGTTTCCCAACCTTGGCGTTTATCGTTTATCGCAGAATGTTGATATTGGATTTTCGAATTTAAATAATACGTCATCTTGAGACGATCAATTGAGTGGCTTAAGCTATTTAATATTAAATTAAAAATGGATGAAGAAAATAAAAAATAAGATATTTTCATTTTAACCCTAAGTTATTTTATTTAAAAGCTAATTATTATATCATAAATATATATATATATATATATATATATATATATATATATATAAAGTAAACTAAGATTTAAAATTCTTTGTGTGTATAATACACTTGATACAGCGACTCGCAAAAGTATTAAACCAGAATTTATTATCTCTTCCAGAGACTCCCCAGGATATTTTTGCTCCATTTTAATACCTATATGAATGACACTAAGGATGCGGAGATTAATGATGAAATCTCTTAGGAGTTATAAAAAGCAGACATATCACCGAGCTGTGTGATAAAGTCATAAGCGTGATACTTTAAGCTATGGCCGCTTAATAGTTTTTCTCGACAAAAATACTACTTTGCACCTAATAAGAAAGCTCCAAACGAGCTTCACAGAAGAAAATAAACTGTCTTAATATCACAAAAGTACACACATTTTATATATACAAACCGTTAAACTTAAAAGTGTAAATATAAAATATATATTTTAAGCAGATAACAATACGTAAAAATGTAATTTGTTAAGAAAATATAAAAAACGAAATACTGAAAATTCACACGTTTCTGATAGTAAATTACAAAGAAAAATAACTTTAGGCTATAATAAACTACAGTGGTACCTCGACATACGAGTTTAATTCGTTCCGCAACCTTGCTCATATCTCAAAGAAAATTTCCCCCATTGAATTGACAACGTATGAAAAGATGCTTTGACAGCGATAACAAACTGATAACTGATTCTCTGACCGTGGTCGGGTGATTCACGCGAGAAAGCGTGACGCGCGGTTCGTGTGCAACCGGCCGACGCGCTGAGCAAATTGCTCGTATTTCAAAGCAAAAAATCGCTCGCTCGACGGCTCGTATCTCAAAAAACTCGTATGTTGGGGCACTCGTATGTCAAGGTACCACTGTATTAATATTTTAAAGATATGATACATACTCGTGTAAAAATAGACAATAACAATAAAAAAAAAAATTAAGGTTAATTGCATTGTAGTTTTGAATAACCTTTTCGTAAGTGACTTACACTTATAATTTAGTATACTGGAAATATTAAATTATAAGAAATCCTTAAAAAGTATTTTAAATATTCTTGTTTACCTAATTAATAAAAGTGCATTCATATCTCACCTCCAATTCTTGCAATACAGATGTAATGATTTACTATTTTTTTTGTACCGCTATTTTGACGGACGCTGCTCAGACTTTAAAGCTTACTCTCTTTACACTAAAAACCGTCTAAAGTTACCTAAAAATGACAGTAATTTTTCGAATGCTCTTCCGTCGCCAACGTTTTTTCGTTCTCTACACAAACAAGAAATTTTAGGTAATCATATTATTTAATACGTGATACCTCCAAAATATACACAACCATAACACATACTATTTGCACGCAGTGGCCTGGTTCATACAATCCACTGATCTAGTCAACGAAGCCTACTGAAGGGTTTCGACTCGCTTTTTATGCTCTCCTGCATGCGCTTCCATTAAAATGGTTGGTAAAATGATAATTTCAGGTAACTATTATGATGAGTCACAACTTGATAAATAATTAGATATAACATTTTTGTATTAAACATTATTAGTGTATTTTACTATTAACATAATAATCACATAATTTTATATGTAACAGCAAAACATATTCGTTTTTGAACGCTCATTTTAATGTTACTTACAAGTTCTCTCTTTGAAAATCTATTTGCATTTAAAAAGAGATTCAGAATATAAATGTAGGTGTGGCGAGAATTTCTGGAAAAATGGGAAAAAGTAATTTTCTCCATAGAAAAAAATGAATCATATTTCACTGTGAGATATACCAGGCCTTACTGAAATGCTCGTTATACCTTCTGACCGAGGTGAAAAAACTCATTTATATCTTGAACCGAAGCTTATCTCAAAAATCCTTTTGTCCTTTGAACTCCTCTTTGATATTGAAAAATGTTTGGTCAGCGAATAGTCCGGGATGTCGCGACGCCATATTATCTGAGAGAAGAATGTGTTTTCACCGCAACTCAAGGCGCTCTATCACTGCCTTTAGACATAAAAGAAAATTATACATTATTATAGAAGAAATTATAACCAGCAATGGATCACACTTTCAATATTAATGATGTGAAAAAATAATAATAACGCATCACAAAATAAGTAGATGTTAATATCAATACTTAATTAATTAGTACCATTTATAAACGGCATAAAGGATAATTAACAATTCAAATATACTAGTATATCAAAAAAATCAGTAAAAATATTTATTATATTACTTGTAATTAATAATGGAGATCTAAGGTAGTCAAATCAAATGTTTTCAATTAATGTTACTGTTATTTTTTGATATTTATAATAAAAATAAATCAGCTTTTAATATGTTATGTAATTATTTTAACATCATCTTAATAATTATTTTTATATTTACCAACACTGTCACATGCGAGTTGTTAAAAAATGTATCCATGATTGTTTTTTCAAGCAGTTATTAAGCATGTATTAACATACTGAAAATAAACGTTTGATCTTTTCAACAACAGTTTTACAGCGGACCGACTGAATGTGACTGCGGCGTGGAGCAGACCCTGTCACACCTTCTGGAGTGTGCGCTGTGCCCGAATAGCTGCACCCAGGAAGACCTGATGATGGCCAGAAGTAACGCCATCGACGTCGCCCACTTCTGGGCAGACAGGATCTGACCCTGTTGTTTCCGACACGATTATATATAACAACAAAACGCATTTAGTATCGATACACCACATTTAAAAATTACCATGAATATTCACATATATTACAAGTTATATTCATTTATGAGTCTATGAAACCTTCAACTTACGACATTGAAATAACATATATATATATTGTATATATATTAAAATCATTATATATTACGTATAAATAGTCGATATCATATTTATTTATTCAAATCTGCCTCATCAATTGGCGAACGTCAATGTTTTTTTTACGTGAAATGTCTGTCTATAAAATTGTCTTATGTAATTCAAATAAAGACATTATATTCAGTTTTCAGTTAAGTCAATGACTTAACAGTGTAGTAAAATTGATTATATGTTCAAAATAAGTTTGCACAATTGTTTTTCTGATAATATATATTAAAAAATGTTTACCAATTTGTTTTTTTAATATTTCTTAATTTAACATTTTTGTCCTAACAATTCTTATACAATAATGATGTGTTTGCGTTATTACGCATAATCGTTAATTTAAATTCATACTCTCAGAAAATGGTTCTTTGAAATGCATTGAATTTAAATGTCTACAGTAAAAAGAAGGCCGCGATTACTTTCTAATAAGATGAACCCAAGTTATGAGTTTCCTGCCGATGATTTACCTGTGCCTGCGAGGCGATCTGGTAATTTTCACGGTGAAATAAGTTTCACTGCTCTCAACGAATTTCGATTATTTTCTCTTTCTTTAACTGCGTGAGAATTGACAGAATAGTATTAGGTGGATCCACTTTCTCAAATCTAGCGCGCGGGACTTTGGCATTTTACATGGCTTCCGTTTTCTTAAGCAGATTTTCTTTCAGCGGTTTTCTTTGAAGTTTTTTTTGTTTTATCTAAAAAGATTTTCAGGAATGTATAAAAGGTACTAATAGAATAGTCCTAGACGCTAACATGTTATTTCTTTAATTATTTCACTGATTTAATAGCACATATTTTCGGTTAACTTACTGACTATAATTCTCACCACAAAAATCACTAGCACAAAATAAATGTGGTAATATTATTTCATTATAAAAAAAGATGTTTCAATCCATTTATCCGGAACCGAGATCGCTGTCCCGAAATTACAGCATCAGATAAATGGTGACGCCGGAATACCAAGGTTCCGGCACTGAGTATAACTCCAAAGACCGGAGATGAATTGGTATTAATTTTTTTGATAATATATCCCTTTTTATATCTTAGTATACAACATGAGTAAGCATTTATAAAATTGAATGTTAATACATTGAATTTCATACACCGCAAATTCCTCAATACCGTTTTGGACCTCGATCCCTTCAATTTAAATAGAGTGGCAGATTATTGGGATGGTCAATTCTTTATTTTATAAAATTAATATTAGTAAATTGATTTTCATACAACGCAAATTCCTAGATACCTGTTGTTTTGGATCTTGATCCCTTCAATTTACATAGAGTGGCAAAATATTGTGATGGTCAATGCATTGTGTCACATCCGACTGTATAAACTATAAATCGACAGATTCCATCTTAGATAAAGAGTTTTATTATTATAATTACTTCAAATATTTTTGGATGCTAAAAACAAAATAATTATGTTCAAAATAACATTTTGAAGACCACTTAAATGTAAAAGTAATATCAAGGTATTGTTTTCTCACTGAAAATAATAAGCATTGGTGGTGGACTGTACTTGCATTAGCTGTGCCTTTTAAACAATTAGTACATTATTTTTCGGATTATATGCTATTCATATAACTTCACAAAAATAGCAGCTAACTTCTCAACCTTAAATACTTGCACTCATTAATATAATAGAATAGAATCTACCGAGAACTAGGTACACGGCAGATCCTGGACAATTATATATGAAGCAAGAAAACTGGTGGCTGACATATCTGTATGGTAGCAAATTGTATATATAAATATTCAGAGCCATAAACAGGGATAAAAACATTTGTACTACTAGTGTAAAGGAAACATTGTGTACCCGAATAATTTTGACAAATAAAACATTGTTCTCCCCGAATCTTTCACATGTTATCTTTCGTTTGTACACTACCTCATACATATCTTATCTATCTCAATAAAGTTGAGACCCCATAGAGACGATAAAACCGTTTCACGTCACATATTACGTGTTCACTGGATGCATTTTCCCGTAGAATAACATGTCATGCTCCTAAAGCATGGAGGATATGTGACCTCGTTCACACAAAAATTTGTAAAAGTATATATACGTGAAGTAAATGGTTTTTCAATAACAAAAACCATCAGTTACTCATTACATCGTAATTTATTGAAATGAAAAACCGATTTAAGTCTTATGTATTTAATTCCTCATTTAGGATGCATTTTTCTAACTATTGATTCCTTGAATATATATAAATATATATTATATTATTATAACATGCCATTTAAATACATTTCTTTTATGAAACGTGGAGCTTACATTTGCTTGGAGAGTAAAAGCTCAATGATTACTTGTAACTTTAGTGAATCATTGTTAATTCATGCTATAAAAACGTTGAGAATATAAAAATAAACAGAAGATCTTTCCTTCCTTTAGACCAAATAGTATAAGTCTAATCATTCGATCACCTTAAAAAATAGTTTATGAATCTCCCTAAAATATGCTTCGGATACTTCAACTACCGTCCCTTTAAGTCCCTGGATTGCTATTTTAGTGGATAATATGGTACAGATTTATAATATAATGTGTCATGACTTGGATACTGGCAACTTTCTGAACTGAGTTGCGTCATTTTATCGTGAACTATTTTCAAGATACGGGAAGAAATAAATGTAAAAATTATTATACAATTATTTGTTATTAAAACACTTAATTGAGACACAAGCAATACATGATAGTAGAAAATACGTAATATGAAAGAAATATGTATTAAAATATTGTATAATGTTAAAAATATCTTGCAAAATTGAACGCCTAACAAAAGTATTTTACGTTTAAAGATCTTGATTTATGTTATGTGGGCGCAACGATAATAAAAAGTGTGTATGTGAAAGTAGGTGTTTACGCAAAATATGGTAATAAATTATCAAAAAAATAGGCAATATTTTAAGGATCCGGGGGCTGTAGCCTTGTAGGTTAGAGGCCACGCAAAAGGAAGATGAAAGAGACACAAATTTCAAAGCGACCTTCCACAAAGAGGCCTAAATCCATTTAGACAACCGTATAAAGGTTGATAAACCCACCCTCGAATGATATTGTTCGAAAAGAGCCACGAAGAAAAAATCACTTCCGTCCCATTAGCGACGACCATTCTAACGAAAATACGAATTTTTCAAGTCGTTATCTGGTGGTTAGTGTTGTCTCAAACAATATAGGCGGAACTCGATATAAACATGCAAACTATTTTTATCCTCCATAAATGTAAGTAAGATATATTTTTTCAGTGTTGTGTTACAAGATGTTATATATTTTATTCAATCACTGTTACGATCGAAAAATGATATAAAAATAAATCAACACAAAATTAATAACAGGTATTAACCAGCAGTAACGAAAAAGTAAAAAAAAAACAGATTGTGACATGAATATAATTGTCTACATAGATTGACAAATGCTCCAGTTAGGGGAGCGGACATGGTTTGATGATAATGATGATTAGTTCGACGCTTCCAAGGCCTGAAGCTATGATTCTACAGGACAGTTAAAATATTTTAACCTTCTAATATAGGATTGCGTAAAACACTTCTGAAATTCAGTGATCAAACGAGAACTGCTATTACAGTGTTCTAATATTGTTCATAAATAGTTGCTTAAATAGGTTCAATTAGTAAAATTAATAATCTTTAAGTAATTCGGCTTCAAATTAATGTGTTCATTAAATTATACAAACGGATATAACTATTAAAAAATCTAAGCGAGAATAGATAATACATATAATAATATGTATGTCTACTTTAACGTGGCCCATTGATTAACAGTTTGAAGTCTGATTGAATTTAATGAGATTTTCATAATCCTGCATGATACGCGTATTAACGAGGGGCTAAAATTTTTAATTTCATGAATCAGAAAGGAGATTTTATAACGGAGCTTAAAGCTGAACATCACATATCAAAGACCTGGCTTGACCCTTTTAATCGAAGCCTGCGACGTACGTCGACAAGCCTCACAGGCGTCTGTCAACGTGACTCAAGGGTGATATGGAGCTTTGAAAACCTTACGGAATAGTTACGCCAGTATAGACTACATATAATGTTATATAAGTACGTGACTTTCGTGCAGTTGTAACTCACTTTATATGTGATATAAATATATATGTTTTTAATTTTTTTACCTTTAAACTATTATTTTTTACGTAGAACTCAAGGAAAATATTGACCGAAATTAAAAAGGAAAGTGTAAAAAAAATATTCTACAATGCTTGCCATTGTATAAATAGTATTTTTTTGGCGTAATTAATTGTATTGTTTGTATTCCTGAATTTGTTTATTTAAATGAAGACTCACTATAAATGGCTAATGTTTACTTAATGAAGCTTGTCTTTACTTAAGGATGCTATGACTGTCATTTGACAGGATAGTTTTCAAATTCACACCAACTGGGGCTTATGAAGAGCTTGGTAATCGATTATTTATTTTTTAAATTTAAATCTCTACAAGTATCGAACCCACGATCTTCGGTTTGATAAACAAATGGTTTACCACAAAACAATACCTGCTGGTTAGCGACAGAAATAGGACCAACAATCAAAGTTCATTATTATAAGAGTTTTTCATAGATCACTAGAGATAGAGGACCTAGCCCCTGGACACGACCAGGAGTGGAATATATGGAGGTCTCTAAACAGACTTTGGACCGAAGTATGCAAGACGACGACACAAATGAAAGCCTGGCAGTTTTACGGCGGACCGAATAAATGTGACTGAGGCGTGGAGCAGACCTTGTCACATCTTCTGAAGTGTGCGCTGTGTCCAAGTAGCTGCACCCAGGAAGGCCTGATGATGGGCGGGAGTAACGCCATCGACGTCGCCCACTTCTGGGCAGAAAGGATCTGACCCTGTTGTTTCCGACACGATTATATATATATATAATGATATATATACATTTATAGATCACTTAAGTCAAGCAACATAAGTGGCCCACCAAATTTGAATGTGCTATTGCCTGTTTTTAACCGCGTTTCGTTGATTGGGCTGAGGCGCTTTAAGTGCTTGAACTTTTTGCTTTTTTAATTGGCAAATTATCAGAGCTTCTTCAAAGGCTTAATTATTATGTCACCCAAAATAATCCTGGGAAGCAGAATTCTCTTCAAGTTCTCAAGCTCTTACTCTTCAAATCATCGGGAGCCATGTGAGAAAAGGTGTATGTTTTTTTGATAATATAAATCGTACTTTTTTTAAATGTGAAATTCTTTCTTAACAAGTTTGTATTCCAAAGCAGAAAACAAAAATTTAAATATTGCGAAAAAAAACGGTTCAGATGATAAAAATTGAACATTAGTTCTGGGCATAGAAATAAAAATTTGAAACTCATATTATTTATGAGGCAATAATTTTGAGTAACGATCCGAGATGCTGATTTTTGAATATCTGGGCGGCTGGATTTTCTCCGATGAAATTTCTGGGCGTATAAATCCACGTTGTATTTAGTTAATGCGAAATCAATCTCTTGGCTGAAATATTGCGAAAGAAGGAATGGAATTCGCGCAACCTACGAGCATTGATGTAATATCTGGAAAATTTTCATACAATGAGTTTTCCAGGAATATTTTATTAAACATGAAAACATATTTAGTATCACGTTTTTCAGTAAACCATTATTATTGAATTTGATTTCAATTTGAAACACGATTATTTAAGCGATGCTTAATGTGTTATTTTGTTCTAAGAAAAAATAAACGATTTCTTAGTTCTACCAATATTCACGATTGGTGTCAACTTGATCCCTAACCCGTAAGCTGCCAGTCAAAGCCTATAACTTAAAATTGGTAGTAGATGAAAGTCATCACTTAAAAGCCACCTATTCAAAGTGAATTTCTGTAATTATAAAGATGATACGTGAATCTCGGGTTGTCTAGACGTTAACGGATTAATACTCTACATGCAGCGATTAGCCATATATAGAATAGTAAGCGTCATAGAATTCACAGATAAAATTTCAGAATCACCATCACCATCTGTCCTTATTCTTTTGTATGTCCTTACATTTTTTTAGAATTTAGTTTCAAGAAAGATTCATTTACTGGACTGTAAAACAACTTAGTAGAATTTTTGTAATACAAAGATTTTTATTGTACCTTTGTAATTTTAATTAGTTTACAACATCATCATCATATCCGTTCCCTTGATAAGAGCATATGGAGGTCATGAACTGCCAATGTAAAGCTCAGTCAGCTACCACGGTCATCGCTCTAATAGCTAGGTCCGCCGAGAACATTCATCTATAGTTCCCGACGGCCTTCTTTTAAAGTGAAAATAATTATTTCATTTTAATACTATCCTAATTTATAGTTTTTTTATGATTAGCAAATAATTCATCTAAAATATGCCATGTTTTTAATATTTATATATTATTATTTAACCTTAACTTAACTTGGCAATATCAATGTCGTTTCGCCACGATTTTTTTGCAACATTAACTTAGTCAATCTACAAAACAGCTTAATCACGATTAAGCTTGATGATTTTCGCGAAAAAAAAAACGCATTTATAAATGAATTTGCAGAGCGAAAAAAAAAACGCGAAAAATATCTGCAGGAGGTGCGATGCAGTACGCTATCTCTATTCGCCGTTTCGCGCTTAAGAGGGTTAAAGAAACCATTAATTTTCTTCGGGAGACAATATAATCTATGTACAGAGCCTGAAGAAGACGGATATTAAAAACACTGCTGGAAATTTCAGTACCGCCATAATTAAGTATTACCGGCCTTTGTGGAAAGTCTGCGAAGGCTCTAGGTAAAGTGAGCCGTCAGCCAGCTTCTGTATATTATTTTTGTAAGTATGACGTCGAATTTACCGTTCAGTTAATCATTCATTTCCCGTCAAGGTAACTGAATTTTTTCATTAACCTGCTGGCTTTCTCAAAAAAAAATGTTTATGGCGAAATCGTTAATTTAATGATGAAAAAATACTGAATAAAAATATCTGAATATTAAATAAAAACTTTCATTTAATCGGGAAGCCTTAACACCCACTGATGGCCATGTAGCGGCGTTACATAAGAGGACTAATAAGAGTACTTTATTATTTTATAAGTAACATGCGTTTGTGAGCAACACCAAACATGGGTATAAGTGGAATGATATAAAGGACTTTAAGTGGCCGTTAACAAAGTGACACTTGATATCTTCGCCAAAGGTCATGGCATTTAAAAAAAAATCTATTTGGTTCAATAAGTAGTCTTTAACTTTATCTTTATTCTAAGTGTTTGCTGTATGAACTATTTAAACTTTTTATTGTATATGATTTATGGTGTACGTGGAATCTAACAGCAAGTCTTACCCATAAAATAAAACTCACCCAGCGTGCTATGGAAAGATCCATGGTCGGAGTGTTGCTCAAAGATACAATCCGAAACGTGGATATCCGCAGAAGAACTCAAGTAGTGGAGGCTAACCAATGAATATACAAACTCAAGTGACAATGCACAGGACATATCTATCGAAGAGACAACGGTCTATGGGGAAGAAAATTATTGTAGTGGCGCCCAAGAACTGGCAAACGAAGCATTGGCCGAACCAATTAGAAGAATAGGGGAAGTGACCTGGATGTGGAAGGCAGAGGATCGAAGAGGATGGAGACCCATGCGGGAGGCTAACGTTCAGCAGTGTACGGATACAGGCTGGTGATGATGAAATAATTGAAATCATTTTAAATACTATTAATGGACGAATATTATACGATAATGTATTAAATTGTTGGAGTGTTATTCTGATATAATATGATGTATATTGTTATCCAGAAACAAAAAATAAATTTTTATGTTACATAACATAAACGAAAGAAAAACAGACTTTTTTGCTTTGTAATATTAAATACCAATAAAGAGGTACTTACGGAAACATTTTTACTTCATCAAATATAGACTAGTTAAGGCAGGGCATTACCGAAATTTCACAAATACTCAAACGTCGAAGAGACTCGTGAGGTGCGGGGGAATTTAGTTATCCCATCGTGTATTTTTTTCTTCTTCTTGTTGTAGTCCCGAATTATGCGGCGGGGTTTTTTCTCGAATTCCCATTTTACAAAAGGCTACAAGGGTCAAAAGGCCCCGGTCAGTGGAAGACAAACGACCGACCGCGATTGTTTTTTATGCCGGGCTCTCTCCTACGAGGTTCGGACCCCCCAGCCGATGCAATCTTTGGTAGGAAAACAAATTGTTTTTTCACCGTTTGCAGAATTTCTCCGTGATCGATGGCCCGAGAAATTTTAATTGGCGATGCTGAGTCGGCTCGCTTTTTCTGTTTGTTTCCGCACTTTTGTGTTACGTTCGTGGATTTTTGATGTGTGTCCGGGCGATGAAATATCAACCCACGCACGAAAAGTTAAAACGATATTCAGTAAATATTTTTTAATGGAGCTCGTCGTGCAGCAGAGTACAACAGGTTAATATGACGCTCAAACGCTGTACGATGCATGCGGAAAATATCTGTTGTAATCGTTTTTTTATGTAAGCACAAACAGGAGAATACCGACAGATGGTGATAGTAATTCTGAAGTCTCATCGATGGAATGTCTATGAAGCTTACCATGGTGCATATGGCTAAGCGCTGCATGTAGAGTGTTGATCCGCCAACATCATAGACTAAAGCCCAAGATTCACGCATCATCCTTATTATAACAGGAATTTACTATTAATGGATGGTCTTCACGTGATGACTTTCGTCTTCCACCAATTTGAATTAATACGCTATGACTGGCATTTTACGGGTGAGGGATCAAATTCACACCAATCGGGGGAGTTTTAGAGCTCAGAAATCGATTAAATATACTTTTTTAAATCTCCATCTGGGATCGATCCCACGAACTTTCGCTTGCTAAGCAAATGCTTTGACCATTGTGCTATACCCGCCGGCATTGTGTACAGGATATGTTTCTTCAAGAGATGTTCTCTTTTTTTAAACTAGCACATGCAGGAAAACAAGTTTAGTTTTCGAAGCAAAGTCATATCAGCTGGATATATCATGCAAAATTATGTATTTTATTTGCGGTTAAAGAGTTAATAATTGTAAATACATAAATGTATTCTCTGAGAGATTTAGTTCGTATATAAAAAAAACAAATCAGATACTAACATAGCGTTCCGGAGCTTTCCGTTGGCATTTGGGAATAAATGATCAAAATTTTCTGTATTTAGTAGACATATGTTAATCGTGGATTTGTGTTCAGCAGGTATGAAACAAGTCAGTCGATTGTTTATAAGGAAATATGATAAGGAAAATAAAATTTAATAAATTTAATAATTTCAGAACAGCAGCGGTTATGGTTATAACGATAGAAAATACTATGTGAACAAAATTTACACCAATTTACCAATTTTTAAAATATTTCCTTTAGATAAATAAGTGAAAATAAAAATTATATAGACTAAAGAACTATAAATGTAAACTATAATTATTATTCTTTATTTTTAAATACTCAAATCATTATTTTTTCTTCATCCTTGCAACCCTATCTGTCTCCCTCTCCTATCATTCAAAATGGTTTCGACCACTTATGAAGTACTATGCAGCTCAGTTGTCTCTTAACAAGTGATGGATCGAGAAAGGCTACGAGTTAGTCGAATCTGCAGTCTCCTGAACAGAGAACTTATCTTTCGTGATCCATGTTAAAACAAGGTAAATAAATCAATATTTATTATTTATACTATATATCAAAGTGAATGCTGAAAATATAAAAAAAAACATATTTACATTTTCGTTACAAATATTTGAGGTATAGAAATATTATTTGTATGGTCTTAATAATTTTTTTTACTTTAAAATTAAGTCATTTGTAGTATTTGTCAGTGTTGCCTTTTTTATTATAAAGCTTAAAGTGTGATTTTTTAAAAATGAAAGTCGCTTCAATATGTCATTCGTTATTGTCGTGACGTAACGAGATTTATATTATTTCCCCAACAGCTTTAAACTCCCGGATGAAAAATTGAAGAAAGAGCGATTGCTGAGAGAGTGTTTGCCAGTTTTTCCATTCACCCAAAGAAAGAATATAAAGATCGATTAGTTCTTATGCGCCATATATCACCGCTCAAGGGATGTTAAAGTCTTGTTTTTCGCATTACTTACACAAAAGCGGATCGCGGTTAGAAGAATCACAGCCGGGATAAAAACATGTACAAAATACATTTTCTATAATTTTTTATATCGTTACATTTCGACGTCCATAAATTTTTCTTCGGCCGAACTAATAGATATTTTATAATAAATTCATATGATATACATAATAAACACAATTTACCGCAAAGTAATGCATTATTCTTATAGTATCATTGTTTAATTAGACACTAGTAAAATCATATTTAGTAGACAGATATGGATACTGTATCATTCAATGGTTGTTCTCTTCAAAAAGCAAGCTCCATCAACATCCTTGGAGTATCAATCTCGTATAATGTCAAACATTACGAGTCAATTAAGTATAAAGCTTGTCTCCAAAAAACTAGGTGTATTAGATGGATCACGTCAGTATTTCAACGATAAATGACTTATTCTTCTATATAAAGGACAAATCCGACCTATCTTTGAATACGGCAGTCACCTTAGGTTTGGAGCCCCAAAATACCTTCTAAGCTTAATTGACTCAGTTTAAAGAAGAGCAATTCATTTGAAAAGTAATGACACTCTTCCGTCTTACCTGCAATCAATGGAACACAGGCGAAATATTGGTTCACTTAGTCTTTTCTACCGTTATTACCACGGTCGATACTCTTCGGAACTTACATAATTGATTCCTCCTGCACCCACCCACAACCAATAAACTCGTCTTACACTTGCCGAACATCTACACACGGTTAATGTGTGTCGTCCAAGAACTCACAGTTACCAAAGTTCCTTCCTTAATGCCACTCAAAAGCTTTGGAATGCTCTTCCAGCGTCTGTGTTTCTTCCTTTCAACAATCTGAATTTCTTCAAGAAACCGATAAATATACACTTGTAATCTCCGCAATCCACACACAAACACGAACACAACACGTGTTTCCCGCATGCAGCGTATTACGGCTTTCCGTCGATCCCATCGTATACCAATTATCAGTTTATCAATTATGATATATGGCAATAAGGACCTTTCAAATTTGTTTTACTATAACAGTGTGTGAAGAGTGCCAAAAAGTAATTTTGATTTATTATTGAGTCACTTTGTCGAAATTCGCGTATCATAATTAAATCATATTTTTAACCAACGACTTCTCTTTCATTATCATCTTTACTATGGGGTTCCAACCAGAAAATTGGTACCAAAGACAAAGTGTTATTAATAAAAGTCAATATATAGTAACTTGACGACCATTAAATTGCGGTACCTAAAATTCAGCGACTTTGATAAGTCCTATCTCATATACGAGTACATCTCTCAGAATATTCAGCAAACAATGTGTACATGCTTGATTCATATTATCAACTAAAAATAACAAAAAAAC
Source organism: Glossosoma conforme (assembly GCA_022606575.1). Lineage (NCBI taxonomy): Eukaryota > Metazoa > Arthropoda > Insecta > Trichoptera > Glossosomatidae > Glossosoma > Glossosoma conforme. The sequence goes on along the minus strand of JAGTXR010000219.1, from coordinate 353,834 downwards.
TACTAAGAGTTCATTATACATACCTCATTTTTTTGCAAAAGTCATTAAAAACTCATATTGTATAATAGTGTTGTAATCTTTACTAGTATCAAAAGTCATTACTTTTGATACTAGTAAAGTTTTCATACTTTATTTAAAGTCAGGAACTATTTGTCACGTATATTTTACTATTTATATTATTGTAGTTTATATGACAATTGACTAACACCATAAAGCGAACCCTGTTGTTACTTTCCTACATGCAGAATCCACAAAACAACGCTACAACAAGGATATCGTTTTAGCATATACACACCACTGTGTGTGTAGGAAATTGAAAGTGAAACGTTTATATGCGGTGCGGTAGACAGTGACTTGTACAATGGGATTTATCTTTGTACGGCACAGTGCTTTGGAAAAGGCTTTATCTGTCTTGATCCACGCAGGTTCGTGTGGGACACACCCCTGACCGGTCCCTCCCGACGGTTGTTTTCGTTTTATTTGTTTATTTATTGTTTTCCAAGGCTTGTTGGGATTCCCGCAGAGGGGCGCTTTAGGGCGCGAGAGCTCCCGCCCATCCTTATCTCACTCAGCATTGTTGTATCGATATAGCCGATGTCCATACGCGGTGAATGTTTGTAAGGCGACTATAACTTAGATCGTATCTTCTACGAGCATTGTCATTTTGAAAAGTAAAACTACATATTGTGTATTCATATTTATTGTCTACTTATCGGTTGTGTTTAAATGGAGAAATATAACGTCATTTCCTTTTATTTTTCACCATATACATGCCATTTTAGTAATACAGTTGTGTTTTATCAGAATAGAGCCTTTTTGTAGTAATATAAAATTATTTAGCTACAGTATTGAAAAATGGATTTTATTATGCTTTATATTGGTCGATTTGCACAATTAAATGATAAAATTATACATTAATATTAAAGATGATAGATCAAACACGTTGCGATAAATTTTATATTCACAAAAAAATACGAAAATTTGTACGTTTCATATAATGTATCCATAATTTTAAAGGTCAATATAAATCTACGTCCAGCTTACATTTCAAAAATATAAATATAACGTTGTATGCAACATGAAAACACTATCATCGTTTTTCAACCAACATCTACGCACAAACCTTTAAATATCTTGAAATGAATGAAACATGACCTACGCCACTTTCATAGTAATGGGCACATATATTGATGGCAGCTGTAGATTATAATTTCCTGCGACATTCGAAGTACATATCCCTTGAAAGTTGCCTTGTCACTTCCTCACTTTGACACTACAAAAAAAACCATCATACACACACTCAAATTAAATTGTTAATCATTGTGATTTTATTGCACTTACTCATCATATTTGAAGTTATTATAAAAAAATATCATTTGTGCAAGTAATTCACTCGTATTTTCTTTTTATGTAGGCTCCTTAAACATTAAATGACTTTTACAAAACAACGTACGAGTAAATTTTATTATTAAAATTTAATATTTTGGAATACACGCTGTAACTGCAAATGTATCAATGCTATTAATCTGTTGAAATGCATCTGGGTACGTAACAATTAAACGGCTAATACTAAGCCGAATTAAGCGATACTTGAGTTAGCGCAGACATACCAAAAGCTCGCCATAAACACCTCAAGTGCAGTGATTCGTGGCTATATTAGAGCTTACATATAGTAAATGCAAATGCAACAAGATATTCCTATTTGAACACTTGCAGTACCAGGAGAACATATTCTTAGAATAACAGCTTATAGCTTCGGAAAGCAATGAACAGGGAGAACAGTTATGATATGCTTTTTAAAATGACTTGGTTATTTTAATTTTTTAATATATATAATATATAATTATACTGTTGGAAGGGACAACCCTTTTCAACTATTTATCATGCATCGTGATCATCCAATATCTTGAATTCTGACTAATAAATGCAAAAGTACTTGTTTATCCCGGTTACAAGTGTACTTATTTGCCTTTTCTATATTTTTGAATTGTGAACTCTCGATCGTTTTGAAAACAAAGCAAGGATAATGACGGTTGATATAGCTGTGTGGTGGTAATGAATGGCCGATTTATGCTTCAACATTTGCACGGATGTAGATGTACGATTTTAAAATGAACTAAAATTATCATAATAAAAAAATAGAAATGATTTATTAAATATTGAAAAAATATTTCTTTGTATAAGAAATGGACTTAAAGACGTAGAGTGAATATTAATTTTATTGGCTTATAAATTTATATACATGGATATATTAAAGAAAATTTTAGTAATTCAGTATAATTTTTAAAGTAATTGCTTTGTTAAAGAATTAAGTTTTCGCATTCTTACCTTTGTATTCAAAATTTATGAATATAATTAAAAAATTTACGAATTTGAAAAAAAAGTAAAATTATTATACTTCCTTTTTATTTTATATTTACATTCTACATAATATCAGGAGACTTTTATTTACAAGAATTTCTGGATATTACCTTCTCAAAAGATAAAATAAACGAAGACATTTTTAAAAGAACTTAGATATGCCTGTACTTGCTTTAATCTTTATAATTTTTAAAGAAATATTTAATAAGTTGATAAAAATAACAACAATTTTAACAAACGAAATATTTTTTAATAGACGGTGTTTCGGTATTTTCTAACATTTCAAAAATATTTTTGTAGATTCACTATACTTAGAAATATATTTTTTCGTTATAATAATTTGATTTATTGTAAAATTTAGTATTAATTAAATTCTAATACACCTATTTCAAAAACTCATTGCATTGGAGATAGTAATTGAAGACTGAAGGCAAGAAATTGTTAAATTCAAACAATTGAAAAGAATTTTATTAGATGTTTTAATAAAAGTGAACAATTGCATTCATTCGAGATGACGATATGAAAATTGGGGTATCAACTCTTAAATATTTTTTTATATTTTTGACTGTTATCAACTTCTTGCCTTAGGGTCTGTGGTTTTTATCTATACGTTTTAAAAATATGTTTTATATACTAGAATGCACGATTAAATGTAACAATATACATGTACTTAAACATATTCAAGTGTATATTTTATAATCGGAATATTTTTTAATGATTGAATGCTAAAAATAACTTCTTAGGTTTTCACGGCCAGATTTGATATTGTGGCCTTTGGGTTGAGCCGTGTGTGGCGAATTTTTGTCAACTAATATTTCGACCACCATTGCAGGGGTCTTCTTCAGGATTTATTATTTATTTGTGATTGAGTTGTGAGTTTTTTAACATTAAGGTTATCAACTGACAATACTTGGTGAAACTGCATAATTATAATTTTAGAATTAATTTAAATTAAAAAAAAAAGTTTTGATTCACAATTTATTTTAATGATGACATGTTTCGGCCTTCCTGAAGACCATCTTTAATAATGAAAAAGAAAAATTGTGAGTTTGTGTCAGATTATTTTTTTATACGAGCGTTATTGATATCTCCATGGTACCTACATACTCAAGTTTCATTGGTCCGGAGAACTTGGGTATGTTTTGGACAATTATTTATTTATTTATATAGGGTAGGTATGTTCTGAGAATACAGTAGGTATGTTCTAAGAATTGTACCTCCACGAACGTCATGTTGGACTGTGGTTGTCCTTGCTTGTCTGTGCTGATTGTATGCTATTGACAATGTCTATAAAAATTATGTAAAGGATCTCAATCTAAAAAATAAAGATTATCATTTTTTCTCTTTATAACAGATACACAGGAAAAAAGTATTATTTGTATGAGAATTTGATTATGTTATTTAAATTATTATGTTTATTAAAATAATCATGAATATTACATTGAGAAATGTAATTTTGATTGGTAATTTTTTGTAAGTGACGATGTGTAATTATTATTAATTGGACTCAAATAAATTGTGTGTAGAATTTTTATGGCAACTGTTATGTGGCCTTGGAGCATAAAGGTTTAATTTTAATTATAATCGTTAATGGTCTGGTGAACATCATATGTGAGACACTCGCATATTTGTGGCTCGTAATAAAATGTTTTCCTAACAAATATTTAACTACATTACACCTCCAAATTCACCATTTATACTAGAAGTCATACAAGCATACGACTTTTTGATATATATTTATGACTTAATATGTAATAAAATAGTTTTAAATGTAGAACATGAATAAGTATCTGTTATACATAAATATTTTGACGATTTTACGGTCACTGAAAAACATCACTACTTATATATATAACAGGAATGAAAATTCAATTTAAATAATGATGTTTACCCAAATTGGTTAAATCTATTATACTTAAAAATTTATTGTTTCACGAAATAATCTAATAATTAAAAATAAAAATATTTTGAGACGTTCTATTTTTTTTTTGTTTTTTTTTTGTTTAAACATGTTTTGATATCCACTGACACATATTTCCTCACTTAATATTGTCATCAATTTAAGCAGATGAAGCTATGTCATTGAATGTTTTTTTTATCAAAAAAACATAATACTTAGATTTTCTATGTACACGCGTGCATGAGAATACTCGTCCATAAAATGGTAACCAGTAGGTTTTATGGCACTATTACTAAGGTGGTAGAAAAGTGCACGAGGAAAAGATGTGTGAAGTGATGAAATGATTATACAGGCTCAAACACGAAGATTGTTTGAACGAATTAATTCAGATGCTGGAAAAATTGCTGCGGCATTTTGAAAATTTTGAAAATTGCACTTTTGCATGCTAAAAGTACGAATATGAAAAACTGTTACGTTTTGAGCAAAAAACATTGATTCATTGTATTTTAAAAGATATGCTACTTTTGAGAATAATAATATAAAAATCACTTGAAAATCTTAAAAACTATTCAAGTTTTGAAAAAATAAAATACAATAGTCAGCCATTATAAATGAAGTTGTAAAAAATCGTTTTATTTAAGAAGCAATTGAACTGTAAAACTTTTATCTGGTATTTTTTTATGAGAGGATTCCCGAATGGAATTATTCGCAATTTATAACCTTGCATAAATAATCTGATCATTTATCTTTTCGGATCTGGCGCTGTCGTCTCGGTAATTTAATTTATAATCTCAATCAATACTAAGAAGGAGACGTAAATGAAGTCAGTGGCACTGGAGTGGAATGGCATTGAGCACAAAGTTCATGAGAAGAAGGTGAAAGCATTGACTTGACGCTTATTTCGATTTTTGCGTCAACTGAAGAACAACTCAATACCCCAGCTTTTTTTATTCATTCCCATGAAGGATATTAAAATGTATAAAAGTGTGTAGCCAAGTGATTTAGACAACTTTTTCAATTCAATGTATGTCCAATATGAAATTTATAAATTTAAGTCGACTATATTCTTTATTGGCTATTTAAAAAAAAAATCGCATCTCTTTAAGCACATATTGTTATCGTTGTTAATAATTATACGTTGTAAATGGCAACAGTTTTTGTCATTTTATTAAAATCAATATTCTTACATTCGTATTCCTTCTATATCTGATATTTACGGTCACCACGAATTGCGGCCACTTAGTTCAGTCGGCTTAAATTGTCCATGCCATGTTTCAAGAAATCATTTCATCCAAAGGTCTAGGAATATATTAATGATACCCAACTACCTACAGGGCAAGAAACTTACGTAGAATAAACGGCAGATTTAATTTTTAAGGCATATTTTGTGTTATGTTTAAGCATCTTGGATAATATGCCTATAACTCGGAAAGAAAAAGGACTGTAATATATGGTCCGTACAGGCAGTATAATTTAACTAACGATACGCAGTACGCAGCCGTCGGTAACTAAAGCAAAATTTCTTCCGCATCCAATGTTGCTCAATTTCGGTGTTATAACAGTACTTAAAATTATATGAAAAATAACCATATTATATAGACAATCATATAGACAAGGAGATGTTATATCTCCAAAACTCTTCACAAACGCCCTAGAAGATATTTTTAAACTGCTATCCAGGACAAAATGTGGAATAAATATTAACGGAGAGTACATTTCTCACCTCCGATTTGCAGATGACATAGTGCTTATAGCCGAATCACCTGATAAGCTCCAAGACATGCTCTACGACCTCAATGAAGCGTCGAACAAAATTGGTCTGAAAATGAAAATGGATAAAACAAAAGCCATGATTAATAGTCATATTTCACAGACCTTCGATCCTATTTCCATTGGAGGAACAGAAATAGAGGTTGTACACGACTATACCTATCTGGGACAAGTAATACAACTAGGGCGAAATAACTTCTCAAAAGAAATCGACAGGCGCATACAACTGGGATGGGCAGCATTTGGAAAACTAAAGTACATTTTTTAAAGCGAAAATTCCGCAATGCCTTAAAACTAAGGCGTTTAACCAATGCATCCTCCCTGTATTAACTTATGGCGCAGAGACGTGGAATCTGACAGCAAGTCTTACCCATAAAATAAAAGTCACCCAGCGTGCTATGGAGAGATCCATGCTCGGAGTGTCGCTAAAAGATAGAATCCGAAACGAGGAAATACGCAGAAGAACTCAAGTAGTGGATGCTACCCAACGAATAGGCACACTCAAGTGGCAATGGGCAGGACATATCTGTCGAAGAGACGACGGTCGATGGGGAAGAAAAGTATTGGAATGGCGCCCAAGAACTGGCAAACGAAGCATTGGCCGACCCCCTACAAGATGGACCGACGATATAAGAAGAATAGCGGGAGTGACCTGGATGCGGAAGGCGGAGGATCGAAGAGGATGGAGACTCATGCGGGAGGCCTACGTTCAACAGTGGACGGACACAGGCTGATGATGATGAACCATATTATAATAATATGTAGAAAACCATATTAAGACTGCGGGTGTAGCTCAGTGGCAAAAGCGTTTGCTTTACAAGCCGAAGGTCATGGGTTCAATCCCCGACAGAGATAATAAAATAAATAAAAATTATAAACGCTTTCTGAGCTTTAAAATACCTCCAGTTGGTGTGAATTTGATCCCTCACCCGTAAAATTCAAATCAAAACTGGTGGTAGAAGAAAGTCATCCCGTGAAGACCACTCATTCATAGTAAATTCCCGTAATAATAAGCTGATAGTCTATGACTTCAGCAGATCAACACTCCACATGGAGCGCTTAACCATTTGTGACATGGTAAGCGTCATAGAATCCACAAATAAAACTTCTGCATCATTATCACCATCTTACGGTATTCTCCTGTATGTGTTTATATAAAAATATATCTCACAATACGCTTTTATAATAAAATCATATGGAAGCACAGCACCCGGCGTTACTGTATATCTTCCGATACTAATTATCCATTCGTGCTTAGTGTACGGAGACTGAGGTTGTTATTGTTACATCCAACAATACATTTGAACAACCTCAGAGTGAGCCATACAAAAGATTTGTATCACAATCATTCGCTTAATAACTTCCCAGTCTGCGCCACTTTATATTCATGAAAACTAATGCCGGGGTTATAACTGTAGGCAACCGGAAGTGTGTTAGGTGTAACAACACACCCTATTTAATAAACAATCTCGCCAGTTATTCGCATGGATACGCTTTACGTTGAATATAAAACATTATTGCTTACTTATCAACGACTTAACATCTGCCGAATAAATATTTTTTCGTCCTTGACTTTTCCAATTTCTTTTTCGTAAGATTTTCTTTTAAGACTGTGTTATTATATCCTATTCCTGCGTCTCGAATGTCTAAATGTTGCCTTATCTTTTATGTGGCTTGGAGACCAAATTCTCAGTGGTATCTCGTCAGTTCGCCTTATCCCATTCTGTTTTTGGAGACCCAGATGGGGACCTGTTACTGGGCGCACGCAAAAAGCTACTTGTTAGAGAGTGGCTGAAGGCTTTCCCGTTATAAGATCAATCAATTAGGTGTCAAATATACATCAGTCTAAGGCTGCAAAGTGAGTATACTACAGCGAGTCTCAAATTGTATTCTCTGGTAGCACGTTGCTAACCACGAAATATCTCACCAGCTGTTGAGGTCACCACTCTTTCAGGATACATTCTACTAACGTAATATCTACAGTACCGTCTTTTTGATCTTCCCCATCGCACAAAACGCCGCTACTACCAGTACCAAGAACAGATGCAAAAAGGAGGGTTTACAAGTAAGGTCAGTAATCTGCCTTTAAAAAAAAATATCGAACTCAAAGTCCAAGCGTCGAAAATTTACTGATTCATTTGATTTTAATTATATTTTTAGCGCTCACTTTGAGATCCATTTTAATATTAAATAGATAATAATTTCATCCCTTGTTTTAATATGGATCACACTGAACACTGTTTAACTTAATGGAAGACTGCAGATTCACGATCTATGAAAGCTTCATCAGTTCCAATGTGCTCAAACATCCTGACGTGTTAATGAAAATTTACTGATAAGTCAGTACATTTGTGCACATTGAAACTGATTTGAAAATGAGCTTTCATAGATCGCGAAAGTGCAGTTTTCCATCAAGTGAAACAGTGCTCAGTGCCATCCATATTTACTCGAGGTATGAAATTCATATAAAAGATTCAATAACTTCTTAGATTTTCACTGCCAGATTTGATATTGTGGCTTCTGGGTTTAGCCGTATGTGGCGAATTTCTTCTCTCCGATATTTCGACCGCCATTACAGAGGTCTTCTTCAGGGTTGATGATTTTGTTGTGAGTTGGTGTCAGGAGGTAGTTTAACCGTCAGCCTAACGTACCTCCACGAGTGTCATGTCGAGTAATCGGGTACGGTGGATATGTTCTAAAGAGAGTACCTCCACGAACTTCATGTCGGACTGTGGTTGCCCTTGCTTGTATGTAAACCTGTACAAGAAAAATGGTATGATTGACTATGAAATGCAATATCCACTTTTCACCCTTAAAGCAACGCATCCTCGAACATTGGTGTTCAAAATTGAAATAAATAGATTTCATTATAATAACAACGTATGTATGTTAATAATTTTTTTATGCCAAAAAAATACACGAGATCTTTGCTGCAGTGCAACTTTTTTCGGTAATCAAATATTAAAAATTATCATGCCCATCGTTCACTTCACACAAACCTCTAACGCAGCGGTCGTCTAACGCTCGATAAATGATGAAGTTAAAGCCCAACCGCGACATAAACCTGGCATCAAATATGCAATATGCCACGAGGTGTAACATAATTTTCAGTCCACTTTACAAAAAAGCCAGGGAGGGACTCGCGACGGGCGGAATAACAAGTGAGGCATGAATGCTTCCACGGGCGGCCGCGGAGTTACAATAATGACTCGCCGGCATTCACCTGCTGCCTGATAACGAACCTTTTCCTCCGAGAGCGCCGAGGGCGGGGAATCCGCCCACCCACTCCGCCCACCCGGCCAGGTATATCCAAAATGTACGACGGGATAAGGAACGGACAGAATCTGATGCTGCTTGGCTATAATGAGATGATGAACTCGAATAGGATGATATGTGATTTTCTGATACGTAACAAATGTCGCTGTATATTCGAAGTATATTATTTACTTGTTCTGTTTATCTACTAAATTTTTTGAAAACATTTTATTTGTTACATGATATTCAAATCTATGAGAAATATCTGGAACTTGCCGCTCTACTCGATCAAAACTAAGACCGACTATACAGCGCCTTTTACGGCTGTGAATCTAGGCATCTCATTTAGTTGCCTTATAATGGGATTCGAGAGCAGATTTTTGCGTAGAATATTTAAGGTACGATGGTTTTACTTTATGAGGAATGACGGGGTGAGAGAGTGGACAGGGCAGCCTTTTAAAGCCAGGTGGAATAGGCCAGGACATATATTAAGAATGCTGGAGGAGAGCGTTAGCTAAAGCTGCATATTCTTTAAGCCCCCGGGCTCGTGCCGTCCTGAAAGGCCGTCGGGTACTATTATACATATAATGGATTCGGCTGAGCTGCGGGAAGCACAGATGACGGGGATAAGGCTAAGATTATTACGGCTAACAGAGCTTTATGGTGGCACTTAGTGAATACCATATGCTCCAGTTAGGGAAATGGACATGGCAAGATGATTATAATGATGATATTCAACGGAAAATACAGACGAAATTCAACCGAACAGCATTCGGTCAAATAGACATCTTAATTTCTACTTCCACAACTATTTTATTAATAAACTATCTGAAATGTCAAATAGACAAATATTCAGGAATATAAAAAAGAATCATCATCGTTATGCTAAATTCAATAATATACAATGGAAAAATAAAGAAAACGTAACCATTATTAAAGTTTGTTTTCTTTCTAAGTAAAGATTGTCAAATGATTCATATGAATAAAGTTAATAAATAGTACATCGTAAAATAAGAACTTCAAGAAAATCTATTTATATATTTCAAAGTAACAAAGTATTTTGCAATGCTCTAAAGGAAAATGTTATATTTGCTTTTATATCGACGGAAAAGAGTAGAATTTGTTTTACAATATCAAGTTTATGACATTCTACTCTGTTTTGCATTCCATTTCTGAAGGAAGAGCGATGCAACGTAAAATAAATTTGATAATAATACGCCATAAAGTGTCACCTTAAATGCTCAATTTGATCGAAAATAAGCTGCAAAAAATATTTAAAGAAATAACTATTATATAAGAGTATTTTGATAAATATGGGTATCATTTCTAAGCATACAACTTCTAAAAATGAAAGAATTTAGTGATTAATTTGATTTATTTATGCTCTAAGTCTAAATTAATAATAAATTGCCCTTGGAATATAAAAATAACTTTGGATTAATTATTCTTGATGTTCATGACTAGAGAATCAACAATAACCATTGCAAGGATAACCATAACGAGGATACATTTCTTCGCAAATGGCACTTGGTGTACATTTTTTTTATTAAATTGCTACCCTAAATATATATCCTGAGCATTTCATTGTTATAAATCTCATATAAAGAATACTATATTTTTGCGTTTTTTATATTTGTAGAGAATTCTGTTGTCAATTGGCTTCATTAAATTGGGAACTATTATTAAATGTAAATTGAACTCTAATACCATTGATATCAGCTTGATATAGCTCCTTAAGGCCGATGCCGTAAAGCCTCAACAAGCGATCTTTTGTCTATTATTTTGGTTCGCTTGCGTGACATCTACATCGAATGTTTGCATACGCCAAAAATAATTGTTATGACAGTTGGCCTATTGCTGGTTGGTAGGACTGTCGTATTGGCAGTTGGTACCGTGGAGATGTGAGATCGCGCCGTGGGCCGGCAGTTGAAGTTTGACACGCGCCCGTCACAGTGCGTGCGTCCTTTGCGTTCGCTGTGGCGGGCGACGTTTGTGACAATAAACATGTATCGTGAAACAGAAACAAGTTGTTTATAATGTGAACCTGATCCTGCATCCTTCATCCAGTTAATCGATGTCCTTAAATGGAAGAGGAGGATATCACATTTAAATGATTTTTTTCATTAATGATACATTTCGTTGATTAAATTGTTATTTCTATATTTATACGTATTTAATAATGCTTATTAAAGTGTTTCCAGTTTCCTTCTATATATTTGAAACTGTGTATTACATGTTATGTGTAGAAATAAAAAATATGTTTATTATTAATATGCTTCCTTTATTAGAATTGTTTTATGGGGGCAAACTATATAATTAACAGTGAAAATTAATGTAGTTATTTATATTTTTAGCATTAAGAGATAATTTAAAATATTAAATGAAAAAAAAATGTAACTTCTTTCGAAACAGAGGAAGCTCTCATTAAGAGCATAACCTTGGCCTTGTAGTATGTGAATAAACAGTAACATTAAGGTTATCAACTGACAAGACTTGGTGAAACTGCATAATTATAATTTTAATATACTTTTTAAATTTGTTAATTATTTAATTAAAATAAATTAAAAATTATGAAAAAGCAGTGTTTAATGTGATATTTTACAACAAGGTATTAAGAGTAATTAAATACAGACATACAATTTTACATACATTTCAACGCATCAATTCATTCAGAAAAAATATCGGCAGATGCGGGATTCGAACCTCAAGCGTTGCAACTTTGCTCTATCCTACACACCGCGCTGTCCACACGACCATTCTCTGCCTGGACAGATACGTGAAACTTGATGTATATATACCATTATTAACATCATATAACGATAGATATCTCTGTAGTATATATTAAGTAATATGTATTCAGAGTATGTATATTATTATTTTATGATTCAATCAGTCAACATTTATTCACAAGCTTTTCAACATTTACCAGTTTTAACTGACGTGGTAGTATTCACTTATAATGTTATATTTTTTTCAGCACAGTTTTATAATGAAAAGCTGTACTCTCTGGTGAACCTCTACACTTTCAGCTCGAGGCTGGCCCTACAGTCGAAGCCCGGAGTATGCATTGTCATTATTTCTTTTGTCAGCTCACTTCCGAGGCAAATATTGAGGCACCCGTCCCGTGGGAAAATCATTAAAGAGTACAAAAAGCCCGACTCTGCAGTGTCACATGCGAAAATTTTACCCATTGTCTGATAACGTGTATTCATAATTATATTTCATTTCACCTTTGTTTTAGTTAGCAATCACTTCAGATGTCTGCGGTACTAATTAGGGAGCCTGATCTAACTATTCTGCTTTTTTTTCGTTATGCAAGACTCTTCAGAAAGTAATTAAGTTTTTCTTCCAATAAAATAATTAATTGTGAATTCTCAAAGCAACTTCACAATTCGCATACTTAATGAAAAGTACGACAATATAGTCGGGCTTGGGTTAAAAAAAATGATTGATTCCCATGAGGACAACGATTTCTGATAGCGGCTTGATGTTGAAGTTTTCATATACAATATCGGATGAAGGCCAAATGGATCCTTTGAGAACTTAATGTATATTCGTTAATAACACGAGCAAAAGCAAGTCCATTCCGTCAGTTCCGCGCGCCATACTATTCTAGTATTGACATCTTTCGATGCAAGTCGCTATCTTTTCCCATTGTTTTAAGTCCGTGAAAGTTTTTTTACGATCATATTTGGACATTGTTGACACAAAATGAGAAAGTGAGGCTTGAAAAAAAATGAAAAAATATTTTTGGGAGACCCTAATGTTTTTTCAGGGTTTTACTGATCGTGATGATGAATCACTGTTGTGAGGAATAAATAAGCGATAAAAAAAATCAGCACAAACTCAAATTCAACACCTTCAATAAAAATTACAGTATTTAACGATAGCAGATTTAATAATAGCAACAGTTATTTCAGTAAGGGAAGATCAATATAAAAGTGTTTTTTATTAAATTAAATGCCGGCGTGCATAGCTCAATAAACAAAGCGTTTTATTTGCAAGCCAAGGGTCGTGAGTTCGATCCACGATGGAGAAAAAAAAATTGAATGATTTCTGAGCTCTAAAATACCCCCGGTTGGTGTTAATTTGATGCCTCACTCGTAAAATGCCAGTCGTAGCCTATTTATCAAATTAGTAGCCTATTAAAATTTTTAAATAATATTTTATTTTATATCTGATATTAATCAAAGTTAGTAGGCATTCAAATATGTTAAATTCCACATTTTTGTCACATATTATATTTAAAGTGTTACAACTGCTGTTCAATTATAAAATAAAATATTTAATGTATACGGAGAAGATGTAATGAGAAAACACCAGTGCTATAACTGGTTCGCGAAATTTCGATCTTGAAGATGAACCACGTTCTGAAAGGCTGATGAATATACAATGAAGTAATTAAATGATGCAAAAAGGTAAATGAAAAATCGCATTTGAGCATTAAGGATCATTTACCTTTGTTAAGAACGTTGATTCAAAACAAAATTAAGTTCAGAACATCCCGACTGATTTGGTACTACTCTCTTTTTTAAAACACAAAAAAAAAATATTAACATAACATAATATAAGATTCTAAGTGGTAAATATATGATAAATTATACATTACATAATTTGAATTACGTACAATATATGTACGTAATACGTACAATATACGTACGTTATTTTGCAATTACTATCAAAAACATTTCACTTTTGAGCTTCAAAAGCTTGATTTAGTTGTTGGTATTTTGAGATTTTTTTCAGCTGAAAATCCATAGAGTAGGTGATTGACGCGAGGTGGTTAAGACAGGCGGAACGTGGTTGAAGGGGCGGATGAGAGGATAGGTGACAGCTGGGGTGAGTAGGGAGTAGAAAGTGGGGCGGGAAGTGGGCGTTCCTTAGGGCTGGTGAAGAGTCTCCTTGTTACGCCCTTGAAACGTCGCAAAGGTTGACTCTTGTATAAAAACGGAAAGTATGACTTTGTAGCTTAGAAAAACTATTTATCATACTTTTTTATTTAGAAAAAGGAATAAAATGATTCATTTGAAAATATTTGAAATAATTTGTACAACTTTATTAATTCAAAGTGTCATAAAATATTATACAAGTATTTTTATTATTACATTTTGACGGTAAAAATGTTTGAAAACAAAAGTGTTGTTAATAAATGCATATTTTAATATTCATATTGAATAAATAATCATCATCATATTGAATCCGCTAACTGTTAGGCTTCAGCCATAAGTCATCATCTTGCTCGATCTATAACGTTTCGAACACAGCCTCCTCTTTGTATTCTTCTGATGTCGCTATTCCATCTAGCAAGTGATCGGTCAACCCTCAATTGCCTATTCTTGAGCGCCGCTCTTACACTTTTTTCTGTAGATTTCTCAAGCCTGTTGCAATTTGAGTGTCCCGATTCATTCGGAAATATCTACTGCAACAGTTATTTTGATAATCAACATCTGGAATTACGGATTATATATTTTAAGTCACTGCATCTTTTCATTTATTATAAGACTGGGAAAATACATTGGTTAAACGCATTTGTTTGTAAGCATTGCGTAATTTAAAAAAAATATTGTTATTGACATCAGCATGATATAGCCCTTACTTATGAAAACCTCTTCTCGAAAATTTCGTCTCTTATTTGCGTTCGCTCATCGGACACGCATGTGTTGTCATTTTGTAATACCAAAAGGAGGACTACTTATATAGATCGCCGAGGCGGCCGTTCAAGTCAGTTGTGTGCCGACCGCGATGAGGTTGTATTATAGCCGGCCCGGCGCGTTATTCCGCAAGGGCCGGAAGATTGTAAATTTTATCGTGAAAATGTATGTGTTTCTGGAAAAATCTGTGTGTTGTTCTTCTGCTCCTCATCCTGCCACTACGCAATTTAATAACGAACTTAGAGACAAGGATATCATTATATTTGTTGTATTTGTATTGTACTAGTTAGATAATTAATTTGGAAAACAAAAAGGTGGTAAAAAATAGTGTCTCAGTTTAAAAATTCGTACGGCTCAAATTAATAAAATAACAAATGCATTCAGGCATTAAAAAGAAGTGCATTTTTTTTATTCGCAATATTTATTCAATGTAAATAGTTTATAAAGTAACAAAAACTATGGAATATAAAACGTTGTATGTTCAAAAAAATTGTGCATTTTTATTCAATGCGAAAAAAGGGCAATCTTGTTATATATAAGGTACGCGAAACGTTTTATGTTTGCAAAGTCAGTTTATACGGCCTAGTCACGTAGAGCTTTACTTGAAACTTTTGACAAGTGAAAGAATGGATCCTTCATAGTCTGCGAGAACAACATCATTCATGTATAGAAACTTTACGATTTATATCCATTCGCAGCTGATATTTTTTTCTTCTAAGCGCGTGGGTTTTCCCATTAATAATGTGTGTAACACGAAAGATGAAATATGACATGTGAAAATATAACTTCGTCAGTTCTGCGAATGAGTTGATGATTGGCTTATAGATTGAGGAAAGGATAAACGGATTATCGGATTTTTTGGAAATGCACCGGGAAAAAACATGCTCAATCACTTTACAATAAATAACCCCATTTTATGACTGAATTGAATGATCTGATTTATAATACAAATCGAGAATTGCTTATTAAAAAGACAAATAAAAAAAAACATTGTACTGATATTGTAACCTTTGTTCTATACATATATGAGTTACTCTAATCAAAATTTTATAAATAATGTATTAATTAAAGTTGAATTATGAGAATCTTCTATTGATGATATTTTTTGGGCCTTTTTTTGATTAAGTTAATTATTTATTACAAAAAGGTTTAAAGCCGGCGGGTATAGCTCAATGGTCAAAGCATTTGCTTTGAAAACCAAAGGTCGTGGATTTAATCCCCGACGGAGATTAAAAAGAAAGATTTTTTAATTTGAAACCGATTTCTGAGCTCTAAAATACCCCTGGTTGTTGTGAATTTGATCCGTCACCCATAATATGCCAGTCACAGCTATTAATTAAAATTGGTGGAAGACGAAAGTCATCCCGTGAAGACCACCCATTCATAGTAAATTCCTATAATTAAAAGGATGATGCATGAAACTTGGGCTGTAGTCTATGACGTTGGCGGATCAACACTCCATATGCAGCGCTTAGCCATATGCATCATGGTAAGCGTCATAGAAATCCACAGATGAGACATCAGAATTACTATCACCATCTGTTGGTATTCTCTTGTATGTGCTTAAATAAAAAATAAAACAATATCTCTACATATATATTTACATTACAAAAGGTTTTAACCTACGCCACTTTGTGACAAAAAAGTTGTATTAAATACATTGTCGTTTTTCAATGTTTGGGCAAAACGAATTTGTGATGTTTTTTAACACGTTAATCTGAACAAAAAATGTATTTCACAGTTTTTATGGCGCACATAAATAATATATATATTTAAAAATAAGTAAGTGGCATTTGTATGAATTATCTCATTTGAATAATGTTAGATGTCCAATTAATTGATTATTTCACAATCCGGGAGTAAAGGAAAATCAGAGCTCTGATTGAAATTTAATATGACGTGTCTTCAATGTCCAATCCCCTGATGTCGTTACTTGAAAAACATACTCAAATAATGAAAGAAAAACAGAAAAAATATGTTATATATTATTTAATAATAAAATGAGATGCTTCATTATATTATCAGTCAAGTGTACGTGGGTTCCTTAAAATATAATAAATACTGACGAATAAATAATACTTTTCATGGAAAATAATACTACGCAAACAAATATAGTTTCTTCATTGTGTAAGCAAGATTATTATAAAACTATAAAATTTGTTCAATAATAACATCGCAGCAATTAGTCGTTAATCAATCATGTTATTATGTATTAAGGTAATAATAAAGCTTCGGAGAAATATGATCGAGAAATTATTACACGCGCGTGTAGAAAATTTTGTTATCGTTGGCGGTGTAAAGCTTTGCATTTGTGTTTAATTTCAAGTCAACAATAACAACTAAGCGGTTAGCTATCAAATTAAATCAAGGGATTATGCCTCTTGGGAAAGGCATCAGACTGTTCAACCAGATCATCTCGGATGTTGATATATTTCACGTAAGGGAGGCCCAATTCAGGCATGAACTCCGCGAGTTTCTTTGGAGGAATGATTTGTTGGCGTCGTCTATTTGATGAGCATTGGGAACTTCTGTTGCATATCTTTATTGCTTTGTTCTTAGTACTTAATCATGAGTACCTATATTTGTATATTAATTTTGATTGTACTTCAGTAACGATTTGATTTTTTTTTAAATTTGTAATGTTTCTGCAAGTTTTTTTTTTTTTTAATGAAATTGAATAAATTAAATTAAATTTGGTATGTCTGTTGCAGAGTAACGACGACGCACTATTGCGTTGCGTTATTCATATTCGTATATTTTGTGTGAATAAATATCAGAAGGACTCGTTATAAATAAAATTATGGAAGCAAACATATCCGGATATTGAATTTAGCGTCCTAGTACCGAGGAATATAGCCTCTTACTGTTTTATTTCTCGATAGCGAAAAGTGATATTTTGATGTACCGCGTTTCTTTTTTTGAAGCCAAAATGTGGTGAACATATGCTGCTCTTAAGGGAAACGACATGAAGCGATGATGATGTGTTTCTTCAATTTACATACGCACTTCTAGATGGCAACAAATTTTTCTAATAAATATATGTGTCTCATTTATGAATCAACGCTCATCTCAAATTGCCGCTATTCAGTTAAATAAGTAACCAATATCCATATCTTGTCTCAAGACATTTTAAGGTCTTCTAGGAACATATCCGGTTCTTGCAACGTCCAGGAAAAATGTGGTGGTAAATTATATAGAGTCATATTTTAGGTGGTTTGTAAATCTAAAAATTAGAGGAAACCAGATAATCGGCTCGCCGCTGTAGAGACCTGAATGGTTTGGTCCTAGAAAGTCTTAATAAAGCATCAAATATTGCTTTCATAAATTCGTCAGTTCTGCATGCTGGAGCTATGTCGACTGAATTTTATATTAATATATACTCGAAGCCCCCGATAGCCTTCTGAAACAGCAAAAGACCAGGATCTTAAAGATAAGGCAGCATTAGCTTATGATTTTTCAGAATACAAGTTCCAATTCGTTACACCTTGGTATTTAATTCAAATAGATTATTAATATCTGCTCTTATTGCTTCCTATGTTCATAATTCTTTTAATAGTCAAATAATTGAACTCTTAATATTCTAAAAAAGAGCTGTTTTTATAATATTACAATATTTTTCAATGAAAAAGAAACTTTAAAAGTTTAAAAATCAAATTTATTACAACAAAACATGTTACAGACCAGATATGAAATAAATTATTCTGTATACGTGTGATAATTAAATTCTGAAAAATGATTTTAATAAAGAAGTATATTACCAATATTTCTAGCATTCACTTATTTTTTTTATTTAAAAAAAATGGACGGCTAAGAAAAAGTAACTTTTTTATTTGATAAAATGATAATATATGGATTAAAACAAATAAAAGAGAAAAAAACTTTACATCAATTCAAGCAATTTAATAAAACTCTACGTTATTCTTTAATCCAGCGAATTATCTTAACATATAATGCCCCGATATTTTTAGAGCCAATTTGATCTACGGTTTGCGAAATTCCTCCCAGCGAGTCATTTATCTAGCTTAAAGCGCTTTAAGTTAGCTTTCTGACTATGTTTATCATAAGGTTCTGTTGAGTTTCACAAACCTTACATACTAAGCTCCTGTTTTATGAAATACCCGTGCTTGTTGTATACTTAACATTATTTTAAGGCAGGGAACACCAACAGTTCCATTGTACTAGGAGACCTTAGCTTAGCTGCTCTAGTAAACCTAAATATAAGTTACTCATTGTAGAGCTGTGTTATTATTTATTTATTTAATCTAATAACTATTGATTTTCTCATGATATTTTAAACTACTTAACCAAATGCGGAAAAAACATACAAAGGCAAAATAACCGTTAAACATGATTAATAATTTCACTACTATTTCTAATTTATTTTTATTATTTTGAGTGATTTTAACAAGATAATAAATAAATATTTAATATTTAAAATACAAGTGAGCATTTTCATACTTTATTTTAAGTTATTCAATAATGCTTCTGCGGTCTAAAATAATAATGTCGTATCAATATTTTTTTCGAATAAATTTATGACATAACATTATTAGTACAAAATAAATTTGCTTCGGTCAGCAGTCAAAATAAATAATGTATTATATTATCCATTCTAGAAGCCATTTCAAGTGAAACAAATACAAGAATACTTAAATTGAAAAATTAAGATTTATTTGAAATAATAAAATAATATAATAACAACTAGTGCCATAATAAAAAAAATACTTGCATAATTCCAAGCAAATACAAAAAAAAACAAAATTAAAATTAAACAGAATAGAAAGAAAATATAAATTGGCATGAACACATACACCACATTACTATTATTATACTTCTCAGTGAGTGAAGCACCGGATACCCTCCGGATGATCATGAGAAGGCGCATGCAGTACCCCTCCAACCGTGAGTCCCACTTATCCGCCCACACATCGACCATTGCGTCGGGACTGCTGCGAACGAGCGCCCACAGAGAAGCGCAACGTTTCCTTATTATGGCATGGAAGCCATCCACTCGCGCCTCCGTCAATATGCCTGAGGTACTACAGTATCGTGGCAGACTCAACAACATTCGGAAGGCGTTGTTATACTGGACCCGGAATGCATTGTAGATATTCTGAGTATACAGCCCATACGCTGCACGTGTAATGTGTAACATAAAATTAAACCTGTATTTTATAAATTTAATTTTGCTTATATCAGTATTCAATAAGTTTTTTTTTTGGCAGTAATAAATTAAATTAATTAGCAGTAATTGTTTAGCAAAGCGATCAGTAATAAATACCCAAAAAGGTAAGTTAAAAATAGGCATCAAGCAGTAGAATATTATCAATCCGCAATAGCAAAAAAAAACACAATAAATAATTTATGAATGATAATTCATAATACGTTTAAGTTAAGTTAGGTTTCCATTTTATGGGTTACTTATTTATTAATTTCACATACATTTTTGTCAATATTAAATATATTGCTGACATTTTAATTTTATAAATGACCACATTCATAGTGACACAGTGGATACTGCAAGATTACTCGTATTAAGTCTACTGCCGATTAATTTTATTTACTGTCAATTGACTTAACTTACTGCCAGAACCTTGAATTACTGAACATATAAATTCAGGCCCTTCAATAACAGTGGAATATTTTCAAAACAGTACAATGTATCTTTATTGTTTGAATTGGGAATTTTAATTGTTATTTGATTTTCTTTGTGTTAACGATTCAATTGTTATCCATTCCCGTTTTATAGACTGTTTCGAATAACCGTCCGCCGGCTGGAGAATTAGCCAAGAAGTGGAGTGAAGTTTGGCAGACTTAATTATAAAGACGGTGCAGTTATGAAACTGATTCAAACTTTTAAATTAAGTTTAGTGGATAGACATACTGTGCTTCAACATTGAAAGCATAACACTTTAAAAACAATTGCTTTGCTTACGAAGTTTAGTCGGATTAATTTTATTTGACTTGAAGCCGCACTCTCAAATGCTGAACGTTATTACTCGAGTACTTCCACGATCGTACCAATATTATTAGATTAATTATTTTCGTTTCCAATTAAAAGGTATAAAGTCAATACTAAATATTAGATACAAATTTAAAATTGTTCAATAATATTTTATCATACTCGTATTAACTCTGTACTTATTAATAATTTATTATTCAGAATACACATTTTTTTTATTTTTACAAAATATTAATTATAAATAGTAATTATTATTTTGTAAGTATTAAAATCAATTAATTGCCAGTAAATATTTAAGAAATAGTCAATATATATATATAATCGTGTCGGAAACAACAGGGTCAGATCCTGTCTGCCCAGAAGTGGGCCACGTCGATGGCGTTACTTCTGGCCATCATCAGGTCTTCCTGGGTGCAGCTATTCGGGCACAGCGCACACTCCAGAAAGTGTGACAGGGTCTGCTCCACGCCGCAGTCACATTCAGTCGGTCCGCTGTAAAACTGCCAGGCCCTCATTTGTGTCCTCGTCTTGCATACTCCGGTCCGAAGTCTGTTAAGGGACCTCCATATATTCCACCCTTGGTCATGTCCAGGGGCTAGGTCCTCTTTCGGGGCAATCCAAGTATTCCCCTCAGTTGCGCTTCTCCACATGTTCAGCCGCAGGGTGGCCTCAGGTATCTCCAGTTCAGTTGTCGACTGTAGGAAACTTCTTCTTGATTTGAGCCGTGTAGTTATCTTTTGGTACCCAAACATATACAAAATAATAAATACATAAAAAGGTCAGTAAAAATAATAAATTTGCAGTAAATAATAAGTGAATGGAAAATAAAAGTAGATTAGGTTTCTATTTTTTGTGCTTATTTTTCATTATTTTACTGGCAGTATCGATTATATCACTGACATTTTAATTTTGTTGTTGACAAAGTGGATACTGTCAATTTATTTATTTTACTGCTTCTTTATTTAATTAAATGCTAATTTATTTAATCTTAGTATGATGTTTAATGTTCCGCATGCTAAAAATTTGTATGTACCTACTTTTAGCAATTTGATGCATTTAAACTTCTTAATAAGCCCATAACCCAGTCTATATAATTTACTAAGAATAAAGGAAGGAATATTGCTAAATACCTGTATACTTTATTAATGTAATGTATTTGTTGAAATGATTTGACAGTAAATGGTTTACATAAATTAAATTCATTAATGCTTACAATTTACTAGCTGCATAAAAATTATCAGTATAATTCCAGTGGTAAATAAAATAATGCTTTCCATTGTTTTACAAAAGCATATTTTTATAAATAATACTTTGTTTAATTTAATATTAAATTATAATTTCAAATATTTCTGCCGGCGGGTATTTTTCAATGTTCAAAGCGTTTGCTTTGCAAGCCAAAGGTCGCGGGTGCAATCCCTGACAGAGATTAAAAAAAAGGATTTCTAATCGATTTGTGAGCTCTAATATGTGTGGTGTGAATTAATCCCTCACCCGTAAAATGCCAGTCATAGCCTATGAATTAAATTTGGTGGTAGACAAAAGTTGTCCCGTGAAGACCACCCATTCATAGTAAATTCCTGTAATAATAAGTATCATTCGTGAATCTCGGGCTGTAGTCTATGACGTTGCCGGATCAACACTCTGCATGCAGCGCTTATCCATGTAAACCATGGTAAGCGTCGTATAATTCCACAGATGAGACATCACAATAACTATCACCATTTGTCGGTATTCTCCTGCTGTATATGTTTACATAAAAAAAAAAAGTTCTATTTCAGTTGTGTTTACATGACGTATTATTATTTTTCCGAGCAGAATATTTCAATGCACAACAAAAACGACAGAAAGTCTCTTGTACAACATGCGTGCCCTCCAAGAATGGCAAACAATCTAAAAGAAAATAAAATTTGAGTCCCAGCGTTCACACTCGGCCCCGCGAGCGATGGAAAGCCGACGAGGGTAGCCTTAAAGTGTCTACCCTCCGGAATAGATGAAGAGTCAATAGAGACAGCTGTGCCTGCTAACAAGTGCCAATATTTACCCAAGGACGAACACCGGGAGAATGTGGAAGAGGTTCCAGGCTCCGGGTTCCAGCTTCGGTCATCGAGCGGCGTGGAAGCCTTCGCCGAGCATGAAGAATCCTACAGCTAATTTAATCCTCCTCGCCACTCTTTTTGAGGAGACCACATATAATATGAGCATGGATGCTGAAAAAGGTCATACGTGAGGGGTCCGATGTGCCTTATTTTTTGTAAAAACTAATATTGATTTTATTAATGTAGTAACAACTCTCGGTACGTCGAAATGTTTATTTAAATAATGCTCTATTTTAACGGCAACTTATTATTTTATCAGTATTGAATTAAATTACTGGTCAGTTAATATTTAATAAATGATCATTGAAAAAACTCAACAGGTTCGGTAAAAGTTATAAATGTACAGTAAATAATTAATGATTTATACTTAATAAAAGGTTAGGTTAAGTAAAGCTAGGTTTTCATTTTATGTGCTGATTATCCATAGTCGTGGTAATAAATTTGCAAGTTGCAACCATCTACTCAATAGCTGTCAAGCTAAAACAAGCCGTTTATTTAAAAAACTTATTTCATAAAAATATCGACCATTTCAATTTCATTACTGGCAGAATTGAGTACATTACTGACATTTTAATTGTAAGACTGACTGCATTCGTACTGACACAGTGGATACTGACAATTTATTTACTCTACTGCCAGCTTACTTAATTTATTGCCAGTTCATTTTATTTACTCTTAAGACCTTGAATCAATTACTGAACAAAGAAATACAGACCTTTTTTAACCATTTTTAATAAAAAAAATATTTTATAAGTAAATGCAAGTACAGACAGCAGAACTAGCTTAACGTGTCTTATATCACGATGATAAATATATGAAAACCGGTTGTTACAGGTAGATACGGAAAAAATGCAAATAATAATTGAATACACCAAACGACAAATACACGCTGAGATAACATTCAGCAGATTGTCGTTTTTCTATATTTTATGAACGCATGCACTCGAGACTACCAGAAAGCTTTGGTTCTCTACGGACTCTATGACGCTTAACCAGGTCGGCTGGAGGCTAGGCATGTGTGAATAATTAAAAATGGTTACTGGTATGTATGAACTAAGGAGATTGCATGTATTTATTGATCTGCTTGATAAAAAAAACGAAATCTCAGTAAAAGGAAATATACTTACTTGAATAGCGAGTAAATAATAACATTTATAGCCTTGATTAATTAAAATTAATGTACAAGATTATAATAATTGAGATTATAAATCATTTGGCAATGCTCACGGAACGGGCATAGGTCCACTCGGGTTTCAATTTCGATAGCTACTGCCGCTAGTCGTGGAAGTGGCCGGTGTGGCTCACTCCCACTCTCTTCCCTCTTCCTTCACAGTGAAGTATAAAAGAGTGAGATGCAAATATAGTTTCGCACTTCCCGCACATCGTCGGCACTCAAGGTCAAGGCACTCACAGCGCTAATTTGTTTCTGAATTTCACAAAATATCCCGATGTTCCCGATAAATCCTGATAATTATTAATATTTTTTTTTTAATCAATGCGTCAATATATTATGGAAGTATAACTACAATCTTAAAATTTGTATTTAATTTATTTATAGAGATATTGATGGTTATTAGAAGCAATGTGTAGAAGATACAAATCACAGGGAAGGAAACGTTCAAGGCTGTCCTTTTGTTGTACTAAAAAAGGAGTTGAAAAAGCTTTGTATCTAAGTCAAAATATTCACAAATGTTCGCTAAGGGTCTTACATTGATTAATACAATGACGTTTTTTAAATGTCGTGTAAGACGCTTCTGAGGTTAACAATATTTGTTTCTATGAAGCGACTTGTCGTTAATTTAGCGAAAAATGTTTGTTCTTAAAACTGAAATTTTAACTTTTGATGTTAGTTTATTCTTTAAAAATTCCCTGTTAAGCGACAGCGGATCTCTTTGTGGCCCTTGGTGGAGTCGTTCCAAGTTAGATTGGTTGTACCGCGAACGCATATATCAAACTTTTCCGGGACTCAAGATTAGTGAACGTTTCACGAGAGGAGAGGGGCGGTAAACCGCGAGCCGGCTCTGTACCCGCTATGAATAATAGATGGCATTTTCATACTTTTATCCCCAGCTTGCGCAAAATAATGCAAATAAAATTAGAAAGACCAGAAAGCCATATAGAAAGGCGATAGTGGCCTTATTGGTTAAGTCACTATTCTATATTTTTGCATACATACACACTTGAAGCATTCAACGCTAAACTATATTTTGAATTATAACATTAGAGATGACAAAATATAAATTTACTCAAATCATATAAGATTCATAATATAATTAGACCAAACACATATTTTATTAAAATAACAAGGCATTTAAATTAAAAGATAACAAAAAATATTAACAAAATATAATATATTGTGGCTTTTGGGTGTAGCCGTGTGTGGCGAATTTCTTTTTACCAATATTTTGACCACCATTGCAGGGGTCTTCTTCAGGATTGATGATTTAGTTGTGAGTTGGTGTCAGATATTTTTTTCCACGAGCTTTATTGTTGTCTCCATGGCAACTATATACTCAAGTTTCATTGGTCCGGAGAATCGTGTACGATAGGTATGTTCTAAGAATTGTACGTACACGTACTTTTTGATGTTCAATAAATTAAATAGAACCATATTACGTGGTAAAAACATTCATCAAAATTTTCAGGCATTTAAAAGTGTTAAGACTTATTATATAATATTAAATACTTGTATAATATAAATATTGTATTATTTGGTCCTAAAAAAGCTTGATAGTAAAAATATTTAAGTAGTCTCTCACTATTAACATTTATTACCCTACGCTTTTAGCAATAATTAACCTATTGACCCATATATTAACTATCAGTAATTATCGATATGAGTAGAAAGTTAGTATGTAGGTCAATTAGAAACTATAAGTTGAGAGCGCAGCAAATTATTGTTATGTGTATAGGGTGTGATATGTTTACGGCTTTCAGGAAGAAAAAGTGGATCGCATGTTATATAAAGCGGAGGAGAAAGAAAATAAAGAGAGAGTTACTGTAATAAGGAAAGCAATTTACTGCTGTCATGTTTTATTGCTAGAATTTCTTCTCTATCTGACGCGCCTTATAGTCGTGATTAGTTTCCAAAAGAAAACAACGTATTTCAGTAAAAAAGCATAGAAGCGACTTATCTTATTTAAAAGATCTTTTCAATAAACATTCTATCATCATTTTAAGCATACTTAGCTAAAAATTTAAATTATTTTTTTATTCCGATAGAAATAAAAAAAAAAAAACATTTTTTTTATAGGTACACGTGTCTGCTTTATTTGTATTTCCTGTAATGTTTTTTAGGGATTCTTGCGTGTTAAAAAGAACTGCTTCTCGAATAAAATTTGACGTAAGCTGGCCAGAAAAATATTTCATCTAATCAAAAAGACAGAAAAAAATATTTAAAGCGGGTTACAAATTCACATGAAAATAATTAAAAAAAAACAAATTACGTTCTGTAGAAAGTAATTTGCTCATAAATTTATGATTAAGTTTTTTGTTAATTATATTTCATTGATGTGATATTTTAAATTTTTAAATTATTTATTCATTAATGACTTAATGGTTTACACTTTAAAGCTATAAATATATGCCTAAGTAATGTTTATAGTGTGTTGTTCTGCCAACGCCATGCGCTAGACTAGAGTCCATCATTTACCCAATATCTAATTTTTTATAAAGCCGTTAATAAGAAAGAAGATATAATTAATAACCAACTAAATACCTTAATAAATTCACCAATTTTAAAATTGTTTCCGTTAAATAAATAAATAAGTATACAAATTATATATACTACACATAATAATAATATTAATATTAATATTAAAAAAAAAAAAAAAAAAAATATACCTAAACCACTTTTATGTATTTATCTCTTCCTTCATTCTTGCAACACTACCTATCTCCCTCTCCTTTCCTGATAGACACACCCCCACCCCCTCTCCTACAAAAATGGGTTACACCACATATAAGTACAACGCAGCTTAGTTATCTCTTAACTAGAGAAGGATTGAGAAAGCTACTACGAGTTAGTCGAAACTGCAGTCTCCTAATAGAGAACTTTTGTTACGTGTGATACCATGTGAAAACAAGGTAAATAAATAAATAAATTTTTATAATTTATTATGGATCTCAAAGTGAATGCTCAAAACATTGAAAATATTATAAATATTTTGAATTTATTAATTTTTTACATAAAAATAATTTTGAGATTATAAATATAAACTTCTCTTAAATTTATTTTAAAATAATACTGTTTGTAATTTTGATCTGAACGACCCTAAAACAGGTGATGTATTATAAAAGCTTAATAATTAATCGTAATTTGCTTTTAAATCAAAACCCTACAAAACCACCATAATAGAAAATATTGATGAGCGAAACTATATTTCACACCGGAAACCTGCATTAGCCGCGGCAGATAACAGTGGATGAGCGCATTAAAGCGATCCTAATACCACGCAAAATAATCGATAAATCAAGTGACGGAGGACGTCCGGTGATGGCCCGGTTATTCCGGGCGGCTGGTCCTTGCCTCCTTACCGGGGAGAGGGTTGGGCCTCCCCGTCGCCGCCCGTCGAAGAAAATCTTGAATATAAATGACCCCGTCGAGATTGGAGATCAAAAGGCGTTGCCACCCAGGCTCAGTCGCGCCCTAAAAATACTAAATCCTCCCGGCGAAATGGAAATGCAAACGAGCCATTGAGGGCGGCGCGCCACGAGATCGAAGCTAATAAAGCATGCCTCAAGTTTAAGGCCACTCTCACGCCGACCGGAAACGCTAGTTACATTGTTATGCATTTACAATTAAGATACTCTTTGTGACTTTTCTAGCTTTAATCTGATTGTATTAACTAATTTACAAGCCGATCATTCAAAGCTTACGCGATGCTTTAATGTCTTTATTGAATACTTTCACCGGGTTTAAGTAATACAGGTACATATCTTTGAAATTTCGAGTGACATGCATACACAATGAGGATAGTTTTTGTGTTGCTTATTGCTTTAACTGATTGAATTTACTTACCTTTAAGCTATTGACCTAGATTTTAGTCGGTCAATTAAATAATTCAATGTTTTTTTTTAATATTACCACTGAGTTTAAATAATACATACCTGAGATTTTAAGCCATTTATTGACATCCTGAACCTGTATTGTTTTGCATTTATACAATTAAGATGCTTTTTGTGCTTTTTAGTGTTTAATTCAGTCCGTATTAACATTTCTAGTAATCTGTACAGTTAATTACTTTAGTTAGAAGATATTAAATTAAATTAGAAAGATTTTCTCAAGTGGTTTTTATCAAGGCTTTAGTTATTTAAACAATGAAAGTATCAACGTCATTTCAATTTATAATTATGACTTTATAGTGTCTGTATAGACATATTTTTTTGCCGAAACCGAGATTATCTTCGCATAATATATTTTACACGAAATGAGAAACTATGTTTAAAACCTTTGTTCGAGTTTGCTATTATTTATCATCGTAAAATTAGCATTAATCGCTAATACGAAAAATACCCAACTCTACGCATAGTTTGATGTTATTCCCTTTAATATTTCCGCTTTTTCCTAAAAATAGGTACAATATTTTCGTATTTTGTTCTACGGGCCTAAATTCCGAGCGCATTTATTAAAGTTTTAAGGATACAATTGAAAAGATAGTCTAATAGTATATATAAACATATTTTAACATATATTTTTTTTGTTATTTCGGGAACATAAATCACGAATATAATGCTTAAGGAATGTAACGTATGAAATGAAGTTTATGAAGGTAATAAAAATATACAATTCCTTAGAGAGAAGAAGACTTCGTACTACGTATTCCAAGCTGGCGAAATATCTCACTGGGAATGCAAACAAACATACTTGGTTGCATATCGGACTTCAAGGAAGGACTCAAGATGGTATCTTCATACAGTGGTTACAAAACTTGTTGATTATGTCATTAGAATTTAAATAAATGCCTGACAATTAAATCATATTTTTTATGAAAATATACACAAGAAAATACCGACATATTGTGCTAGAGAAATCTGTGGATTCTAAGACGTCTGTCGATTTGAGGATGACTAAGCGATTCATCTAGTGATCCGACAATTTTAACACACATAGTACCTGGTAGATTAAAAAATAATATCTATAATTATCGACGGTTGGTGTTAATGTAATTTTTCACCCTTAAAATGCTAGTCTATTTATAAAAATTGGTCGTAGTTGAAAGTTGTTTTGTGATCACTACTCATTCCGTTTTTTCCATATCCGCTCCATATTTGAAGCACTATACACAATACACCGCAAATTGCCCTTTTAATAGTTCTGTAAGCTCAAATTGTATATACCTTATTCCAGAACACCTGGATTCCTGGAGGTTCACATGGAAACATAGATGGTTACCGGGGGAGCCGACAGAGCAAGATCCCGCGAACTTGTATTGACTGTGTCTGTAGTAGCAGAGTAATTTGTGTGTTCAAAATTTTGCGTATTTATTTTTGAAGATTGGATCAGCCCCGAGGCCTAGACAATACGGTTTCATCCTTAACCCTACCGGTGGCATGTACAAAGCTTAGATGTAATTAAATAATTTTTAAAAAACAAGTTTGGTAAGGTTTTTGAACCGACAGCATCTGAATGAAAAACAAATGCTCGTACCACTGGATTATGCCGCTCGGCTATTCTATTAATATTTATCATGCAACTCCTTATTCAGGATTTTTTTCTTCAAAACAGGAACAAATGGTCTCCAAATATTATCGCAATTCAGTTATGTTCATTGTTACGTATCTCGAGCCTCGTCTCAACGTATCTCTTTGTCCGAAGGTTCACCTGGGAGCATATATAGTATGATTTCCGAAGGCTTGTAGGGCAGAAACCCAGTTCAGCGCTTAGCCATACTAAAATAAATGCAGATGGCATATAATCTGACATGTTTGCGGAGGGCGGAGTCCATTCATTCGCAGCTTTATTGCGACACCGTGTTGCCGGCTTCTGGAGCAGGATAAGGAGGTCCAACAACACCATCATCCTGGCTGTTTCTGAATGGCTCAACTCCTCCCTGAGCCATCGCTGGATGGAGATGTTGCAGCGACCACCATAAATGAATTATTATATATATATATAAATATATATATATATATATAATTATTATTTTGTATCTAAAATGTATCTATGTATCCAAAAATATGGCAGATTGGGTATTGCACAATCCACCCAATCCTGCTGGAATAAAAAGCTTATTATTATTATTATTATTAATACTCTAATCCATTACTATTTGACGGTATTCTCATAATTATATGTGTTGACATAAGAAAAGTGTAATCCGTGAGTCTGTTTACCAGTTCTTGGTAATTACTCCAATGGCTTTCATGAACTCTTCGAAAAGTATACTCTACATAAAATAACATAAAAATAGTTAAATAGATTGTTTTTTACGTTGTTATATCGACAAACAAAGATTAATATAGAATAAATTTATTTTATTTTTTATTTCGGTGAAATTGCTTCGCAGTATTGATACGCTTTGATATATGTTTCTGATAAAAAGATAATAAATTTCAATTCCCAGACTATAAATAAGCTTTAAGCCGTCACATAAGTTTCAAAGAAATATTTATCATAATATAAACTCTTTTGCCATAGTATAAGGATTTTACAAATTCGTGAAATGTTAAGGAATTCTTAACATTAGTAGCATCAAAATGGCATTTAAAAAACCTCATTAGCTTTTTAAATAATAGCATTCGTAACATTTTATGTTTTCAGGGGAAATTATTATGCTGGCTTACTATAAGGTATAAATAAAAGGGATCTTTGATCGTATCGTTCGAATTCTCTTTTAAATAAAATGATACTTCTGTATAAATTTAAAAACATAATAAAATAAAATAAACATGCATTTTGGTGTTTATTTTATTGATTATTTAACTGATAGCTGCATAAAGAATATTTATTAAAAAATAAATATTTTTAACACAAAATTGATACGAGAATATCCAGTTTTGGTATCCACATCTGGCCGTGAAAACCTACAAAATTTGTTTATACCCAGTTACATGACATTTTTACTGTTGACAGCTGTAGATTATAAAGTAATAGATTATTTAAGTTCGCACCTGCACAAGCGCAAAACCAGTTGAAACCGGTGGGCTCTAGGATTTCCATTTAGGGTTTCTTGACGTTGCATGCATTTGTGTATGGATTGGAATGTGTAAATTTTTTTCTTGATCCAAAAATATTATATTAAAGAAGAAACAAAGATCCTTAAAAAACAAGACAGAATTCAATATATAATAATTATATACCATGTGGTATATGGATCATATTGAGCACTGTTTTACAAGATGGAAGACTGCAGTTTCCTGGTCTATGAAGCTTATTCAGTTTTTAATAAATACTTATAAATAACGACATCTTATAACTTGTAGGTGGCATTAAAGAATGATTTTTGAAAATTACCCGCGGATTGATGTTGAACGTGACTTTTAGTTGTAAGTACGTGGGAGTAGGATTATTTTTTTGAGTTCAGATGACCATCGAATGTGATAATGGTGTTAGAAAATGCATAATTAAGCAACCTTACTGTAGTGTAATGCCATTTTTTATAAGAAATACAACGAATGGTATTATGAAATTTTTATTAAAATTTAATATTTTTTAACTTACGTAAAAAATTAACGGGCTGACTTGGGAGCTTCGGATGCCATTAAGCAGTCGCGCTTTGCTTTAAGAATTTTTCCCAGCGGCGTTGTCCATTCCACATTAGCAATTCAAATCATAATCGCGTCCCCAGGCATGCACGATGAGACAAGGCATTTACTTCACCGAGACATCGGTCGTTTACTAATAAGAACCGAGACAATTTCGATTCCATCTTAAGCCTGAGAGGGCGAGTCATCCATGGGTATGTTCTGGACGCTTGCGTAGCTGATTAAAGTGTAGATAGGTAGATTAAGACGCTTCTTGAAATTCCGCTCCTGTTTCTAAGAGCGGTAAGCCACCATAACCGCGCTAAAGCACCCGTCAGAATAAGCAAGCCTTGACCGTAAAATCTAATACCTGGAATATTTAAGAGCGCCACTAGTCTTCCTACCGAGTGCCCGTGTATAGATTCGAGAGTCCCAATTTTGGATAGTGCACAATAAATTTAGATCGAAAGCCGGCGAAAATAATTTAAGCACTATGTAATAAAGAGATTGAGCTCTACAAATATATCAATTTTGTTTTATATAGAAGTTAAAACAGTGATGGGTAAATTTCATCTATATTTTATATGACACCTGCAAGTTTTTTAATATGGCTAAGCGCTGAATAGGGTTTTTCCTCTAGAAGCCGTCGGAAATCGTATACGTTCTCAGGTGAACCTTTGGACGCAGAGATACATTACAAGGAGGCTTTACAACAAACAAAACCAAATGGTAGTAATGCATGGTTACCATTTGTTCCAGATATGGAAAGAAAAAAGCCCTGAAAGAGGAATTTTATGATAAATTTATTTAAAAAAATAATTTTACCAAAAAAGTATTCTTTACAAATGTGCTATTTAAAACAGTCATTTCAATATTTTTTTTAATTTGAAATTGATTTTAATTCCAAATTACAATTTTAAATATTCATTATTGATTTCATATTTATTTTTAAGTGATTACATGTTTCGGACTCCCTGGATTCCATTTTCAACACTTGTATGAATATTGTAAGCCAACTAATAATCAATTTAAACTTTAATATTGTAAGATATTTTTAATTATAATACAAGATATGGCGATGAAAAAGTCTAATGTGTATTTAGTAAATTGTGCAAAAGATAAAGGCGGTGTTTTCATTTTTAATGTAAACATTTTCGTCCGACGGACAAAGATTTTCTTAAAATTGCACTACAACGAAAGGGTAACCATTATATAAATGCAAATTTCGCTGAAAATTTCCAACGACTTCTAGTGTAAAGTTAATTCTTTGAGCAAACATTCTCGGCGCTTATACGGGAACTTTTTTCAGGTGGATTGTATGCTTTAGCAGTATAATTGATAATTATATTTCAGCAAAACGGAAATGGTCGGATAGATTAAATTTAAATATTTACACAGATGAAATGTAGTTCCACTGATAATCGCTAATGAAAAAAGTATGTACCAACATAATATATGTCATTGAAAGTGAGATATTACTATAAAATATACCGTTATGTCTTTTTTATACAATTTATATGACACACACAAGTTATTACAAACTTTTGAAATATGTACAATTTAGGATGTCCCAATAATTTTTTTTTCGTTTTTTTTCAAGGATCATCCCCTCGTTTTGTGTGAATGATGTCCAAATAATTGTAAAAAAAGTTTCACGTCATTCAAACCACGGGAAAAGATAGCGACTTGCATCGGAACATGACAATACTAGAATTCTAAGGCGCGCGAAAGCTGAATCCTGATTATAAAAAGCATTTTTTATTTTTTTATTTTCTGTAATAGACAATAATATTTACATAATAGATACTTAATATTTGTAAGATAGAGATAAAACAGGGTTTTATTTGCTGAATAAACAATAGGTTTTCAAAAGCTCCTTTTGGCCTTCATACAAAAATTTATATTAAAACATCAACATCAAGTCACTATCAGAAAACATTGTCCGATATCAATAAAATTTATTATGTGAGTTACTAGGACCAAATCACATAGAAATAGAGGGAGAGCCGATTTTATTTCGAAAAAAAAAAAAATTCCATACATAGCCTGGGACACCTTAAATTGTACATCTTAAATTCTTATTTAAAGTAAGTTTATTTGAAAAGAAGTGCCTCAATATCCATGATATCTCACCAGTTTAACGGTAAACTATTAAGTAGAACGAGATTGTAAATAGTAGTAATTAAATACACACATATAATTATATAAACATCAAATTTTATACGCATCAATTCATTCAGAAAAAATATCGGCCGACGCGGGATTCGAACCACGAGCCTTGCAACCTTTGCTCTATTATTTTACACCACGCAGTCCATTTGACTATTCCCCGCCTGAGTTGATATGCAAAACTTGATTTATTTATATCATTGTTACCATCGTATAACGATAGATGTCTCTATAGTATAAATATATATATATATTTTGTCAGTTTATTTTATTTTCCTTAAATGACATTACAAAATAGGTAACATTTCAATGCGTCATTAAAGTAAAGATACAACCATAAGTGTGGCGATGTAAATTTATTGACACATTTAGTTTCAATGACCTCACACTCAGAACTAGCGTCAGGAGACTCAAGATAAATAGCTTGACTTGTAACACCAAAAACCCTGTCATAAGTATATCATGATTGACACACAAATAACAAGGCATTATTGTCATAAAATAAAACGTCCAATATTTTGCATCTATCAAAGCCAGCACTGAATCCGAAGTAACATTAAACCAAATATGTCAATATCTTCACTTAAGCTGGTTTCAACCACTGTTCGCTGCGATTCTTTCGTCTTACATGTATCCAGGGTTGAACGATGGTCTTTTCAGGCCACACTTCAGGCTCCATGAGAGACTCCAGCAAAGTCGCGATGACCCCGACTTTGATAGATGACCCGAATGCAGCGGTCGCTGCCAAGAAGCTCTGCAAGCCATCAGCTGTTGTATCCGGGTGAAGACCTTTGGCGTGAAGATACGGCATCTTCACTCCGGCAACCTTCTTCGAAGGAGCTGCAGAACCGCGGATCACCCGACGTGCTGAACGCCCTTCCCCATCAGAAGAAACGCGACTCGTATTCGAGTGGTAAACTTTCAGAGTATGCATATTATTATTTTTTATTATTCAATCAGTCAACATTTATTAACAATATTTTTATTTGCTTTTTAGATTGTAAATATATTACCGTACAAGTCACTGAGAACGGTGATCTGTAGTAATAGCTCGTTTGCACGCAACATTCCGTATTTACACTTTTAATTTACGTGTCATTCAAAACAAAAATACAGTCTATATAGTACAGTATAATAAACAAAATCTCTATTTATATAATTAAAAAATACTTGCAACTCTTCGTAGCTCACCAAATGTAAATTAATCTTTAATGTAGGTCTTAAGATCAGATGTTGGGTTGCCTGTTGAGAGAGTGATCTGACTGTTCAACCATATCGCCTCGAATATTGATTTTTATTATTGGTCTTCTGTGTAGCGAGCTTTGGGACTTTTAAATATTTTTTGTAAATTATTTCATTATAAAGTTAATAATTGTTTTAAAAACGAAATAACCTTTTGTAATGTTTTTAAAAGTTAAACAAAACAAATTGATAAATGTTGTCTATTTAGTACTGAAAATGCAATTGTTTAATTTTATGAGTATGGTTAAGTAAGTTGGCGGATATGGCACTCATCAATCATAAAGTTTCAATTATATAAAAATATTTGTTATTTTAACCATTATTTTGTTCTTAAATAGTACTTTAGTACTCAATCCTTTAAAGTATATCCTAAACTGTCCTATAGCCGATAGCGTACACTTATATAATATTACAGTTTCTTATATTGTGTTCATTTAACATTGATCTATCTTGATTTTGTGGTTTTTGGGCTTAGCCGTGTGTGGCGAACTTCCTTCAACCAATATATACAATATATAATAATACGATTCTCCGGAATAAAACTTGAGTTTCCATGGAGATATAAATCAATAACGCTCATAAAAAATGCATAATCTGAATAAAGCAACTCAAAACTAAATAAATAATAAATCCTGAAGAAGACTCCTGCAATGGCTGTTGAAATATTGGTTGACGGAAGTTCGCCACACACGGCTAAGCCCAAAAGCCACAATCTCAAATCTGGCCGTGAAATCCTAAGAAGTTATTGTTTCATCTTATATTAAAGATCAAAATGTTCCAGACTGACAGAAATATAGTACAATGTTATTAAGAAACTATGTAAATATAGACTGTATTGTACGTTTTTGATGTAAACTTGTACATTATAAGCTGTTGTTGTAAGCGAACTCTTAAAGTATAAGCAAACATTTATAAAATAAGTATATTTCCGCCATATAATTGAATTACGCTATATTGTTGTTTTATTTGAACTTTAAGACTTAATTTAGAAAGCGGTTGTCAACGCGTAGCTTAAGCGGTGCCCGCTTTCACAGAGGCTCTCAAAGTGTAAATAGTTGGAGACGCGGTGCGGCGGCTGGCGAGGAGTTAATCAAATATCACGCGTGTAAGGAAACCGCTTAAATGTCAAAGTTTAGCTGAAAGTACTTGCTTCGCGCCAACACTGAAGACAGAATGTTCAATTTAAACTAGTTTGTAAATTAGGTTTTTATATGTGAACGTCGTTTACCTTCTCAAAAGGCGTCTGTATGTGAGGTATTTGATGTGAAAATACATTTCTCTGTTAAACGCGTATATTTTCTTAGAAATAGATTTGTGAATTAATTACTTAGGAAATAATTGTTTTACAAATTAAACATAGGCGCAAAATAAATAAATTATTGAATACTCACTGCAAATGGGTACACACCGAAAAAAATATATTTAATTAAAAGTTAAACAATGCGCTGTCAAAAAAAGTGTGTTTTTTTATCATGAGCCTCAGAGTGAGAAAAAGGTGCTCAATAAATCGTTTTCAATATCATTTCCTCTATGGAAATTCACAAATATACAAAGAAAAGAAGAAAAATCGATAGAGACAATATATTTTTCATACTTATAAAACGTAATATTGCAAATATTATTAGAATTATGTTTTGTCCGAATATGCAGCTGATACTTCAGCTGCCTTTTCGTTAAGACCCAGGGTTCTCATCTAAGAAGCAGTTGAAAAAAATAAACATATTATGTGCTTGCTAGTACATACATCTGTATGTTGTGAGACTTGACAAGGAGTATGGCCGTAATTTGTGTCAGCATAGATTAAATTATGGCGATGATTCAGAAAATAAACATTATGTTGGAGTATCTTATTATAAATCATTCCTTTGAAGACTTGAAAATATGACCATAATCTGTTACCGGAAGATAAATGATTTTTTAAATGACATTTATCACTGACTATTACTACTATCGTGTCAATTTTGGTGTTTGAGATTATGTTAATGTAATAAATAATTGAATTATAAAAATCTAAGTGAAATAGGCCATACCGTTTGGGATCTATTCTTGTATTTTAACTAGGCAGGAATAGATCTTATAGTATATTCGAATAAAAGAGAAGATAGAACAATCAATGCGTAATTTATTTTTTGTAAGACGCTTTGCTGGTTGAACAATGAAAATTAAAAGGATTGCCGCAAAAACATCCGAGAAGAAAATTGAAAACGTAGTTCACTTTGCGCAGACACAATACGATTTCAGAAAAAATTGAGAATGTGAGCACCATTGTACACTTGCGCACACAAATACTTGTATTGCATCAACTAGAATAATCAACAGAATAGTTTACCAAATGATAAAAATCAACAACAAATAAATATATTTTTTAAGCAAAATCTTCAAACATACAGTCTTAACTAACCAAAACATTAGTGTGCCTATTTAGATATTTTGCACGTTGTTTTTTCGAACAACTTCTGAGCTCTAAAAGCAGTTCATTATGAAAAACCAGCTCGCAAAGCAATTGCTTTTATTGTAGACAATAATCCAGTATTTTGCCGACTTGAGGGATTGTTGGAAGTAATATAATGTTCTCAGTAAAACTCTCTGAGGCAGAGTTGACATATGATGAAAAGAGAACCATGTTGAATGAAAATGTGCTAAAATGTGTTGAATGAAAAAGTAGGTACCAAATAGTTAAAAACATGCAAATATGTATGTGCGCTGTTATACTATTAAACCTTTATACGATTATTTTATACGATGTAGCCGATGTACCTGTTTGTTATTTATTATTCCTCTCGTTGTTTGCAACGTAGACGTAAAGTTTCAGTCTCCGCGAGAGTGGCCTAAGACTGGGATCCGCGCGGATCTCTTTCAAGGAGTACATCGTCACGTGCCCCAAGCACACTCTGGGCATCTACGTGATGCGGCGAGAATTGAAATTCTAAGATACTCGTCAAAGGATTCCCCTGCAAATTCGACATTTCCCGGCGTCTTGGAATCACCAGATTTCTGGGCGTCACGGAAGGATCCCGATGTCTTCTGTTGGCAGAATAACTAACGGCTTGTTTTGACACGTTGAAGGTATTTCCATTGTGGCGAACGTACCTTGTTTTTTGTCATTGAAAAAATACATACAAATGTGTATTTTTTCGCATCTGTGATGTTTTATTCAAATGAATTTGATTGATTTTATTGGGTTGATTTGTTGTTTATCAACAATACGGCTTATGATTGGAAATGCTCGGAATACTCACTTAATCTCGTTAATCAGAACTGATTGATAAACGTCATATGAAGAGTTGTCTATACCTTAGTTCTTTATCTATGATGGAGAAATGAAATAAAGTTTATTGGTTATATAAAATTTTACACAAGTTTGTATCAAATACTATTATGAGTTATTTCGATTTTTTCGATCGATATTTCTTGATGGAATTCCATAATATTTGATATAAAATAAAAGATTTTTTAGAA
Source organism: Glossosoma conforme (assembly GCA_022606575.1). Lineage (NCBI taxonomy): Eukaryota > Metazoa > Arthropoda > Insecta > Trichoptera > Glossosomatidae > Glossosoma > Glossosoma conforme. The sequence continues at coordinate 315,284 of JAGTXR010000219.1, read as the reverse complement.
TTTATTCCACACATTATTTATTTTTTTGAAGACATGTTTCAACCAGAATGGCCACCCGACCTGGCTGAAACATGTCGTCAAAAAATATATGTGGAATAAATTCAAAAAAACCTTTTATTTTATATCTGACTATTATGAGTGATAAGATTATTTGTGTTAACATATATATTATGCTCAAATCGTTAATGAAATAGTTTCAAAAAAATATATATGTAATAATGTACGTACTTCATGAAAAATAGTAATTAATTACAAGTTAATGTACTTTCCAGATTGTTCTCGTAGCATACGACTCTAAAATGTATTATATTTCAATGTTAATATACTTGACCATTAAATTTTTATCACACTTCCGTGGAATCAGTCATGGAATATTTTTAATTTATAAAGCTTCCTGAACCCATAGAATACGCTCCAATATTTCAATTTACTTTGCGTACAAAAATAACACGGGAAAAAGCGACGAAACGTTTGCGATTTACCTGAAGCCATTCAAGCGAGAGTAAGTATCAAAAAGTACTATTTCTTACTTATTAATACTTGGATGGATGCTGACAATACGTTCTGATACAATACGCAACACACGACATTTGTCAAAGTTTAAAATAAAAATATATTTTGTCAAACGCCAGTTGCAGAACACAAACAAATTGACTGATTCGAAACAACAAAAAACCCCTCGAATAGGAAATTCGTTCTGTTGTGTTTCCCGTTTTCCACATGAAGAAAATAAGGTTTCAATACTCTCGATACAAAAAAACGGTCACAGGGTTATAACCTAGTGATAAAAAGAATGACATACGCATGGATCCCAAGTATTTGACAGTACGGATAATAATAAATTCCCCTAACCAGGGCTTTGTATGAGAGCATCTGTGAATTTTTCGTACATCGTGAAATATAACAAATATACAATTTTGAACTATGTAACTTAATGAATACTTCCTGAGTATTACTAAAATATCAAACATAAATAGCATACAAGTGATATATATTTTTAAAAGTATAATAATAATACTACTTCATAAAGTCTTTTGCGAAAGGAAAATCATGTTGTTTCACACAAAACAGTGCAATTTGCGCGAAAATATTTATTTTTTCATACATTTACACTTTTTTACAGTATTTTTTTATCGTAAAAAATAATTGCTGTTTGAGTTTCGAAATTATATTTTACATTTAGGCTACAAACATAAGTTTATACTAGTGAAGTTCTAAGTGAACCATTCATTTAAATTTCGAAGTGCCTTGAGATTTTTTTATCTTTGAATACTATGTCCCTTAAATAAAAAAACTTGTTCACTAAGGAACGTTATTGTATTTTAATTAAAGTATAAAATTTAATTTGATGAGGTTAAGCTGCACAACTTATATGAATTTTAAAAAATTAGGAGTTCAAATACAAATATTTGGCCAAATCTTCAATTGATGATAATATTATTTATTTTAAGGTAAATAAAAATATAAGGAATTCACTACACAAATAAATTGGATTTTTTTGCCAATTTATTTGATTTCAAAAGTCGATCAAATTTTAAAGATATTTAGTAAATCTTAAGTTTACCAATTAAAAATACAATGAATTTCAAACATAAGTGTGAAAAAAAAATGTTGTAAATACTTTTCGTTTTAAGGAAATTTATGAAAACATAAAGGGGATTAAGAATGAAAAGAACGAAAATGTATAAGTGATATAATATAATAAAAGAATAAAAAATATGACCGAATGTTTTGTGAACATTGATAAATGATAAACAAGAACGAGTCATACAATAAAGTTTCCCGAGTGCCTCGTGTCATTTGTGAGTTTCATGTAATTTACCGAAATTGTTTCGAATTTCCATCGTGTTTTATTTTTGTTCTATATTTGAGAGACTGCTTTAAAACCTCTTTTTAAAACAAAACTATTGTGGAAATAAGAAGACACGCCCGGAATAAATTTCCATAAACAACCTAGTGTTGGCAATGCTTTCGCGGATAAAGGAGAGAAACAAGAAAACAAAGAGTTACGCGTAGAATGAGTGCTGTAATCGCCGCGTATATAAGGGCGAGCCTCTCAGTTGTCTTGCCTCGACTCTGACGGAGCTTTAAAGTTTTTTGTAATTGCTTTTATGGAAATAGCTCCGTGCTCTTGCGCGCTTCATATCAATCGCTTCCATTAGCTAATAAGTCCGATCATAGGTGCTTTGAAATATCGCAGATATTAATATTGCGCTCATATTTTTAAAACGATGAAAAAGTGCAGTATGCACTTAAGAATTTTTTTTACGTAAAATACAGGTACGTGTATATTGTGATGGAGTATTCTTTTTGAAGTAATATCGCATCGAGATTATTATATTAACTTTGAGATCAATTTTTAATACTACAATTATATTTGAGGAATATTTTACTAAAAATTCACCTGTTACGAAGACCATGATTTTGTATTTACATTAACTAACATACGTATAACCTTTATTACTTGGAACACACACGTAAAATTGATTCACTACATCTCTTCTACCATAATCACATAAAGATAGCCTCTGCTACTCAAAAATAAAATTATAAATCAATATTTTACCCATCTACAACCGCAATAGACTTGTTTACATTTATTTATATGCCATTAATACGTGATCTTTTAATTTCAATGCTTCCTTCTTTGTTTTTTATCTTTTATAGAAATATTTTTTTACATACTTGAAATGTCTCCAATTTGTACATATTATACGCTTTCTGTATCCAGTTGCTCTGGCTGAGTTCCATAGAGCCCACCGATTGCATTTTTTTATTTTACGTACGGCAATGAAACCTGAATATTTCTCGTTAATACAACTTGTCAAAAATTTCAGGCGTGCGACCTTCTGTAACCTAATTAACAGTTCTGCCTTGCCTAGGTGCGCGGCCACATCTCGACAAACAAGGCTCCGGCCGCAGCCAGAGTTTTGATCGGGCGGAGTAAATAATTTATTGAACCTTCACAAAGCGTACCCTGTTTTAAAGAGACTGAAACATTTCAGCCCAGCCGTTCCATATTCAAGTCATCCACTTGATGAATTAAATAAAATACAACCAAACTTATATAAAAGTATAAAATAAATCAATTAAAATGTTAATCAATCAATTTGTTAAACTCCTTTGTGCTCTTAATCAAAACTATTAAATTCTCGAATGCTTTAAGTTTAACGCCTCGAATAGGTTTAATTGGAATCTAAAGGCTTGTGCTCTTTGAGAACCTAACATGAGTATTCTTCAAAGTGTATTGATGTCTATTCTACAAGGCGTGGATAGCACCAAACGAGAGAATTTTTTGGAAGAAATAATGGTGAACATATGCTGAAGATTTTTCATTTATGAAATCGCAAGCAGACTTTAAAGCCGGATGCTACAAGTAAGAAACGGGTGATGTTATTATGTGTGCGTTGGAGAGATTGTAATTCATTTTGCATTTTGCATTTCAAAGATTATCGGTAGCAATTAAAGTTTTTTTTTGTAAAAAGGTCAGTTTTTAGTTAAAATATTAATGTATGCCCTAGATCTTCTTCGTAGTATCAATCCGGAGGATTGGTTTGCAGCAACAGAATCTTGCATCTCGATCTCCATTCCTCTCGGTCCTCCGCAACCCTTTTCAGCTCAGCATAAGCGCTACAGTTCATGTCCTCGAATACTTGCTGCAAATACTCCCGTCTAGGGCGCCGTTCTGCAGTAATGTTCGAACATTCCAGGTGGCATATCTTGTTGGCTGAAGGTTTTTCTTATTTGTCTTGGTTGTTTTGTCTCGAGCAGTCCCCACCCGGAGATCCGATTGGGGGACTATTTTATCTCCGGACAATTTTACTTGAGATGCAATCATTTTTTGCTGATACGTGGGATGTCTTTAAGACCTTTAATGTGGTATTTTCCCCTTTATTTCCACATCCTAATGCCGTTGACCATAAAGGTTCATCCGCCTTAGGAGGGCATTTACTACCTCCAGGACAATAGAGTGCCCTAACCAGCTTGACCTGATGAGGTTAGCTGGGTGTTAGCTTATTCCGGCCAACATTCGGTATGCCCTAGATATGTATCACAAATAAAAATAAAATGCTTTAAAGAGACGCAACCTAGTTTTTTTTTACTGAATGATTGTAGTTTGAAGGTGAAGTAATAAGGATTTTTGAGTACTAGTCATCTGATAGACAAGCGGTAGACTGCACATAAAATGAATACTTCATCATATTTTAAGGCCGTGATGTCTTTTTTTTTTTTTTTTTTTTATTTAATCAAATATAAAAAGATACATTTTTTACACAGTAATTTACATTCCATCTTTTTTTTTTCTTTTTTTTTTAAATTCGCTTACCACACCACTTAAAGATAAGATCTTGTGTGTGGCGTGGGATTCATCTATGTTATTTTACAGTTATATATTTATACAGAATTTTACATATACACATTTATACATTGTCATAATTTTAATATGATACTAACATTATATAATTAAAATTTTAAGATACTATATATATAATTAAATCTAAAGTATATATAAATTAATAATACATCTTTAGTACATTTCATTATTTCAATTTCTTATGCAGTGACGTCATTTTATCATTAATATTGTTGCAAATATTTCTCGTGATATTATTTATACACTGTGGGTAGTTTAATTCAGCTAATATGTGGTAAGTTGTAAGTGAGAATTCATTATTATGTACCAACTGGTTGAGGTTTTCTATCGAGTCATGTATAAGTTCTTTTATTTGAATTTTGTCATTAATATTGTTGCATGTGAAGTCATTCATTTTTTTTTTGATTAAATTCAGTAGTTTGTAAGTATTTATATTGAAATGATATAAAATGTACATTTTTTATTAGCTGAAGAATATATATATTCAGCCAAATTCAATTCGACTATATGCTATTTTCATCATTTTATCTCTTACAATGCAAAGGCAATTTATCTATAATATTTTTGCAGTGCATTCGTAATTAAATGTCTGAAAGGGTGAAAGAGGTGAAAGCGCTCAAGGCCTTATTTTAAAGTACCTCCTTATTGGGGAGTACATTCCTCTTCTCGGTCTTGGTCCCGGCGGGTAGAGTGCGCCGCAGGAGCTGCTGCCGGAAACTAATTAGTTTCAGCGAAAGTTGGCGAGTCGCTCTAATTGAGAGTCGAAACCAATTTCTCTTTTTGCGCGGGTCCCCGAATGAATATAAAAACGATTCGAAACAGATTATAAGTTATCCCGGATAATGCCCTTCATTACGTCCTGCAGGACGCTGAGCTCGATAATGGAATTTGGAGTTTATTTGCCGAAGTGCTCGTGACGCAGAAGAATTCTGGATAACTGTGAAAATTTCAAATTTATTTAAAAATCGCTGTTTTGCTAATAAAAAATAAAAATGCTTTCTAATAAAAGCTATATTTAAAAAACAAAAATTTCACTCAAAATTTCATTGTAACTTTAATGCATTCATACAGAAAATAAAATGTTTATTTTGTTCATTTAATTTAGAGAAATAAAAATTATAATTGAATTGTATTTAATAAATTTACAGTAATTTCGATACTTTCACTTAATTTTATATGTATAGTAAAATATTTTTTCGTTGCGATGAGTAACTTCACATATATCAAAACTGTGAATTATAACAGATATAAATATAACAATTTTTAGAATTTATCCCAGAATATATTTTTAGACAACATGTTTCAGCCAGGTCGAATGACCATTTTCAAGTCTTGTGTGTGTGACTCAGTGAAAATGGCCATTTGACCTGGTTGAACATGTCAACAAAAAAAAATATTGTACGATAAATTCTATTTTTTTTTATTTATATCTGATGTTATGAAATTCCACCAAGAAATATCGATCGAAAAATTCAAAATTATGTGTAATACATATAATGTAATTGAAAATAGACTGCAGCGAAAAATGTACAAATATATTTTGGCGAAAAAAGGATATATTTACAAATATGTTGGGCCAATTGAATTTCATCAAACACGGTTATTACGTATAAAAAAAGATGAGTTTTATCATGAAAAAAAATAGTTGTTTACTTTCCAATAAGAAAATTCATTATATCATTGTTTTATTGCATAATTGCAAAAATGTTAAAAAAAAATATCGTTTTATATGATATTTATCGTATAACGACATGAACTGTAGCGCTTATGCTGAGCTGAAAAGGGTTGCGGAGGACCGAGAGGAATGGAGATCGAGATGCAAGATTCTGTTGCTGCAAACCAATCCACCGGATTGATACTACGAAGAAGATCGTTAAAAATTACTTAATGAAACATAATACAATTGTTATCAAAATATTCAAACGAAAGCATAAATAATCATTTTTTGCATTTATTATACTCGTAACTGAAATATTTTTTTAATAATCAAGTTTTTTTAAATATTTATAGAACGTTTATTAAAAAAAATACATTAATTTTAGTGAAAATATGAAGATTGAGAATAAAATATAAATCGTATATTAATATTATCAATATTATATTATAATAAATAATAAATAATAAATAATAAAATAGAAAATGACTTCTTATGAAAACTAAGTGCTCATATGAACGATATTAGCAATCAATTCATGATTCAGGAAGAATAACTCTAAGTAATATTTAATTATTTGAGATATGTTTTACGTTGTTAATTAAGCAACACTTAAACATATTTATTATAACTCATTAGAATATTTATAATTGAACACGTTATTTGCGGTCAGAAATGGGTTAACTTTTTGATGTAACGATCTTTTGTCGGCGAGGAATTACATTGCTTACATTGCTTTCCAGAAAACTCAATATACTCAGCTACGGCCCATGGTTTGTTTCTAGGAACGGCTTTCTTGATCGAAAAACAATTGGAATGGATTTCAGTTAAAGTATAAAATGTCCTCTCAAACAATCGAAGAGAAAGCCTTGCACTGAAAATGTATTATACAAATGGACTGACTGTTTTAATTTAATTTTTATTACATTTAAATGAACACATCTTATCAAATATTGCTGAAAATATATGCACACTGACTAAAAATATGGCACTTTGAATATGTAAACGATAAATTATCATATTAAGTGTCACTGTTTTAATTTTTTAGTCAATCATTTTATTTAAAAAAATATTAATTGTTAATGAATTTGAAAGATAAATATTGTTTTTAATTATTTCGACTTTTTCGATCGATATTTCTCGGTGGAATTCCATAACATCAGATATAAAATAAAAGATTCTTTAGAATTTATTCCACATACATTTATTTTTTTGACGACATGTATGGGTATATGTGGTTTTACCCATCACACAATTCATATACACCTTTTCGCTCACTCCTTATCTTTAAATAGAGCCAACAAAAATTTTACTAATTGACTTGAAAATGGCCATCCGGCCTGGCTGAAACATGTCAAAAATAAATAAATCTACGTGGAATAAATTCTAAGGAATCTTTTATTTTAAATCTGATATATTGTATTTGTTAGGATCACCTAAATGTTCGAGTATGTATATTTGATACGTTCATATACTGAGTGAATTGTTGTTTTTCGTAAAAGAAGTATTACATAAAATGAACATTACTTTTTTGATTTGATTCGATAAAGTTGAAATACATTATTGTATATCGATTTGTAATTTCAGTAAAAATGTCGTCTAACCCACAAATTGGACGAACGTATGAGGTTGTGGGGAGGTTTTACGCCGTCCACCCGAATTCTCTTATCGGCCACTAAATAGAAATGGGAAAGCTTTTCCAGATCGGACAGAGGAAAAATGTTCGTGGGACTACGAAACGAGAACCAGCATTACCGGAGTCTCCGCCCAGGGCTCCCCTACGACCCAATTCCGCATTGATTTATCGCGCATTTGATAAATTTTGCAATAAAACAAATTTACCCATCCGCACACCTGAGTGACGTTGTTTATAAAAATATATTTTTAAAAAGTTTCTTCATTAGGTTGTTCATAAAAACAAAAAACGCTTGTAACCCAAGCATTTTACTTTGTCTTAATATAGATGACGTAGAAGCTTGTTTATTCATATACTTAATATCACTAAAACTACGATTTCCAATTTAATAAAACTATGTTCAGTTCTTTACATTCACGTATATACCTACTGAAGAACTAAAGAAAGCTCTCATTGAAAAATATATCACGGTCTTTCAGTGTGAAAATAAATAGTGATTTTTAAAAAGAGTAATTATTTTTTTAATTTTTATTAGAATATTATTTTATAAAATAATATTCTAATAAAAATTAAAAAATAATTAATAATGTCTCCTTGAGACAATATCAAGAAGGTAAGATTATCCATCAGTAACACAGGTAAATGATTGGTTATAAAGTCCGAGTCGGAACTATAAGTAGTCGTTTCACATCCATTCAGTCTATAGTTTGGTTCGAGACCCGAGTGGTACTTACTAAAATAAATAGACTGCCGGAAAGTAATAATATTAAGCTTGTGAATAAATGAAGACTGATAGAATAATAATAAAAATATACATACTTTGAATATATACTATGGCGACATCTGTCGTACGATGCTAACAATGCTATAAATACTAGTTTCACCGCAGTCAGTCTGGGCACAGTAATGGCGTGATTCGCCGAGCGTTATGAACACCTGGGCATATGTTGGTTTCCAAGGTCCGCGGTTCGCATCCCGCTTCTGCCGTTATTTTTGTGTTTGGATTGACGCGTTGAAAAAAGAATTTTATGTATAGTATATGTATATTTAAGTAATTTAAAAAGAGTATTTAAGTAAATAGTGATTATTTATTTCTACCGATGGACTCGTAGGAGGCTGAAACATGTACAATCATTTAAAAATATATTATAAATATTTATTTATTTATTTACCTTGTTTTTACATGGATCACGTAACAAAAGTTCTCTATTAGGAGACTGCAGTTTCGACTAACTCGTAGCCTTTCTCAATCCTTCTCTAGTTAAGAGATAACTGAGCTGCGTTGTACTTATATGTGGTGTTACCCATTTTGTAGGAGAGACCGGCTTTAATTATGCTTATGAAGTGTTATCGAACCGTCTCCAACATTGCTCTCCCAGTGCTAGGTGGAGTCCTCCCACTGGATCTCCAAATCCAGCAGGTAGCTGCCTTCGGACTTCTCCGACGAGGTTTGCCGGCAACGGTCAACACGGTCATCATCCAACCACCGGAGAAGGGAGCTCGCAAGGCCACTATGGACACGGTAAGGGCACTCATCGCACGGCAGTGGCAGCGTGAGTGGGAAAAAATCAAAATGCTTTCTACGAGGATACTTCCCATCGATTCGTGAAAGAATGGCCGCAAAGTGGCTCGTTCCGAACCACTACACGAGCCAGCTGCTAACCGGACACGGATTCTTCCGGAGCTACCTCGACATGTTTGGACAGTTGAATCCCACATCTCAGGCAGAGTGCCCATGTGACGGCAGCTTTCCGCAGGACGCACCTCACGTTCTGTGGAACTGTCCGCGGCACCACTCTGCTCGGATTGCGCTCTTTGAAGTGGTCCAGCCGGCATCAGGTCCGGTCAGATACCAGGATTTCGTTGCTAACAAACGAAATTACGCTGCTTTTGAGCGCTTCTACGCGTCCGCCTGCAAGAGTGCAGACGCAAGTAATGATTCCTAACTGATGTCTGCTCTTTGTAGAATCCATTTCCGAAACTTACCATTTCCTTATCCATTCCCACGTATTTCGTGGTTAGCAACGTGTTACCAAAAAAGGCAATTCGAGACCCGCTGTAGTATACTAACTTCGCAGCGTTAGACTGAGGTCTATCTGACATCTAACTGATGCACCTAGAATCACGGGAAGGCATTCAGCCACTCTCTAACAAGTAGCTTTTTGCGTGGGTCCAGTAACGGGTCCCATCTGGGTCTCCAAAAACAGGACGGGACAGGGAGGGTTTTCACCAAGTGGGTAAGACTTGCTGTTTGATTTTACTTCTCTGCGCCATAAGTAAAAAGAGAGAGAATCCATTGGTAAAACGCCTTTGTTTTAAGACATTGCGGAATTTTCGCTTTAAAAATGTGCTTTAAAGATGGAATGCTGCCCATTTCCTACATTAATTAATTTTCTTCAGAAAGGAAAAACGTATTTTGATCTGTTTTATAATCAGTTTTGTCATACACATAAATCGATTTATATTTTTTTCTTATTTAAACACGATTTTTACCTTTTCTTTAGTAAAAATTAAAAGATGTTGAAAATGCTGTTTTATACTTCATACAAATGAAGGCATACTGACCAAAAGATACTGCGTAGAATCAAGAGAACTCTTTCAGATGTTATATGAGCTGAATTTTCATTCAAAATTTATAATGATTATACGGCTAAAGTGTAAAGTTGGCTAAGAAATAATATATTGATGATTTCAGTTGGAAAAGAAAAATGAAATTATTACCGAATAACCTAATAAAATAAGCCCGTGTATACTATAGTGGTTGTTAGAATTTTTAATCATAATTATTATTATATTAAGGTTTTGCTTTATTTTCAAAAGATCAATCCGTAACCATTAATGAGTTTTCAATCACCTAGGAATTAATAATTACTGTATGACGTAAAGGACTTCTTCTTGGAAAATGGATGTACCTATTATTTTTGAAGGCCCATTGATTTTGTGTAACGTCGAGTGGAGTGTGCAATAACAAAAGCGCGATAGTAATTTCACCCTCGTCAGAGGTGAGATTAGAAATTAATTAATTACTTAATTATTACGTGACAAATAATTAATACTTTGGTAATATTATGGATAAATATTATTGGATTTTTTCTTCCCATATCTATCGACACCTGAAACATATAGTCAGCGTTTATTGCCTCCATCCTGCTTTTGTATATACAGATATTCCTGCTCTCGAAGGTCCACCTGAGAACATACATGGTTCCGAATTGCCTCCAGGCAGAAGTCCGACGAACTCTCTGCCCGGGCGCCGTCAACACTATTTTTTGTGTCCCGGGCAGAAGACCGAATTTAGTCAGTCTTGTAACATTGAATAAATGTCAACGTGTTTCGCGACGAGTTCTTTGCTTTTGCGACCTGCTCCTCATCCATCCATCACGCGTCTAGTTAATGTTTGAAAATTCTATCGTTCAGACCTATTTTTTCAGACGGTCTCGGTCGTTCACGAATTATATTTCGCACAACCGGGTCAGCTGGACGCTGCGTATGGGAAGGATATAAAGTCGTTCATGTGGATATTGAAGGCATATCAATTTCGATCTTTATCACACTGTGTAGTGCAATAATCTCATATAAGCTGGTAGAGCATTTTAATGCCTGTATCTAGTATTAAAGAAGAAACTTGAGAAAATGTTTATTTCTACATAATATACTCGTACATGCATGAAGGGATGTCTACCGTGTATGCATGAAGGAATGCTGATGTATCACTGGAAAATAATTTCAAAGCGCAAGGACATATTATATTATTAAGTATAAAATATAATTTATGTTTTTTTTTTATAAAGATAACAAACCATATTTATAAATAAATATTAAGTAAATTCATAAGTCGTTAAACATTCTTGTTATAAATAATATATTATTTTCCACAAAGGATGTTCATTGAGATTGTTACTTGGTAGAGTATGTACAAGGCCATAAGGGCGAAAAAAAAATCGAAATAAAATCGGCTCAACCTCTATTTTTATGCCATTTGGTTCTTTTAACTCGGATAGTAAATTTTATTGCTATAGAATAACGATTTCTGATAGCGACTTGATGTTGAAGTTTTGATATAAAATTTTGTATGAAGGCCAAAAGGAGCTTTTGAGAACTTATTGTTTATTCAGTAAATAGAACACTGTTTTATCTCTATCTTACAATTATTTAGTATATATCATGTATATAACATTATCTATTTCAGAAAATCTTCATTTTACTACGAAAAGCAATATAAGGAATCAATTATTTTAATACATATTGATACTTTTTTTTTCTGGATAGTCATTTGACTCGTTAGCATTCTCTGTTTGATATTATCTTCAATCCATATGATCAATAGTTTTTCTATAATTTTTCCATAACTTTAGGCCGAAAATCGAAAACGTGCCCTAATTGAAGAGGGCCGTTATAGCGAAATGCCGTGTAAAGATCGGCCGTATAGCGAAGTATGGGTGTACTCAAAATAATTTTCCATATTATTACATTAGAGTTTGAAGACTTGAGGGCATCAAAGTGTCGCGGCTCCACGGCAGACGCACATTCATCTTCCGGTGAGTTGATAATGATTGATGGAAGTGACAAATTGTGGAATTACCCATTTAAGTTATGACAAAAACGCCCATTCAAAAATGATTTATTTTCTGCTGTTAACTTAATATTATTATATTTTATTATTTTGTTACTATTAAACAAGCCTGGTTACAAATTTGTTTATAATTCAAATAGAAAACACATTCAAAATTAAGTAATAAAAAATATATCAGATTTTTCTTATCATTTATATAAAAAAAAATTGATTCATTATTTATATGTAAGCGCACACACAATGATACCGGAAAATACTGGCTCGTGATGGTGATAATGATGCTAAAATTTCATCTGTGAGTTCTATGACGCTTACCTTACGTATGCCTAAGCGCTGCATGTATTGATCTGCCAACGTCACATACTACATCCCAACATTCACCCATCATCCAATTATTACAGGAATTAAGTATAAATGGGTGGTGTTCACGGGGCGACTTTCGTCTTCCACCAATATTAATGAATATGCTATAAATGTCATTATACGGATGAGGGATTAAATTTACAACAACTGTGGGCATTTTAGAGCTCAGAAAGTCGATATATGTTTTTTATCTTCATCGGAGATCGAACCCATGACCTTCGATATGGAAAGCAAAGCTTTAACCACTAAGGTATATATAATTGTAAACAGTAAAAAAATAGCGGTTAGTAATATATCACAGTATTAGCACTAAGTATTATTGTAAGCATTGATAGTGAAAATCAGTAGTATTAAAAAAAATAGTCAGACTATAATTATTTGTTCGTGATATAATTAATAATTTATGCGCAATGTATGCAAAGCTATTTTTATGCAAATTTAATTGGTCACCTAAGAACCACCCATAAAGCAGTATTTTGTAACATTAAATATATTTAACACTTACATTTAAAAAAAAAATTAAACTCATGTGTTCAAAGATAATCTGAATAAACCAACTCACAACTAAAATAATCATCAATCCTGAAGAAGACCCCTGCAATGGCGGTCGAAATATTGGTTGAATGAAGTTCGCCACACACTAAGCCCAAAAGCCACAATATCAATTATAACGCTTGTTTCATAACAAAATGTTCTTAATTTATGCTCTCATTACAATTTAATGCATACATTTTATATGAATACGATAAAAGTGATGGTATCTTAGTAGTTTAATATTTAAAATAATATTAACTGAACTATTATGTGGCATAATAACTTATGAATTATTATCTTTGTGCTGTCGTATTTTCGGTTCCATGACAAGTCAGTTGGAAAGCTAGGATAACGTTCCGTAGAGCCGTCAAATATTGTATAACTGCGGGGAGAATTCGGGAGAATATCACCGAAGGTACTTTATGTGTGTGTGTGTGGTGTCGAAGTAAATTGATAGACGTTTTGTGTCTTATTCGAATGGGTATGATAAATAAGTTAATATCAAAGTGAATGTATGAAATAAAAGTAATAAACGAGAGTGCTTCTACTTTAGAATGTATGCTATTCGTACTTGAAGGGACGTTGTTTTGTTATACAAAAATATTTTTATTTGTCATCTGTCTTAAATTTAAAACTTATACAAAAAATGTTAAAATAATTCTTCTTTACTTGTAAATATAATCCATAAGTACGAGGAAGATATATTAAATAGACTGATATCAACTCTATATATCCTTTGCAAACTGATGTCGAAAACCCACGATCTTTATCCTCTTATTTTTGTTCGCTTGTCTGATACGCATATATTTAAGCCTGTTAGCTATGTTTTAGATTTTTGTAGTCATAAGATATGGCGCCTGTAGGCACCTTTTTGTTTGTTTTAACAAGTCGCTGCCTACTACGTGGGCGATATAAGTTTTATAGACAGGTGTTATGTTAATTCCAGGCAGTGAATGTCACAAATTCTGGCGACCTGTGAAAGAAGCAGAGTGTTCTGTCCCGGGCAGACAACCGAATTTAATCAATTCTTTTATTTAAAATAAATTATAATGTGCTTCTCGATGAGTTTTTCGATTAGGAGACTTGCTCCTTATCCATTCATGCATCCAGATGGCGATCCCGGGGACTTGGACTTGACTCTTCTTGTGGACCCGAGGAAATTGGCAACATGAAAGAAAGGATGGTCGGCTGTATAGAGAAGATCGGACAGTGCATGTCAGCAAATAGGCTCGCTCTTAATCCGGAAAAGACGGAAATACTCTTTATGGCCACAGCTCGAAGACAACATCTATTGGACTTACAACCCTTGGCCATTTGTGGTAATGATGTCATCCCTTCTACAAGCGTCAAGCTGCTGGGAGTAGAAATTGACCAGTTCCTCAATCTTAGCGGTAATATTACAAAAACGGTGAAATCTGGATTTTTTAACCTGCGGCAGATACGGTCGGTAAAAAGATGCTTACCCAGAGACGCTACAAAGAGTTTGGTAAATGCGTTTATAGTCTCCAAAATGGACTACTGCAACGCACTGCACGCAGGCCAGCCAGCCAAACAATTAAATCGATTGCAGTCGTTACAAAACGCAGCGGCACGACTAGTCTACAACGCGCCTAAATTCTGTCACATTACTCCAATACTACACCGACTGCACTGGTTGAGAGTTTCGGCTAGAATCCAGTATAAATTATGCCTCTTAGCTTACAAGGCACTCAATGGAACTGCACCGGGCTATCTGACAGAACTTATTAAGCCTTCAGAAATAAGCACGCGTGGAGAGACACTCAGATCGGCTAGAGCAAATAGAAGCACCCTGCAGCTGACGGGAGGTAGTCCTAGCACGGTCTTTGGCAATCGGGCTTTCAGCTACGCTGCGCCAATGGCCTGGAACTCACTACCGGAAAGCATAAGAGAGCTTAAAGCAGAGGCATCCTTCAGAAGCAGACTCAAGACCCACCTTTTTACTCAGAGAGGCAAAGAAGCGCTTTTGGAATGATCATTCGGTCATAAAAGAGCGCTATACAAATACTAATATAATAATAATAATAATTGAAGATGCTTTTTATTAGACGGGGGATGTCAAGACTTATTATTGTATTGGATGTCTTCACGCATCAAAAGGTATTTAAGTAAACTTCTGAATACAAAATACAGTGCAAAGTGAAATAAAGCTTAAAAAATATTTTTTAATTTGAATTTAAATTATGTGATAAAATATATTTCTTACACGCACAAAAACATCACATATTTTCTACACGTATCTTCCAGTTAACCCGGTTAAAAATATTTTGTTAGGATAAAACTTTTCTACCAATGTTCACCTGTGTATTTTTATGTGCAGAAAATAAAACGCAAACTCCTGTCTTTGGAAATGTAAAAAGTCACCACCTTTGAAATCATGATACTGTTTATAAAAATGTAGAACACTGAGTGCAGAAAGAAAGCCAAAGAGAAGAAACAAGTCAAATAAGTCAATTTACAAAAAAAATATCTCCCTTATAAAATGGTCTGAGGCGGGCGCCGAAAAAGGAAGTTTAGACGCTGAAATAATACTTTTTTCCATACATTACTCTCGAGTCTGCAGCAAGTGGCATAATATATAGGTCCCGGTCTTTCGCATGCGAACCATTTATCATCTCGCCCATAAAAAAGTAACAATGCAAACTATTCTCCATAACTATCCCGTTATTACGGATGTATAGGAACGTTGAAACATTCTCCGTATGCTGCGGCTGGCTTTGATTCGGGATTTGCTCCACTGACTTAGGTAATGAAATCGCTAACGTATGTATACAGAATTGTAATGTATTCAATATTGTACATTACTGGAATGGTTCACTGAATGTTTGCAATGCATTTCGCTTTGAAACACAGACTGAGAAGTCACATGTCTCTGATTTGATGACCGATGATGGAGAAAATAATAGAAAAATGGAATGCACTTGTAATGGTTATATTTCCATGAAATTTTAGACTAATTATCATTCCGATCATCAATTATTGCATTGCAGATTTACCTAGACTAACAAAACGATCATCTTCTGCATTTTCTTACGTGAAAAGTAAATAATACGAGGATTCACTTAAACAAGTATTGTAAGTTTTAATTTTTTTTATGATATATTGATTTTGTGATATTGCCTTACATATATTTGTTAAAAAAAAAAAATACGAGCTGAATGCAAGATCAATGAATTTATGCCACGACGCATTTGTAAATTTAAAAGAGATAAACAATTAAAACTTTGTGATAGCTGACTATTATTGTTTTTAAATAGTGTTGCTCATTGTTAGATTCACCATTTTACACAATAAATACGCTGTTTGCACATTTTTAAGCTACTTTTGACAGGCTTTCCAACAATATTTTCAAAAAATCGTTACGTCGTACTTAAATTGTTTTAGCTGAGCCTTAATTATACAAAACATCACAGAATAATCAATGTAATGAAGTAAGAGTATACTGCGCTACAATATAACCTTATTTCATAAAAATCTGCGTGTAATAATAAAAACGATAAGCAATTATATAACCTTTAACTTACGATTTGAAATTATAAAGATAATCTTGATACATAAAATATATCGGTACGTTAAGAATACCATTGTTAAATAACTAAGATAAATCCACTGTTATGTCTGGCTCTCCATTATTACTTGTTATATAATTTCGTTCCTTGACATTTATTTGATTGGATGAGATCAGGTTTACATCATATTCTAGGTAAAAAAAAAACCGTAAGCAACGTCGCATGGAATATATTTTTAGAAGCAAATATTCTTAGTACTGATGTGACATCTTGCTGTATTAATAATCTTTATAATAACTGTATTCTAATCATTAATTCCTTAGAATAATAAAGTTAATATTATGGTTTCGTTAATCAAAATGTATTCGGTGTTGACATATATATATTTAACAAAAAGTGGCTTATAATATTTTAAATCTAAATGAGCCGCACTTTAAAATGAAATATCATTTCTATGGAGCTTCGAGCTAATCATCTCCTTGAAAATGTTTATTAATAAACACTCAAATATGGGGACTTGCGGGTGTAGAGATTCTTGTTACAAGACATTTGTGGTTTTGGTGACCAGATACTATTTACTGCTTATGTTAATTTATTCATATTAGTTATTCATAGACTCCATGAAATATTGGATACTTATTTTTCTGCTGCTTTAAATTAATATCTTGTTCATATTATTTTATTAAACTTTTCTACACGATTACAGTTTTAAAATGTATTGTTTTCAAAAGTTATTATTTTGATTTAAATTTTAACTTTTAAACCGTTGTACAATAGAGTTGCTCCAACGACAATATCATATTGTCGGAGCAGATTTCGTAAGATTACGTTAGGTAAAGAAATCTTCGATAGGTTATAGTCTAATGCATAACGCTTGTTATTGGTTGAGCTGCTTCTTAAGACCATATATTTTTCAAGCCACAGGAGCGTCGGCCTTATCATCCTATCTACTTAAAAAAACAGTATTTAAATTACCAAAGATTCCTTGGATACTACAGCTCTTACCTGAAAAAGTCTATAGGAACTCATCCCGGATTAAACTATGTTCTCAGATACGTTTTTTTAGAATTGAGTTGTTTTTTAACATCGCATGGACAGTGGCATCTGCCAAAGAGCTGAGTGGCCTAAATTTGTGATGTTCATATGCTCCCGATACGGTAAGGATATGGAAAATAATTACATGAATGAGTTTTTTTTATAAATTAAATAATATTAAAAAAAAATACCAAACTTAACACGGGGTTAAGGATCTTTTAGCATAAGCCATAATGTGGAAGTGATAAATTTTGACATATGACCTATTTTTTGTGTATCCAAACAAGGCCACTCTTCCAGCCCCTACCCTCCAAGGCTGCACATTATAAGCCGGGCGTGTCATAAGCCTGATAAATGTGACCCGGTACTAGAATATGCGGATCGATTTGTCACCCCTAACCGTTCATACAAATAAAAGACCTTCCGAAGCTCGTCGGGCACTCTGGTACTTTCGAGCACCTGTAACGAGGAGAGCAGGTAGACTAACATCCAACCGCGAGCTTTTAGAGTGTTTGCTAGTTCACTAGTTGATGCTCCAGAATTTAAGCTTTTTTTATGTAAGCACATATAGGAGAATACCAAAAGATGGCGATAGTGATGCTGAAGTCTCACCTGAGGATTCTATGACACTCACCATGTTACATAAGCGCTGCATGTGAAATGTTGATCCCCCAACGTCATAATCAGCTCATCAGTCACGCATCATCCAATCATAACAGGAAGTTATGATCAAATTTCTTAATCATATTGTTAAAATTTAATATCATTTTATTTTAGGATTTTTGTTTTCTATATTCGTTCATGTAGAGCATATGGACACCACAAATTGACGTTTCCCAGTTTTGTTCGCCCAGTGTGTCTATGCCTTGACCCATACAATACCTGCGAGCCCGGAACTATAAAGGAATATACAATATATGGTTCCTGGGAGCCTCCAAGGCAAGAGTCCGCAAAATTGCATAGATTGAGTATCGGATAAATATTTAGGTTTTCAATATACAGCGTTTTTGTAATGAGATCGGATGATCAGCCCGAAGCTGCCGAGGCGTGGAATATTTTTATTTTGTCCTTTAAAGGGTGGCTCAACCCTACCGAAGGCATGAAAAGAGCTTAAATTTAATTAAATCGATAAAGGAATGCATTTTCCTATTTTTTTTTATTATTGAGGACATTAAAAAATGTTTTTATATTCGTGCAAGGTCTTTTACTCCTGCACTGAAGGCCAACGCGCCCCAAGAAGATGTGCCGCCAATGATTCAGCAGCTTACCTAAGTCTTCCAAGCTCTCAAAATTCTCATCAAATTTTACATGACACGGGGATTTTCGGTATTTCGAATCCATCCATTATACGTGATTCCGTGGGGAAGAATTTATGGAATTGGCACGTGTAAATATAACATACTACACACATACTTGTACTTCATACTACGCATGCTGACAGCTCCGCGAAATATTAAATGTATTATAACCATAAACACGCTGCGGAATAAATGTTAATTACGTTTTAGGTAAATAGCACATTAAATTAAAACCAACCTCAGTAATTTTCTTTGAATAATAATGTAATATTGTTATTATGTGTACGCACTATAAATATCAATGTTAACTTGATAGTAAGAGACAACTACATAATAAAACACAAATTAATTACAAAATTATGATTGCAGTGATTTTTAATAGAATTAAACTGACTCTTTTATCATGACATTATTTTAATTTTTGATACATTTGCATGGGATGGCTTTTTGAATTAAGTCCTACAATTGTATTGAATTAAATTTCAATTAAAAAGCTTACAGACCTAATTACGTGAATTATAAGTATTTTTCTATAACAATGACGGTTAAAAAAAAGGATTAAAAAATTTAGATATATATTTCTTACAGATTTTGTTCATGTACATAATATGTATAATTCAGTTTGATAGTCCAATTGAAATTTTATATCTATTTATTTTTAATACAACAATAACTATTTCATATTATTGACGTAACTTTGTGGATATTTAAAATATCCAAAAATAAAGCAAAAAATTTAAGAATCATTTCACAATTTGATTTTATGTGACGATGTTTTTGTTCGTAGAGAGGTTTTAAGTGAATTTTGTGAGAAGTGAACGAGCTTAAACAATGAAGATGAGAGAAAGTAGGTGTGTGTGTGTGAATGATGTGGATTATTGTATAAACTTAAGATGTGTTGTCGTGTAATTAATGAGAAGAAATTATGTACTGGAAAAATGAATTAAAAATAATAAAACCACTAAAAACTAGCAACATTGTATATAAATTAATTAAATACTTCATTTAAAATTTATGACATCCTAAGAAAAGATTCCTCGATCATGTCAAAACATGTAACCCATACGAGTAAATAAAATTATGAAATAAATATGATTAAGTAAATAAAATTATGAGATAAACATATAACTTTAAATCATATTTTTCTAAGACTTTCTACATAATTAATTATTTTATTTTATTGTCTCAAAAATATAAAGATACGTCATTACTATTCGAAACCAAACATATCATTACTCCACACAACTTCATAGCGTATTGCTTTATTTATCTAGCATTGATTGGTGTACATTTACAGAACTAAGAGAGCTTTATTAGTCGTCAACAGGCATCGCATCGCTCACAAATAAACTGACAAAGTGTTTCAGGCACTTTCAGGAGAGGGGTGCCACAGTGGCTAGCGTTCGAACAGTTTCCGGGAGGATGCCTCTCGGTCACGTTCCCCTCCACAGTGCTCCTCGTGGGAGTTTCTCCACGTCAACGATTCGAGGGTGCGTTTTGACTTTGAGAAAACAATGGCAAGTTGTAAAGTAGCTTTTCAAGATGAGGGAGGTTCTGGAGCGTAACAAGAGAGCTAAGATACTAACACAGTTTGCGGTGCTCACTTATGATGTTTGTACGTCGTGGAATACATACAAAGCAAAAAATGTGGAATAAACCATATTAACGCGTTTCACATTTTTTATGAAATGAATTCAATAATTTCCTGAAAAAATTGCTTTCATTAAAATATGTTACATATGTCATCTTTTACGACGTATTTTAATCGACGAATCATAGAAAAATAAACAGTGAACACGAAAATTTGAATTGTAGAAAACACATTTCAATATTATTTACGCTGATTAGTGATCCATTTCACGAATTTGCCGCGTCAAAAAATTATATACTTGTATTTAAACATTATTTTCATAGATGGCACAAAAAAAACTATGAAAAAATCAGAGGCTGAGACAGAGAGACATATGCTAGTATCTTATAATGATTTAGGAGACGTTATATTTAAATAAATGTTTTTATTAAAATACAGGATTGATAGAACACTAAAAAAAAAGTGTATGCAGTAAGGGGAGGATGGAGTGAATAAAGACTCGTTTCGTTAAACAGTGAACAGACACTGAATTTTGTCAATGTAACGAATTTATGTTTTTTAATACGTAGTTAGTAATTATAAAGGTTTTAGGTAGTTCATCATTTATAATTTTTCGTTGAATTATAAAATTTAACAAATGTTTATTTTTCATATTTTGGTATATAATTCAGTACAAGATTGATGAACATTGTATTTCTTTTTCGTAGTATCAATACTGTGGATTGGTTTGCAGCAGCAAAATCTTGCATCTCGATCTCCACTCCTCTCGATGATTTGCAATCTTCTTTAGCTCAGCATAAGAGCTACAACTCATGTCCTCGAACACTTTTTTCAAATACTCCCGTCGCTGGTGAGTGAGCGACATCAGTCGGCCAATATAGACAGGGACTGAATGTTTGCCGGAAAAAGCTAACACCCAGCTTACCTCATCAGGTCAAGTTAGTTAGGGCACTCTATTGTCCTGGAGATAGTAAATGCTCTCCAAAGGTGAAAGAACCTTTTTGGTCAACGGCATTGTGGTGTGGGAATAAAGGGGAAAATACCACAGTAAAGGTCTAAAAGACATCCCATCTATCAGCAAATTTTTATTAAATCGTCGGAATGCAGCGATGTCAGATTCAGAACGTTGCCGGTAACATGATATATACTCACTGTAAAATAAGAGCCTGGCAAAGATGCGAAGGTGAGAAGAGACAGGTCTGAGTGAAAAGGGAAAAAAGAAACGCGGAGGGGTCTCGTCACTTTAACGCCAAACAACACCTGCGAAATGAAGTGCCACGTTATATGGCTTCCAGAGTCGATTACTACTACCTGGTGTATCCTCGCCTAGAACGTGAGAGCTTGGATATATACTGTAGTGAGAATATCAGCGAATTATGCGAACATTGACTGACGTCGGTATATTGAAAAATATATCGCTGAATACTCTATGGAGCAGCTATACCAATATTAATATTCATAGCATGTGTAAAATTTCATAAATAAACTAGCATTAAAAATTACATAACTTAATATTTTTATAGAAGCTTTAGAGTCGCCACTTAAAACACGATCATTTTAAAATACTCTACAGCGGTTGTATCTTCATTATTATTTTTTACGGCTGTGAATCTTGGCATCACATCGAGAGCCAATGCAGCCGTTTAATGGGATTCTAGAGCAAATGCTCGCGTAGAATACAGGGTGTACGATGGTTTGACTTTGTGAAGAATTATGAGGTGAGAAAGCGTAAAAGAAAACCTCCTAAAGTCAATCAAGAGGCAAAGGTGGACCTGGCTGAGACATGTTTTTAGAATGCCGTAGAACATAATAAATAGGTACCGGAGCTTCAAACCTTAGAGTTACGCCGTCCTGGAAGGCCGTCGAGAACTATACAAAGAATGCACTCAGTGGAGCTGCAGGATGTAGAGCTGATTTGGTATAAGGCGAAGAAAATGGCGGCTGAAAGAGCTTTGTGGCGGCGGTTCGTGTATGCCATATCCTCCAGTAAGTGGAGCGGACATGGTATGATGAATATTTTTATTGTTATATACTTACTAGCTGACCCGGTGAACTCTGTTTCAACCGAAAGGCAATAAATGAGCAGATTTTGGATTTTATTAAGTTGAATTTTTCGGTACATATGATATCATATATTTGGTCTGGTTGAATTCTATTGCAGTAATCGACGAAACTTCAGCAAGTAGTTATCAGCATTTCGACGAATAATCAAACGATATGCGTAATAATTCGGCGAGCTTACCTTCTTGGTAATTTCTTCACCTGAAATTAAGAAAATAGATTTGCTATTTCGTATGTAAAGCTAACATTCATATTTTTAGCATAATTATAAACGGGTGAAGATAAATGATTTTAAATCGTTTGCCGGTTATTTGTCCAATTTTCTCTAAACAGACATCTTAATCTTAAAGTCTGTTATTTTCCTTGTAATAAGCAGTGTAATTGGTCATTTATTGGAAATCTAAAGCAAAACCAAGCACTGTAAAATGTATGTCATGACGGAATCAAAACAATGATATTGATTATATATATATTGATTACTCACCATTCAATGAATTTTTCATTGAAAACATCCAGCATCGAGTATCTCCAAAGACGCGTTGTTTAACAATGTAGTTCATCAGGGACCGAATTTTTTGGCTGAATACACGTGCTGTGATGTCATGTCGATCACTTGATGTTTGTCCGGGAAGCAGCAATTGAACAATTTCTATCCACTTTGGATTGCAGGTAAAAGTAATAAAGAGATCTGGTCTACCGTAGTGACGAACATATGTCATTGCATCTTGCGCATATTCATGCATATGACGTGGACTGCCTATGTACGTCACCGGCAGAATAGTTAATCGACCAATATTAGCTGCATTTCCTTCAGAACTAATTGCATCACGTAAATGGATATATTCCTCAGAACGCATTTTTGCTTGGTTCAACCGAATGAAAAGTAAGCGCTCCGTTTCTATTTTGACGTACATATCGACACAATATTGTTGTAGTAATCGACGAAACATGCGGCATGGTTGGTAATAATATCGACACTCGAATGCTCTAGAAACAAAACGTCAACTGATAGACAAATATCTATCAAACCATAGACAACAAAACGATAGGCACATATTACATATTTATTTATTTATTTATATACAGAATCGAAATTCCATTTTTTTTTACAAATATTTAGAAACATGGAGTATACATAAATATACAATAAATAGAGAAAATAATAAAAAATAAAAATAACACAATAGAATAAGAAGATGCCTTTCCATTTGCTTTTTGTTATAACATTTTTAACAAATAAAAGATTAAACTGATATTTTGACTAATATTTATTTTGTTTTTGTCTTTTTTTCCTGTCTTTTTTTTTTTTTGTTTCAAAATATTCCGTACCTTACGTAGGTACCTACTTACAATACCTACTTTTGCGTCATTTTTAGTTATGGTGCTGGCTATGGAAACACTTTCTCAACTGACAGCTGTCAAGTTACAATAGTCTTGTATGAAAACGTGTTTACGTAAATGTTCAATATTTTTTCTTAATCAAATCAATTTTGAGTATCTTATGGCATTTTTAGGGTTTTAAGCTACCTTTCCACCAATTTTAAGCCAAGTTGGTTTGGCCGTTCTTGAGTTATAAGTAGTTTTTAAGCCCGACTTTCTTTTATATATATAGATTTATACGATATCTTCTCCGTAGTATTAATCCGGTGAATTGGTTTGCGGCACCAAACTCTTTCCATCTCGAACTCCACACTTCTCGATCCACTGCAATCCTCTTCAGCTCAGCATAATAGGTATAACTCATGTTCTCAAACACTTGCTAC
The DNA here is from genome assembly GCA_022606575.1 of Glossosoma conforme. Lineage (NCBI taxonomy): Eukaryota > Metazoa > Arthropoda > Insecta > Trichoptera > Glossosomatidae > Glossosoma > Glossosoma conforme. The sequence goes on along the minus strand of JAGTXR010000219.1, from coordinate 290,874 downwards.
AAATACTCCCGTATCAGGCGCCCTCTGCAGTTTCCGACTTCAACCCATGCCTTCCACAATATCGTGAAGAAAAATATCGTGGGGCGTGATGTGACTGATTCATCGGGCTCGCCTCTCTGAGATGGTTCTTATTAGGTGCCTATCTTCCTTGATTATGCTGAGAACCTCATTGTTTGTGACGTGGTCTCACCAGGAAATTCCGAGAATTCTTTTGTATGACCACATCTCATAGGCCTCTACTCTATTTTTATCATTTTCAGATAAGCACTGTGATATATATTATACGAATACGATAGCGGATCAACACTCGATCATCGATTTATAAGCGTCATAGAGCAGTAGAAAGAAAAAAATATGCATACCAACAAAAATTATATTACGTATGTCAAGACAATAGTTACATGAATTCTATAAATTAATTTAAGAGATAATCAATGGAAATTAATCACAAAATGCCATTTTTACAAGTACTTTTAATGTTTGCATAGTACATTTCGCTTAGGAACACAGCATCTGAATACTTACTAATATTTTTATGTGCTATATTTATAAGTATTTTTTTAAGCCTTGAAAGCGTTTAGCACGCTGGCGTATTTCGCATGTAGTCTCTTATTATAATGTAATGGTCGCCTGTGTCTTAAATTACACAATTTTCATTTCGCTGGGTCTTATGGACGGAGTTTCGCTGCTCTTAAATATTTCCGATTAAATTGAAAACCCGCGGAGAAAAGATTACACCTCGCATTCGGTAAGTAATGGGAAATAGGGAACGAGACCATCCCCTGTGGCGGCAGAGGAAGATCCCTCGCAGCCTCCCTCCAGAACCCCCCGCCCACGTAATCTGCAGTTATTACGTTTTCCGTACGCGCTATTGAGTGGTGTACCGGGGTCCTGACAGTGTTGAATCCAAGGAGGTCACCGAAGCAAATGATTAAAAGAAAAATAAATATTCACAATTAAAAAAAGAGTTACGTCTTTTTGTTTATTGTCGTTAGTTGGGTTAAGCTGCGCTTGAAATGATCCAGGCTTCAGGAGTGTTGAGTTAGTCATCCGAACAAAACGTCAAAATATGCTTTGGATAATACACTTCAATTTTTTGAAGTCATCAACATCAATAGTCATATTTGTTTTCAGGCGAAGAACGTAAATATGTACTCATTGCATTTGATAAAAGTGTGATCACAGTTATTTTGAATTTACAGGTATCGGTATACGTTCATTGGACTCAAACACAAAGTGCGTCTCGCTACTTTGTTAGGCTATCGAAAACCTAATTGATAGTGCACTATGAAAAATTCAACACGCAGATATGACTGAGTGATATGTCATCTGACAAAACATGGATGACTAAATATTTTTTCAACAATTTTTACAGTTGAAAATTTTCATTCGCAAAGAAAGTGCATCTCATCAATTAAAATTTAATTAGCTTAAATATAAATAAATTTCAATGATGGTGGTAATATGTTTATACAATAGAACTGTACAGTGGTATTTTTTTATATATGCTTACATACAAAAGTTACTATGGATATCAGTAAATAATAAGCTCTACTTTTGTAGGATGAGTTCCAAAAGTAATCATAATATTTATATAATTCTATGAAATAATTGTGAAGTAAATTTTCCACAACCCATTTTAAATTTAAAAAACGATCCGCTTCTGTTTTTTGATGCCTAGACTAAAGAGAAGAATCTTGCAAGCAAATTCCTTGGAGCAAGCTTCATTACTCCATCAAGTCAAGGATGGAAATAAAACAACCACTTGGAGATTAAAAAATGGGTTCTTATATTTTCTTTTTGAAGACTTTTCCTCCCAATTATCTTGATTTTTATTAAATCAGGTCTTAAAATTAATTTATTGGCGGTTCTCTAATTAATTTTTGAATTTGTAAGAGCAAAGATTAATTACAAACGTTTAACACATAAAATTAAAGCACATTAAAAAGAAGAGGAAACTTCTTCTTGTCAGACATATTACTTCACCACAAAGAAAAACAAACATTTACGTGATGACTTCATTAAGATGTTTTTAAATTAACGCGTTAAATGTATGAAGAAGACTTCATGGCATTATAAAAAAAAGATTTCACACTGTATAATTAAAAAAAAAATTAAGAATTTCATGATCATAATTAATATTTCCAATTAACATCCTCCTCTTTCTATAAAGATGTTACTCCGTCGCGTCGGGGCAAGATGAGAGGCAGGTTCACAACATAAAGACTTTTTATGAAGCATATTGACATATATATTTCGATAACTATACAAACTTATGGCCCGGACCTAGTCACAGCATTCAGGCCGGATCAAAATACAATATGATCTCGCCGACGTTGGCACATGATTGACGCGCCCATGATGGGATGTCGCACAGCGCCACAAGTGACGATTTCTGTAATAAGTACAAAATACCAATATGGCGACACAAGCTTGTACGACAAGCGAACAGAGACGAAAATAGTACATCGAGGTTTTCGGTGCCAGTCAGCAAGGGCTATATCATGCTGATGTCACAATATAATGGTACAAATTATATTGTTTCTATATCCATCTCCTAACCAACTATAATAGCATATTATGATCGCGGCACTCGTTAGATCACCAAAGTTTTTCAACAATGGGCGTAGACTGAAACATGAATGGGTCACCGTGAATTTCTTAAAGCGTGTCGTCAGTTGGGTTGAGCCGAATCAAAAATAAAACCTTAGTCCTCGGCTAAGCTTGAGAGAGCTTTGAACTAATCATCCGATCTCTTTGCAAGGTCTGTGTGAAATTTTCACACAAAATTAGGTGAATTGTTGATACAAATCACTTAAAACGTGTCTAGGATATTAGTGTCCTTGTTTCTAGACACCTACATTTTTTAAGGTTGATGGGGACTATAAATAATATACTTGTAGAACGTACATACTTTGTTGTTTGTCATATTTAAATAATGAAACAAGTAAAACATTTTATAAAACCACTATATAAAGGCTGATTTTTTAATGGCTATAAGAAATTTTTCCAAAAAAAAGACACATCAACTTAAGAAAAATGCATAAAATCTTTATTTTAATCGATAGTAGAGTCCATATAATTAAATGTTTGAAGATTATTTCATTCAAATGTTGACCGCGGCTGCGCCTCAAATGTTTCATCCGCTTAGTCCAATTTTGGCATACACTTTCCAACATTTCGGCCGGTATTTCACGAATAAATGCTTCAATGCTGTCTTCCAATGCGTCAATTGATGCGGGCTTGTCAGTCTAGATAAAAGCCTTCACATAGTTCCACAAAAAATAATCTAAAGGCGTTAAGTCGCACGATCCCTGCGGCCAATTGACCGGTCCCAACCGTGAAATAAAGTGTTCACCGAACTTGCCACTCAATTGGTTTATTGTTTCGCGTGCTGTGTGGCATGTGGCACCATCTTGTTGAAACCACATGTCATGCAAGTCAAGCTCTTCCATTTTGCGCAAAGAAAAGTTGGATATCATCTCACGGTAGCGCTCACCATTCGCAGTTACGTTGCAATTCGCATCATCTTTAAAGAAGTACGGTCCAATGGTGCCACCAGCCTATAATCCGCACCAGACAGTAACTCTTTCTGGATGCATTGGTAGCTCTTGCAATGCTTCTGGCTGATCTTCACTCCAAAACCGACAATTCTGCTTATTTACGAATCCATTCAGCCAAATATGAGCTTGGTCGCTGAACACAATTTTTCGATAAAAATATGGATCTTCCGCCAACTTTTCAAGAGCCCATTCACCAAAAATTCTGCGTTGTGGTAGATCGTTCGGCTTCAATTCTTGCACCAGCTGTATTTTGTAAGGCTTCACACCTAAATCCTTCCGCAAAATTTTCCACGTTGTTGAGTAACAGAGGCACAATTGCTGCGAATGGCACCGAATCGATAATTGATGGTCATCTCTAACACTGGACGATACAGCTGCGATATTTTTTTCAGTTCACACTGTACGTAAGCGTGTTGGTGATTTAATGTCCAACAATGTAAATTTGGTTCGAAATTTAGTCACAATAGCCCGAATAGCCGCTTCAGTGGGTCGATTAAACTGACCATAAAATGGAAGAATGAACTTTCTTAACAGAGCACGCATTTCGATAATAAAATTCAATGATTTGCAAGCGTTGTTCGTTTGTAAGACGATTCATGGTTAAATTATAGACCAAACTGAAGATTTTTGACAGTGACACAAAACACGAAACGTACGTGAGCTGTCAAAATCAGTGTTGCCAAAAATAAAATAGTTTAAATATCACCCTTTACAATACAAAACACTTAATTAATACTCCTGACAAAGGTCCTTTGTCACTGCAACCAGGAGAGTGATTATTAATTAAACTCAATGGCTTGCTTTAATGTTCTGGTACGTTTTGCATGGTGGCAATTTGTGTTGACAATATGCTCGACGTATGAAAACGATATTCAAAAAAAATATCCATTTTTCCTATGAAAGTCCTCCCCTCTCTCAAAAGGTGTTATTCGGTAGCGTGAGAACATAATTCGGAGGAGATTAGTAATACACAGACTTTTTCAGAAGCACATTTACGACATACTTTACAAACCTATGGCTCGACCTAGTCACAGAAATCAGGCCGAGCCACAATACAATATGTTCTCGCCGACTGGCAGCACACGACTGGTCGAGTCTTTCGACCAGTGCCCCAAATGGCGATCTACGTAACTAGTCTAAAATGCCAATATTGCAACACATACATGTATGACAAGCGAACAGAAATAAGAAACGAAAGATTGTATAGCGAGGCTTTCGGTGCCAGTCAGCAAGGGCTCTATCAAGCTGATGTCTTTTATAAACGGTTTAATAGAACATTGCGTTAAAATTGATTGATTTTATTTATATATTTTTGCCGTTTGTTCTGTTTTAGAAAAGGGACAATTTTATTGTTTGATCGTTATTTATATGGAGGTTTCGGAAACGGTTTGGCGCGGGATCACATCGGGAAAAAAAATTCACGTACATGTATGATTTATCCGTGACAAAAGTGAGATAGATGTCGATGAAAACACGAAGGAGAAAGAGAAACTTTTAGTTTTAACCCGTTTGGAATATTACTCTGGAATTTATGACGGTTGAATCAAAGGCTGTAACGGCCACATATTTCAATGAAAATCCAAGAAATTCGTACAAAGTGTCCCGCTTCGTGGAAACACACTAGAAAGTATTATAAACAAATCTCGGGTACACAACACTCATATTTAAATTTGGTTTCTATGTGAAATGTTATTTTGTCGAACTCCTACACTGCTCATGACACATTTTTTATTGAAAATATATACGTTTGTGCTGTTACTATTTATATATTTAACAGGTATAACGATTCATTTTCGTTGATAGAAAGGTCACATGATTTTATAACTACATAAATTATTTTTAACAAAATATTAATTAATAAAAAAAAAACAATACGCCTTGAGATAATTAATATTAAATGAATGAATAAAAACTATTATCTTTACACACGAACACATGATATCTAAAGGGCTTTCGTCGTCCACAGATTTAATCATGATGGTCAACCGAGTTAGCTAGGTGAAAAGAGTATGTGCGAGGTACGTAATTGTCGCATGCGTGTAAGTATTGAGTGGATTACATATATGTATCAATATTTTTTTTAAAGAGATTCAGATTGTATATTGGTGGAAGCACATATGCTGAGAAAACATTAAAAAGCCTGCATGATATGGCAGGAATTTTTTCGAGAAAGGAATCAGTCCTAAAATAATGACGGCGTATTAAATTTATTTATGAATGTAATTATTGGAAAAAAATATAACATTTAATAAAAATTATACAGGAGCCTGTTTCCTGATTTCTGTTTGGAATAAATGTGATAATGCCGTAAATTTATAGGATATTGAAGTACAATAAAGACGGATGTAAATTAGTATGCATTGAAAGGAAAGTATGGCGTAACTAGTTCATAACTTCTCCACACCAGGGTGGGTATGGGCTGAGGTGCTAATTATTAATTCAGCCTTAATGATGAATCTAAATTCACAAAGATTAATTATTATTTATTTAAGACTATTAATTATCAAGAGTTCCTCTTACGAATTTAATAATTTATTTAACCTTGCAAATTTAATGAAAAATTATTCAAAAATATAATTGATATGATCAATGATAATAATCAAGCCATATCGTATTCAAGACATCATTAATAATTAAGAATAAAATGGTGATACCTGGGGCCATCTTTCGGCTGAACATGTAGGGAAGCGCAACTGAGGGGAATACTTGGATTGCCCCAAAAGAGAACCTAGCTCCTGGACACGACCAGGGGTAGAATATACGGAGGTCCCTTAACAGACTTCGGACCGGAGTATGCAAGACGAGGACACAAATGTAAGCCTGGAAGTTTTACAACGGACCAACTGAATGTGAATGCGGCGTGGAGCAGACCTTGTCACACGAAGATGTGACAAGGTCTGCTCGAACACAACACACACTCCAGAAGTGGAGTGTGCGCTGTGTCCGAGTAGCTACAACCATGAAGACCTGATGATGGCCGGGAGTAACGCCATCGACTTCGCCCATTTCTGGGCAGATAGGATTTGACCCTGTTGCTTCCGACACGATTTTATATATATAAGAGAAATAAATATTGTATTAATAATTATTTCCATTTACCATCAATATGTTTAGTTTATTATGTTTATTATATTACAAGTTTAATAAAAATAAACAATCCGAATCAACAATTTAGTTGAAAGATTTATACTGGTAGTATATCGGTCAATAAATGTAGGTGAATATTAAGATTTTTTATTTATACTGTAGAAATCACTACAGATACACGACGCACTCCACCCTATGTTTGGGTACCAAAAGATAACTACACGGCTCAAATCAAGAAGAAGTTTCCTACAGTCAACAACGGAACTGGAGATACCTGAGGCCACCCTGCGGCTGAACATATGGAGAAGCGCAACTGAGGGGAATACTTGGATTGCCCCGAAAGAGGACCTAGCCCCTGGACATGACCAAGGGTGGAATATATGGAGGTCCCTTAACAGACTTCGGACCGGAGTATGCAAGACGAGGACACAAATGAGGGCCTGGCAGTTTTACAGCGGACCGACTGAATGTGACTGCGGCGTGGAGCAGACCCTGTCACACCTTCTGGAGTGTGCGCTGTGCCCGAAAAGCTGCACCCAGGAAGACCTGATGATGGCCAGAAGTAACGCCATCGACGTCGCCCACTTTTGGGCAGACAGGATCTGACCCTCTCGCTTCCGACACGATTATATATATACTACAGATTATTTTTTTTTGTATTTTGTGTAAACTACTACGCTTCAAACATATATTCAAACGATTAAAATGTATTTAAATAATAATTACGTATAAAATGCTATGTGTCTGTATGTGTTCGAATAATTTAAAAGTATGTAAATTTGTTTTTATAAAAAACTTATAATTCGTATTTCTCACATTGTGATCCTTTTGAAATGGCTTGAAGAATTTATTCAATAGAAAAGCTTTCGATATTAACGAAAGGTCAAGTTTGCCTGAAAATTTCCAACTTGAATTAATAATTTGTAATTGCCCCAATTAATTTTCCACCTAATTGATCAATTACCTGAAACTTTTACCGCTACCCTATATTTTCAGTGTTGTGTTTTTCATATTGAATTTATGATAGATTGATATAAAACGGCTGAACCACCGCATTTTTGACTCAAATAGAAAAAACATGTTTCAATTTTCATTATAAGAAAATAGTATTCTCATAAATTATTATTTTAATTAATGGAAATATACCAAATTATTAACTTAACAAATGGATTTTCATACACACAATTTGAAACAAATGTACGTATTTTGAAAAGTTTATTTATACACAGAACATCTTCGTCCTAACCGCTTCTATGCCAAGAGCGAGATTACTCGCATTATTGGCCTTGCCCAGCAGGCCGGCTATAGAAAAGGAGCGAGTATTCTCGCTCTGGTTTGAGCCTCTGTGTCATCATATGTCCCGTTTTTTTGGTTAATTTAAAATATAGAACACACAGAGACATTGAATAAATTTGGTAAGTCATTTAAATATCCTTTCAAGGTGTAATGTTTTTAATTTATAAAAATAAGAATTAAAAATGATTTATTTTGATTAAAAACTCACGGCCTGCTTTGCACAGCTACACTTCTACCTACTGGCGTTTAAAAAGCTAACAACACTATCTGTCTACCTCTCTTATTATTCTCATTCGTTTGAGTCCGGAAGGAAAACTGCTGCTCTCAAACATTCAATCCTTCTTCTTGGCGGTGCAATTCACAACACTGGGATTCTTGAATATTTTAACTTCTACGTTCCACCCGTGCTCGTAGCCATCCATTGTTTTTGATCCCAGTTGATACTTGTGGAGATTTGAGCACTCAATTTAGTACAACGGCAATGGCGCTCCTAAATACCAGCACACCTCGATCCTTTTCTTACACCCTTTTCCTCTTTTGTAGATGGTATTGTTCTCCTAGATCTCTATGATCTTTGACACATGTCATCTTCTTCTTCTTTTATGTTTTTTTTTCTCTTTTGTATGTATTGTCTGTTTATGTATACTCTATGTTTCTTTTTTTTGTACCTTGGAACTGCAGTTCTGTTTAATAAATAAATAAATAGTTACCTGATAGACACACCCCCACTCCCCTCTGTGTCTCACATAAATGTATTCGACCAAAGTACATGCAGCTCAGTTGTCTCTGGACAGTGAAGGATTGAGGAAGGCTACAAGTAAGTTGAAACTGCAGTATTCTAAACAGCAATACTCAACGTTATCTATCTTAAAACAAGAAAAATAAATAAATATATTTTTTTAAATTACTAAATTAATTAATAAATAAGAAAAATTTAATTTTTTAACAAAGCGGTTTTGAGCTGCATATTAAGATAAAATAAAATTATGAATAAGAGTGCACAAAAATGATAATGAAATTCAGGTTAATTTTTCAGCTTTACAGCTTCCGGTTTCACGGCGCCGTCGCGCAACAGAAAAATAACTTGTCACCTGCCATATAATATTCATCGCCGGGTCCCGCGGTCGTTTGATGCCGTGTGCTTTGCAATTGAAATTCATTAATATTAACGTTCCCGGTCTTTTTATCTCGGTGAATCCCCCGCCGCTCCCGCGGGACCCTTTCAAATTGGAAAAGATTCGAGCAAAGGGCATTTTCCCCTGCGCCCCATTCAGCGCGGGCCATTCAAAAAATAGAAAGCCAGCTCGGACCTCGCTTTGTGCCGCTTTTCACTCGTAACATATTGTAGCGTGGTGTTGTTCACCGTATTTCTAAACTTATAACTCTTTTTAACTATTTATTTACTAAGCAGAAACAATTATACAAATTTAAACAATATATAAGATACACAAATAATCGATAGTAATACGTAAAGCTCTCTTAAATAAGACAACAATTATCACAAGCCTGTGTCCGTTCACTGTTGAACGTAGGCTTCTTGCATGAGTTTCCAACCTCTTTGATCCACCGAACTCCGCATCTAGGCTACTCCCGTTATTATTTTGATAGCGTCGTTCATCTTGCAGGATGTCAGCCAACGCTCGGTTTACCAGTTCTTGAATGCCTTTCACAACACTTTTCTTCCCCATCAATCGTCGTCTTCAACAGATATACTCTGACAATTACCAATTGAGTGTGCATATTCGTTGGGTAGCTTCGAGCACTTGAGTTCTTTTTTGTATATCCTTGTTTTTGATTTTATCTTTTATAGACACTACAAACATAGATCTCTCTAAGGCAAGTTTGACTTTATTATATGTGTAATAATAACAATAATATGGCTTAAAATAATACAATAATGTGATTACGATTTTTATGGTATTTTTCATGTGGAAAAAATCATATTTTTTCATGTCCATTCACTTCACTAGGCATATGATCATTACAAACTGCCGTAATTAAATTTGGTCAGCTTCTATGGTTTTTTCCTAATACCATGTCAGTTTTGAGTTCCAAGTACATTCTATAACATGTAGTCAACACAAACTAATGCCATTCAATTTCTTTCAGTACCTGATGTATATGACTTGTCCTAAAACATTCCAGTCCTAAAACACGCAAAGATCTACTTGTGAAAATTTACCCGATGACTTCCAAGACAGCTGCTGTAGAAACCGACGCATATTTTTTGCTACTAACTAACTACTCTAATTTTTTTAAGAAATTGGATGATCATCATATGGCTCCCGAGCCTAGACATCGTAGTTTTTTTTTTGTGATAGCCTAGATTTATATCCAAGAAAACCCACAGTGCACAGTAACGGTCTGCCGGTGGTCATAGCTCAATGGTAAAGCGTTTGCTTTGCAAGCCAAAGGTCGTGGGTTCGATCCCCGACGGAGATTAAAAAATAAATGGATTTTTAATCGATTTCTGAGCTCTAAAATACCCCGGTTGGTGTGAATTTGATCCATCACCCGTAAAATGTCAGTCATAGCCTATCAATTAAAATTGGTGGTAGACGAAAGTCGTCCCGTGAAGACCACCCATTCATAGTAGATTCCTGTAATAATAAAGGATGATGCGTGAATCTCGGGCTGTAGTCTATGACGTTGGCGGATCAACACTCCACATGCAGCGTTTAGCCATATACACCATGGTAAGCGTCATAGAATTCCACAGATTAGACTTCAAGAAAATTACTATCACCATCTGTCGGTATTCTCCTGTATGTGTTTACATAAAAAAAAAAACGAAAACATTTTTTTTTAATATACATATATAAATATCGTATGCAAAATCTTGCGGAACCGAGATCGCGGTCCCGAAATGACGGCTCAGCTTAAATGGTGATGCCGGAATACCAAGGTTCCAGCACTAAGGATAAATCCAATGACCGGAGTTGACTTAATACTAATTAATTTAATTAGAGTCCCCTTTTTATACCTTAGTCTACACTCTACAACATGAGAAAGCATTTATAAAAATAATATTAGTACATTAAATCTCATACACCGCAAATTCCTCGATACCGTTTTGGACCTTGATCTCTTCAATTTACAAAGAGTGGCAGATTATTGGATGGTCAATACTCCGTATCGAAGCGAAAGCATTCTTTATTAATATTAGTACATTGAATTTTATACACCGCAAATTCCTCGATACCTATTGTTTTGGACCTTGAACCCTTTAATTTACATTGAGTGGAAACAATGCCCTGTGTCGTACCCGACTGTATGATTTGAAAGATTCCATCCAAGATAGAGAGTTAGATCATACTGATTACTTTAAAGACTTTAGGATGTTTAATACAAAATATTTTTTTTTTTAATTTTTTTTATTAATTATATAGGGCATAGCAATGGCGCGATTCGCCGAGCGGTATGAATACCTGGGCATATTGGTTTCCAAGGTCCGCGGTTCGCATCCCGCTTCTGCCGTTATTTTTGTGCTTGGATTGACGCGTTGAAAAAAGAATTTTATGTTTAGTATATGTATATTTAAGTAACAAAATAATTATGTTCAAAATAACGTTTTGAACACAATGTGAGCAAGAAAACGTTACTATGCGGAGATATTTTATTCGTTACACAACACTTCGATCATATTTTTAATGTTGTCCATCTACGTTACTATTATATAATTGGGTCAACACGCTATGGAAAAAAACGTAATTTAGAGTGTTTTATTTAAAAACTGGCTTATTGAGTTTGTAACCTTCATCGAGTCAGGGTCAAATGTATCGTAAATGCACAAGAGTTCTTAGAAATAAACAATCAGATATGTGAACATGCTTAAGCGTAATACACGATATGTAAGTATACAAAGTAGAGCTGTTTAAGGTTATAAAACGTATATAATATGTAAAAAAAAACAAATCTTAAACGATTTATTTTTTAAATTAAATGAATCTATTTAACTTGAAATAAATAAAATTGCTCATGAAAATATATACCTTCATGTTATAAGTAATAAAGGCACTTCAATAAGCTACTTAGTAATTTATAAGTCTTAATTTATTTTAAAATAAATATATTTATGCTCGAAAATAGTAAGTATTTAGACGTTTCTATAGCAAACGCACTTCAACCTATTTAAATAGTTTCAATATATTAAATAAATATTATTTTAATCGTGAAAGTACTGTTAAGAGATTAACGAGTATGCTCGTAATATTCATATATATAAAATATAATAATATATAATTAAAATATTTTAATAAAAAATAATAAAACGAGGATATTCAAAGTTAAATTTATGTAGTATAAGGATGTTGCTGGAGTGAAGCTGAAGTACGAGCTTACGTACAAAGACGTAAACTGAAGATAAATTTGTCATAAGTGCAAATAACATTAAGGTAATCAACTGATAATACTTGGTGAAACAAATTAAAACTTTTAAAATATTAAGTAGTTTTAGTTAGTTTAGATGGTATCCATATAAAATAATGGTCAAAAGGGAGGCCGAAACATGTAATCGCTTAAAATAAATGTGAATCAAAACACAAAATTTTTAATTGGCTAATTTTTTAATTAAAATAAATTGAAAATTATAATTGCAAATATTAATTTATAATAATATATAACCCTATTAGCAATATTAAAAATCACCCACATAAATCTATTCGAGAATAATATTTAAAAATTATTTGATATGTTTATATGTATTTTTAATAGTATGTGTATATATTCTTTATACCGTCGAGCCACGTGTTCCTTTTTGATTGCCTTCGATATTTTAACCAAGCAGAAAAACGATAAAAAACATATATCTGATACTTTATTTTTGCCTTACAAAAGCCTCTGTAGTTACCAATATCGGAGCAAAATAGGCATTGATATGTAAAACCATTGAAATGACGCGTGTACTTGACGATGAAATTGTGACGAATATTTATAAAAGGAAGTATTTGGTACAGAGTGTTATTGACAGCTCTATATGACAAACATACATATCGAATAAAAGGCTGGAAGGCTATGTTGTGGAGTAGATAGTAGGTCCTACTTAACTGGAGGAACGTGTACCAACAGGGGATCAAATAAATATGATTTAATAAAAAATATTGATTTAAAGAAATAACAATCAAAGAAAATGGAACAATAAGATTTTTCACTTGTAGAAGTAAAAAATTGGTATCAAAATCGATGCAAGTAAAATAATAAAATATTTTAAATTATTTTACTATTGCAATTTCATACATATCTTTGATCTGTTTAAACTTGGAGTAAATTTAAAATATGGTTAAGCCTAAACTTATCATTTTACGTAATATATATTCAGGAAACTTTTTTTTATAAAATCTAACTGTGGTGAGTTCTTCACTATTATACTGGTACATCACTCTCGTTTTGGGGTGAGCCGCACCTTAGAATATTTATTCTAGTAGATTATTTATTCTATAGAAATATTTATTATATTCTTAGAATATTTATTCTATAGAAAAGTCTTGACTCAGGAGCATCGGTATAATCACTCGATCTACTTACATATTCAAGATTATTAGTCTTCACGACCAGCCTCGGAACGCGGCAGTTCTTGAATACCATATGCTCCAGTTAGTGAAGCAAACATAGTGATGATGATAATAATCACTTTCATTTATATATATTGTACGTTTTAGTGTTGCTGGAACATTTTAAAAGCTAGGTATTTAAGACGCAAAGGTCTCCTTTTTTCTTAATTGTGTACCTGAATGTAATATTAGCATAATTGTTTACAATTTTAAACTTGTAAGATACTTGTTCTTTGGAATTTTAAAAATAAACAATGATATCTGACATCTATAATGATTGATAGTATTATTAATAGCCATACTAAATTGTATGCAGAACAAACCATCGTGTAACAGGCAATTATTCATGTATAGTATATATTAAATACAAAGAAATGCTTGATTGAATTTGAAGCTCTACCAATAGAGCTCGTCGATTAACGAACGAAAAATTAGGAAATAAATAAAAAATGATTATTAATGTTTTATATGCAAAATTGAATTTACTCGGACACGTATACTCACCGTATTTTGCCTTGTATCAAGTTCTTATTTGCAAGAATAACTAAATTATACGAAAAACTACTTTCAATGAAAAACATCTAAATTGCGCTGTAAATAACTATCAAAGAGGCCACTCAAAGACTGCGAGTAAAAACATTTATTCGCCAGTAATTACTTGACTATTGTTAGAGCATTTGTTCCATGTTGTGTGTCAATAATAATATGGTTGTAAAATAATTTATATAGAGCATTGCTTCTATGAAGCGTTTCATTATATGTACCAATGTACTAGAAATAATTTTCATTATGGATTCATTTTACTTAATTATTAGTTCAATTATTAAGCTTATTTTGGAATTAATTATTTTTTATTATAAATGAGTATTATTATTACTTTAAGATATAACCTTTATAAGCTACCCTCTCTTCCCATGTAATCATAAATTCCTTCCATTCAGTTTTGTCATTTGACATTGTCCATGATTTATACCTCCCAAGAGCCTCCCAACTGGAAAGAACTTTGACTGGTGGACCTGGAAATCCCTAGGAGATTAAGAACCGGAGTTGGTAGAACAAATGACAACCTCGAGCGGTGGAGAATGCTTCGGCAGGGACAGTCATTATTGTATGACTGTGGAGACCTGCAGACCGTCTCACACCTAAGATCCTGCACCATGTGCCAGACAAGCTTCACACGTCAAGGCCTAATGCTAGGCAACACACGAGCTAACGATGTTGCCAGATACTGGGCAGAAATAATTTGACGTCGCTGATAAAAACAAGAAGACCTCTCAAGACATCTTTGCACTTGAATATCCATCTTTATATTTTAAGGGTTATTTGTTGATTGGAGTTTTCGAGGAGATAATAAGATTATCGCAACGCTTTCGATAATAGGAGCATATGGTCTTAAGATAGGGCTTAATCACCTACTAAATCAACGACACGCGGTAAACTACAGACGGTAGGTAATCTATCCATGTTTTTATTCGTGTCTAATATTTTAAGCATTCAGTGATCTAATAAGAACCGTTCTTACAATGTGCTACATTTTAACATTGCTACTTAGGATAAAATAATGGCGACTAATTTTCAGCATAATTATTTGTTAATAATTAAAAAAAACATTAAAAAAATGTAGCCATAGTTGTATTTCTAAGACTGTTTATTTGTTTTAAAAAATGAACAGTTTTTTTTTATGCTTCTTTTCTGGAATTATTTGCAATCCAATAGGATCTGTTTTGGGACTTTTCTTATTAATTATTTATCATTTTTTATCGAATCCACTTTGTATTGTTGTAGTGAAGCGTATAACTTTTGAGGTAAGTTGGATTAAAGGAAACTTGAGGTACTTGTGTACGTGGTTTATTGTATTTATTAATGGAATCAAAAACACGCTTTTTAATGCGTGTTATTTTAAAGATAATTATTCTTTTGTTGAAAACAATTTTCGCATTATTGTTCTCCTTCGAAGACAATGGAACAAAAGCGCTTAGCCGGGAGAAGCGTTTTAAGTCCTAGTGGTCTCCTTTATTCTAACAAAAACCAAGAGAAATCAAAAAGTGCGGTTTCCTGAACAACTGAAAAATTCAGCTGGTTGTAATGTGAATATCATTTGTACTGATTCAATTAAAAATCATAAGTTTATAAATTTTTAAATTCTAGAACAAAATAATCTAATTACTTAAATAACTAATATAACTTTTTCTAAAGCTAATTACAACTTTAACACCAACACATTAGAAAATAAAATTAATTAAATTGTACAAGTAACCTTCTTCAATTTATATAAAATCGAAAACACATAATAAATAATGAAACCCTAACAATATTATTAATAATTAAATATACATATACTATACATAAAATTCTTTTTTCAACGCGTCAATCCAAACACAAAAATAACGGCAGAAGCGGGATGCGAACCGCGGACCTTGGAAACCAACTATGCCCAGGTATTCATACCGCTCAGCCGACTGGGCTATTACTGTGCCTGGACCGACTCACGTTGAAACTAGTATTCATGTCATTGTTATCATCGTATGATAGATGTCGCCATAGTATATATTTAAAGTATGTATATTTTTATTTTTTATTATTCAATCAGTCTTCATTTATTCACAAGCTTAATATTATTACTTTCCGACAGTCTATTTATTTTAGTAAGTACCACTCGGGTCTCGAACCAAACTATAGACTGAATGGATGAGAAACGACTACTTATAGTTCCGACTTGAACTTTATAACCAATCATTTACCTGTGTTACTGATTAATAATTTTACCTTCTTGATATTGTCTCAAGGAGACATTATAATATGTTTTTTTTTTTTTTTTAAATTTTTATTAGAATATTATTTTATTATTTCAATATACTATATCGCATCTGCCGTTATTTTTGTGTTTGGATTGACGCGTTGAAAAAAGAATTTTATGTATAGTATATGTATATTTAATTATTAATAATATTATAATAAAGTAAATGATCTATAAAAGTAGATAAGAATATTGAAATAATAAAATAATATTCTAATAAAAATTAAAAAAAATCACAAAAAAAACATTTAGTCGGACTCATCTTTTTTTGTGTTTATTATCATAGAACTCCTGTGAAAAACACTCTCAATTAATTTCTCTTGTAGAAATTTACTAACTTATTTAATAATTTACTCGTGATTTTTTTTCCAATCGAACCTATATTTTGAAACTGCAAAGAATGCCTCCACAAGGCATATAAATATGGTTGACATATGTTGATTTTCATACTGATTCCGTAACGCTTTAAAAAATCGGAATAATCTCTGTCAGTATTGCTTCTTATCTATAATCTGAACATCTTCAAAAGGCAGATACAAAAACACTAACAATCTCTTTACTAATTACATGCACGGAACTTCTAAGCGTACTTACCACACTTGTTATCCAGTATATATAATCGTGTCGGAACAACAGGGTCAGATCCTGTCTGCCCAAAAGTGGGCGACGTCGATGGCGTTACTTCTGGCCATCATCTGGTCTTCCTGGGTGCAGCTATTCGGGCACAGCGCACACTCCAGAAGGTGTGACAGGGTCTGCTCCACGCCGCAGTCACAATAAGTCGGTCCGCTGTAAAACTGCCAGGCCCTCATTTGTGTCCTCGTCTTGCATACTCTGGTCCGAAGTCTGTTAAGGGATCTCCATATATTCCACCCTTGGTCATGTCCAGGGGCTAGGTCCTCTTTCGGGGCAATCCAAGTATTCCCCTCAGTTGCGCTTCTTCACATGTTCAGCCGCAGGGTGGCCTCAGGTATCACCAGTTCCATTGTCGACTGTAGGAAACTTCTTCTTGATTTGAGCCGTGTGGTTATCTTTTGGTACCCAAGCATAGGGTGGAGTGCGTCGTGGGTTGCTTTGGTGAGCTCCTTCTTGGTAGTAACTTCTCGCCGTATGTTTGGTGGGGCAATGCCCGAGAGTTGATATAGCTTTGATATTGGGGTAGGTTTTAGGCACCCCGTAACCACCCGGCACGTTTCATTCAGAGCAATATCCACTTTCTTGGTATGGGCAGACCTCGCCCATACTGGCGCAGCATACTCGCCAGCAGAGAAACAGAGAGCTAGAGCACTTGTGCGGATCAGGTTTGGTTGGGCTCCCCACTTCGTACCTGCCACTTTTCGGAGTAGGTTGTTTCTGGTGGACACCTTTTGCTTAACAGACTGACAGTGTTTCTGATAAGTGAGATTCTTATCCAACTTGACCCCTAGGTATTTAGGTGTGTCGCAGTGTTCTAACACCAAGTCGTTCCAGGTAATATCTAGCTTTCTCTTGACAAGTCTGTTATTGAGATGAAAGGCGCAGACTTGGGTCTTGCTTGGGTTTGGTGGAGTCGGTTTTGGTGGTATATCTCATAAAATAATCTCATAAGAAATATTTAAATAAATATCAATAATAATTATTGACAGAGGTCGTATTTGTATAGATATACTGCTCACAATATTTCCTGAAAAACGTAGATGACTGTATAAGGTTCACACTTTCAGTTCTCTGAAAACACGAGAAAAATGCTCTAGATTTTTTCACCCTTCCGGTTCGCCTGAAGAGTTATTTTTTCCTAATTAAAGGCTGTGTTGATCGACTGGCCAAGTAAAGCGAGAGACATTTCCGAGAAAATAGTCCGAAATTTGTCCGGCGAAGGCTCCGAAATATTCTTAGTTTTTCCGTCGGTGACAGAGACGGGGATAGTTTTGTCTGGTGGAACGACTAGTGCCGGCCAGGGCTAGAGATCACAGTCTAGCGACAGTGATTTATGTGGCGGCGCTGCGACCGATCGATTTGAATGTGATTAATGCGACGGTCCGACCCGCCCACAGGGTCCGGGACGCGAAAGGCCTCCCTGTCGCACACCCGCCGATAATGAATTTCGGGACGGGCTCTCCCGAGTATTGATAATTGCTTCCGAAACAAAAAAAAAGTTTTTTCGGCGAAATTTCAATATTTAGATTTTTTTTGTCACGACTCTAGAGTGTCATTAAATTCTGGAAAAATGCTAAATTGTTTAACCCGGATATATATACAATTTATGTGCTTCTTGACTGCGTAGGAAGATGTCCTTATGACAATAATATTGCACAATATTTGAAAATCTGATCATTATAATTTCATTAGGGGCATACTCCCTGGAGTGTTCAATAATTATATATTTTTTTGGAGATTAGATGATAAGCTTGACGCTCCCGGCTCTAACCATGAAGGCTTCTAGGAATCAGTTCCTATGTGGACCTCAGAAGTATACAGGTATTTTGGGACAAGGCATTGTCAATATGACCTTACAGAATTGTGAAACGCTTATTTGCGGTGTCCATATGCACCAAATATGAGAGTAGATATCGTAAAAAATATCAAAAAGCACCCTCTTGATGGAGCATATGAGCGTCACGAAATACTGTTATAAAATAATACCAGGCCTTGACATGGTCTACGTGTTGTCCCGTGTCAGGTCTGCTTCCTGAAGCTCAAGTACTTTTATTGCATAATTTTCGAGCCAGATGTAAAGGCAGATATAATTTATGCTTTCTTGCGGCTTTCACAAAACATTTCAGATCCATCATCCTCTTTTCAACAGATACATGACGGAAAACTGCCATATCCACTCTTTTACTCGTCAATCAACCAAATCACACCATCATACTCTCAATATTTTATGCAACTACATGCTCTCTAATGCTATTATAAAACTATATTGACATTTGGTACAATTTCAAGTTTATATCTGAAAGAAAAATTAAGCTAGGTAATGCATACACTATATAGTTCAAAATAAAGTGCCAATAATAAGACAACAGTTTAAAAATAGTTAGAAAAAAAAATATTTTATAGTTTTTTTTTTATGTAAGCGCATGCAGGAGAGCACACTCGGTCAAGACCAGTGCACTCTGTGACGCTCAGCCAGGGAGGTTGGACGCTGCGTGCGGGAAACGTGTGTTGTGTTGGTGTTTGTGTGTGGGAGATCCAGATTGTAGGAAGGAGGAAACACAGACGCTGGAAGAGCATTCCATAGCTTACCGGTGGCATTAAGGAAGGAACTTTGAAAGCTGAGAGTTCTTGGTCGACATACATTAATCGTGTATGGATCTTTGGCAAATGCAAGACGAGTTTGTTGGCTGTGAGTGGGTGCAGGAGGAATTAGTTCTTTAAGTTTCGAAGAGCAGCGATCGTGGTAATAACGGTAGAAAAGACTAAGAGAACCAATCGTACGCCTGTGTTCCATTGATTGCAGGTTAGACGTAAGAGTGTCATTGTTTATCAAACGAATTGCTCTTAGATTAGATTGATCGTATTTCACTTTTGTTTTTTGATAAACTGCCAAGTTGAAATCGAGTTATAGTTTTTTATATACTTTTGATATTTAAATAAAAATAAAACAGTCATATTTTCACTAACATACACATCTTTTAACTGATAAATAATAAGAGTAACTGTATTTTTATATACAGCAGTCAGTGAAAATGAGATCCTTAAAGAAAATATGAAAATATTTACGTGTATTAAAGTTTGCCTGCACTGCGTACACTTCAGGCCCGCTTCTGAACAACGCAATTTTATCTGCAGGTTTTATTCAGCAGTTAACTTTATGAATAATTTAACTGCATTAATATTTCAGTGCCAAGTTATGACACCCCTGCCTACTTTCTGTTTAACTTTAATCAAAATCCGTATCGTTTATTTCTCACTTCATCGCAAGTGAATTAATATTTTACTTGTATTGCAATTTCTATTCACACAATTACTGTTTTGTTATTTAGACATTTCATATTAGATAAAATTAATATACTAATATGCAAACATACTTATTATTATACTGATACAAATAATTAATACTTCATTTTAGTGTTACGTGGCTGGCATTTCTATCAAAGTAGCCTTTAATTTAATTTTATTTTATAATTTATTTTAAATTTTCATATCAAAAGGAATACGTTTGGAAGATATAAAGGACTCATTTCATTTAAATGGTCATTCTTAAATAATAAAGAGATTTTTTTTTATTTTTTATTATTATGGACATAGTTTATATATACTTTCATGTAGTTTCATACTGAGATGGGAGTATTTGCAGCAAGTATTCGAGGACATGAACTGTAGCGCTTATGCTGAGCTGCAAAGGGTTGCGGAGGACCGAGAGGAATGAAGATCGAGATGCAAGATTCTGTTGCTGCAAACCAATCCACCGCATTGATACTACGAAGAAGATAGTTTCATATTTGGTCATTACAAATTGCCACCACTCAGCTCTGTCAGATAGCGTTGTTCTTTACTTATTTCAAATTTTTCTTGATTCTAAACATTCATAAGGGAATATAATTACGATGACTTTTAGGCAAAGTGAACTTCTGGGCACAGTTGATCTAATTTATGTTTATATATATATATATATATATATTTATGTACACACATACAGGAGAAAACCGACAGATGGTGATAGTAATTCTGAAGTCTCATGTGTGGAATTCTATGCTTACCATAGTGCATATGGCTAACCGCAGCATGTGGAGTGTTGATCCGCCAACGTTATATACTACAGCTCTAAATTCACGCATCATCCTTATTATTACAGGAATTAACTATGAATGGGTGGTTTTCTCTGGACGACTTTCGACTACCACCAAATTTTATTTAATAGACTATGACTGGCATTTTACGGGTGAGGAATTAAATTTACAACAACCGGGGGTATTTTAGAGCTCAGAAATCAATTAAAAACCCTTTTTTTAATCTCCGTCGGCGATCGAACCCACGACCTTTGGCTTGCAATCAAACCCTTTGAACATTGAGCTATACCCGCTGGCTAAGGCTGGTGATTTAATAATCGAAATACTGTCGATTGGCACTATTCTTCTGAGGCATAGAACATTTAATTTTATGGGGCATCTTATCATATTACGTACCCGTATATATCTGATAAGATATTATAAAAATAACAAACATTTGTATAAAATTTGCGGTCCAAAAAACACAACTATAAAATCAAGAGATACAACTGTTGAAGATTATCTTTGGCATATTACTTTTCTAAATTTTTCATTTCATTTCGTTATCGAAATATTTCATTTCGGATAAAACCTTTTTTTTGCGATATTCACGAAAATTGAATACGCTTATTCGTGGCCGCGTACAATTGGCGTAAAAAACTAACGCTAAAAGAATCAAAGACCGGTGGAGAGTTAAATTCCATTCTCATCCCGTTTTGAATCCGGTTCTCGTATGAAAAGGATGTAAATGGTATAATAATTTTCGTCCCTTTATTCTAAACGAGACTGACCCGACCGGTGTTTAGTTGACAATAGCCGGAACGTAGCCGAATCACTTTGTGTATCTTTTTCATACAATGTATTCTGCGCTTCGTAATATTTTAGTATGGGAAATTATACAATAGTTGAATGAATCTTTTTTTTTGGTCGAAAATTGCTTACATTTTTATTTATTTTATACTTACGCAGGTAAATTTAATAACTCCACATCAGTTGAAGTAGTATTTTTTGTCATTTTATACAATGTATTATATTTCAGAATTCAGAAGTTTAAATCAAAAACAAGATATACTACTCGAAGCCAAATCATGTCAGCAAGAAATAAAAAAGATATGAATAATTCAAAATAAACTTATATTCTTCAATTGACAATTTTAAATTACCACTAGCACATTCACAAAATATATTTATTTATGCGTACAAACATTAGTGTCTATTAGAATTTGAGAATTGTTGCAAAAACAACTATATGATACGATTTTTCACCTTCTTCTTTATTTCATATATTTTTATTTTACGTAACACATATAGGAGAATATTAACAGATGGTGATACTTATTCTAAATTCTCGTCTGTGGAATTCTATGACGCTTACCACGATGCATACGTTTAAGCGCTGCGTGTGGAGTGTTGATCTGCCAACGTCATAGACTACAGCCCGAGATTCACGTATCATCCTTATTAATATAGGAATTTACTATGAATGGGTGGTCTTCACCGGTGACTTTCGTCTACCACCATTTTTTTTAATAGGCTTTGACTGGCATTTTACGGGTGATGGATCAAGTTCACAGCAACTCGGGGTATTTTAGAGCTGAGAAATCAATTGAATATCATTTTTTTCTAATCTCCGTTGGGGATCGAACCCACGACCTTTGGCTTTGCAAAGCAAACGCTTTGACCATTGAGCTTCACCCACCGGCCATCTGCAATATGTGGTACCACTACATAGTTTTTAAGCTGTCAATACCCATTTATTATGGCAAGACATATGTGCATTTTATCTGTGTTTTTACAGACCTCCAGAGCAATAACCTGGGAAAAAAATATACGTCCGTATCGTACACTTACCTACAGTTGTCACTCTCTTGCTAGGTAACTAATTGACATAATTAAAGCAAGAACCATATTTTTGAAATGTAATATCTTAATTTAAGCTATTTATCTAGCTATCTGACAGTGCTATTTATTCCACAGTTTTTATAGTTTGAGTGCTATACTTATACTCAATATGACTAAAAAATTAAATACCTTTTTTTTAATTAACACAAATAAGATTCAATCTCCTCAAGTTTAACTCATAATTATCATGCTTTCTGAATGCAAGAAACAGCCCTTTTAATGGAGCATTGTTAAAGCAAATGGGTTTTTTAAATACTCTCTTAGTATTTTTTGCATGTGCAGTAAAAATATTTACGTCAATCGTGTTACTAAATTTCAATACCGTCTAAAATTTGCAAACATTTCATCTGAAACTGTAGCCAAGGTACTAGTACTTTGGCAATATAATGGAACTATAGGAGGTGACTGCCACCCAGAGGTGCTGTAGTTGACATTCACAATTCGTTAAAATTGACTTCTGAAACGAAAAGTTTTGCGTCCAATGGAAGCAGAACAAAATAACGTACGATGACGAACCATAGGGCTAAACAGTTCGACTTCGAATATTGAATTTGAAATAGAGAATTTTCAATTTTGAATGTATTGAAGTCACATTTTTATACTTAAAGAATTTACGAAGAACTATGAATAAATTTTATTTCGTGAAAATCATTTACGTACATTTTTACACAAAGCTTTGTTGTTGTCCAATCTTTTAACCTATAATAGTATAAAAAGCTGCCATAAACACTTTTTTCACACATTTTTAAGCTCATTATACGCTTGCGTAAGAATTTGGTGAAGAATGAGGGTAAATAGGCCTTGTAAAGGCGGTACATTGCTTTGATCGAGTGTAGTCTGAATGATTTATCATGGAATTGAAAACCGTTCGAGGATTTCCTAGGCAATTAGCGAGATCTTTCTGCAGACCATCACTTTCACTGACCTGTACACCAATATATCTAAAACCTTGATTTATGAAAAGTCTGACCTACGCTTGTGATTGCTCGATCTGATTCTCGACACGCCGAGTGTTCTTTGGATACATTTGCCTGCCCAGTTGAGGAGAGTATTCTTGCAATATGTCAATAATGCCTATGAAAAAACATCGATTAGAATTGTTTTAATGAAATTATCACTGCCGTTAATATATTATGTGCAGTCACCCCTCTAACATCAAGTTAGAAATCACGATCTAGAAAAACAACCTTTTTTATGTACACACATACAGGAGAATACTGACAGATGGTGATAGTAATTTTGAAGTCTCATCTGTGGAATTCTATGACGCTAACCATAGTGCATATGGCTAAGCGTTGTATGTGGAGTGTTGATCCGCCAACGTTATAGCTTACAGCCCAAGATTCATGCATCATCCTTATTATTACAGGAATTTACTATGAATGGGTGGTCTTCACGGGATGACTTTCATCTACTAATTTTATTATTAATTAATAATTAATAATTAATTAATTATTAATTAATTGGCTTTGACTGACATTTTAATAATGAGGGATCAAATTCACACCAACCTATTTTAGAGCTCAGATATCGATTAAAAATATTAAGTTTTTAAATCTCCGTCGGGGATCGAACCCACGACCTTTGGCTTGCAAAGTTTTACTCGCCGGTAAGCAATAAAAATATCATATTCCTTCTAAAAAGGATATAAACGATCACCATAAATTGCCATCACTTAGTTCTGGCAGTTGCCACTATCCATGCTTTGTCCAAAATAACTTAAAAATTGACATTATAAATATATATATTTTTTTGATAACTACCAAGGTTTACACCAAGTCCGAGGATAAAATGGTTGTTAGCTGTAGTATTTCAGCCATACTAAGTGTCATTTTTTAAGTTTTTTTTTATTAATATGGTGATGACTAACTTAACGCTAATGAGGCTTTGTCAAATTGGTAATATGTAGCGATTCAATCCAAAACGTATACAATATAATGAACATTTATATAAATAACATCCGAAAATTTTGAAGGCAAAATCTTTTTAAAAATTAACGCGATAGGAGGATTGAATGTATTGAATTATTAATTTAAGATGGATAACAGAAGCATATGATTATATTTTAGAGATGGATACAAATTTTGAATGGAATATTGCAATTATTTTGGGATAAACACAAGCGATGACAAGTCATACGTGTTAATTAACTGTCTAATTACGAAATGCGTTCTGATAAAGTTTGTCCATTGTGTATATTGGCAGGATTGTCAGATATTCGCAACACACAAAGCCCTCGACATATCAGCAGTTGGCGTTCGTTTTGTACGATTTATAGTCAGTAAGGTCCACTCTGGTAATTGGGTTTTAAAATGAGGGTTAAGCTGACAGGACCTTTCACAAACTTAAATATTTGTGAGTTAATTACGTCGAAAATATAATGAAAATCGAGTAATTTTCCAATCAATTTCAAAACACAGCGCGCTACAGAAACGAAATTTTATGAAAGCACACATTAAAAATTCGACACAAATGTATTGTTAACTTATTTTGATTATAAATTTTAATAAAAAAAAGTTTCATCCATTTATTTATTTTGATTGTATTTCTTTCTCGTGGAACAATTTTTAATACCTTGTTTTTATAAAAAGTTTAAAATAGCTTCTTCTAAAAATAATTTTTATTACTTTTTGGTGCTATTCACAACAAAAGAGCCCTTCATTGGTTTTATTAATGCAAGTGTGTTCAGGATAGGTATATTGATTCTCGTAGTCATACATTAATAATCATTTCTGTTGCAAGAGTTTCAAGTAAATAATTTAGTTAAGCTGCAATTTTAAATGCAATATTTTTAAAATAAATAATTAAATACATTTATACTCGTAATATAATTATGAAGAATCACCAGAAATTTACAGTTAAAAAACCAAAGTTAAGAAGAATATTGTAATATGGTAATACATTTTTTCATTTCAAGATAAAGGTCGTTTAATGTATCTATACGAGTATAATATAAACCATAAGAATATGATATGAGATAAATATATATGGAAAAATCACTGAATATCATGGCGTGGCTCCGAAAATGTCGACTAAAAATAACCTACAAAAATAAATGAAAATATCTTAAAAGGGCACAAAAAACGCGGTGCAATCATTAAAACTAAAACCCATAAAGTTTTAACGTTTTCGTGGACTTTTCTTCAGAAAGCTTATCGAGCGTTTTCAGCACCCCTTGTTATAGCACTGATCGAGTATTTCAGTCCCGTAAATTGGCAGTTGAGCTGCCAGACATTAACTATTATGACATAAAATTTTCGTCAACTCTACAAAAAGTAGCTCAATAAAAAGGCTTAACGATCGTTCGAACATTTTAATCAATGATACTTCTTTAACC
Source organism: Glossosoma conforme (assembly GCA_022606575.1). NCBI lineage: Eukaryota > Metazoa > Arthropoda > Insecta > Trichoptera > Glossosomatidae > Glossosoma > Glossosoma conforme. Next base: position 264,652 of record JAGTXR010000219.1, on the reverse strand, counting down.
AATTTATTAAATCCAAATTATAATTTGAACCCACGGTATCAATAGATTATTGATAAATACTTTTTTTACCATATTCTCTCCATATTCGTCGATCATGACGTCAGCTTTCATAAATTTTCTTCGAACACCTGTAAGTGTTGTCATTTTTATTCTTCTTCGAAGTATCACTCCGGTGAATTGGTTTGCGGCAACAAAATCTTGCATCTCGATCTCCACTCCTCTCGATCCTCTGCAATCCTCTTTAGCTCAGTACAATAGCTACAAATTCATGTCGTTGAACCTTTGCTGCAAATACTCCCGTCTAGGGCGCTCCTTGCAGTTTCCACCCTCAACCATCCATTCCACAATGTCGTGAAGAAGAGCATCGTTGGTTTTATTAATTTTTCACCTAGTTTCATAACTGTTTGTTGTTTTTCACGGTTTTTCATATTTTTTTGTTGACTTTCATAATTTTTCGTCAATGTTTGACATACTCGCAATCACACTTAAATATAATTATACAAGGTTTCAAAATTGTTGAAGGCTTAATAATGTTTTAACGTTCATAAACAAAATTCCCCATTTACCAATCACGAGCTATGGTCAGCAGTTTTGGCTTGTCGTTAGTTGAATTTTGGTTCGACTTCCTGTCATATACTGTTTCAGCTTAACCAGTTTAACGATATAAAACTTCATTTGATAAAAATAAACTACATTTTTAATAAAAAAAGACACAGTTTTTTTCACATGATTTTAATTGTTTATTCTTATTTTTATTTTTACATATTATAACGGTAGCTGGCTAGAGCTCCACTTTGCATGCCAGTTAAGATGATATTATGGCAGCTTATTTTGTTGAAAAGGTTTTTGGTTGTGAATAGTCTAGTGAAATAATCGACGGTAAGTGGTTAAAACCAGTTCTTATCTTATGTGGTCCAGAAGTATAAATCTATATATATAAAAATGAATGTCTGTCTGTCTGTCTTTTATGCATTCGACACCATTAACCCGATTGCAATAATACTTTGTCAATTATTGCTGATACTAAAAGAAAAATGATAGGATACTCAAAATTTGATTTAATTACAAAAATTAATTGAATATTTATGTAAAACATGTTTTCATACAAGACTATTGTAATACAGAACGGCCAATTTAGAACATTGTGTTTCCATAGCAACGCCGTAAGCAAAAATTCACTCACCTGAAGTTATTCTGAGTTGGTATTTTAAGTAGGTACTAACGTAAGGTACTGAATATTTTGAAACAAAATTCGATTTTCGAATAAATTATTTCAATATTTCAATTTTTGACGACTTTTTTGTTTAATTTTTATATCGCAAGACAGAACGAATTAAAATAAATAATACGTTTAAATTGTGTGTGATATACAATAGAAAGAGTTAATTTTGGAATTCCAATTGCTGGTCAGCTTCGGATAGAATTATATCATAATTTTAGAATTAATTTTAAGTAAAAAATATAAAAAAATATTTACTTTTGATTCACAATTTATTTTAATGTTAACATGTTTCGGCCTTCCTGAAGACCATCTTCAATAATAAAAAAATAAAAACAGGCCTTGGCATATATAGGTATGGACATGATCCTATATTAGTACACACATATTTACAGGTTGTATATGTGTGCGGGTACAACAATTGAAAAAGGTTATTTAAAAAATTAATTAGTATGTGATTAGTTTTAATGTATTAAGACATTATACAATAACACATTTTTTGCTTTCAATTTTAAAAGATATTATGAAATACTAGGTATTATATTTTTTTCATTAAAATTAATTCTTCATTTATAATTATGTCACCAAGTATTGTCAGTTGATAACCTTAATGTTAGTATTATATCAATCAATTTATTTTTATTTATCTATGAAATATTCTTCACGACATTGTGGAATGGATGGTTGATGGTAGAAACTACAGAGAGCGCCCTAGACGGGAGCATTTGCAGCAAATGTTTGAGGACATGAGTTGTAACTCTTATGCTGGGCTAAAGAGGGTTGCAGAGGATTGAGAGGAGTGGAGATCAAGATGCAAGATTTTGTCGCTGCAAATCAATCCACCGGATTGATACTACGAAGAAGAAAGAAGCATACATTCAATTAAAATTTAAACTAAAAATTATATTGCAGAAAAGTTAACCATACAGGTAGTCAATAAAGTTATTATCTAAGGTGTGAATAGTCAAGTGATGCTTGACCTGTTGTGGGTTTCGTTGAAATAAATTTAACACTGGAGTGACGCTTAATAAAACATTGCTCACATAAATTTATAAACACACAAACATAAATCATATGACGCATTAAACAATTTTACGGTATTATTTTACCTTCACACTTGAGTGTACGAAGAAGGTTTTTTACGATGCCGCGTAGATTTTTTACGACTCAGCTAAAGCAAAATATTTTGGAATATATTCGTAAATACGGAGCACATTAGATCGAACTATAAAAAAAATACCGAGGGAGTGATAATATTTTTTTATTGCGGAAATCTACATTTTTGTATTTAACTTTTTACGTCATACAATAGAGCTGGATGCATTGAACTTAGATAAGAATAAATTAATTATGAAAAAATCTTTATACTTTTTTTTCATATTAAGTCGTTATAGAAACACATTAAATTAAAAACACTTGCTTGGAGCATCTTAATGTACGGCTGTGAGACATGGTGCTTATCTGAAAGTGATAAAAAAAGTCTAGAGGCCTTTGAGATGTGGTCGTACAGGAGAATTCTCGGAATTTCCTGGAGAGACCACGTCACGAACAATGAGGTTCTCAGGTTAATCAAGGAAGATAGGCACCTAATAAGAACCATTTCAGAGAGGCGAGCCCGATGGATTGGTCACATCATGCGCCACGATGGTCTCCTTCACGATATTGTGGAGGGGATGGTTGAGGGTAGAAACTGTAGAGGGCGCCCTAGACGGGAGTATTTGCAGCAAGTATTCGAGGAAATGAATTGTAGCACTTATACTGAGCTGAAAAGGGTTGCGTAGGACCGAGAAGATTGGAGATCGAGATGCAAGATTCTGTTGCTGCAAACCAATCTACCGGATTGATACTACTACGAAGAAGAAACACATTCAAAAATATATATATTCTTTAATATTTAACATTTATTTTGTTATTAAATTATAAATGAAATGATGAATATTGGGTTTGAAACAAAGACATAAAACATAAGTTATTCTGTACCATTAAGATGAAATTCATTTTGATGACTTTTTAGCCTGAACTACAGAAAATTACTGTTTTTTTTCGATAGCATAAAGTTTTCTTATAAATCATATCCATTTGCTTATTTACATGTATATTCTTAACAGTATGTTTTAAGTGAAGTATTATTAATAGACCTAAGCTAATTGAAAATAATACGGCTTTAATCAACGCAATTTAATATTTGTTTAACCTGCATTAAACTTCTAAGACCAATAAGCCAAAAATTCAAGTAGCTCCAAGTGACCCAGTTACCGGAAATATTAATAATAATTTTTCTCATATCGCTTTTGCAAAGTAGTTGCGCTTTCGCCAATGGCGGTAGTGGAGTAGTTCTGAAAGCTCTCGCATCCGAACTACTTACGGTCTGGCATCCAGGGGGGGCGCAGTATCAGACACTGGTAAAGTTGGAACTGAATTACCCCACCGCGGGAGGCACCGAACCCGGGTCCCGGGAATCTGAATCCCCTGTTTATATTACGGAATCTCATCCTGTGCCACTCACTTATATTTTCATGACCCTTGCGCCACCGAGGGGAGCCGGTCGGTATGTAAATTATTCCGTGGATATGACAAACTCTCATCTCGTTAACCTCGCGATCAAATCACGCCGCTAAGATTGAGACGTTAAGGTTTTCGGTCGCTCAGTTTAAGCGTATTAGAAAGTACAATGGATATTATAAAGCATTTAATAGACGCTTTCAGAAAGATATTATTTATTATTCAGGTGTATACAAGCCATTTTTTCATTCGAAACAAAGATCTGCAGGATAAAAGTACGATGTTTTGACTTCGTCATAATTTCGTCCTGCTGTCGGTAACGAAATTGTTCCTAGCTAGGACATGTTTTTTAGATGATGAAAGGTTGCATCCATTACTAATTTTTTGTAATTTATTACAACCTCTCACTGCCCTTGGTAGCTGTCGAAATCTCTAAAAACAATATTTTCTGTGGAGCTTTGGGAGGAAGAACTGACAAAGAATTTAGAGATAGATCCCTGATGGAACTTGGCAGCGGTTTTTCTAGACTATATGGTCCAGCTAGGCAGCGAGTATGGAATGGTGATGATTTAGCAGCTGTTTGAGGTAAGTTCTTATATTATTGACGAGTATGGCCACCATGCAATGTTATGTAAGTATTACGTCATCAACCATTCGAGGTAAGCCCAAAAAAAACTCGAAATTTATTTGTGTAGAGTTAAAAGTATATTAAAAAAATGTATTTGTGATAGTTTCATAATATACAGTAATTCATCACCTTGAATTTACATTGATTCATCATCATCAGCCTGTGTCCGTTCACTGTTGAACGTAGGCCTCCCGCATGAGTCTCCATCCTCTTCGATCCTCCGCCTTCCGCATCCAGGTCACTCCCGCTATTCTTCTTATATCGTCAGTCCATCTTGTAGGGGGTCGGCCAATGCTTTGTTTTAACATTGATTATGTAATGAAAATCAATAATCCAACCGAAATTCCGCGACAGCGGCTACATCTCCAATTATTAAGGATTTGTGGCTTATTTAGAGCAATTATTTAATTTATTGCATTTTTAAATGATTTGTCATTAGTTTTTATAATTATAAGTGGCCTCAGTTTCACTGAGTTAAATAACTAACAAACATGTTGAACTGAAGTAATTTATATACATTTTTTCTACCGTCAACCTATTCATTTAGTTTACTGATTTAGTTTACTGTGTTGCTATTGGTTTAAAGATGTTGCCAGATAATGGTCAAATATAATTTGACGCTAGCATCAATGCTCAACATATTGGACAAATAGCTGCACATGGTGTTTAGGTATCTGTTTTGAATTACCTTTATTTGTCTTAAATGATGGTGTTTACCATGACTTTATATATGTATCAATTGTACCCAAATATGAAAAATACTTCAAAATCTGCCATGAAAAAAGATATGTTATAAATGATATTGTTTTTTTTGTTCCTGATAATTATTCAATGATAAAGAGGCACAGATTTTTTGTTCTTCCTAGAAGTAATACTAACCTGCCAGAGACTATGCCTCTTGAAGAGTGATCAGACTGTTCAACCATATCGCCTCGAATATTTATATATTCCACTTGAGAGGAGCCCAGTTTCAACATGAGCTCCACAAATTTATTTATCAAAGTAATATCGTGGAGTCTTTTATTTAGTGAGTTTCGGGACTTTTTAACAATTGTTGTTAATAATAGTAAATACCTACTTGTTTCCTTGTATTATATCTTTTTTCACGGTCGTATTAAATATATTTCTATTTGTAATGTTTCTGAAATGAATAAAATTGAAATGAAATGATTCAATAAATAACGTTTTTTAGTTGCTTTCGAAATATTTATACAATGAAATATTCAAAGTAAAAAAAAAAATGTTTTCTACTGTTTTGAAATCTTCTTGCATTGTCTACTTGGCGTCTTAATACCACTGCACTCACGATCATACAAAATAATAATGATTTTAATCAACGATCTTAATGCCTCTCAGTATTAACCCAACGTTTCATTACTATCGCCGTAAAAGACATCGCCTCTAACAATGCAGTTTATTTGCCCGAGTCGCGTTCTGCTGACGACGGATAATCGGTCGCCGCCTCTACTCGCACGCGCGGCACGGAGCTAGCGAAGGATCCGCTGCTTCCTCCAATACAGTCCTACAAAACTATGACATTTAAAGGCACCTAACATATCAATTCAATTTCATAACGTGCAATAAAACAGGACGTATCTATAATTTGAATATCTCGATATCCTCCTCTTCCATTTAGGACATCGATTAACTGGATGAAGGATGCAGTATCAGGTTCACAATATAAACACTTGTTTATGTTTCACATACACGTTTATTCGTCAATAACGTCGCCCGTTAAAGGGCCGCCATTAGAGGCGGTCCTATCACAATGATGGGCGAGTTGCGACTACTTGCCCGCTCTCACATTTCGGCGGTACCACCCGCCAAGAGGACAGTTGTACCAAATGTCAATGGACCAACTGTCAAAACAATTATTTTGGCGTATGCAAACACCGCTTAACATTCGATGTAGATGTCACGCAAGCGAGCCAAAATAATAGACAAAAGATCGCTTGTTGAGGCTTTACGGCATCGGCCTTAAGGAGCTATATCAAGCTGATATCAATCTTAATTTAAAATGTATTAATTTCAACCCTCAAATATTCTCATTTTGTTACCCAACTCTTTTTCTTCTAAGGATGCTTTCTTTCCATTCATTACACCCCCGGAGGAAAATTGCTGCTCTCAAACATGCATTCCTTTTTCTTTGCGGTGCAATACACAACCCTGGGATTCTTGAATGTTTTAACTTCTATGTTCCAGATAAGTACACGTGTGCTCATAGCCACCCATTGATTTTGATCCCAGTTGATACTTGTGGAGTTTCGAGCACTCAATTTAGTACAACGGCATTGGCGCTCCTAAATGGCCTACCTACACACCTCGATCCTTTTCTTACATCCTTTTCCTCATTTTTCGATGGTATTGTTCTCCTAGATCTCTGTGAATTTATGATTGGCAAAACGTCTTTTGGCCAGATGTTTGTCATTGAGATCGTTTTCTTGCAAATGTTCGTGAACCACGTTCTACGGTAGTGATCTTTACCAAAATACACCCGGTTGCGAATCGCTGATCTAATCCTCTTCCTCGCGCAGCGCCACCTCTTGCGAGCAAAACCACTAATGGAGACATTACAGACAGGTTTATTACATCGTCATGCTTTTATCATCTTTTTGCATTCCCACAAATTTCACTCATTCGGTCGTTTTTGAGAGAGAGCGAATAGGAGACGAGCCCTGGCGCCCGAGAACTGTTCCGCTCAATTTAATCGATCCATATAATGTGAACCGTCGTGAATGTTCTCACACAGTGATATCGTTTGACTTTTTTGCATTAAAGATATCACCGCGACTGCATAAAAGGTAAATTTATTCATATCCATTAAGCCGTCGTTATCAAACGAGCTTAAATTCATGTTATATATGTCAATACCAATATCAAATATTAAGTTAATGCATTTATTTAAAATAAGAAGATTCACTATGTTTTTTTTCGTTTTTTAAGCATAAATAATTATCAGTTTTTAAGTATTTTGCCACAAAATTCTCATTTTAAATATTCAGTGTTTTATGCCATAAATTTGTAAAAAGTATATAATCCGTCGATTAATATAATCTTCATATTCAATTTGAAAAAACATCAATTATAAAATAAGGAATTTAAACATATGAAACAACTGACATGTTGAGTGTACAATACACAATTCTGCAATTTAATTTCATTTTTCCACCTGACAGAGCTGAAAGTTGCCATTATCCATGTCTCATATCAAGTAATTTCTTCATCCAAAAGCTCACCTGGATAAATAAATGGTTCAAATTATTGATTAGCCTAAATTATTCTAGAACAATTAGTCTAGTTCTGAATTAAAAAGACGTTGTAGTATTTAAATCACTTTAAGTCATGGCTAATAAGCTTCTACAAAAAATGTTTACAACACATATTTACATGCCTTGGCTACTAAAAAATATAAGGCGGCAATCAGTGACACACGATGTTTTAAACAATTACCAAACAAATATTGCTAAACTTTTGCTAACGAACAATAATCAGTATTACATAAATGTTTATTCGAGTAATATATTGTTTAATAATTAATATTTTGTTACTAACCTTGTTTTTACATAGATCACGTAAGATAAGTTCTCTGTTTAGGAGACTGCATTTTTTTTCTTACGTGATCCATGTAAAAACAAGGTAAAAACATAAATACCTATTATTTATAGTGGATCTCAAAGTGAATGCTGAAAAAAAAACGTTTCTTTTTATTCGAATTTTTATCGTCTGGATAATTCTCACGCTTAAAATCTTATAAAGAATTCAGTAAGAGCTTTATTTGAATAAAACTTCAACTCCATCTGTGATCACGCTTGTGGACATAGTAATGAAATTATATTTTCGTGATATATGCTTATTCCTGCCGCGTGAATTTTCCGCCAGTGCGAAAGTGTAGTGTTATAAATTACTTTGTCTGACCGTCGGCTGTCCTGAAAGCTCAACTACTCCAAAGCTCAAACCTAGCCATAGAAACTACGGGCATGCTTTATGGAATGTTCATAATCGGTTAAAGGTTCAGAGCGGAGCTTTCATGGAGTGCGGTGTCTACTTTCAGCGAGAGTTCTATGGCCTCAACATTATTTAAAGCTGAAACTGGACCAACAAACGAATATATTTTTTTAAATCAACAAATCATTTAAAATTAATTTGTATAATCATATAAAATGAATTTTATACGCTTTTATCCATATGCATTATTATTTATTTGGAACTTAAGTTTATTGATATATTCTTTATAAATAAGAATTCATTTAATTATTCACCTTGTATCTGTTTTGTTCTAAGTAAAATATTTATTATTGAAAAAGCATATTATTATATATTTTTATTCCTTCAACCTCTACATATACAAGGTTATACCATGTTGTTTGCGGGGGCCAAAATTCGCAATTAATACTTGCTCACTAGCGTTTGTTATTAAAAAAAATACAAATATTTTTACTTCTTATAAAATAACGCTAAATATAATGATACTCGATGTAAGTGATCTATTATTGTCACGATCTTCAGTCGCAAGTATTGACTATTGATTGATGATGAATATTCCTTTGTAAATGGTGGTGTCATTTATTTATTTAATAATTATTTATGAACTTTAATATAAAATGTTTCGTTTTATGCTCAGGTGATATCTAATTTTAGTATTTTACAGCGAAGCATTTTTTAAAAATTAATTGAATTCGATTGATTGATAATCACTAAGAATATCTGCTTTATCTCCTCCAAATTAGGTATACGACTACCATATAAATAACATCACGGAACTTGGTTACTACATCATATCTAATACATGATGTATTAGACTGTCTTTTATGATTACAAGAGAAAGAAGGCATTAAAAAGTTACGATTTTCACACTCCTGAAAAAGCTGTTAAATATATTCGTAATTAAAATCTAAGAAATATTTGTGGCAGTGAAAATTTAAATGTATATTTTTGGTGGGTGATTAATGCGACGCTAAAAAACAGAAAATGCTGAGTTAAATAATACAAACTACGAGATATAAAATTAGTTCTCGTTTCAAACAAAGACGCTTCAACATTGTAAATCATGTTTTGAGATATATCTGAGGCGGGATTTATCATTCAATTAAACGCTAATGCATCATTTTATATTTTTCACCGTATAGCACTTGTTAAGAAAATAAACTAGCGAGATAGGATTACAGCGGAGGTGAAGGAAAATATTGAAACGGATTCTGTCTGTGTTTCAACATTATATCTCGGCTCGTTCCCGGCGTGTTCAATTTTCTGCTCCAACGGTAATTAACAACTCGCTTCATGCTTTGTTGCCAGTACATCCACACTGCTTTGTTGGAATATCGACATTTTAATTAAAGTCCTTATGACAATAATTGGAAACGGAACCTCTGGTTATTCACCCAAACATCTTAAGCAAATAAATGTCTATGCTATTTCAGACACTTGAAGATATTCTTGTAGGTCATTAAAATTATGTTTTCCTCTATGTCAAATAAGTATAAACGGCAATATATTAAATATACACTGTCTAGATTCCATTTATCTCTCCATATCTTCTTTCTATTGCATCTGATTTTGAGGTACACTTAGACGTTTGTTAGTAGGCATAAACAGATACGGTAAGTAGAAAATTGACGAGGATAGAGACTCATGTAGGAGGCCTACATTTAACTGTGGACGGACACAGGCTAATGATGAGTAATCACACGTAGTTCAGTTCAACCAATGACAAATTGTGAATATATGGTTACCACAAATGTCTTCTTTTAAATAATATATATGCAAGTCGAAGCTTTTTCAAGAAAATTTTAGTTTCCGACGCATATCGACATCCCAAAGGATTGAAAGAGGCCTAAACCATTTGTTCTTAAACGACAAAGACAAGACAGTATAAAGAGTTACATAATTTTCATTATTGCCACCGACACACTACCAACGTACTTTATAAAGGAATTTAGCCTGAAACGATGTGAGAGTGTACATTAAGTTTATTTAACTTGATGCAAAAATGGTTAAATCATATTCCACAGCGTTATTACAGATTTTTTTTTAAAAATAATTAAGTCCCTTAGCAAGACGTCAAGCACTTATATGTAAGGACTTATTATTTAAATTATAAGTTTAAATTATAAAATATTAAAAATAAGTGTTTCGATATTTACAATTGCAATAAGGGAAAATTCCTACAATATTTCAAAGGTAGCATTTTTTTAAATTACTCTTTTATTAAGTAATCAAACTTTAAGTGAGAAATGTGTAAATTAAAGTATAAAAAAGCTATAATTATATTTAACATTTTCAGTACGGTTTTCAACAACCCAATGTACTCATATCATTATTCCGCACTCGTAGATGCCTAAAAACCTCACCACCCTTTCATACAAGGGCATGAAGGCTACATGGTTTTTGTTTTAAATTGGCTTATTTAATTCTTTCGTACATTTAACAATGACGGGAGATTTTTTACATGTAAAAAAAGAGAGTTGTCAAGGGTATCAATGGTATTAATTAAAATCATTTAAAAAGCCTTGTATTTTATTATTAAAAAAATATATGTATTAGTTTGTCATTACTTTTACATTTAATTGAATAAATTTAAAGAAATATTAATTGTTTTTGTTAAAAAACTATGAAATTTAGAAGTAAGGAAATTAAAAGACTCAAATCTAAGATACTTTAAGGAATACAAATAAATAATTACTTCATTTCGATGACATTACTTGGATATTTAAAAGAAATGATAATCACAAATGTATCCAGAAAATAAAGAACGACTATGTGTTTCAAATTTTACAAACAGTATATTATCTCATTCAAGCATTATAAAATTTAATTATTATAATCATCATCTAATCATTCCCTAACATTAATAAATCACCATAAAAAGTGTTTGGCTTAAGCATCAGTCTTCATTCCTATCGATCGTCCGTTGTCTACATTCAAAATTATCTGTTTGCCTTCTTATACCGTCAGTCAATTTTTCATAAGTAGACTTGTAACTTGTTTGCTATTTCTTGATGCCATTTCACCTCTTTTATTGCCTTTATCAACCTTCTTCTCTTCCGCCAAGTCAAGTATTGTTGTTCGTCTGGGGATATTCTCATTTCGGTTCATATTTTATTTTTCATGGCAAGAATTATTATCATACATATTAATTGATTACGAGGGTTACGTAAAATAAAGTTCCCATGGCACTACAGTCCGGAAAGCGCTATTATGGTGGATTCCACGATTCTGTAGTGTACCTTGGTTCCCCCATTCCAAATCCCTTCCCTAACGAGATGCCTGCGGAGCTCAGTCTTGGCTTGGCAGCCGTACGCGAAGGATCTCCCCCTCGTTTCGCCCGCCAGGTGTGAGCTTCGCTCGAAGATCCGTTTCCTGTCTGCAAAAAACATTGCGCCAGTATAAATCTATTTCCAGCTATGAAATCTATGGAAAAACGTGTATGAGCATTCGACACGTGTGCAAATGGTGCAGAGAGTTCAAGAACGGGCGCACTGACGTCCATGATGAGGAGCGTTCCGGACGGCCATCGGTTTTTCACGAAACAATCGCAAAAGTGGAGGCAGCAATGCTCTCAGATCAAAGATTGACGGTTTGTCAGCTCTCCGAAATGATCCCTGATGTCGGCAAAACCTCTATTCACAAGATTTTGACAGTGCATCTAGGGTATACTAAGGTTTGCGCGAAATGGGTGCCAAGAATGTTGACCGTACGATAAATTTGGATGGGCTATTGTCAAACACCCACCCTACAGCCCAGACTTAGCCCCAAGTGACTACCATCTCTTCCCTGACATGAAGAAACACCTGGGTGGAACGCATTTCGGCGATAGAGAAAAGCTGGAAAAAGCGATTCTCAGGTATCTGCGTGGCTTGGCGGCAGGTTTATTTGACTCGGGCGTTCAAAAGCTCGTATACAGCATGTAAAAATGCATTGACCTTAGTTTTTTTTTTTTTTTTATGTAAACGCATGCAGGAGAGCACAACCGGTCAAGACCAGTGCACTCTATGACGCTCAGCCAGGGAGGCTGGACGCTGCATGCGGGAAACGTGTGTTGTGTTGATGTTTGTGTGTGGGTTGGGGAGATTGCAAGTGCATATTTATCTGTTTCTTGAAGAGATCCAGATTGTAGGAAGGAGGAAACACAAACGCTGGAAGAGCATTCCATAGCTTACCGGTGGCATTAAGGAAGGAACTTTGGAAGCTGCCAGTTCTTGGTCGACATATATTAACCATGTATGGATGTTCGGCAAGTGTAAGACGAGTTTGTCGGCTGTGGGTGGATGCAGGAGGAATTAGTTCTTTAAGTTCCGAAGAGCAGCGTCCGTGGTAATAACGGTAGAAAAGACTAAGAGAACCAACCTTACGTCTGTGTTCCATTGATTGTAGATTAGACGTAAGGGTGTCATTGTTTATCAAACGAATTGCTCTTCTTTGAACTGAGTCAATTAAGTTTAGAAGGTATTTTGGGGCTCCAATCCAAAGGCGACTGCCGTATTCAAGGATAGGTCGGATTTGTCCTTTATATAGAAGAAGAAGTTGTTTATCGTTGAAATACCGACGTGATCTATATAATACACCTAGTTTTTTGGAAGCGAGACCGGCTTTACACTTAATTGACTCGTAATATTTGACATTATTCGATATTGATAATCCAAGCATGTTGATGGAGCTTGCTTTCGGAAGAGAACAACCGTTGAAAGATACAGGATCCATAGCAGTCTTCTTGGTGGAGAAAGTACATGATTGGGTTTTTGAAATGTTGAAACTGACGAGGTTGCGGTCGCCCCATCGTGAAACCCTTTCAAGAGACATCTTCTCCACCAGAGATTCCCTAGCAGCAGATAGTTCCGAATGTTTCGGAGGTTTATCAAAGATTATACTCTCATGGACAGTGCTGTCGACGGCATAACAGTGAATGTTTGCGCATTGAAGCAAATCATTCATAGTGGCGACTATGTAGAAAAATAGGTAAAAGTCTTTCCAAAAACGTACGCATTCATGGAATTAAACATGTATTACACTGTGATAAATCACTGAGAAACTTATTTTACGAATAACCCTCGTACATAAAAAAGCAATCATTATTTTTCACTTCAGTGATATGTATTTTGATCACAATGTATTAGATGATTCGTTAAAAAAGGAATGTTATCGTAAGCTTATTAGATTACCCGAATCAAATTATTTTATTCAAGATATCGGAAATATCTATATTTATAAGTGTGTTTTAATAGGTAATAATAGTAATACTCAATTTTTTTAAAGTATATAATAATATCAACGATTCGATAACACGATGTATCTAACTTGTAGTATTTGACAAGTTCAGACTTTTTATTTCATCTAATACTTCAATCTTATTATTTAGAGAAATGTATGAGAGTTCTCTAAGATCTTTTAATTAAAAGTTTATAAAATAGTTCTTTATTTCAAAGAAATGTCGCACATAAAGTTTCCTTTAAGAGACGAAAATTAGTCTAGAGTCTAGACCGTTAAATATATGTTTTTTTTTTCAAGAAAATGTGTTAATCTCTATCGCCAGACAACAAATTGAATTCAAGTATTTCTTTAATGAGTATAATATTTAATTTTGAATTATTTTATTATTGAAATGATCTACTTCTCGTATTTTATATTTAACATTAATATATTTGAAAATGTTTCTTAACGAGTATCAGGACGAGTAGGATAACTGGTTTTAAAAAGGTATAACTTATGAGAATTTACTATATAAATATAGATAAAAGATTAAACAATTGATTTGTATTACTTCAACCGTCAAGCAGATAAGTAGAGAAACTTGAATGAACATTTTATTTATGCTAACAACTTTAAGTTGTAGAAAATAATAAGTTATGTGTGCCTTATCTTTGCCTGACTGATTACTTTTGAGTTTATTTGGTTAAGAAATAATCTATAATTATTTTTTATGTAATTAATAACGATGGTGTAAGCAACTTGACTATAAACAAAGGTGTTGGACAAGGAGATGTTATATCTCTCAAACACTTCACAAACGCCCTAAAAAACATATTTAAACTGCTATCCTGGACAAAATGTGAAACAAATATTAACGGAGAGTACATTTCTCACCTCCGACAAGCTTCAAGACTACTATTTCCATTGGAGGAACACAAATGGAGGTTGTAAACGACTATACCTATCTGGGACAAGTAAAACTAGGATGTAGTAACTTCTCAAAAGAAATCTACATGCGTATACATCTGGGATGGGCAGCATTTGGAAAACTAAAGTACATTTTTAAAGCGAAAATTCCGCAATGTCTTAAAAGTAAGGCTTAACCAATGCTTCCTCCCTGTATTAACTTATGGCGCAGAGACGTGGAATCTAACAGCAAGTCTTACCAATAAAATAACCAATAAAATACCAATAAATCACCCAGCGTGCTACTGAGACATCCATGCTCGGATCCATGCTGTGTCGCTAAAAGATATAATCCGAAACGAGGAAATAAGCAGAGGAACTCAAGTAGTGGATGCTACTCATCGAATATGCACACTCAAGTGGCAATGGGCAGGACATATCTGTCGAAGAGACGACGGTCTATGGGGAAGAAAAGTATTGGAGTGGCGGAGATCTGGCAAACGAAGCATTGGCTGACCCCCTGCAAGATGGACTGACGACATAAGAAGAATAGCGGGAGTGACCTGGATGCGGAAGGCGGAGGTTTGAAGAGGATGGAGACTCATGCGGGAGGCTTACATTCAACAGTGGACGGATACAGGCTAAAAAAATAAGGCATAAACAAAATTATTTCTCCAAAGAACGTTTGATATTTGAAGTTTTAATAGTTGAATGGGGAAATGTTTTATTTCCATCGGCATTTCAACATAAAGCAGAAAAATAAAAATTGAAGCCGTATTGATTACACAACAAACGTTCATAATGAAGGAAATTCGATTCTGCGCTGTGAATTAAATTACCGTTATTTTACATTCAACTCATATAAGGGAAAATAAACCTTCGTTACATCTCCTGTTACCCGATACTTGTATCAATAATAAATGATTGAACCTCAGTTCCGATCTAAAAATATAAATTACACCGAAAGAAAACTGTAGGCTATGTAGATTGTTAAATGAATAACAGTTACTTGTTAATATATATTTTTTTATTATTCAATGAGTCAACATTTATTCACAAGCTCTTTTAATATTATTACTTTCCGACAGTCTATTTATTTTAGTAAGTACCACTCGGAGCTCGAACCGAACTATAGATTGAATGGATGAGAAACCACTTCTTGTAGGTCCGACACGGACTTTGCTACCAGTCATTTACCTGTGTTACTGATGAACAATTTTAGCTTCTTGATATTGTCTCAAGGTGACATTATTATATGGATTAAATATTTATTAGAATATTATTTTAAAATAATATTCCAATAAACATTTAATTCATATACTAATAAGTATTCATTTATCTTTTATTCAAGTTTTTTGTAGGTAATGCATATTTTAATAAATATTCTTTGTTTATTAAAAAAACTTATAGTTTATTATTCCAAGTACAAACAAAGTCTTCTGAAATACGGCTGAAGTCATCGACATTTTCAAATCGTTTTATTTTTCACAGTTCAGCACTGACCAGTAACATGGGCAAAGGAAGTCAACAGCATTGCCAGTAAAAGCACGCGGCTGTTCCACAAATACTGCAGGTTCGCTTCTTCGGAAGATGCCGTTTGGTCTTTCAGAAGAATTATTTCTAACGTAGCATTTTTGGCATCCGCCAACGTTCACCTGTTTCCCTGCTCACAGAAGTTGTCGCGCTGTAAGCGGAAGAACATTAACTCGGACCACGTAAGAAATTCTCAACTTTTACCGGGGTAAGCGCCATTCTTGTGAGAAGGGAAAATTATTTTAAGTAGATTTTCAGCTACTCTGCTTTACGTAAGGCATGTTGATACAATACGATTAGTACACTCTTTAAATAAAATATTTTACAATTACCACGTATCCAATAGGAGTACTTAGCTCTTTAAGCACATTCATGTTTATTGAAATAGTTAGAGAACAATGAAAACGATGTTAAAAATGTTATTTATAATGTATAATTTCAATTTGATAACCCATCAATAATATTCAATGTAATAATGAGAAGTTACAATTTAATTTATATCTATTAACAAATAATTGGTGAAAACAGAAGAAAAACAGTTTTCTTCAATCGCTATCAATGATTCTTTCGCGTATTACACCCGTTATTTCGTGCGGCTGCAAATCATTGCATCTCTAGCAAAAAGACCTCTTTTAAATACTTTGTAGAACAGGTAATAGCATACTTTTAAAGGAATGGTGGCTTGACTCAGATAGGCTTCCGGTAGGCTTCCGGTAGGCTTCCGTAACACACTCGGAGTACTTTAAATGCGCATTAACTACAGTTGCATTTTATTCGTGTCTTCTCTGGACGTCATCAAAAGGCATCAGGAGCTATAGATCTATACAAATAATGTACTCCGTCGAGCTCTGGATCGCAAAACTAATTAAAAATAAAATGACTACCACAAGCAATATGAATTTTTGGTGACCTCTATTATATTTATTCATTCTTTTAGTGTTTTCAAAATAATGTTTCCGATTCATTTAACTAGTATATTTCATGGATATTCACTTGAAATGGTAGTCTGCATTAATTTATTGGTCGATACACATTAGACACACTCCCATATTGTTGTCACAGTGCATTCATTAAACATGCGTGGCACACAGTACATCAAAGAGTGGTTTCTCAAACTTCTATTTCTTAATAAACTTTCTTCAGGGGAGAAGATAATAAAAAACCAGACCCTTAAGTTAGCTAAACTGTGACAGTCAATGTAACAGTCTTAAAGAAAAATTGAGTTCGACTCTTTCAAAATCAAATCTTTTGACCAACAAATATTTTATTATCTTTATTGTACAGCCCTATGAAATTTGTGTCAGTTAAAAGTGAATTAAAAACAGTTGTTATTGCTATAATAGTGATATTGCCAGTTGTTATTGTGACAAGTGGTAGATTGCGGTGCCTGAAGTCTAATAGTTTTATTAAGTCCTGTTCGTATGTGATCATGATTATAAAACTGGTGTTAGTCATGTTTTATTCGTTCTGAGATATTTAAAGGCTTAAGTGATACATACACCATTTTCAAAATTATTTCAATTTCAATTTCAATTTCAATTTCAATTTTATTTTTTTTCCTTGCAGAAACATTACAAATTTTATCAATTCAATGCATTTCTGAAGTACAATAATATTATAATAATATAAATACAATAGGTAACATAAATGTGGTGATGTAAATTTATTGACACATTTAGTATCACTGATCTCACACTCAGAACTAGCGTCAGGAGACTCAAGATAAACAGTTTGACTTGTAACAACAAAAACCCTGTCATAAGTATATCATGATTGACTCACAAATATCAAGGCATTATTGTCACAAAACAAAACGTGTAACATTTCGCCTCCATAAACACCAGTACTGAATTTAAAGCAATATAACACTAAATATGTCAATATCTTCACTCAAGTTGGTTTCAACCACTGTTCACTGCGATGCTTTCGTCTTATGCGTATCCAGGGTTGAACGATGGTCCTTTCAGGCCACACTTGAGGCTCCATGAGAGACTCCAGCGAAGTCGCGATGACCCCGACTTTGAAAGAAGTTGACAGCGTCCGCCTGCTGACAATTCTCCTGATGGTCATCCAAGAAGGATTGAATGCAGCGGTCGCTGCCAAGAAGCTCTGCAAGTCCTCAGCCGATGTATCTGGGTGAAGGCCCTTGGCGTGAAGATACGCCATCTTCACTCCAGTAACGTTTTTTGAAGGAGCTGCAGAACCACGGATCATCAGACGTG
The DNA here is from genome assembly GCA_022606575.1 of Glossosoma conforme. Taxonomy (NCBI): domain Eukaryota; kingdom Metazoa; phylum Arthropoda; class Insecta; order Trichoptera; family Glossosomatidae; genus Glossosoma; species Glossosoma conforme. The sequence continues at coordinate 246,459 of JAGTXR010000219.1, read as the reverse complement.
CTGAATGTTGTTGCCTTTCCCCATGCGGAGAGGCGCGACTCCACTTAGAACGTTGAACTTCTCCGGAAAGATTGCTCGGGGGAGGGAGAGGACATCCACGGAGAAAGCACTCAGGTCCTCCAGTTCCTCGAACGATGATTCGTCCCGGCTTAGAACGGGAGTCCTTGGGAGCCTTGCTCGAAGCAGCAGGGGCTCCTTCGATAGTATCTTCCGAGGAGTCATCTTCGGTGGCCTCACTCGAAGCGGATTCCTTGACGGCAGGTTCGGAGTCTCTGCTGTCACAGTTAAGCGACATCGAAACAGGAATGTTGACAGCTTCAGCGTAGGTAGCCGGAATTGATTTGCACGCTCGAGGTAAGCGCCTTCTGCGGGAAGTCGGCAGACTTGTCGGGTTGGGTGGAGGGTCCACACCAACGGATGTCAGAGCATCATCCATCCCGCATCCAACAGCCTTTAAGAGCCTCTCCAGCAGCAAACGGTGCTCGTCTAAGCGACGATTTATTTGCGCGATATCACAATCGCAACAGTTCGCCATCCTGTAGGTAGGATGACTAGACACGTCCGCTCGGTTTGAGTGTCGAGCGACGAAATTATAGGCACATATATCTCGTGTAATGTAAAACGCAGGGGCATAAATGTTGATGAATACTGCAAACGTCAAAAAATAATATGAATTCATTAATTGTAGTGTCCTACAAAGTTTCATTTCAGTTTTTTACTTCTTAAAATAAATGTTTTAAATTGTACGTTTAATACTTAAATAACATATAAAACATACCTGGATTTTTTACTACAGAAAAAAAATCATCATACGAAAACCAATAATATGTTTGGTATCTTCTAGTTGTGGAATCAATGCTTTATACCCATATTTAACATCAAAAGCATCTGGAGTATTGCTAATTCAAATCATAGAATAGTGCCAATACTATCAAAGAATAATATTTACAATTATACATATATATTCATAAAGTATGTATTGTTATATTATTAAGATATTTTCTTTATTAAATTGCTATCTTTTCGATACATTTGGTGTACATCTATAGGTTTTAATTATATTGATATCTATATACATAGTGTCGGCAGACATGTTTTTAAATAAATTATTGTAATGGAAGTATTTTTATTTTAAAAATAACTTTAGATATGAATTCAATAGACATATTCACAGTATAAACGTGTGTGTGTGTCTACAGTCTCACAATGGTCACTCAAAATCAATACTTTAGTGTCACTCTTAATATTTTATCATAAAGAAAGCATCAGACTTTTGAGAGATTTTCGGGTAAGTTGCTTAGCTGACTGCAATGTTAAGATATTACACATACATTTGTTTATAATACAAATGATTTGAAAAACATATTTCTTAGCTACTGAAATTTCAGGCTTACGGATACATTCATAAAATTGTTGCAGAGCCAAATTGTTGGAATATTTTTATAATCAAACACAGTTCACTGTTTTTTAAGATAATTTGTGGGTATGAGCTGGAGGAAATTCTGAAAGCTGGTGGAAATTCCTATTGGCGAGTTTTAGTGACCATACTGTGCATCACACGGTTGTGTATACTCGTATGTATTCAAAATAAGGCGTTTTCTCTGAAAATTTGGTGCGACATAATAGTCGCAAGAGATGAGTGTGTTGTCATATAAATTGTTGTTTAACCCTTTGCATCTCGCGACGGCACCCTCGGGACTCGGCTCTCCGCTGTAAGTTCTCCGGCCCGGGCTAAGGGCGATGTCTTTAAAATTACGCGGCACTGACGACCCCCAATTTAGTGTGTTATATTACGATAATGAACATTAGTTCTGGTTAGTTTATTAGAGTATTACTTTCGCTTAACAATTAATAACTTTTGAATTAGTAGTATTATCATACTACTTGGAACAGTATATAAACGACGTTTGTGCCGTGTATAGCCTGGAATTTACTTATAGGCTTAAGTTTAGGTATAAATGAAATATATGTTTTTTGGGGTTCAGGAACTCTATTTTTCTTGATGAATTAGCTGTGAGTATATTATGAATATTTACATAGTTTTCTTTTTGTCTTTTGACTCGTAAAGCAAATTAAAAAACCTACGATAGTTTTAAATGAAGAACAGAAAAATATTGTATAAAATAAAGAAATGCCACTGCAAGTTTATAAAATGACGCATTAAAATATAAACTAAGTATTTTTAAGGAATTAAATTAATTAATTGTTTTATCACTTCAGATAAATTGCCCTCTTTCTTTTTCTGTTACTTAGAATATTGAGGTTAGTGGCGGCTAATTTAGTTAGTTTTGTAGTAGGCATTTCCTTACCTAGAAAGTTCTTGTACCACTTTGAAGTCTTCCAAATGTACATTTTGAAGTATTTTGAATGTAAAACTAAATGGGAAGGTATGATTTTAATTTAGTAATAGCTGTTTTGAACTAACCTTTCAAATGTTTAGCGTTTACAACAAATTCGTTTAAAATTTGCAACAAAAGTAGATTTCAAAATCTTTAGAATACGAATTTACCCTTTTCATAAAGATTTAAATAAGTGATGATATAATATGCCAATGCTCGCTAAGTCTGAATGCAACCGTACATTATTATTATTGTTGCATTACCAACGACTATGACCAATAAATTATTTTTTAAGAAATTCTATAATGATTTGTATGATAATTAAAATTGTATTTGTAATGAACTGTAAAGTGTTTATGGACTTAGAACCTAAAATTATTTTTAGTAATAATTTATTGATATAATACAAATGGTTAATATAAGCGGAAATGAAAAAAATACTGTAAGGCGTAACTACTGAATAATATTTCTAGAAGCAATGTCTTCTAAGTTTATGAATGTGACCTTAGCAATACATAGGTGTAGTTAATTTCTCTCGCACCAGAGAAGACAGAATCGGTTAATTTAGTCCAATATATTTCACGCGAAGACGTGTCACTGAGCTGTAAGATTGCGGTGAACGAAATTCTACAGAGTGTCTTTCCTTAATCGAATAATCGAACAAATCTGCTTATTATATCGTTATAAGTACTTTAGTTTTCAGATTCTAAAAATCATTTAGAGGTAAATGTTACTTTTAAATACTGTTTTTTTATCAATATGTTATAATACTCATAAACGTATCACGAAATTGCACATTTTGTAGACAATATCCAGATTTCTTGCCATCTTTTATATAGTCTTTCTGAAAGCACGAGGGTAACTCTTCAGCCGCAACGCTCACTATTATTCGAGAATTCTCTTTTTTTTGACAAGATCTGTCTTTATTAAAATGTTTTTGAACTAACCCATCGCACAATATCTGTAACGTTGCAATATAAAGGACAAATCCGACCTATCCTTGAATACGGCAGTCACCTTTGGATTGGAGCCCCAAAATACATTCTAAACTTAATTGACTCAGTTCAAAGAAGAGCAATTCGTTTGATCAACAATGACACCCTTACGTCTAATCTACAATCAATGGAACACAGACGTAAGGTTGGTTCTCTTAGTCTTTTCTACCGTTATTACCACGGTCGCTGCTCTTCGGAACTTAAAGAACTAATTCCTCCTGCACCCACCCACAGCCGACAAACTCGTCTTACACTTACCGAACATCCTTACACGGTTAATATATGTCGACCAAGAACTGGCAGCTTCCAAAGTCCCTTCCTTAATGCCACCGGTAAGCTATGGAATGCTCTTCCAGCGTCTGTGTTTCCTCCTTCCTACAATCTGGATCTCTTCAAGAAACAGATAACTATTATACACTTGCAATCTCCCCAACCCACACACAAACACGAACACAACACACGTTTCCCGCATGCAGCGTCCAGCCTCCCTGGCTGAGCGTCATAGAGTGCACTGGTCTTGACCGGTTGTGCTCTCCTGCATGCGTTTACATAAAAAAAAAACCCTTTAAGCTTCAAAATACTTTGTTTTGGAGTTGGAAAGTCTTTTTTTTTGTGTTGTCAGCCCTAATATCAATGCTATATCAATGTCATAAACGAATGAAACAGGTTTCATACATGTATATTCACTTTGATCTCCCTTAGAAAGTGTATTTTTTTCCATTTTTAAGTATTCAGTTACTTTAACAGCTTATTTTTACATTAAAATTACTCTGTATTTAATTTTTTCGTTTTTTTTCGATCCATAAATCTTGGTAGAACTTATTATACCTAAATAAAAATAAAAGATTATCAAGAAATTAATCCTCATTTTTTTATTACTGATCGCCATGTTTCGGGAACGTCAGGTAACTTATGTCTAGCTACCAGACGTAGTCGAAACATGTCATCTAATAATACAAAATGTTGAATAATTTCTAAATATTATTTTATTTAATTTTGATGTTACGCGTACTCGTATTACTTGCTATATTATTTATCATTACAAAATTACATTGCCTTTACTGTCTTATCACAATGTACCTTGTTTTGCATGCTCATTAATGTTTATTTACATTAGAAAATAAAGAAATAAAAAATTCACTTTATAAATTGCTACTTATATAGTAAAAGAAAATACCTCTAATTTACTTAGCCGTTATCATATTTTTTGAACATCCTTTACATTCATGTCTAGAGTTCAAGGATAAAATAATAATAATAATCACACACTAGAGATAAGCCCGTACGGGAAGAGAAGATTTATCGATCCAATGTTTTGGCAGCAGGCTCATAACCCGACATTAGCGCGGGACTCAGTCGGAGTGAGTAATTCTGGTAGTGATTGATATTAGATAGCTGAATGTTCTTGTCTGCAAGGAAAGCTATCAAGGGAAAACGCTCATCTGTGATTCTAAAAGGTCAGGGTCTTAGAGAGTAGGGTGTCAAACATAACAGGCAATGTGATAACTAATACTTGGTTAACAACTTACACTCTATATTGTACGTAAATTTTCACATATCGTATTACTTTAACATAAATACGAGTTGTAATTTATTTGTTATTACAAATAAAGCATTGTATATATAATCTTGTCGGAAACAACAGGGTCAGATCCTGTCTGCCCAGAAGTGGGCGACGTCGATGGCGTTACTCCCGCCCATCAACAGGTCTTCTTGGGTGCAGTTAATCGGATACAGCGCACACTCCAGAAGGTGTGACAGGGTCTGCTCCGCGCTACAGTCACACTCTGTCGGTCCGCTGTAAGACTGCCAGGCTTTCATTTGTGTCCTCGTCTTGCATACTCCGGTCTGAAGTCTGATAAGGGACCTCCATATATTCCACCCCTGGTCATGTCCAGGGGCTAGGTCCTCATTCGGGGCAATCCAAGTATTTAGCCGCACGTGTTTAGCCGCAGGGTGGCCTCAGGTATCACCAGTTCCGTTGTCGACTGTAAGAAACTTCTTCTTGATTTGAGTCGTGTTTGATACCTAAACATAGGGTGGAGTGCATCGTGGGTTGCTTTGATGAGCTCCTTTTTGGTGGTTACTTCTCTTCGTATGTATAAACCAGTATAGACAAATTAAGAAGTATGATTGAATATCATATTATAATACTTTTATTGAATATCATATTTTAATACTTTATAATACTTTTAGTCAAGAATGTCTTTTATCTATATGTATTTGGCTTCGATTGATGTTTCTCTGCGTCATTAATTCAATAACCAACTATTGTCATTCTAATCAGAAACTCTTATTGTTTATTGTACAAGTCAAATACTTACTTTATAAACTACTGACTCACAAAATATGTCAAGTAGGTTTAATTGTTATTTTTATTTCAATACTACGCTGATGAGCCCGACAATCCCAAGACACTTCACTTTGTAGAGGCAGCTTAACCTATTACAGAAATTTACTATGAATGGATGGTCTTCACGGTACGACTTTCATCTACTACCTATTTTGATTGATAGACTATGACTGGAATTTTACGGGTGTGGGACCAAATTCACACCAACCGGGGGGTATATGAGAGCTCAGAAATCGATTAAAAAACTTATATTTTGTAGTAGCAAACGATTTAAAGCAAACGATGTAACCACTAAAATATACCCGCCGACAATATGTTTTGGTTTGAGCTTAAATGTTGCTCAACTTCGGTCATATAAATGATCGCGATTACAATGTGTTTTGTCGTTGAGAAAAAATTTCATGATCTCTTATTTAGATGAAAAACGATCCTTAATGTGTTATTTACGGGTCAAAATAACATCTTAAAAGCCCATTGTATTTTTCGTTGAAAATAAACAGGGTGTACACACTGAACAACACGTCTTGCGTTCACATTCATTATCAACAGGCTGGCACGTGTGCCTGAGTACTACTAGACAATGCTCACTCGCAGAGAACAAGAGCCCAGTCGCATACATTGAATGGTTCAGACCGAATCACATCGCGACTCGAGACTTGTGTTGAGTCGCCCCAATTTGCATGTTTAATTCAACATAAACATCGGCACCGCGTGTCGCAAACAATATGTGAGACGGCTCGACGATTTGAATGCATATCTCAACCTCACACGCCTAGCATTACACACCACAATGCGTCATAGTGATGATCGAGCGGTTTTGACCGATAATGAACATTTTGCAGTAGATAAATCACTTCATATCATCTCGCCAAATACATTTTATAAAGGGTCCGCCATCTTACGTTTTTTTTTCAACTAGTGTTTATTTCGTGAATGGTAACACTTAGCTCATGTCTGATTTGACACATAATTAGTTTTATCCTTCCGCTAAACGAATATGGTTGTGTATACGCTTGAACAATGCTGGAAAATATTGCGACATTACTTTGCAAATCAGGCCATTTTTCTTCAAAAATGAGCAAGGAGTGGCCGTTACAGTCAATGGCGATCGTTATCGGGCCATTTTTGTTCACAAAAATTGAATAGGAGGATATTGGTAACATTTGGTTTCAACAGGACTGCGCTACGTGCCACACAGACGAAGCTACACTCGATGTTTTGCGACCCTTTCTTATAAATATATCTTTCCATACACGGTACATATGATCTCCACAAATTGCAGCTACTCACTTCTGTAAATTGTCACTATTTATGCATTCTCATAAGATGTTTGTAAAACCAAAAAAGACTTAAAGACCTTCATAGAAAGAGCAAAAGAGTTCTCGGAATTTCCTGTAGAAAACATGTCACGAACAATGAGGTTCTCAGCATAAATAAGGAAGATAGGCACCTAATAAGAACCATCCCAGAGAGGCGAGCCCGATGGATTGGTCACATCATGCGCCACGATGGTCTTTTTCACGACATTGTGGAAGGGATGGTTGAGGGTAGAAACTGTAGAGGACGCCCTAGATGAGAGTATTTGCAGCAAATGTTCGAGGACATGAGTTGTAGGTCTTATGTTGAGCTGAAGAGGATTGCAGAGGATCGAGAGGAGTGGAGATCGAGATGCAAGATTTTGTTGCTGCAAACTAATCCACCGGATTGATGCTACGAAAAAGAAGTAAGAGACGATTGACCTGAAGAATGTTTGAAGCATATTAAGGATGTTTTTTTTAATAGTAATTCTTATTATAGATATATATAATTAATAGAAGATCGTATGATTTTATCCGACTCTCTCAAAGCCAATACCACTTAGTACTAAGGCGTGTGTAAATTCAACCAATGATACGCAGTAGCCTATCTAAGTTTATATCCGAGAAACCAATGTTGTCTTACTTCAAGGATCTAACGAGAAACAAGCTTACAATCTGATATAGTTTCGGGGATATCAGCGTGAAATATTAATATTTAAATATTTACTTAAAATACATTTATCAAAGTAATAAACATTGTATTATCAAATACAGTTTGAAGGGTGTGTGTGTTGTTATATTTTAAGAGTAAAAATGTAATAGTTTTACATAAAATAACTAAGTTATGTATTTCACGAGGTAATAATGTTAACGAAAGCGAAACAATATAATGCTTTAACATGAAGATGAGAGTTTTACATTGTTACTTATATTTTTGTAATGTTGCAGAGTTTCTAAAGTTTTTCCGCTGCATTTCACGATTTCCATTTGTGTTTCAGAAACTTTACTTGGAGTAGTTTCTTGGTCTAAAAACTTTGAATGGGGAAAGCTTAGAACTTACCAAACTACCAAACGTAAAACAGCATACACTTTTTCGTACTCTAAAGTACCTACAAATAATTCCTTTTAATACAACATTTTTCTTTATTTTTTCAAATTTATTCTATATTTAGAACATCAAGGTATTTCACATGAATGCTGCTCAATTTTTTCTCACACTGTCCAATCCTAATAAGACATCTCTGCATCCAGAGACTCTCATGAATCTATAAATGATTTCTGGAGACTTTCACAACAGAAGCACGGAGACTTGAAGAGACAGTAACTGTATTATGCGATTCATATTTTGTGTAATTTGTGAATCAGTAAGATTAAAGAGACCGGGCGATTAGCCTGGCGCTCCTAAAGTGAGGACTATTTTGTTATTAAGGGTGGCTCGAATCACAAAAAATACGTTGAATATATTTATAGATACGAGTATATTCGTATCATTTATATTTGTAGTTTTAATTTTAAATTTAATAAAATATATATCAATGCATTAGTGTCGAGGGCATTATTACGAGTATTTGGTGTCGAGTGTAGATCATATTGTCTACTGTATTTATTATCAAATATGTACGCTACATACAAAAATTGACATACTTAAATTATGCGATGGGGGCTTAAGATCACCAAAAATTAAAAACTGTTACAGTAGCGCCAATGAAGTATGAACATTGTGCTAATTACCTATTTTTTTACGAGTTAACATATCTATTATTAAAGAAATTTCGTTGCATTTCCTTGTTGTCGAATTTTACGACAAACCGATACACTGCTTGTATGATAAAGTCTTCAGCGTACTTTTCAGCGCCTGTCTTGCTGAAATAGTTCACGTACGTTGACAAATATTGTGTACACTTGGCGAAACGTTATATTGCTTCCTCGCATGACTCATATGTTCAAAGGAGAGATAAAAAACAAATAGCTGAAACATGATATTAGCTCAAGGTCCACGCTTTGCCTTTTCGTGAGTGGGTGACGTTGATTTTCAACGAATGAAAAATAACTAAGAGAAAACTTCTCGTACCAAGTACCAAAATATTAATGAACACATACAAATATCGCTATTTAAAAGAATAGTTCGAGTATGAAATAATTTCCGGGTAGAAAAAGAGAAAATCATAGTTTTTTGTGTTAGAAATAATTGTATCAATGCCCTTTTTCTCTGCTTTTATTCCTTAAATAGCCTATACCCGTATAGTGATGGTATTACTTCACATTCATTGTAACTTTATATTTGTAAAAATATCCCAAAAGCTATATCTTCTCGTATTGTGGGGGAGCTTGAGGTTGATCATCCGATCTTATTAAAAAAATCTGTTCTTCACCCATACATTTCTCTATTACTACAGCCGCAGCTTATGAAAGTTCGCGGGTTCTTATCCTGAACCTCCCAGGAACCATTATGTTATCATGTGGACCTCCAGATATACAGATGTTCTGGGATAAGGCATAGTCAAATTGAACTAATAGAACTCTGAAACATCAATTTACGTTACCCATATACTCCAAATATGGAATATATATTGAAAAAAAAAAATGTATTTCAGAGTATCTATTGGCATCCAAACTAGCTTGGTAGTGAAACATTAAGTAATGATTCATTTTCAGGATGCGTTTTTGACTTTAGAATATGTGTATCTTCTAGCAGCTGACACTTAAAGAAAAAATATTATGTTATATCGTTTTCTGACATGTTATTTTTTAGGCAGCTGAAACATTAAGACAAAACATCTATAAATAATTATTGAGATATTATTTTATAACTGCATCCTGCCACACGAAAAATTTATCTTTAAATCAGTTTTGAGGATAATATCTGAATACGTAAGTACATGAGATATGAGCACAATTCATGTTGCCGAAAAATTTCTTCTTAGATGTCTACGTTGTGTATCGGATATATAGGAAATTGGCAATGAGAGTGATGACTGCTAATTGCGTAAGAAAACGACAAGTATAAAGATCAAGACTCCACTAGATTGATGCTGTTACAATAGATTGCAAAGTTCTTTTTTTAACCTGGTAGATCGCATTGGATAGAAAACAATGCGATTGCGTATATAATGTAGCCAAAAACCACTAAAGATTGTAGAATAACAAAAAAATTAGAAGTTCCTCGCTTTGATTTTTTTTATTCAACATGACAACAACATGCTGTTGTTGTCCAAATTAATTTAGGACTAAGAAACCTTGCTTGAAACATATTCTTCGATTTATTACAGATCTGGAGTCAAAAGGGAACAGTATATCATAAAATATAATCAAAGCTCCGGGAGGCAGATCTGATAAGGAATGAGGCAAAGACCATGGTGGCTGACAACTTTATTATGGCAGCTTGTGACGGAAATATGCTCCATCTAGGGTATCTAATAGGTAATGATATTAATTATCAAAATGAATGGTGATGTTGTACTATGTTTTAGTTTGGTAAAAACATATTTTCTTCTAAATATGCAAGCTTAAAAAGGTACGTGTACTTAAAGTTAAAATGCACTCACTGTAAAAAATGCAGTAAGAAATATGATAAGGTTTGTTCTGTAATGTTAGCAAGTTAAAATTTTAATATGCTTTGCAGCATGAAAGCTGTTTTCATGCGAATGCATCCTTCTTGAAACTACTCGCGTTTAAAGTTAGAAGACGTGTTGGGTGACTTGAGTAACGAGGCAACTTACACTTATTAAGTAAATAACTCTGTCTCATATTTATGTGGCCTTAAAAATGAGTTATTGGTCCACTAACATAATTTAAATTACGTATAGCAACGCTTTTACTGCAAGAAAAGAGGTCACAGTTAGTGACATCAATAAGCATAATGCCATAAGAGCAACTTTGGAACTACCGTACCAAAGTTGATAATAAAACTTTTAAGAAAGGAAGTCAATGAATCTGTTCAAAACAACTGCAATGACGCTTCTAACCGGCTTCCTGCTAACCTTAAAGCCTCTTTCTTGTTCTTCCTTTACAACGAACATTGATTCCCAAGATATATAAACCTTTAAATATGCTAAATTTATTTTATATGTCGTATTGTCTAATCAGTATCAATGTAACTCTATAATTCCACCATTCATATGCCTGAATTTAATCGTATCGTTCCCTTACTTATTTATCTTAGTGTAATCTTATATGGTGGAATGTTTTATGAACAAAGATTTTATTTTTGTAAATAAATAAAACGTCTTGTCACTTACATCTTATTTAATCAAAAACTGGGTTTAATTAGTTAGTTTTTAAAATAATAATAATATATTTTTTTAATCAAATTATCCGAAGTCTGTTCTTGCTACGAAACTATTTAATCACGAATCATAGATAATATTTGCATATTTATTGCTTTAAATGTTTCAGATTTCTCTCAAGGTTCTCGGCTTGAATAAGTTACATTGAAAGTATCTAATATAACCGTAAAATCGAAGCCCCGTAGTCTTATCTAACATCCAAAAATGTAGCAATCTTTACAATTGTTCAGATTATAATAATAAATTTTGAAAATCATGAACGACACGCTCGACACTATATTTAATGATTATCAATATCATACATAAAAAAACAGCCATGATTACCATTTGTCAAAATAAACATAATAAGATATGAAGATTTCTTACGTCAATTATTGAAATATGTTTTTAAGATAAAATCAAAATCTTATATCTACGTTTTTTTGTATACACGTACATTTTGTTTTTTTCTGCCAAGAGCAACTTATTCAAATTATTATTACGATAGCTTCTTACCGTTTAAAGTATTTTCTTTTTTACATAACGCTCCCTGATTATCTTTTGAGCTTTTCTATTTAACTTTTTTATGAATAACTTATACTCTTTTTGAAGTACTTTTATTCATTTTTATATTTTACCGGTAAAACTTTTTCGTGTTTCAACATTAACTGACTAACAGCAGTTAATGGTTAGCGTTTTCGCAAACATTTCATTTTTTATGCAAATTATTCGGCTCTTGCTAATTCATCCCATCATTTTAAAGTTGTGTTTTAAGTGAAAAATTAAAAAAAAAACACTCACTTCTTGTTTTTAATTTTCAACTACTTTAAAATACGAGGGTTATCCGTAAATTAAGGTTCCCATGGCGCTAGAGTGTCGGTTCTTAAGCTCTCCGAAATGATCCCTAATGTCAGCGAAACCTCTACTGACAAGATTTTGACTGATCATCTAGGGTATTCTAAGGTTTTCACGAGGTAGGTGCCAAGCATGTTGACCGAAGACCATAAACTTTAACATTTTAAATTTTAAGCACTTTGGACTTAGCCCCAAGTGACAACCATTTATTCCCTAACACGAAGAAACACCTGGGTGGGACGCATTTCGGTGATAGAGAAGAGCTGGAAGAAGCGGTTCTCAGTTATCTGCGTGGCTTGGCGGCAGATTTTTTTACTTGGGCATTCAAAAGCTCGTATACCGCATGCAAAAATGCATTGACCTCAAAGGTGACTATGTAGACAAATAAGTAAAAGTCTGAACTTTCCAAAAATTTACACATTCATGAAATTAAACATATTGTACACTGTGAAAAATCACTGGGAATCTTATATTACGGATAACCCTCGTACGTTTTTCTAGATTTTTAGTTGAACTTCTAAATGTATACTTTGGGATTGCAAGATGCAATATTTGACGTAATAACCTTTGAGTGATTTTATATTGCGAAGTCTCTCGAATGCTCTGGAAAAACTAAGAGCTGTATGTTGCAATACGAATCGCATAAATCTCAGACATCCTGCACTCTGGGATATCTTTATCAGGAACTGGAAGGGCTTTTCTGACTCTCCACCGGTACTCGGCAGCGAAACCAAACATCTCTCAGACATGCGAGGAAATGCAGTGGAGAATGCTAGGAGCTCCTAGCTCAAACATAGAAACTAAAAAATATGGTTGTATCATCTTACACTAGTTGGTAATATCTCTCGATTATTAAGTTAGACATTATCCAGTTGCCTAAGTCATTTACCTGAACACTTTTTAAGCGTATTTCGTAGTATAATTGATGTTTATTTTTGACAATAACACATCGCACGCGCGGTTTTCTTTAGGTCACTGTTACGAATTTGGACGCGGAACAAAACTTGTATGGGTTGCTTGTTACTAAGCTCATGTCGCTGGTTTGTTTGAGCCGCTTCTTAGAATCAAAATGGTTCTGGCGTAGGAATTGTCCGTCTAAGCATCCGATCTTTTTGACTAGGCATGCACAATGGCATCTCACAAAGCAGAATGATGGCTTTTATGGTGACCATTGCTTCAGATATGTAAAGAATTTGGTAAAATTTTCATATTTAAGAGATTAGATGATTAACTTGATGCTTTTGAGGACTACTTGGTCTTTACGGGTGGCTCTACTCAACTAACAACACGTGGTACGCAGCATTCCGCTCCATCCATGTTTTAGTTCGCGTTGCTTAACTTCAGTACTGTAACAAGAACCGCGCTTATGTTGTGCTATTATCGTTGGTCTATTTTCACTTTTGTAGCCTTAAAACCATTGACTTGGTTGTAGCATGGATACGACTTCAATAATGAGCTTCAAAACTCAATATATTAATACAATATAAATTCATTTAGAGGCTTACTAACAGGACTTCACTCTAGAAAAGTCTGAAGGAGGTGAATAATTTAGCGGAGTTGTATATTATATATACATGGCACATTTTTACATTATTTACCAAAATTTGCTGTTAAAAAAGAACCAAATGAAATTTTTCAGAAAATTTTGGGCTGTGTTTTTTTCTTGGGCACAAATATATTTCAGGCGAGCCTTGAAAGCGTTCCAGAAACCAGGTAACGAATGCTAGCATTAATTGGATTGCTTTTTACCGGTTTACTCGACACGTTTACTTTAAATACGCCTCACTTGGAGGAGACTTTACATGCAATTATCGTATACAATTAAATTATGTAGGTTGCATTGCGACTAACATAATTATTTTACAAGATCTTTTATTCGTTTATGTGTTTTTATTCGTAAACTTTTCATGCTAACGTGTAACTACATCATATCACCAAAGAAGGGTTTTGCTTCTACCCTCCCTTTCAGTAAACTCATTGACATTCAGCATGGTTAACTGCGAATAAAAAAATCTCGTAAAATAATTGTGGTATTTACTTAAGTGAGGAGAAGACCATGGCAACTGATAGAACTTTGTGTCAGCAACTCGCGTGACAGCATAGTCGGTGATGATGTAGAAGTACATATGGGAAATAAGTAATATGGTTTTATTTTGAGTAATGTATTGGATTATAAATATATAATATTTCATCAAATATATTCGGATTAAACGGGAGATATAATATATTGATCTTAAAACAGTATTTCAGAACATAAAAATCTCATTTAAAGAGTGTATTTGTTGAAAATCATCATTTGTTGACCATGTTGGAATGTTCGGAAAGTACAAACCATATTTGTGGAACTTTTTCCAAGAGTATAATTATTAGATATACTCGTATGTGCTACATAGGATTAAATGACCCAGGTCTTGAGAGCATCAGAGTTCATTCAATTATTCGATATTATTAAAAAACACCCAAATATCCTTATAATACATCTACTTGCTTGTATTGTATGATATGACCGGTCTCGCTTCCAAAAAACTAGGTTTATTATTATATAGATCACGTCGGCATTCCAACGATAAACAACTTCTTCTTCTATATAAAGGACTAATCCGACATATCCTTAAATACGGCAGTCACCTTTGGATTGAAGCCTCGAAATACCTTCTACACTCAATTGACTCAATCGACTGGTCAAAGAAAAGCAATTCGTTTGATAAACAATGACACTCTTACGTCTTACCTGCAATCAATGGAACACAGGCGAAATATTGGTTCACTTAGTCTTTTCTACCGTTATTACCACGGTCGCTGTTCTTCGGAACTGGAAAAAATTAATTCCTCCTGATCTCACTCACAACCGACAAACTCGTCTTACACTTTCCAAACATCCATACACGGTTAATGTGTGTCGACCAATAACTGGCAGCTTCCAAAATTCCTTCCTTAATGCCACCGGTAAGCTTTGGAATGCGTCTACGTTTCCTCCTTGTTACAATCTGAATCTCTTCAAGAAACAGATAAATATACACTTGCAATCGCCCCAACCCACACACACACACGAACTCAACACACGTTTCCCGCTTGCAGCGTCCAGCCTCTCTGTCTGAGCGTCATAGAGAACACACTGGTCTTGACCGGCTGTGCTCTCCTGCATGCGGTTACATAAAAAAAGAAGATAAAAGTAACTTACAGAACTGTATGGCGGTAGTTTGTCGAAGTTACTGAATACATATATTAACAAAAATTGTCTTTTGAAAAATTTTCGTTAGTCAATATCACATTTGTTAACTTTCCACTGAAGTCAATTCAAAATAAAACTAAAAATAAATAATAAAAACATCTTTCGATTATTTACTCAATTTATTTGTCTAGATTCCAGAAGTTCGAATTTTGAATGTTCCACATTGAGATTCGAAACGTTTTTTCGATGCACGGAATGCCAAACAAAACGCGTAATATCTAAGTGAATTCCCGAAAGATTCAACCTAACTATTAGTGAGTCGTGAATTATTCGTTATTTCAGTTGCCGAGCTGTGAGCTTTTAGTTCAGGACATTCCCTCTGGGGGCGGCTTGTGCGCCGTATGCCGATTGTTTAATGGCTGTACTTTGTCTCCCCGGCAGTTGAATTGCCCCAACATCACCGATTCCAGCCTCAGGAATCTTCGCATAAACGATTCAATAAAAGCTAGAGTAATAATGTGTGGTGAGCTCTCACATAAAGCTCCTTATAAACTATTTACAGGCTATTTAAACATACGCATTAAATTATAATGATTATTTTACAACATTTTTCAGCACTTGTTATGTAATGAGATTATTTAATAAATATAATATTAATTTTATAAAATAAAATGTTGTATGGCACAAACAAAATTTTATTTATTACATCAATACTACACTCACATAAATATACTAAAATAGGATAAATCTACTTTAAACATTTATAACGAAAATTTACATGTACGATTTTTAATAATTTTTAAATTTCATAATTATTGAAATTTAATGTGTAATCAAAATTACTTTTATGTTAATAGGATCAGTATTTAATTGAAATATATATTTTTAATGAATCACATGGTGCATTGCTTTTTCACATAAGCGCTTTTACTTTTAATGATGCTTCTTCAATTTTTCTCATTTATGGTATTTTTAATTTCATAGAAATATTAAAATAATAATTGTAAAATCATTATTCTAAAAGGTAAGATGTTTTTAAGAATTTTATATTTAAATTTTTTCACAATATGAATGCTTAGAACTTAAATAATATAAAATCAGTATTTTTCTCTGTAGGAAACAAATAGATGTTTATATAATTAATATATATTTTTTAATATATTAGACGCAGATATACACACAGCTTAAACTGCAAACAAAATTGAATAATAGTAAATATATTAAATAAATATTACACTCACATTTTCCCGTTAATAAACATCTTTTATCAATTAACGTCAAGGTTTCGGAAAATATAAGCATTTTCCGTTATTTATTACACGTAAAAAGTAACTCTCACGTAAAAAATAACAGAAAAAGATGATAGGAGGCAAAAACTTTGCGTCTACGTAGGAGGAAAAAATGTATTTACGTCGAAGCAGCCAGCCGCGTGAGGGGGGAGGGAAGAGGATAACTGAAAAAAAAGAGAAAAAACTAAATGAAAATTTAATAGGTGTTGCTTTTAACAGGCTGCACACAATATTATAACGCGGAGAGAGAGAAAAGTTTATATTTCTGAGTTCTCGCTGACATCACCACTCACCTAAATGATATAATCCCTTGAGAAGATACTCGGATATCAAGAAAAACGGATCGAAAAAAGTAATATCAACGCGGGTTGGTATTAAGCAGTATTAAGCTTAAAAAGAATGGTGCTCGAACACGAAACATTGTATTGAAACACTTCAACACAATATATTGAAATTTTTAAATAAATAAAAAAGTTAATTAATTTTTTTTTAATTTTTATTAGAATATTATTTTATTATTTCAATATTCTAATCTACTTTTATAGATCATTGACTATATTACAATATTATCATTACTTAAATATACATATACTAAACATAAAATTCTTTTTTCAACGCGTCAATCCAAGCACAAAAATAACGAAAAAAGAATTTTATGTTTAGTATATGTATATTTAAATAAAAAAGTATTTATAAACTATTGTTAATTTTACAATAATATTGTGTACTCTTATTACTTACATACTAAGTAACTTTTAAAAATACAAACGTAAATAATCAAAGAAAGCTATAAGCCAATCATAAAAAACAACTTAACGGTATATAATCGTGTCGGAAACAACAGGGTCAGATCCTGTCTGCCCAGAAGTGGGCGATGTAGATGGCGTTACTCCCGGCCATCATCAGGTCTTCCTGGATACAGCTACTCGGACACAGCGCACACTCCAGAAGGTGTGAAAGGGTCTGCTCCACGCCGCAGTAACATTCAGTCGGTCTACTATAAAACTGCCAGGCTTTCATTTGTGTCCTCGTCTTGCATACTCCGGTCTGAAGTCTGTTAAGGGACCTCCATATATTCCACCCATGGTCGTGTCCAGGGGCAAGGTCCTCTTTCGAGGCAATCCAAATATTCCCCTCAGTTGCGCTTCTCCATATGTTCAGCCGCAGGGAGGCCTCAAGCATAACGAGTTCCGTTGTCGACTGTAGGAAACTTGATTTCGAGCCGTGTGGTTATCTTTTGACACCCAAACATTGTGTGGAGTGTGTCGTGGGTTGCTTTGAGAACTCATTCTTCGTGGTGACTTCTCGCCAATGTTTGGTGGAGCGATGCCTGAGAGTAACGGTGATGAGCATAATAGTTGTATCTTTGCCCCATCCAGACGTTTATTTTGTCAAGTAACAATAGAATGCCATTTTTGCATAAAAACAATAAAACATACTATCGTTAAGTACTGGATAACTAGATTTTTCAACTCATGTCAAAATATCTAAGCATTCTGACAAATATGATTTTGGAAGACTGCTTTTTATATAAATAACTTCTTAGGTTTTAAATAACTTCTTAGGTTTTTATATGTTTATATTTAAAAATAATGATTTTCCATTTTAACATTTTTTACATACAGAAAAATATACCTATTTTTAAATATAAGCACGTAACAACGTGACTCTTCTGACCATATTTGTCAGAATATTCAGCTATTTTAACACGATGAAGATCTAATAAATAACCAAAGGTGTATTTAATTATATTCATGAAAAATACATGTTTGCTTATGTGACAAAATTAACCAGAGAATAATTTGAAGTATCAAGGTTAAATATGGTTGTTGAATATAAATATTTCATGTTTTCCTTACAACAAAAAACGATATTTTTCAATCGATTTAACTTGAGAGTTTTATCCAGACTTAACTTTTTATTTATGCCTACATAAATATTTGCTCAGTTCTCGTTATATTATAATTTACTTTAAAAAATATTTTCCTAGAATTTTGCTCGTTTATTACTAATTTATAAAATATGAAATTAAGCTTGCTTAGTAAAACAATATCATATTTATTGTAATAAACTAAATTTAGTTCAAAAAACATTAATAACGTTTTATCTTCACAATTTAACATACTTTAATTATTTAATATAATTATACCATTAAGTTGTGTTATGTACATTAAAAAAAAAGTATTTGGAACTGATACGGCTGAAGCAAAGATCATAGCCGCTATGCTGATAAGCCGCCATATTCGACGACCCTATGCCCTAGATTGCCGCCACATTGTGTTACAAAATTAAAACACGCGAATTTTCAGTGAAATGGGCAAATAATTTACATGGTGTGTAGGTCTGTTGTTTGAATCCTAACGTCCGCCAAATATTTTAATCCGAATAAATAATAAGATTAATATCGTAAGTCATAATTATTATTTATGTTTCAGAAAAATTAATTTTGTAAGGTAATTAATTAAATTACAAGCTTAATAACATTTTTTCAAGCCCTTGGGCTCGCGCCGTCCTGTAAGGCTGTCAAGAACTATATATATAACGTTTTTGGTGACGCTATTTTCAGAATCGGCAGGCATGAGACATGACGACCATACGTTCTCGTTAGTGCAGCAGACAGGGTGATGATGATGTTAAATTAGAGAAATCAAAAACCATATATATCGATACCAGAATGTGTAGTTTTAATAAACAATTTAATTATATAAATATTGTTTCAATAAGGTAAATTATTTAATATATATTTAATTTGAATTGTAGATTCAAAACGTATTTCTTGTGGTATTAGCAGTACAATTAAATGCCAAATCCGCAGAATAAACCTTGTCTCTCGCTTTCATTAGAACTTGGCAATCCGGAGATGTCATGCTTATTAGCATAGTGGAAATTAAACAAACCGCTCCGTGTTCTGAATTAAAAGAGAATGCAGGCAAACTGGAAGCGATTCCCTTTATATAATTACAATTAAATATTTGAAATCACTAAAAATTCCAATTTTTCCCGTTTGTGATTTAAAAGACCTTACGATATTTTATAGTAAAATATATTTTTAATTGTATTTATTATGCGGCTTGTATTTCATAATGGTTGGCACAAGGGCAAAATTTTAAAAATGAAATACAACAAACCACAATAGAACCATAAAGTATAGTATTATATTTGGAGGAACCATTCGTGTAATCACATTAATGGTCCATCATCATTATCATCATGTCTGACCCCCTAACTGGACTGGAATTATACGCCTCCCATCAGATGACAGTTAAGTCTCCTTGATGATGCGCTAATTCAGATTATTTTCAGTAAGCAATTAATAAGTCTAGTGGGAGTTCACTCTGAACAATTGTGGCTAATGCACGGAGGTGCTCAGCAGAAATAACCCATGAAAGAGGATGGACTTAACCCGCCTCACACCCACCTCAAATTAAAGACAGTTAATTCTACTTTATGAAGCGCTCATTTAAATTATCATAGTTGGCAACTGATGAGTCGAGAAGAACAATTGTGGCTTCTGCACAGAAGTGCTAAAGGGAAAGAACCTGTGAAAGAGATAAGAATCGCATTCACGGGTTGAAAGAAGATGGAGTGTATGGAACTACCGCCACAAAGCTCTGTCATCCGTCATAGTCTTCCCCTTATCTAATCGCCTCAGCTCTGCATCCCTCAGATCCGCCGAGTACATTTATGTATACTAATTTGTTATTATAGATTTATATTATAATAATTTGTATTTTATAATTTTGTTATTTTTCAGTACAAAAATGAATGCTTCCATAATAACATTTTATCATATCCGTTGTTTTTTGTTGTTTAAATGAAAAACATACCCCAACCAAGTTGATGCGTTTGATGTTACTCAGGTTAATATATTCTCAATAATATAATTTATACGACTAAATATCGAATATATTTATACAATAATTAAATATAAAATATTCAATGATCTGTGATGTATGCGTGTACGGTCTACTTATGTGGGCTTATACTGATAAACCTTTTTTTAAATATTTAAAGACGTCACTTGTGTGGCAATCAACGAAAGCATTTGATATAGCGCCTGTCTACTGAGCTGTCAGAAAACACTTAACGTCAGACTTATGGTGTAGCCAGCCTTACCAGCACATCATTCGTAAGAACATAATGATATTATGTTACTTCATACATATTCGATGAGATTCTCAAGGCATGTTAAATGTCAGCGTTAGCTAAGATTTGTTATTTGTAGCAGAGTTATAGAACATTGGCATTGTGCTATCGTGTGAAATTAAAGCGTAAATTATCAAGAACATTTCTCGTGAATTACATTACAGTTTTTTGGATCCATATTTTTTTTTGTTTATTATAATATATAATAATTTTTGGAATAGCATACGTTTTTGACACTATTTAATTATTTGAGATAGGCACATTTTCAAAACATTAAGTCGATTTAAGGGAATAGTTTATACTAACCACTTAGCCAATTCGTTCCTTCAAGTTAAGAAATGAATACATATTATAAGAATAATATGTACATTAGGGTGTCCCAAATATTTTTTTTTCGTTTTTTTTAAGGTTCACCCCCTTATTTTGTGTGAATGATGTCCAAATAATTGAATAAAAAGTTTCACGTCGTTAAAACCACGGGAAAAGATAGCGACTTGCATCGAAAGATTTCAATACTAGAGTTCTAAGGCGCGCAAAAGGTGACCTAGCATGGGCTCTTTAATACTGGTTTTCTTTATAAGAATAAGCATTTTTTTATTCAGTAAACATTTGTGTGTAGTGACGTTGTTATAAAAAGGAAAAATATTTTAAATTTGGGACATAAAACATTTAGTTACCGGGTCAAATTATCCTTCTAATAGAATGGCTCTAGAACTACAATGTTAGGGCAAATCCTAATATTTGTGAATGCATAATTTTTTGGGAAATGGCACGTCCACTGACTTTATATTTACACAGCTTTATTAGACAACTACTTACCTTATATCTGAAATATGTTTATTAACGGGATATTATACCTGAAGTGGTCAAAAAAATAACCAACAAAGAAAGAAAATACGCACCTTAGAAAAATTGAGTACAAAACTGACTTGAAAAATATTTTTCATAGTCAACGCATTTTAGATCATCTTATATTCCACCACTTCAAGAAACGTAGTAATTTTCTACCGATTCACAAAAAAAACTTTTCCTTTTAATTTATATCACATAGATCAATATTACGAGTAATAAAACTTCTTTGAAGAAAATTTATATTATTCCAAAATTAGTGTCGCCGATAGGTGTCACTTAAGTATCCGAAATTCTATATTTATTATAAAAGAAACTATTTCAGCACTTGGACATAGCACTGCTCAAAATCCAATTAGCAGATCATCTATTTGAAGATTAATACGATTCATACGGAAAAGTACTCGCAGAAACTATAAAAGTCAATTTTCAAAACGAGGTATCCCGATATTGTAGCTGTCTATTGGAATGGAATACTGTTGACGGCTGTAAATAAATACACGTTAATTTCACGAATAATGTCTACTTATAGTTAATTTGTATACAAATAAAAAAAACTACCAAAATTGGATAACTAAACGAAAATCAGCACGCACAGGCCCTTTGGAACGTTATTATCGGCTTAAATCTTGAAGATAAAGTGAAAATTTTGCACTGTGATACTGCTAATTCAAATTGAAATCATATTAATGGTATATGTGTGTTTGAACAGACAATGAATTGAGAGATTATTATTTTTGTTTGTTGTCACTTCTACAAATTGGTATAAATAGGCGAGTTTGAAGCAAAAGTTAGTCAAATAACTGAAAACACTGACAATTCATTGTTCAAAAAGCTTAAAGAAAACTGAATAACTTTGGGTCCTGGGATAATACAGAGCCATATAGAAAAACAGGCATGGCTGAATGTTGCAGAAATTGACACACTGTTAGAATTATACTGAACTGAATCGACTACTGCACTGCACGCAGGCCAGCCAGCCAAACAATTAAATCGATTGCAGTCGTTACAAAACGCAGCGGCACGACTAGTCTACAACGCACCCAAATTCTGTCACATTACTCCAATACTACACCGACTGCACTGGTTGAGAGTTTCGGCTAGAATCCAGTATAAATTATGCCTCTAAGCTTACAAGGCACTCAACGGAACTGCACCAGGCTATCTGACAGAACTTATTAAGCCTTCAGAAATAAGCGCGCGTGGAGAGACACTCAGATCGGCTAGAGCAAATAGAAGCACCCTGCAGCTGACGGAAGGTAGTCCTAGCACGGTCTTTGGCAATCGGGATTTCAGCTACGCTGCACCAATGGCCTGGAACTCACTACCGGAAAGCATAAGAGAGCTTAAAGCGGAGGCATCCTTCAGAAGCAGACTCAAGACCCACCTTTTTACTCAGAGAGGCAAAGAAGCGCTTTTGGAATGATCATTCGGTCATAAAAGAGCGCTATACAAATACTAATATAATAATATTAATATCAAAATGTTCGACTATTGAGAATTAATAGAACTTTTAATTATATTTCTTGGCGGAGATACGAGTATTGAGCATAAATCAAAACTCGGCCTCATGTCGCCATGCACCAAACTCGATTGATGACAAGACTAACTTTATCATTAAAAATATCATTACTTATCTATTTAGTCAGAACAGTCTTTCAAGTAAGGCTTTTGTTTCAATCGACTCAAAATTTCAGTTTTCTCAAGGAGTGTCATACTTTATGATTAAAGAATGCTTGATTTTCACACACAAAAACATAGGTGCTGACACAAAGAACAGTTAACGATAATATTTTTAGTTGATATGGTACTTTCATCATGAAACAGTATTCCATTAAGGTTGTATTAAATATTTTGAAAGAGGAACAAACAAAATACAGGTGAACCCTGAATATTAAAAGCAAAAATTCAGATTTTATATAATATAAAAGTTATTTACATGATAGATAGTTAATAAATGTAAAATGTTAAGATGATGTAAAACACTATATTTTCAAAAGCTCCTTTTGGTCTTCATACAAAAATTTATATTAAAACTTCAACATCAAGTCGCTATCAGAAAACATTGTCCGATAGCAATCAAATTTATTATGTGAGTTATTAAGACCAAATCACATAAAAATAATAGAGGGTGAGCCGACTTCATTTGGAAAATAAATATTTTTTCATACATAGCCTGGGACACCCTGATGTACATGTTCTTCTTCGTAGTAGTATCAATCCGGTGGATTGGTTTGCAGCAACAGAGTCTTGCATCTCGATCTCCATTCCTCTAGGTCCTCCGCAACCCTTTTCAGCTCAGCATAAGCACTACAATTCATGCCCTCGAATACTTGCTGCAAATACTGCCGTCTAGGGTACCCTCTACAGTTTCTACCCTTAACCATCCCCTCCACAATATCGTGAAGAAGACCATCGTGGCGCATGATGTGACCAATCCATCGGGCTCGCCTCTCTGAGATGGTTCTTATTAGTTGCCTATCTTCCTTGATTATTCTGAGAACCTCATTGTTCGTGACGTGGTCTCTCCAGGAAATTCCATGTTATAAGATATATATATATAAATCCATCATTATATATCTATACAACATATTACTAAGGAGAATTTATTTTTTTCTTATTCGCATCCTGTGTCATTGGTTCTTTTCTATCTCTAAAGATTTTTTTTTTAAGTACGCACTTTGTTTTCATATAAATGTCTTTTATTGATTTTAATGACGCATTTAATCATATTTTATAACTAGATGCCTAAAATGGTATGAAGTATGTAAATAGCTATTGTTACGTTAACAAAGGATGTCAGTGATATTCTTCCTAAAAAAATAACAAGACTAGAATTTTCCACGTAATACTGCTTGGTTCGTATAGTAAATCCGGGAGACTTTTATCTAGTAGACCACTTAAATAAAACATTAAAGACTCGTGTAACAAGATGAATCGGAGCTGAAAGAATAGCAGTGCTACCTTGCAGTTTTTATTATAGAATAAGGTAATTTATTTGTTAAAATTTAGAATTCAAAATATTTTCTACTTTTAAAATTTAAAAAATCTAACAAATTATCTATTCTGTGATAAGGAGCATGTTTATAAATAAAGTTGAATTTTTGAGTTATTAACATTTCATATGAGATATATTTTACAGCAGCAAATATTTTCTTTTTGAACTGAAACAACACATTTCACGACATCTAAAAGTAAAAACTCGATATAATAGTATTAATTAAAATTTGAGTAAGAAATAACAATTTTTCTATGAAAAGTCAACCTTAAAACAGGTAACACCTACTAGGCAAACTTAACATACTTCAAAGAAATCTATAGCCCCAATAATGTTTGGATTATTTTATTTTAATATTTACGTGGTTCAAAGCCCAGCGTCTGTTGTTTCTTTTTCTCCACAAATTGATGCTAGAAATTTGGTGTAGAATTGTATGTATGTATCAAATAACACAATAAAGTTCGGTTAATTTTGAGCTGGTAACATTGAAGTGTAATAAATTTAAAGATACTTGTTATTTGATAATTAATCGATATTTTTATTAAAATGAGAAATCCAGGTCATATAAGCGGCACATTTTTTTTCGAATGGGATAAAAAAAATATATGAATAACTTTTAAATAAACATTACATTGATCGATGATAGCATTTTTATCTAAACATTATAAAAATAACGCCGGAAGAAAATTAAAAACTAAGGATTACGGAGGAGTAAAATTTTGTACATTTCGGGCTTTTTCGTTTGCTAGATAAGAATTTAGCATTTCAATAATTAATTCTTAAGCTTTTTTGCCTTCCGATAGCATCTTTTAATTCCAGCTTTTAATTTAAAGTTTATCAACATTATTTAATCGCCTTAAATTTTACAGGAACAAATATTTTTCAGCTGCCCGGACTCTCGGCCAAGTGGGACAAAGAAAATAAAAGAATATTCATTCAAAACGAAATTCGGCAATTTTTCATTTCGCGTAAGATATTTATATGATAGTTTACTTTGCATGAAAATTATTTAAAAATAAAATAATCTGTGCATTGACAATGCTTACAAAATATTAACAAGTTACTATAATAATACTTCCTAAATATTACCAAATTACAACAAAAATACCACCAAAATACAGCCATGCTACTTAAATTATACTGTTAATATATCAAAATACTTAAAAAATACTTTTAAAATGAACTAATATTGTAAACATAATAAAACAAAATACCATAAAAAATATTGCAAAAAGTTTATCAAAATACTACTAGCACACTTATTAATTACGTCCAAAATGCTACCAAAATACTACAAAAATACTACAATTGTACATGTTAAAGAAACACAATAAACGAAATGTAAAAGTTTTTTGCCATTTAAAATTTCATTTTTGAAAAATAAACTATTTTTATACTATAATGACAAAGAATACGTAATTTTTCTTACTGAACGTCGTTGCTCAGTTTTGTAATACCCTTCCAGAGTCCTTGTTTTAATTCTAATAAATCTGTATATTTTTAATAAACATGTGTAAATACGAATTTCAAAATTCTAATCCTGTATCTTTCAAACACTTTCTCTTCCAAAAATACCACAATTTGTATCAATATCGAATAATGTCAAATATTACGAGTCAATTAAAAGCGAAATGTTCCAAAAATTTTTTAGATCACCATTTCAACGATAAACAACATTATTGAAATATAAACTATCCTTTACGGCAGTCACTTTGGATTGGAGCCCCAAATACCTTCTAAACTTAATTGACTCAGTTCAAAAGAAGAGCAATTTTTGATAAACTGAACGTCGTCACTAAGTTTTGTAATTGGTTCTCAAGTCTTTTCTACCGTTATTACCACGGTCGCTGCTCTTCGGAACTTAAAGAACTAATTCCTCCTGCACCCACTCACAGCCGACAAACTCGTCTTGCACTCTCCAAAGATCCATACACGATTAATGTATGTCGACCAAGAACTCTCAGCTTTCAAAGTTCCTTCCTTAATGCCACCGGTAAGCTATGGAATGCTCTTCCAGCGTCTGTGTTTCCTCCTTCCTACAATCTGGATCTCTTCAAGAAACAGATAAATATACACTTGCAATCTCCCCAACCCACACACAAACACGAACACAACACACGTTTCCCGCATGCAGCGTCCAGCCTCCCTGGCTGAGCGTCGTAGAGTGCACTGGTCTTGACCGGTTGTGCTCTCCTGCATGCGTTTACATAAAAAAATTAAAATTATTCATAGTTTTTATTTTTTAATTATTCAGCCATACTGGTTAAAGCGTATACTCTATGGACGAGACTGTATTCATCGTAGATCCTACAAGTGACTAGCACTAAAGGGTTTATAGGCTATAGTGCGCTCTTATGCGCTTTCATAAGATGTGAAATTGAATTGACGATAAAGATATCTTCTTGTAGTTCAGTAGTGAGGTATCGTTGAAGGTCAGTTCCTTGCTGAAGCGTTAGTATTATGGTCACGTTCCCAGTTACAATAATTAAGGCCTGTGTTCACGTCGCAGTTGTACTCTTAAGCTTTTATTTAGCGACCCACTTGATCTACGACCGCCGCTTTGTCGCAATGTTCCGGTTTGTAAAGTTTCTAAACATGTGAATAATATATTTTTTTGGAAAATAATTGTCCATAATTTTATTTGTTACATTTCAAATTGACAATCTTAAACCTTTAAAGCTACCTACCGTCTTCTACAATATTTAACATTGTAACATATAATGTGATTCTTAAAATAAAAAATGCTTCTTCATCACTGTATTTACTTCTCAAGGTAGTAAGCCACGTTGATAAAATAATACTAAGACGTCTACTTTTTGTAGGTCGTCCTTTTCCTAAATTTTCATCAGCTTTTTCTGTGTTCATAACCATCATCATTATCATCATCATCAGCCTGTATCCGTCCACTGTTAAACGTAAGCCTCCAGCATGAGTCTCTGTCCCTTGCGTTCATCATCGTAACAAAAACACAAAACTTCTTTTTTGTGTAAAAATAATATTTACACATTTTTAAATACATAAGCGTTTGTAAAATAAGGAGTTTTCTATCTAAAATAATTTGCCTTGATCCAGTTCAGGGTAGAACTTGCGTCTCAAAAACTGGAGATATTATAATAAATAAAAAAATATATATAAAGCGCGTTGATTCGTCACAAATATACAACTGTCAAATCTATAATATAATGAGTTCAAACTAAGCTGATGTTATTCCCTCAGTCAGATTAAAAAATAATACGCATAGTAATCAATGTTACATACTTGATATGTAACCTATAAAACACAAACATTAAGTTTACTTAGCAATTTTGACTATGATATTGTAAATGCAGTACTCGTAAAAAATATTTAAGCATTTAATAAAAGTAAAAAATAAAATACAATTCTATACTAATAATGTAATTGTAAATTAAATTATACACTTTTTGATTTAAAATAATAAGAATCACATAATTAATGGTATATATAAAAAAAAATCGTGAAAAATATTGGGAACAATCTGGCTTGGGATACAAATTCATTAGAAGAAGAACAAACGCACCCTACTGTGAATTCAGAAAACCTTTAAAAATACAAAAGCGAAACACCAAAAATAACCTGTATTTTTTGAATGAAAGTACTCGTTGAATTATGTTGAATTAAACTTCAAAATTATACCGTTGTACTTAAAATTTCAGGTATTTCAGTCCAATGGTGACCTGATTTTTGTATTGTTCTCATTATTACAGACATTTAATTTAAATTGATGCAATTGCATGTAAATAATTATGATGATTTACTCCTATCAAAAAAACTATATTAAACTATAAAAAAATACCAAGCAAGTTATTATTTGTAATTTGTAAAAAGGTAACAATTAACATTGTCATATATTATTATAAAAAAATCTTATAATGAGACACATTTTATTATGCATTATCATCTTACACTATTTAACATCTGAATACGTATCCAAAACGTACAATTTTCACTTAATCTATTTAATCCTTCATTTTGAAAGTAAAGTCTTGATACATTTTTACTTGTATTCTGTAAATTAATTAACAAAAAAAAAAACTCAAACTACGCTCAGAGTAATTTAATTCAGAGGCGCGTTTTCGCGTCAGACTGTTTTCTTTCTCATTTTAAGCGCGAAGAAAATAATACCGGGCCTCCCGACGTGAACTGGTAATGCGGGATCCGTGTTTCTATTCGAATGAACATTTTCATGGTCGATTTGTTGGATGGTGCGCAAAGTTTTCGCCCTGCAAAACGAGAATATTGGCGCGAGGAGCTTTGGAAGAAACTGCCGAAATAAGCTCCGAGAGGCGACGACTACCCGGCGGTTTGGATCACTACCCCCGTCTATCGGTCGCCTAATACTACTCGACGTGAGTTTCATTTAATATTTCATCAATGTCTTAAGTTTTCAGGAACATATTATTCACGCCAAGTCATTTAACTTGAAGAGTTTCATCATTCCCATCGGCGGTCGATGATTCCAGAGTGAATGTTTTAAGTAATTTAATTAGATCGATAACCGACAAAATGATAAAATAATAGTTAAAATATTTTTTTTCTATTTAAAACTGTATATTAACGTTTTTATTTATAGTTTAATCCGTATTTGTCAATATCAGCGTAAAGATAATTGGCTGAAATAAATTTGGGTAACACACATTTGGCCGAATTTATACTATATTATAAAATTGAATTCACGTTTAATATAAACGCAAACGAATATCCTTTCATTCGGAATACTGTAAAGTTTAACGAAATAATAGTTTTATGTTTGTATGAACATAGACTAGAGTGAAGACCACCGTGTAAATTGAAGAAAACCACTTCGTTTCAGGCTTATTTCGGTTAACAAAGCATATCGCTAAATAATTTATAAAAATTTTCCTGATTATGTTTTTTTGTACGAGAAAATAGTCGATTGAGATCTTTAAAATTTGCTTCATAAAATATTTGAGTCACCTCAATTGTAGCCACTAAAAATGCAGCTACTGAGATTTTCATGTAGGGAACATTCAGCTGACCGGTGATAAACTGGCTTAATTATTTTCAACATTTAATTTAATAAATGTGTTTCAAAAAATAACTGGTCAAAATTAAAACCAAAAGGCTTGCATCAAAAATAATAATTAATTCTTGAATCCATTCAAATTCTGCTATATTATGTCGGAATATTTTTACATTACAAACAATGTCGTTGTTAATTAAAAATTTTACAAAACATATATTATATTAACAGTACTTAATAATTCATGTTATAACAAATTTAAATAGATTCCATTTAATTAACATCACCATTTTATTTTTATTTTTAATTAATTTCAAAAATGATTACTTTAATACTAAGAGTGATTGAATACCACGATTGTTCAACGGAAGTAAATTATACTGGAGATAAGAAATTCGACAGAGGATTTATATTAAAATAGCTGTAATGACGTGACCTTTTGTGAATATTTTTTCCTGCAATCTTCTTTGAAAAATTGTTTTAAAAAAAATAAAGGGAGAAAGAGACACGTCCTTATAAATTTGAGAACGAGAGCAAAACAAAGCAAGAGGTCATTAAAAGTCTATCAATTTCTTAAGTACCATTGTTAAATCTCAAACAATGGGCATTTCCAAATGGTAACAAAGAAGTGGGATGTTGGAACTGTAACAACATTTTTTGTCGCCACTTTTGTTTCGAGACGACTGCCGGAATATTTTTTGGCTTCTATGCAAAAAGTACATGAGCCAATAGAAGCCTTATTTTAGAGTAAAATACAATTTTTTTATTTTAAATATCCAATAATGAACCTTTTATTTACATTCTATCGTTTCGTAAATTTGTTCATTAAATTGTTCACCGCATCAACTAAAAAATACAAGTTCAACGAAAACAATTTTTTTTCATGAATAATGGTGATTTATTAAGGTTTCATAACTTAATAACTTAAATATTTAATAGTAGATGACAGTAGTGACAGAAGTGAAGATTTTTACTAAAGATAATATCTAGTGGCATTACATAATTCTAATATAATAGTGTTTTTTTTTGGCTCAAATGTACATAAAATATCAATTTTAGTTTAAATTATCGAATTGAATTATAATTATACTATTATATTTAAGCTAATAATATTTCTGAAAGTACATAAAAAGCAAAAATTGATCATTTTAATGTTAAATCTTTTAATCTTTAAATAAATGAGTATTTAATTCAGAATGTTTTTTTCTTTAGTGAAAAGAAAAATTGTCATCACAATCATAAAATACGAATTTCTGTTTTTTTTTCATCGTATAGTAGTATTTTTAAGCATTGATGTATCATTTTATTCACTGTTTAGTATTATTTTTAGCTAAATATTTTATGATTTAGAGTTTTTTAGGTACTGTTGACATTATCACTAGATCACCGAGCAATTTTTGACATTGAAAACCGTATTTTTTTATGATTTTTCGAAACCTTTTTGATATTATTCATGAAAAAAGAACAGAAATTGCTTATATACAATACAAAGAGTAGAGCTTCTATTTCTTTTGAGCCTGATACACTACCCAAATCGCATAACAAAATAGAAATATGTCTTACAAATATGCACATACATATGTTTGAATTATCTTTTCCCTCTACGGTACAGTGAGTCAGACCTTGGAGCTACGGTCCGATGTTAAAAATTTTCTTTTACTTTGGTATCTTTCATATTGTAGGGCTGCCGACAGGTTTTTTTAAATAAAAGTTTACAAGAGCGTGAAAACTTATATCATCATTCGAAAAATACGATCAATTTCATAAATTAAATGAACTTCCTTATACCTTAACCGAGCCTACAAGCTTTACTTTACTAATTCATAAATTTATTTAAAACAGAAATATTAATAAATTCGGATCAAAATTTATATATCCTACATTGGCATTCTGTCAAAACTTCTTCTCCGTACAAATTGCTTTTTTTTTCTTGCTTGTACAGAATTTTTACTACTTCGATTGTAAAAATTAAACTTTGCTGTAATAATGCATTTTACATTTCATATTTATAAGGGTATCGAACTAAAACTGCCACGTAGAATAAATCTTACTTTTGCACAAGTACACATTAATTTTTCAGCTATAAAAAATGTATAAAGTTTATATGGCTTAAGTATGAACTTAGTTGTGACAAATAAAATTAAATCCTTTATAAGAAGAAACATTATTTGTTTATAAATGATGTGAAAAAGTGTGAAATTATGTAAAAAAAAAACATTTATTATTAGACCCATTTTAATATAAAATAGATAAAAAATTTCACACCTTGTTCTAACGTGGATCACACTGAGCACTGCTTCACTTGTTAAAAGACTGCAGTCTTGTAATCAAAGAAGCCTACATTGTCTGTGCACGTTTAAATCAATGAAGCCTTATTGATCGTGAAACTGCAGCCTTCCATCAAGTGAAACAAAAAACTTAACTTTTTCATTATTAATCCCATGTTTATAAAAAAGCGAGAAAAAATTAACTTTTTTGATATTATCTTAATCTTACATATGCATAGGAAAAAGTTTATCATAATGAAGCATATTTAATAACGAGTTCTGCTCTGGAGGTTGTTGGTTTCTCAAGTAGACTTTTAAGACATAGGTATGTTAGAACAAGGATTGGACAGCGGCAACTGACAGATCTATGAAACGGCAATATGTGGCGCATATATGTAAGAAAATAACTATTTCAATAGTGTGGATTGGTAGGAGTAGGTAATGAAAAACAAGGGTAAGTGCGATGGAGAGTTTTCTAAAGAGTTTACAGCTAATTGACATTTGAATTGAGTAATAATAATATGTTAAGATTACAGAAGAAACAAGTGAAGAAGTGGTCTGGAAATTGAACGGGAGAGTAATAAAAGCGACTCGCAAAATACAAAAAATCATGGGCACTGAATTTCGGGACGGGTAGCTAGCTGTGCCGAAAAAACGCAAACTATTGATAATAATTTTAAATTTACGTAAAGGTATATAAAAACTCGCAAATATATTAGTTTCTTTAGGTTACATTTTTACTACAAGGGCAAGTAATAAAAAGGGCTGTACTTGTAAAAAAATCTTCTTCGAAATATTTAAGAAATTTCATAAATGTTTTCTTATTTTTTCAATTTAAAACTGATAACACGAAGACACAATTAAAGTGTGAAGAATATAAACTACTAACAACAACAACAAAAAATAATAATTAATAATTGTTTAAATATTTTTATCTAATTCATAATTTGTATAAAAAGATAATGGTAAAAAAATATTCAAAGCAAAATTAAATTAAACTTGTACCTTTATGAAATGCCAATAACTGCCATACTAATAGAGTTTTATACTAATTGCTTTAGACGCAGTAAATGCGATTTAAAATGCATCCGCAAGGATACACAAAGCCAATTATAAGGCTTCTAATTAGTGGAACAATTAAATTCTAGAATCTGTAATTACGCCGACCAAACGAACCGCTCTGGAAGCGTATTAGCATGTAATATGTGCATCTGATGTGTTGGAGGATACTTAACCGGGCGCTGACAGGCACTGAAAATGTGTTATTCTTAATAAAATTATTATTGTACCATTTATTTTAAATAAATTGCACAGTTGCGAACTTAATTTTTAAATAGAAATATTTTTTTAAGCCTTATTTTTGTAAGTAAAACTATTAAATATTTATATACACCAACAATTGATAATCATAGAAATCATAAGAAAATACTTTTTATATGATATTTTATTTGTCAATTATTGAATTTAAAAGATCAATAGAATCCTGGATTAGATAATGAAAAAAAATTAAATAATTGCATTTGATACAGATGAGTATTTATCATTATTGATTATTTATGGCACTTATTTAGTAGCTTTGATTTAACAGGTTAGAAGGAATACTGGCACTGAAAAGGCGGGAGTTCGGCTACAGCTGCGAGTCCCAAATATTGCACATGAATTTAAATATGTCCAAGGACTCCGCAATTATTCATCTTTTAGTAAGTCAATGTGCGAACATAATTGGGTGGGACATGTCTATGGATGCCGCAGTAAAGCATTAATAACACCTACACTTTTTCACACCCAGGCTCTAACTGCCCAGAAATACTGTCAGTATACTTACATTAAATTCCGCGGAATTAATTAAAAGAAGCTATGTTTACGTGGGATAAACTGAGAACCAAACTGGCTAACAGAACTTTATGACGCAAGCTTAGTTTTTAATAAATAGAAAAGATGGTAAAATCTTGCGACGTGTTGATTCAAAAGAAAGTACACGTAGACGGAAAAAAAACTACGAAAACAACCAGATTGAGAATGTCTTCTTTTACGTTAAAAAGGGTTCAAATAATGTAGATTATGTCTATAATTATTAATATTTTTGAGAAAAATAATCTTAAATATGCTGTCGATAGATATTTCGTATTGTACATTTTTCCCGCAGTTTTCGTTTGCCAGGGTTAAGTGTGTGCATAATTGCTGTCAAATTTAAGTGCACGGACGCAAAGTGGTCTAGAGCCTGTTCATTACACGGCCAATCGTTGCGCTGTGGTTATCTTTTATTGGCGGCTGCTTCGGCATTTGTTCAAGCACATGTTCGCACCGGAGCCGCAAGAACTGCACTCTGCTCGAAATGCGCGACTGAATGGATGCCGAGCTTATTAGTTTTCAGAGAGTCATAGGGAAATATTCAATACATTCAAGAGCTGCGATTTTCAATTGGGAGTCGTGATATTAAACCAATACTTTTGACACTTAATTTTTAATATATTTCTAGAATACCAAATAGTATGGTTCAGCATCTTGATACGCATCATAAAATATGCACATTTTCAGCCCATTTTTAAACTACTTTTTACCAAAAATCACCTCTCTTACTATTCACTCTACTCACCCTTACACTTTCCTACATGCACTCATGTTCTTCCCGATCACTTTTCGATCCGAACTCATGTCGCTTTTCTCTATGCTTGGTTAAAACCAACTTTATTTACTTACTTACGCATCTCCTGCTAGGTATGTATGTACACCTCAACATAATTTTGAATATGAGTCAAATTAGAGGATAAAAATATAATTTAGTCAGTACGCATAACGCACCTACACATTTTTGTTAGTAATGTTAACTCGGCTTTGGTGTCACCTGCTGGAGATTTTTTTACGTGCATGTATATTTTTTAACGCAAAATAAAAAAAAATGTGTAAATTGTTTTGCAGATACCATCATTATGAATGCTTGTTTTAGGATTTATATAGCTGAGACTATTTTTCATCATCATAATCAGCCTGTGTCCGTGTACTGCTTAACATGAGCTCCCGCATGAGTATACATCCTCCTCGATCCTCCACCTTCCGTATCTTAACTCCTTCCAGTATTATTTTAATGTCATCAGTCTATATTACAGAAGCTAGTCAATAGTCCGTTTCCCAGTTCTTGAACAATATTTTTCTTCCCCATCTATCGTAGTCTCTTTTTCAGACATATACTGCCGTTTGTCACATGATGTTTTTTTAATATGTTTAATCAATAAAATCATTAGTGCAGTAGCTAAATTTAATAACAAAACTATCCATCTTAATGTTATATTACTTGTGTCGTCTATGTGTGCTACGAATGGAAGTCTAGAGTAATATGTATTGCATTTTATGTATAATTGAAATTAATTATTTTGTAAGAATAAAATCAATTTCTTGGTTCTATAAAATGTATTCGTTTACTAAGTGTATTAATCAGCATATAAATTTAAATAGTAGAATACTTTATCGCTGGTAATAATAACGTTAGCCAACTTCGTATTGAAAAACTTAAAACAAACACGAAGTGCTAATGCTATAATTTCAGAGTATAAATTTCGCGAACAATTAAGCCCGACAACAATGCTTTAAAATGATAGTTAAAATGGTTTAAATTGTATCTGTGCGGATTCATACGGGAATTATCTCAGACGTTTGAAAAATCTTTTATTTGTTTCATCGCTGTAATTACCCCTTTGCTAGCCTTTATAAATACCCCGAACAATGGCCGGAGCGAAATACGAGTAAGACGACGTTATTGGGGTGGGGGTTAAAATCAGTTAAGGATACCGTAGCCAAACCCTTAAACAATGAGTTATCGTGCCTTTTGTTTCAGTAAACAAATACTGTGTTGTATACTGTGTACACAGTAAAAATAACTCACTCAAAAAGATTCGGATTAACACCTCACCAAATAAGAATCTTAATTTTTTTAGTAAATGATAACAATTCCTTCTTCTTCTTAGTATCAATCCGGTGGATTAGTTTGCAGCAACAAAATATCGCAACTAGATCTCCACTTCTCTCGATCTTCTGCAATCCTCTCCCATGTCTTCGAACACTTGCTGCAAATACGCTCTCTGCAGTTTCTACCCTCAACCATCCCTTCCACATTGTCGTGAAGAAAACCATCGTGGCGCATGATGTGACCGATCCATAGGGCTCACCTCTCTGAGATGGTTCTCCTATACAAGACAATTAAAAGTTTAAATTAAAAAAAAAGATTTTAAATATCCTTTTTTATAATATACTTTATATTTATATTATAGAGCTTAAAGCGGAGGCATCCTTCAGAAGCAGACTCAAGACCCACCTTTTTGCTCAGAGAGGCAAAGAAGCGCTTTTGGAATGATCATTCGGTCATAAAAGAGCGCTATATAAATACTAATATAATAATAATAATATTTAAGCGAATGTAGAAGAGGACAACTGGTTTTAAGCGGTGGATTCTAAGACGCTTATGACGGTTTGACGCTGAATGGATTTTTTATGCCGAAAACAAGTATTTTTTATTGTGAATCTATGCGTAATCATTATAAAAACTATGATTTAGCTTATCATATATTCGAATATTTAGTATATGATATCATGTCTACTACCTTTGAAAAAAAAAACAAATAAAAAAAAACTTTTTTATTTTATTTATTACTAATGGAATACTGATCAAGTTCTATTACAAACATTTTAATGGGAATTCTTTCAATCGATGCGATAAAAATGTATTTAGTTCGACAATTTACGAAGTTTAAAATCAATTAAGATGTATTTCGGTGATGTATGTGATCCGCTTGTACGCCGAATTAAAGTTAAACTATTAGCGATAACCTACAAACATTAGTTACTCGTGGAAAACTAAAAGTAATTGTGCACTGGGTGCGGTTGAATTGCTTTATGGAGTAGAGAAAACGACACATTCACGGTTTGCCAAAAAACCTAGTAATATCGTGTAATCTGGCAGTAAGCTCGTTTCGTTCCTCTTAATCTTTTTATTCACTTTGCTAAAGTATGAAATTCGGTGATATTAAATTAAAAGCGCGAACCTTTTCATAAAAAGGTTTCCGCGCGAGAGCTAAAGCCAGTTTAATTGTTTATCTGCTTAAAATGTAGTATGAAAATTGTTAATGCCCAAATGATGGGTTTCAGGAAAAAAAACATGTTTGGATACCAAAAAAAGACCGTTATGCTCTAACAGTAATATTGCATTTTGATGAAAGAAAAAATAATAATTATGACGTTTAAAATTTCCTAGAATTTTAGTAATAAACGTAAGCCGGACGATATAGTCCAGTGGTAAGAGCGATTGTTTGTCATTCAAACGCAGTCGATTCAAAACCAAACCGAGTGTGATTTTCTTAAATTCTATTAAATTGAATCTTAGCACATAACAAGCCCCTCCTAAGGGTCGAGCCAACCGTTAAGGGAAAAAAAACAGGTCTCGGGAGTGTCGGGCTGGTTATCTGATCTTCCTATGAAAAGCCCTGATCATTGAACACTCAAAATACTTCCTTGATACTAGTACAGTAATTCTCTAGACTCTTGAGATCCATCAATGTCCCCACGTAGGCCTCCGGGTATACAGGTGTTCTAGGAGATGGTGAAAACAATGTTATTTTTCATATCTGTAAAAATGTCAATTTTCGATGTCCATATGGCTTAATATGGAGCGGATATGTAAAAATGAAGTACTCGTATGTTAAAATCATTAAAAAAACAAACTTCGGATCGGATTATGCAAAACATGGACACAAATGAAAACCTGGCAGTTTTACAGCGGACCGACTGAATGTGACTGCGGCGTAGAGCAGACCCTGTCACACCCAGGAAGACCTGATGATAGAAGGGAGTAACGCCATCGACGTTGCCTACTTATGGGCAGACAAGATCTGAACCTGTTGCTTCCGACACAATATATATTTAATATATCATTATATTTCTGATAAGTACAAGAATTAAGAGTATACTTCATATAAAACAAGAAGAAAAAAGAAACAAAAATCTTCCCTATTTATATTATAATACGATATTTTTGTTATTTTACTAAAAATATTCTCATTTGATCTTTAGACAATTGTCGTAGCTTACACTTATTCATCATCGGTCTGTATTTGTAGACTATTGAATGAAATCTCCTGCATAAATTTCTTAACCTCTTGATCTTCCGTCTTCTGTATCCTCTACTCATCTAATGTCGTTTATTTTACAGGGGTCTGCTTACACTTCGTTTGTCAGTTCTCGGGTACCACCAAAACAATTTTTTCTCCATCAAACGTCATCTCTTCAACAGATATGTCCTAATATCCTCCTCTCTCTCAAAAGATTGTTATTCCGTCGCGTGAATGTAGGATTAGGAGCAGATTGATAACGCAGACTTTTTCAGAAGCACATTGACATATATTTATGATAAACTTTACATGCTTCCGGCCTAGGCGGATGATATGCCGGCCAGCCGTACTGCGACCTTCTCGGCCGTCAGCACACCACTGACTCATGCGGCCCGTGCTCAGTCACTAACGCCGTAAGTAGTAATCTATATAACTCACGCCAATATGGTGGCACACAGTCATGTGAACAGAAATAAGAGACGAAAGATTGTATATCGAAGTTTTCTGTACCAGTCAGTGAAGACTATATCATGCTGATTCTGATACATATCATCCAATAATCGAGCTCTTCAAATATCCTCAATTTGGATTAAATTTTTTGACAATTTAAGCGTGGATATCTCCATGGCGACTTTTATTTTATATTTATCAGTTAGCTTAATACAGAAAATTTGGATTCTTTTAAAAGCAGTTTTTTTAATATTTATCGTAATTATTTCAAGGTTCAATTCAAATTTCATCACATAGCACAAGTGTAAACATTGTACTCGTATATAAAGATTGTTATTTCTAAACCGACGAAATAAATATTTGTAAGCTGAGAACGGCACCCGAATATGATAATACCTTACGCGCTGAAAAATAATTTATAGGTTTATTTCCGCATCGAGACCTGCCGTAATAAATATTTGCTTAATGCTCCAAGGCCAAGAGGGAGATTATTTATTTCCTTGAAATCATTGCTTCGCCGTGTATTAAATAAACGGCAACAGAACGATCTCAAAATCTGTAAAAGACATATTTTTCCTTCCCGTGTCCTTTCCACATGGCCACCACATGAAACTGCCACCAACCGTCACCCACAATTTTTCATGCCTCATCTTTTTAATATCTTTGCACCCAAAGCTCCACTAAGAAGCATATTTCTAATGGCCTACATGGCAGAAGCCCTGAAACTCGAGACCATATTAATTAAGATATTTTTTGGATGATTAAATAATCATTCTTTTAAAGTAGATTGGGTGATTAGCCTTACGCTCTTTAGTCTTGAACCATTTGGTTGAAAGATTCAGTTTTATTTGACCAACGTTATGCGGTTAGCAACATACGATATCAATAACTGTATATTTATTAAGTTGTTTTCAAAATATAGACTGTTCAATTTTTTTTTTTTAATTTTTAAGTAATTTTAACATCTGTATATCCAGATGGCCACATGGGAACATATATGGTTCCGAGAAGTCTCCAAGGCAAGAGCTCACGAACTTTAAAAAAATGCGGCTGTATTACCAGAGAAATATTTGGGACGAGGCATAGACAACCTGAGCTTACAGAAATGTGAAACGACAATTTGTGGTGTGCATATGCCCAAATATGGAGCAGATAAGGTTAAAAATATATATTTTAAAAACGTTTATTGAAACTTAAATCTACTACGTTTCATTTTCTATATAGTTTTATTATTTCAATTCGAATATAAAAACATAATATTTTCATAAATAAATTAATGTAATACGATTAATTCAATAGTTCTAATGTGATTTTTCGTTTAAAAACACTAATTACAATATGTTTGTCAAATAAATTATAAATGTGTAATACATACGAATGGTTCTATATTAGGAAAAAAAATAAACAAAGGCACCACTCGTTAAATTTCCGCTTCAAGTCTTCCTAAATTTGTCGAAATATGTTCTTAGGATTTTCAGGAATGAAAAAAATCTGTCCTTCGAAGAAAACAGACTAAAGGCCTTCGAGAGATGCTGATTAAAATAATAAAATCTTGTAATTTTATCAAAAACGTAATAATTTCAGAACCATCGAACCGTTATCTTTATTTTTTTTTCAATTCCAGATTCTTCGCTGGAACAATTAAACTCCTCGAAATGGAGTTTGCTTGACCTAATTTACTTGTCGTTTTTCACCTGCTTTTGTCTCAGAACGGTACAACAAAATTTAAGTCTTCCCATTTCAATTTTTTTTTTCATGATGGTTTGTTTTAAAGAATTTTAACTGCTTATTTAAATATACTTAATGTATATTTCATCTTTTTCTGCCTTCTCTAAGACTGCGTCTTGTTGATACTTGGAGACTATTTCTGCAAAATAATGTTATATGGCCTTCCTGGAAGTCGATATGAAGTGATCTCGTGAGCTGCCATGTTCACCACTCATTTGGAACTTAACTCCTTCCAACGTGATCTCTCCCGTACTTCCTTTGTGATCTTTAATATTGCATGACATATTTGATGCCGCCAGCATTCCTTAATACAAAATTTATAACTTTGTTTTGGAATTTCAATCATTAAATGAGTCCGATGGTCATCATCTCAGTGATGATACACCTCAATTGATTAAGTGGTTTTTGTTGCATTGTCAAGTTTTTCTAAGTTTGTGGTATCTTAAAAGCGCGTGTTATACAGTAAACCTGAAAGTTTTTTGAACTTTCTTGAAAGGTAAAAATTGAGGTTTCTATTACTTTTTTTTATTTTAATCACGCAATTTTGTTGGATTATCCAAAAGATAATAAACTGTGTTTTTTTAAGCAAAGTTTTAATATTATTGTGTCTATTACGTATTGAGATTAAAGCATATTCTTAAAAAGTATTTAAAAACTAGTAATAAATAGTATGAATTTTGAAATTTTTAACGTTTAAACTATTGTTTTAACTATAGTAAGATCATTGTTAAGTATTCATTTCTCATGTAAAAAAACCGCATTATTATAGTACAGTTGACGATGTTTTATATTTTGCTTAGATAAAAATATACATTTAACAATTTTCGTTTACTCTTACATCAACATTTCATTTACAAAATATTCCATAAAATAAATATACGGCGCTATAAGAACAGAGAGATGGTTGATGTTGCAATTCAGACACCATAACAAGGTAGAGGACCAGCTAAAGGAAGTGAATCCCTTACATAAAAATGCACTGAAGGAGGTAATAGGCAATCACTCTAGTTAACTTTTCTCGGCGCATCTTTACTTGTAGGGAAACGAGTAAGAAAAGCTCTCCAGAGTAATCATTAACGGTATGAAGAACAGAGAACCGCAACATTAAGAATGCGGAAATCATTATTCTGCTTGATTTAGTTGAATATTTTTCAGTATTAAATATTATTGCTAGTTATTTCGAAAACATTTGACTCAGTCTTACTATTATAGGGTAAGCATTCAACAATATGCCGATTTGATTTTCTTTGTAAACGAGGTCTTCTTCTTCTTCTTCGTGTCAGCGACGTCAAATTATTTCTGGCCAGCCAACAACGATAACCCGTGTGTTGCCCAGCATTAGGTCTTGAGATGTGCTGGTTAATAGGCACATGGAACAGGATCTTGAAAGCAGATATCCATGTTTCTGATCATTTTATCGACGTATTTGTTCATCAAGTAATTAAGGAATACTTATAAATACTAGTATTTTAATTTTATTATTATAAGATTACATTAAATGGTGCTTCCGTCTTGTACATGTACGCGTGAACCTAACTTACGAATTTAGATTAGCATTCAGTTGTTATAGTAACTAAATCGCTTTAATTATGATTACGATATCAAATACCCACAACCAATGAAGGGATAATTTCATCTATGAATTTTATTATATTACCTTTTTTAGGATTGCTGAGCGAAGTATATGAGTTTTTTCTATATAATCGCATGTAGCAGAGCACAGCCGGTCAAGACCAGTGCACTCTATGACGCTCAGCCAGGGAGGCTGAACGCTGCATGCGGGATACGTGTGTTGTGTTCGTGTTTGTGTGTGGGTTAGGGAGATTGTAAGTATATCTGTTTTTTGAAGAGATCCAGATTGTAGGAAGAAAGAAACACATATGCTGGAAGAGCATTCCAAAGCTTACCGGTGGCATTAAGGAAGGAACTTTGAAAACTGCCAGTTCTTGGTCGACACACATTAACCGTGTATGGATTTTCGGGAAGTGTAAGACGAGTTTGTTGATTGTGGGTGAGTGCAGGAGGAATTAGTTCTTTAAGTTCCGAAGAGCAGCAACCGTGGTAATAACGCTAGAAAATACTAAGTGAATCAATCTTACGGCTGTGTTCCGTGGATTGCAGGTTAGACGTAAGAGTGTCATTGTTTATCAAAAGAATTGCTCATCTTTGAACTGAATCAAGTTAAGAAGGTATTTTGGGGCTCCAGACCAAAGGTGACTGCTGTATTCAAGGATAGGAAGGATTTGTCCTTTATATAGAAGAAGAAGTTGTTTATCGTTGAAATACCGACGTGATCTATATAATACACCTAGTTACGCCAAACTTAATTGACTCGTAATATTTGAAATTATTCGAGATTGATGTTTAGTGTTGATATTGTAACACTCTTGTGGAGCAACTCTAATCACATATCGATAATTTTTAAAGGGATTAACTATTCATTAGGGGTGGTTCTAATCTGTAAAACTAAATTATTTTTTGAAAAACAATTAATTTATATTTGAATTGAGTTACTTAAAATTACCATGGCAAAGATCTTTTTTGATATTTTAATAAATTTGTCCACCAAATATTTAAGATAAAATTAGCTCGAAAATTGGCTAAAGAAGAATGAAGAAATAAAGGTTATGTATTTCAAGTATAAATACGTATAATTCGTACATACATGTACTGTAACGTTTATTCATTGCATATGTAAATAAAATTTCAGTTGGTTGAGTAGAAACAATATCTTTGATGTTTTATTTTGAACAGAGAAATTCCATTTCATAAGCTTAACGACAGCTTAACGTAAATTACTTTTGGAGTAAGTTTTTAAGACACGTAAGCTCCTTCTCATTTTGCAGCCCATAACGTAAATTATGTTTACTCCGAGAAGGATTGTCGGTGAATGACGAAATAAGTTGGGAGCTCGGTCGTTTTTCGCAAAGTTTTGTTTTTTCAATTAGTTTTAAATAGCAGCCTGCACAATATATTTTCGGTTTATATCTAAACCTGTAAAAACGTTTTAAATGAATTCAAAAGGGAGGCTTTAACTTTAGAAATTAAGGACTTCTTTTTATCTTCGCAATCCCCTATATTCATTCATTTTCTTTACTCAACGTGAAGCTCAAAATAGCTGTAAGACATAACTTTTTTTTCCATTCTTTTTTAGCCAATTTTCAGAAACTAATTTTATCTTAAATATTTGGTGGACAAATTTATTAAAATATCAAAAAAGATCTTTGCCACAGTAATTTTAAGTCCATAAAATTGGAACGACTTAATAACCAACCATTGTTAATAAATCAGTTCATATAACAAACGGATTTGTACAACACACTGTCACACTAACTGTGAGTATTATTTTTACATTTTTAATTAATTTAAAGCTTATTAAAAAAATGTTCATATTTTTAATTTTAAATTTGCTGGTTAAGTAACTCGTTACCTGTGACATGACAGCTGTGCGCTATGATCTTTCCGTGAAACTCCTCGGCAAAATCTGATATAATAGAAAAATAGTAGAATAAGTTATTAAGATCTGTACAGTTTAATTTACATTTAAAATTAAATTATACCGTTGCAATACAATGGAGTTCTCAGAGAAAACTAAACCAATTAAAACTTTGATGCTGTTGTCAATTATTAAGAGGTGTAATGTAAATATACTCTTGTATTTTAGTTGATTGTGTACCTTGAATATCTCGCTCTCAAGAATAAGTTTTAGATCTAGACTCTAGAGGATAGGTATGACTGTGGACAGAATGTATTATGCACTGAATAATTATAATCAAAGTTTAAAGAATTACTAATTATAATTTGTAAGTTTGTCAACAGATTTTCATTTCAATTATATTTCTTTTTAACTAAAATAAAAACGTTTAACTTCTATAATTTTATGTGACAACATAAGCTAAAATATATATTTTTAATAACTTGAGTAAGGTCAACTATTTGTATCGTTATTATTACTGTTAAGTCTTACTAATTATTTTTTTCATTAACAGAACTACCATTTTAATTACAGTTTTACAGTTAAAGATGATGAATTGGATATTTAAGTCGATTACAAAATATATACAAATGAAATTGTGTCCAAAATTTGTATTTCCTAATCCAAAATAAAATAAATACGAAAGAATTTACGTTACGTCCAGTCAAACTAGTGCATTTACTGGTTTTTCAAAAATATGTAACTCTCTTAACTTAAAAATCATCAAGACCACTTTCGTCAGTAAATCATTCTAGTACAAATATGTTGATTTTATAAACATTATAAACATTGATATAAGCAGATAAAGTTTTATTTCCTTTTCTATGTATTATTTTGTATAGTCATATATGTTAGATATAAAGGGTGATTTTTTAATAGCTATAGGAAATTTTTACAAAAAAGACACATAAAATTAAGAAAAATGCATGAAATCTTTATTTGAATCGATAGCACAGTCCATATAATTTATTAATTTTGGCATACACTCTCCAACATTTCGGTTGGTATCTCACGAATAAATGCTTCAATGCTGTCTTCCAATGCGTCAATCGAAGCGGGCTTGTCAGTATAGATATGAGCCTTAACATAGCCCTACAAAAAATAATCTGAAGGCGTTAAATCGCACGATCTAGGCGGCCAATTGACCGGTCCCAAACGTGAAATAAAGTGTTCACCGAACTTGCCACTCAATTGGTTAATTGTTTCGCG
Organism: Glossosoma conforme; assembly: GCA_022606575.1. Taxonomy (NCBI): domain Eukaryota; kingdom Metazoa; phylum Arthropoda; class Insecta; order Trichoptera; family Glossosomatidae; genus Glossosoma; species Glossosoma conforme. Next base: position 201,671 of record JAGTXR010000219.1, on the reverse strand, counting down.
TGCTGTGTGGCATGTGGCACCGTCTTGTTGAAACCACATGTCATGCAAGTCAAGCTCTTCCATTTAAGGCAAAAAAAAGTTGGATATCATCTCACGGTAGCGCTCACCAATAGCAGTTACGTTGCGATTCCCATCATCTTTGAAGAGTACGGTCCAATGATGCCACCAGCCCATAATCCGCACCAAACAGTAACTCTTTCTGGATGCATTGGTAGCTCTTGCAATTGTTCTGGCTGATCTTCACTCCAAGACCGACAATTCTGCTTATTTACGAATCCATTCAGCCAAAAATGAGCTTCGTCGCTGAACATAATTTTTCGATAAAAATATGTATCAAAAAATTCAATGATTTGCAAGCGTTGTTCGTTTGTAAGACGATTCATGGTTAAATTATAGACCAAACTGAAGATTTTTGACAGTGACACAAAACACGAAACGTACGTGAGCTGTCAAAACCAGTGTTGCCAAAAAGAAAATTTTATAAAATTCACCCTTTATGTATAATCGTATCGGAAACAACAGGGTCAGATCCTGTCTGCCCAGAAGTGGGCGACGTCGATGGCGTTTCTTCTGGCCATCATCAGGTCTTCCTGGGTGCAGCTATTCGAGCACAGCGCACACTCCAGAAGGTGTGACAGGGTCTGCTCCACGCCGCAGTCACATTCAGTCGGTCCGCTGTAAAACTGCCAGGCTTTCATTTGTGTCCTCGTCTTGCATACTCCGGTCTGAAGTCTGTTATGTCTTCATATGTTAGATGAAACTTAATTATTATTTATTTTTATTTTAGTGTGGTAAAACTTTGCGCAAATATAATAATGTAATTTGCTTATATTGCATGGCTAATATTGGTATCTGTATTGAAGATTCGATGACCGCGATTCGAAGGAAAATCGACGTGAACTACAACAATGGTGAACACCCCCCAACCTTTATAGATTTACTCAGGCAAAGTTTGCTACACGTTATAGCACTACCCCCGGGCCCCTATTGGAACTTACGTCTGACCGCGAAAACTTTGCGTTACTTGAGATTTATTGTTCCTTACAAAATTGAGCCTTCCAGACCGTAAACACTCATCGATTCACCATGCGTCGTACGTTATAATCGTCACTGTTTTATTATTTTTTAACTTTTTTGTAAGCTTATTTTATTAAATTATTATAATTGAACGCCGTATTGTACATGTATTTGATCAAACTATTGGAAATAATAGAATTGAAACGCAACGAATTTAACATGGAATGCTTATCTATAGTATGGCTTATTTTTTACTATCATTCTCAACATCACCCCACACTTTAAAAAAAAAGTATTTTATTTATTGGAAATCATTATATATTGTAAATACTTTGGTCTTATGTTTTTAATTTTCATTTAATTGGCCAACTACAACAGAATGATATAAAATGATAAAACAGTAAGGACGGTCTTCATTAAATTAACCAGGAAAGATTAAATTATACGCCGATAAAATTTTAGAAAGGTTACTGCCTATTGCATGTGTCGATGGTTGAATTAAGCTTTAGTCCTTTAAAGTCAATTTATCTCCTTAAAAACCCTGATCTTGCCATCTTATCGAGACCCGGGTATCTATCCTGGAGGTTGTTAGGAACCATATATGTGAACAGGTGGATAACCCGTGCAAAAATGTCTGCACAAACAGTGACAACTGATAATAAAGTGTCAATTTATGGTTAAAGTTAATGGATATATGAAGAAAAAAAATATTATTGGATGCATATATTATTTTTAAAATCTTTTCTTCTTTACAATTTAAATAAACTTTAATTTATTTAATATGACTTTTCAAATTGAAACACAAGTCACTTTTTTTTCACTAAGCAATATGAATATATACTTTTTATAATAGTAAAAAAAATGTAGTTTTATATGTTTTACTAATTGAGTTTTAGGTTTATTAAAATACGAGAAAACGTATGTTATCAGTAAATTGTTTTCAAACTACAAACGAAGATGAGGAGAGTGAATGTTGAAAACTATGAATCGAAATAAAAAAGATAAAAAAAATGTATTATGGAAGACATAATATACGTATTTTACGCACCAGATTTTTACAAGTTTTAATATATTTTGTGTTTTATTCTTAAATGTGTTAAATTATAAAAGCATTTGCAATGTCAAAATTGTGGATTCCAAGTTTTGAATAATGTCATTACTGAAAAAAAGACATCACATAAAATACATAAAATAAACAGAAATTCGTCCCCGTAAGCGAGCGAAAAATGTAGGTGAGCTTAAACATTCAGCTATTTACATTTAAGCTATGGCGCGACTTAGCGTAACGAATGCCGCTTTAATTAAAAAATGAAAAGGCTGTCAGGGAAAAATGAGGCGAATAAAGATTTTTGCATGCTTCCAGTTTTGTGTGCACAAATGTATTTTTTTATATAAAAAAATAAACAGCCGTAAAAAATGTAACAAGCGGTCGCGGAAATTCAAATAAATTAATGCAGGGCTGTTTCAACATCCAGTTACAGTTTTATGTCATCTTTGTACTATATTCGTATTTATAAAGTTTCGTAAATTTTCCAATATGTAAAAAATACGACTACTCTAATTATTATTTTAAGTACCATGTACGTTACCAGGTGAAAATTATGGTTAAGAGATATATTTGGACAAGACATAGGCAATATAACCTGGTAATGATAACTAATGTGGCAGAAAATAAATACTGACTATTTACTTGAGATACAAAATGGATGTGACAAAAACTATGCAAAAATAATTAATACAACTATGGTCATCTATTTATTTATTTATTAAACAGAACCGCAGTACCAAGGTACGTGGAATAATATATATAGAATAAGAAACACGGAGTATACATACAAATACAATACATTAAAAAAAAACATTAAAGAAGAAGAAGATGACACGTGTCAAAGATCACAGAGATCTAGGAGAACAATACCATCGACAAAAGAGGAAAAGGATGTAATAAAAAAATCGAGGTGCCATTTCTATACGCTTTTGAATATTGGCATTTCACTACATGCTAAAATGTCGTATAATGAGTTTATATAACGTATGCTAGCGAAGAATACTGGAGGTACGATGTCTCGACTTTGTGAGATTGAATTAAACCTAGATTATACTTGACAGAGCTTCGATAGACAGAACTGATAAACAATGAGTTGAGGACTACGGCGGTAATTCGTAAAGTATGGTCTTCACGAACTGCTTCAGAGGAGCTGACATGGAGACAATGTTTATAGGTTTGATGAAAAAATAATGTGCATTGTTCTTTTTTTTTTCCATTTGATCTGTTGTAGATGTAGAAAGGATGTAGTTAAATATGTACATAAATAATTATTTAATGATCGTATAGAATAGGCAATTTAGGTCATGTTGTTTTTACAGCTGTATTAGCTGTAAAAATATGGTAAGCAGTCGTGTAAATGCAAAAAAATGCGAAATTTGATGAAATGACAGGATGTAATGGAAGTTGCATGATTTATTGCCCGCAGCAATAGTGTCCTCGGAGCCATCGCTCAGCAGATAAAATGTTCCGTCGGGCAAGCGGACGACTCTCTCCGATCGTAAAGTTTAAATAACGATTTATATTCAGAACACTCCGACGGTGTGAATCCTGAAAAATATGTCTGAAGAGATTTTATTGTCACTTTCAATTATTCTGGAGTGTTATGATGACTCCCGAGGTTAACGTCAGCGGTAATAACAAACGAGCTTCATAAATTTCATATTCGTTTTGTAAGTCCAGCTGGAATAATGCGATAATGTACTTTGTGGACGGTTTTATATTTCATTTATTTATGTTTAAGCTATATATTTTAAATGTAAATCTGGCTGAATGTCATTTTTTTTATGTAACCACATACAGGAGAAACCGATGGTGATAGTAAGCCGATATCAACAGATGGTGATAGTAATGCTGCATATGGTTAAGCGCTGCATGTGGCGTGTTGATTTGCCAACGTCATAGACTACAGCTCGAGATTCACGCATCATCCTTTATTATTACAGGAATTTACAATGAATGGGTGGTCTTCACGGGACGACTTTCGTCTACCATCATTTTTTTGTTAATAGGCTACGACTGGCATTTTACGGATAAGGGATCGAATTCAAGCCAACCGCGGTATTTAAGAGCTCATAAATCGATTCAAAATCTTTTATTTAAGGTAAAAAAAACAGCCAGGTGTTGAATGGCTCACTAGAAAGCGTAGTGGTAAATGAAGAAGACGTGACATGCTCTTCAGGTTCATATCCTATTTATAAAATATAATTTAAATTTAAAAATTTACGTCAAAAATATAATATCTAAATGTGTAAAACAATTTATTTTGATGAAATTAAGGAGCTTAAATATTAAGGTAAGGTTATTAACCGATAATAGTTGGTAAAACTTCATAATGATATTTGCAATCATTTTATCAGAAATAATGACATAATATCTATTAAGTGAGAGTCTAAGTTAAGATAAACAAATTAAACTTAAATAGTTCAGTGACTTATTAGGACCAACTGAACATATTACTAAAAAATTTAAATAAGAATACCGTAAAGTAAGTTTATTTTGTTTGTTTTTAAATTAATTTCAAAGCTTTTTAGAGTGAATTATTAGTTTATTTATCTGGAAAAAATATATATTCTTCCCTCTTAGACCGAGATTAGTGTTGAATTGGTATGTATCGCGGTCCATCAATGCCTAAAAGGCTGAAATTGCCCTTAAACAGCCTTTTAAATTCGCGAGGGCACAAAGATGTACACATTCTTCCGCTGACAAAGTAACGCGCAATAAAACATAATGAATAATTCATTAGCACATTACGCGGGATCCGTACTTTCACGTGACGTAGTACTGAGCACTGCTGTGTGTGCCGCAGGCGGGAGCTAAGTGGCCTCGATATTTTAGTGAGGTCTATATATTTAATAATTTACTAACTAGCCATTTCTACACGTATTATTTGATGAAAAGATGGTTTAATCTTCTAGAGACACTTCGAGCACGGATCTCTCCATGGCACGATGAGTGACCTTTATTTTAGAAAACTTTTTGTTTTAACGGTAATTAAGTTCAATATATGGTCAGTAAAAATATTGAATTGGCAGTAAATAATTAATAAATGATATAATAAATACTAGGTAAGGTAACGTTAGCTTTAGTTTCTATTTTATGAGCTAATTCATTAATCTTACATTAACTACTGACAGTATTAAATATATTACTAGCATTTTAATTTAAGACCTGACCACATTCATACTCACACAGTGGATACTGCCAATTTATTTAATATACTGACGATACATTTTATTTACTGGCAATTGACTTTATTTACTGCCAAATTTTTTAATTAGTAACTAAACAAATAAATACAGTCCTTTATTTTACGGGTAAGACCTGCTGTTAGATTCAACGCCTTTTAGTTATTAGTTTATATTGGTAGGGAGCATTGTAAGAAATATTTATTTATTTAATGTGTTTTCAGATTTTATGTGTGAGTGTCAGTAAGTAGTTAGACACGGGATTACACCATTCTGAATGGCCGTCGGAAACTATACATTAAATGTAGCTATATTCCGTGACGACGATTTGCTGCAGTTTAGTCGACACGCTGATGATGGAAATTGATCAAAATCATTCATAATCTTCGTCGGATATCAAGTCCACAACGTTCTGTAGGGTAAGTAAACGTTTTCTCTTGAAGCTATACCCGCCGGCAAATGTTATAAATATTAATTATGAAAAAAGGATAACAAAACTGAAACGATAGTGCCGAAATGGTGCGACAGATATGTCCTAGTACTGTCGCAGGAGCGCTCCGAAGTTGGTTTAAAGCCTGTGACATTACTCCACGCAAAGTATGATACCGTGAAATAGGCTTTCGCTGACTGCGGGCCAGCGCGCTCTGACAGGCAAACTTGTCAAATTATTCACAAGTGGCACAGATTTATTTAAAGAAATTTTAATCTGAACAATGTATAAACAATTAATACGCCATTGTTATTAATACCAAGTTGTACATTTATTGAGGTAATGTTTCATACTCTTCTTATTATTCATAATGAAAAATTAAGACTACCTAGACATTCGGCAAAATACTTATTATTTTAAGATGACTTATTCCGCGAAATTTTTAATAATTTGCCATTATTGATTTATTTTACTCACTATAAATATTTTAACGTACTACTTAATAATTGTTATTACATAATTATTTATGAATAGTTATATTTTAATTTATTTTTAATTTTATTATTACTTAACTTCATTGTTGAATCATGCGTGTGTGAATTACTTCTAACCGTGTGTGGTGAATAACTTCTTTCTAATATTTTGACCGCCATTGCAGGGGTCTTCTTCAGGGTTGATAACTTAGTTGTGAGTTGGTGTCAGGAGGTAATTTAGCCTTCAGCCTAACGTAATTCGCCACACACGGCTAGAAGTAATTCGCCACACACGGCTAAGCCCAAAAGCCACAATATCAAATCTGGCCGTGCATTTCTAAGAAGTTATTTTAGTATAGTGAATACTTGGTGAACCGAAAAAACAACAAGTACTTATTTTATGATGAGATTTAAGTTATTGTTTATATTACATAATAAATAAATCCTACCTTTTATTTTTGAAACTATAACAATGTTCTTATATAATAATATATGGAACTCACTAAACGAAATAACAAAATAAAAGTGATGTAATTGTTATGTCATGACATCGCCAATTTTTTTTTCCATTAAAAGTAGCTATGCAATGTGATCGTATATTAATACATACCATGCTCGGGTAAGTTATTTATGAAATTGAGAAATCAAATAAAATACCCAAAGTTACTGAAAAACTTTTTCAATTTCGTAATATACCTACGGAATTAGTAAGAGAGTTATTTTTGCAAGCATTCATGAATTTGAAAAAACATCATTTAGTAGAATATTCATATTCTTATCTCTATTATACAAATATACATTTTTAACCTCTCTTATTATCAAGGTCAAATATTTATAGACCTAAGGAGAAAACAATTTATATAGAATTTCGAAAAAGAGAAAAATATTTTTCATTTCACTATTGTAACAGAGCTTTTTCTACATAAAGTAAAGAAATTCAATGTTTCTAGTTGAATTATTAAAAATGTTTAATGCGTAGAATTTGAAACAGCAAAAAAGTATCAAAAATCACATATGAAAATATTTTGGAACAGAGGATATAAATAATATGAGTGGTAGTATTGTAAAATGATATAAATTTAAATTATATAACTTAGCTCAGTACTTAAATTTGAAAATAATAACTTTCTTCTTTTCTCTTTTATTAAGAAATTTTTCAAAAACATTTTTTTTTATGTATTAAGTAAAATGATGAACTATATATACAAACATTTAAATGTCTTGCTGTAAAATTGTATTTAATAATGATAACATTTTATTGCTTTTCTCTAGGTGTATCTGTGATACTAAAGGTATGACATACCGCATTTTTAAACATTATGAATCAACAGCTCTCCCGGTAAGATAAAGCTTCGCCACGAAACATACAAGAGGCAATAGCTTACACCTGAAGTCCCAAAGCAAACAGAAAGAACGGTTAGTGGAAAAATAACTGCGGGTTCGAATGGCGCTTCGCCTAGCAAAGTAGAGAGCTCGCCTCGCGACCGTCCCCATCAAAGAAACTTCCTCTACAAAGCATGCGAAAGAGTACGCTTGTATCAACAATTTAGTGTAAACGACAAAAGGTCGCGCTTACATATTTATGAAAATACGGGGCCGGTTTGTCGCGGCTACGGCGTAGCAACGCTTGGTAGTTGGAAGCTTGCTGCGAGAGCTTTGGCAAAACTTCAATTGAAAGCTCTGTGTGAAAATATTAGCGGAGATGTGTGCCGCCCCACGCCGTTTTGCACAACTTTGATTTGCATTTTACACTACAGTTTTATGCGGTCACAAAATATTAAAGTTCATAATAAATGCGTAGAAGTTTGTTTAAAGACAAACCTAAACCAAGTAAGAAAGCGAGTATTCAAATAGTTTTTGCAAAGAATATAGTAATAATTGTGCTTAATTTTCCTTCTTAAAATGTTTTTACTTTTGCATCAATTTCCATATCAATATTTTACTTATAATTATAAGTATGAATAAAAAATACTTTTTAATATAAAGCATTATTAATTGAATCAATATCTCAATTAAACTTACTATTAATCTGTTTTTCATTGGTGAATCTGATCTAATCCCTAAAAATCATTAGTATAGACAATTAATAGCATCATCAAATATAACTTTTTATTGTATAAACATATTGATATTTAAAGTTTAATAATACTTTTTATTTTTTAAATTTAGTTATATTTATATAAATAATAATTTCACCACTTGCAAATATTAAAAAATATATATAATACATCTATTTAAATAACAAACCATTACAGGTTCTTTGAAATAAGACACATTTTTTAATTAGAGAGTTATACAAGTTTGATTTTTTTGACAGAATAAAATGAAAAAAAACTGAAATGTTTTAAAAAATATGCAATGTTCCATTTGGAATAACACGGTTATTCAAAAGTTCGAATCCCCAATACGCTTGACTCTCGCTGGCATCAAAAATGTTCCTCTCAGGTGGGAATTTTCTGTAATTGGATTCGGTAACGAATGTTTCCGTATGGTCGAACAGATTAATGTCGCAAGTAATTCTAATTACATTTTTTCACATTAGAAGCCTGTGGAAAAACAAATAAAGTAAATAATTAATGGTTTGTTTTTACCGCTTTATTGATTTAAACTATTATATCAAAATATATAATAATACATAATATAAATACATAATTCTTTCTTTCACTTAATCATATATTCTGTTAATATGAGTTCATTAAAAGTCCAACAATTTGGATTCATTAGTGTAAAAATATATTCAGGCGCATCTTTATCTAAATAAAATAAATATCTAAAGTTTTTTCAGATATCGGTTTCAGCGACTGAAAGTGTGTGTGTAACATTGATTTTATTTATTTACAATGTAGCGATGCCAAACCACTAGACCGTATGCAACTGTAATCAAATTCCAGTGTCCAGAGTAAAAACGGATACTTTTTCAGGATAAACCTCCGATCAAACGTGGATTTGTCAGACTGAAAATCTCCCGACTTTTCAGTTAAAATGACAAACAGAACTTATAGCAACCTGGATATTGATAGAAATTGGTTTACAACAAAGCCTTATTGTAAGTGCTAATATGTTTACTATTTATTTGTTATGAAATACAATGGACGATGTAGCCTAGCTTGTTATGTAAACATTTCAAAGGGGAGAATACATGCATTTATTTAACATTAATTTTACATGCGTTGTTCATTATGCGTTATTTTACATACTGTGCACCAGGCAATAGAACTTCAACAAAAGCTTACAGTCTTTCAGTAGAGTATTTATTATGTTCGACCAATTTGCTTACAAGAAATTGCAAGTGTGATCAATTGACTTTAATATAATGATTACAAGTAACCATTTAACACAGATGTGGGGGGAGCATTCTAAAGTTTTGGAATTTAAAAATATTTTTTGCGTCAATCATTGTTATACCCTTAAAATAATGTAAGTGGGGTTAAATTAAAATTTCTCTCAAAATGTGTTTAGGATAAAACAACTGTTATGTCATCTAACACCTGCTTTAAAGGTAGTTTAGAACCATATACATATAATTTTAAGTAAATCTTTAAACGATAATATGTAAATAAAAAAAAGGATGTAAAATCTAAGTAAATGTGTGGAAAACATATTATTTTTAGTACACACATTATATAAACTGAGGCAAAATAATATGAAACAGAAGTCGGAACAAGTTTTATCATATTCTAATTCAGCGGTATTACATCAACATAATGGCCATACATAATGCTCTTGTAGTCGTAAAGTAAAATCTACGATCTAAGAGAGCACTAAACAATACTACGAAGAATTAGTTTTCTCATAATAAACTTTAAATTCTCACTCGCCTAGATCACACTTTCCGGACCGAAAGTGGAGTGGTGACTCCCATCTTATACAAACTTAGTTTTGATCTTCACGTAAAGTTTCCAGAGCGGTCTTGACCTTTGAAGAGGTTACTGTGCCGGTTTACATACAAAGCATTTAAGATAAAGATATGTTACCGCAACCAATACATTTTAATCGGATGAACAATTTGTATACAACCACATTTAACTTTATGTTTCCTTGACACAATATTACGAAATGACGAGTATATTATTAAATATGATGTACAATTAGTATCACAATCATTATCATCATCATACCATATTCTTATTCTATGTATAGTTCTAATTGAAGCTTAAAATCGTCACGGATTACTGCTATTAGGCTCTGTCAGCCGCCATGGTCTTTGCCTCATCCCATGTCAGCTCTGCCTCCTTGAGGTCCATCGAATACATTCAATGGGTAGTTGCCGTTGACTTTCTGAATCTCTGTAATAAGCAGTATAATAAAAACACAAAAACATAATTTCCACAAACGTTGTCTCACCGAAGTTACAAATAAAAAAGACCACTGAAGGGCCAAAACCTATTACTTGTGAAATACTTTTTTGAGAAATAAGTACTTTTTGTTTGATTTGAACCTAGAGCATTAAAGTATTTTTTCATAATTTTAAGAAAGTTATTCACAATTCCAATTGACTTCTAGACAAAGTTTAAAAAAAGTGTTTTTCTTTATATAACACATTTAATTTGTAGTTGTACATTTTTTCATAAAATTTAAGCATAATTTGATTTAAATTTTATACTGTTTTTATTTACAAGTACGGGAAAACCAGCATTTGACTCATCGTCATTTGTCTTTCTGACACCTGACAGTGCGTTTTGAAAATTTATCAATCATAGTTGACATGTGAGGGTGATGGAATTGCTCATGTTGCACAGTAATTATCATGTGAGATTAAGGAAATTACAAAAACTGTGGTTTTATGTATTTTTAAAATAGAAAAAATATTTTTAAATATAAAAAAGAATGATTAAATAACACACATTATTATACAATGCGAACATATCCAAAAAGTTAATAAAGGGTGATTTTTTAATAGCTATAAGAAATTTTTCCAAAAAAAGACACATAAAATTGAGAAAAATGCATCAAATCTTTATTTGAATCGATAGTATAGTCCACATAATTTAATGTTTGAAGATTATTTCATTCAAATATTGACCGCGGCTGCGCTTCAAATGGTTCATCCGCTTAGTTCAATTTTGGCATACACTTTCCAACATTTCGGCCGGTATCTCAAGAATAAATGCTTCAATGCTGTCTTTCAATGCGTCAATCGAAGCGGGCTTATCAGTAGAGATAAGAGCCTTAACATAGCCCCACAAAAAATAATCTAAAGGCGTTAAATCGCACGATCTAGGCGGCCAATTGACCGGTCCCAAACGTGAAATAAAATTTTCACCGAACTTGTTACTCAATTGGTTTATTGTTTCGCATGCTGTGTGGCATGTGGCACCGCTTTGTTAAAACCACATGTCATGCAAGTCAAGCTCTTCCGTTTCGGGCAAAAAGTAGCGCTCACCATTCACAGTTACGTTGCGATTCGCATCATCTTTGAAGAAGTACGGTCCAATGACCCCACCAGCCCATAATCCGCACCAAACAGTAATTTTTTCTGGATGCATTGGTAGCTCTTGCAATGCTTCTGGCTGATGTTCACTCAAAAACCGACAATTCTGCTTATTAACGAATCCATTCAGCCAAAAATGAGTTTCGTCGCTGAATACAATTTTTCGATAAAAATATGGATCTTCCGCCAACTTTTCAAGAGCCCATTCACCAAAAATTCTGCATTGTGGTAGATCGTTCGGCTTCAATTCTTGCACCAGCTGTATTTTGTAAGGCTTCACACCTAAATCCTTCCGCAAAATTTTCCACGTTGTTGAGTAACAGAGGCCCAATTTCTGCAAACCTTGCCGAATCGATAATTGATGGTCATCACTAACACTGGCCGATACAGCTGCCATATTTTCTTCAGTTCACACTGTACGTAAGCGTGTTGGTGATTTAATGTCCAACAATATAAATTTGGTGCGAAATTTAGTCACAATAGCCCGAAAAACCGCTTCAGTGGTTCGATTAAACTGACCATAAAATGGAAGAAGCGCGCGATGAACTTTCTTAACAGAGCAAGCATTTTGATAATAAAATTCAATGATTTGTAAGCGTTTTTCGTTTGTAAGACGATTCATGGTTAAATTATAGACCAAACTGAAGATGTTTTACAGTAACACAAAACACGAAACGTACGTGAGCTGTCAAAATCAGTGTTGCCAAAAAGAAAATAGTTTAAAATTCACCCTTTACATATTTGTTTACTTAAACTTTCGAACGAGCGAGATCACGTTAAATAAGTGATTTAGTTCAACAGCAAGGAGTTGCAGGAAATTGTTCCTTAAAAATGTCATAAAATCAGACCACACACGATATGCCTTTATTCTCATTTATCACGCACATTACCACAGAATATCTTATAAGCTGCTGTTTGCCAAGATCACATACACAGTCGATTCCGCTTAATTGGGACACATCGGGACTTGGGCATCTTGTCCCAAATAAGCGGCTGTCCAAATTAAGCGAATTCCACATTTTTTTTTAATTCATTTATTTGGTTTTGGCAACTTGGTCCATTAACCAGTAATACACACATAAAATTAAGCAATGCATATTTTTTTTCAATAATTGTATTTTATAAGCTCTTGGAAACTGTAAATTACATACAGGTTACATAAATTATAATATAAATTGCAAATATGTAATATAAACTTGTAAGAAAAAAAATCTAATTAAAATAATAATTGGGTAGGTACATACAATTTAATTCAATGCAAAAATGTCTTTTGTTTTTGTAATATTTCACTTCTACAAAATCAGCCCAGATATTCAGTGCGGATGTAGGGCTCCCTTTATTTCATTCCTGCATAAAATAATGCTGTAACACGGCCATGCATTTTTTTGTCTCCTGGTTAGTCGCAGGCCCAGGTGACTCATCATCATCATCGTCGTCTTCGTCTAACTTTTCATATTTTGATTTTGACCTTCTACAATTAAATACTCAGTCTTCATGATTATCGTAACATGATAAATTGTTATCTATTCTTGAAAATTCTTTTCTTTCTTGTCGTAAGACACACGATATGCTAGATTTTGGTACACGAGTTATCTGCCGACAGCGAGCCGACGATAACTTGTATTAAGTGGCTGGCTTTTTATTTTTTCTAGCAAAGCAATTTTACCGGAAAGTGTCAAATAATTTCTAGGCATTTTGGCAAGGGTCAAATTTTTGAAAAATAAAATTGTCAAAAAATAAGTTCACGCACTGTTCACGCGCGAGGTATAATTGATACAACGCATCATATCAAATTATTTGTACATATTTTTTCTTGAGAATATTTGTAACATAATATGTGCCGTGATCTTAAATTTACTGTCCCAATTAAGCGGAATGTTGTCCCAAAACATATAAATTTACAATTGGTTTCTTGGTTTGGTTTCTGTTTTTTGAGATTTTTTCTAAATAAGTGGCCGTCCCAATTAAACGGTGTCCCAATTAAGCGGAATCGACTGTATATGCAACATCAGAAGAGAGACTAAAACTCCGAAAACTCTATATCCAGTAAGCGTACTGAGTAAGACATACATCTTAAGATGTGATACGACAGATATTAAGAATGACTCCTTTGAAATTCGATCTATTATATATCTAATTCATATCGAAATCAGATATGAGATGATTTGAATAATGAATTCCTTAATTTGAATTTCAACATAAAATACTTCATAGATTCTTCGTCTAACACATAATATCGTCGTCCTGATTTGTATACAAAATCTTTTCATATTGACTAAGATTCAATGCGTAAATATATATGAACATTTTTATTTTAATTAACTGGTGTAGCGATAATTAAAATTATTAATGCGAAATTTAATTGAATTTATCAAAGTATAAAATAACAAAAGTAATTAGTAAGAATAACGAACCTCTATAAAGCCTTTAAGAAAATTAACTCGTAAATCGAAATTTTCTCTTCGGCTTATTTTGATAGTCCTCAGTACTTCATTCTGAATACGGTATAATAAAATTTAACAGTAATGTACATTTTATTGATTCCAGACAAAAGCCATACAAAATCCATTCGTTGTTTTTTACTTATTAGGCAGTTTATAATAATTACGTGTATTTTACATCTAAGAGCTTTTCTTGCTTAATTTGTTTTCTTTTAATTAATTACGAATTTATTTATGATTTCGATCACTTCTTGTAATACAATTCCAATAAATAATGGATAAACATTTACACAAGAATGGGTTTAATAAAGATTTGTTGGCAAAACGTGTGGATAAATAAATAAGTTATTTTTACGTTCATTTTATAACTGCTCAACGTATTATTTCTATTACAGGTATAAGAAATTAATATTAATAATATTTTAAAATAACGCAAATTATTTATCTTTTTAATAAAATTGAACCATCCATATCTGACCCTGATGTAAGTGATATTTGCGCAAAGAATAGTCGCTATTTACAAAATATGTCAAATCACCATTCTAAATAGAAATAAAAATAAATGATTCTTTAGAAATTATTCCATTTTCATTAAAGGACGACATATTTTAGCTACGTCGGGTAGCCAGTGTCAAGGCATTTGTCATAATATTTGTCATATCTCAAGAACCTTGCCTTGACTGGAATGATCTGTATCCGATTCATTGATAACATTTATTGTAAAGTCAAAGCCTTTTTAAAATATCGAATACTTACTTGGCAAGCGATGCTACGATTCAGATTTTATAAAAATAATAATCTTTTTAAATAATTTCCGTCACAATTTGATCAATGTTTCTAGGATATAAATCTGAATAAGAACTTTATCTAAACGTTTATATTAAATATATGATATAATGAGATAAATCTGTCAAAGAGATGACGGTCAATGTTGATGAAAAGTGTTGATGTGGCGCTCAAGAACTGGTAAACGGAGTATTAGCCAACCACTGTAAGACTGATGGCCTTAAGATAATAGTGGAAAGAGGCTGGTTTATATTACACCTTACGTTCGTTAGTGGATGAACACCGGCTGATGATGATTCCATGTTTAAAATAAATATAAAGACATACATGCAAAGTCACTAGAAACAAGCGCTTAAAAATTATATTTTCTAATTTAAAAGTTCTAACCCATTCAACATTCTTCGAAAATTGCAGTAAAACAGACAAATGGTTTCGTAAAACAAATGTGTATATTGTACAACTGCGGTCACGATGTAATCGTATCACTCACAAACAACAACTGAAACTAGCCCCGAGCACTTTGGAGTTGACTTATTGTTTAATTTTTACAAAGTACACACAATTTACAATGTAAACAGTTTCCTACTGTGGCTAGTTGCCCTCGCTCCGATCGCACCAACCTGCATACAAACCCGCACCTAAAAGTTTTGACAAATCGCCATTCTGCAACAAAAATGTTCTAACAAATTTTGTATTCGATGATAAGATTTTTTCTTACTAAAAATAACCTCATTAACTTTAATACTACGAACTCGTACTCATACAACTAATGATTTTTGGTAAAAGAAAAACCTTCTCGAGATGAATTTTGTGGTCAAAATAAGAGTTTCTGAAAATAACCCTAAATCCCAACTAATATTTTTTTGTCATTTTCTCGATCTCCGTGCTGTCATTGGTTGACCTTACATATAATGACGTTAAGATTTTACCGGAGCTCTTATTAAATCAATTTTACGAATATATGTATATGAGAATAATACTTCTGAATTTTAAATTTAGTTGCGAGTTGTTAATAAAAAATTACAATGAATTATTTTGTTGAATATACTCGCAGCATATTGAGTCTAAATAATTGTCATACTTTATGTTTATCATAAACACTATCGATAAATTAACAATTTAAAATGAAACTCGAAAGTTGCTCACCGTCACATAGAACATTTTTAAAGTAACGAAACAGAATACCACAGTCAAGTCCCAATTTATGATAGCATAAATCAGAATAAAATGCCAGTGAAAAATCTATGTTCTCGTTTATGTATTTTCATAGCGGTCCGATACCACCTTCCACAATCTTCAGTGTCTTTCCTGAAACGCTTCTTGTGAAAAAATATTTTTTCAGGAAGCCTCCCGTAATGAGACTGTTTAATTGCTTCGTTACGGAGACAATTTAATGTGTACTTTTGTTGATTAATCGTTCATTAAAAATATCATTATAAAATATCATCATGTAAATAGCTCTCGAGTTATTATAGATTCGGACAAATTTTTATCTCTCTAATTACGAAATTTCTTTTTCTTGTACAAATTATGTAATTTTTTTTATGAATCATTTATTATTACCTAATGGATGGTTGCTAAAAATTCCCTGCACATTTTTTTTTCGGTTACTATATATACTTCTTTGTATTGAACATACACAACTCTTTATATGACAAGCCTGCAACTCTATTGCGTTTTTCAATATTATAATATATTTTTTTGGTAGCGTGTATTTTTAGTTCTAGTTTTTGCGTACTTAATTAATTTTCTGTTTCATATGTTTATATCTACTTATGTATTTTCTATAATTTTAGCATTTAAGTAAGAAAATATTTATTCTTATTTATCTGATAAATTTAAAAAATATAAAAAATATTTTAAATATGTGTATAATTAATAATACATATCAAAAACAAAAATGGCGCATACCCGCATTTTTAGAAAATTTAACTTCATAAACAACAAAATAAATGTATAATAATAACAATTAAGTTCTTTTTAAGAAGAATAATTTTAGATCTTTATCAAAAAAAGTAGTTACAAAATAAAGGTAGCATCTATATAATTGACAATTATATTTTCTATCCTTATATTTAAATGTTGTAATTAATTTTGAAATAATGATTTTGAAATAAAGAAAAATTATTTACGTAACGGTAATTTTTATAACACCACCACACTGAATACCGGGCACTTTGTATACAAAACGCATCCCGGTGTGGAGTTACCGGAAGTTCCGTGATGAGGGCAAGGTGCTGAAATTTCAACTGAAAATGAAGGGTTCGTGAATGTCTGTGAAAGTAAGATAAAAGCCATTGTATGGGTCACCGGACTTTCCCCGCGTGGGAGAAAGGCCAGTCCGAGTCTCCTAGGTCGTCATATTCATAATTCCGTCCCACGGTACTCCTTCACCTGCAAACTTCGCGAAAATAATTACTTGTGTGGCGATGTTTGTAATTTCACGAAATTTTCAGACTTATTCAACCCATGTCACATTAAATGTAGATATTGTTTATATAAAATCTCAAAAATGTTATTAATAAAATAAATTCCCATTAAAGAAGTCAAAAAGGTAAAAGAAAGTATTATGTTTAAATTTAATTTTTAATAACATTTTTATTAACTTATTTTCATGTAATTTCAGAATACATAAAGACGATGATCAATATTTATGAATCGATGATCAAAATTTATTAGATTGCTGCGTTATTTAAGTAAATATTGAATGATAATCATGAAAAATAAAAAATAAACTGAAATACGTTTTATTCATACATTAATAATTGTAAATCTCTAATAAAAAATCTCTTATTTGAAAAAATCATTATATGATGTGTAAATTAAGTAAGTTGGTTAAATTATTATTACATATATGTTTGTGCTAAGTGTCACGCTTTAAAAAACTAAATAAACCCATTAAAAAAATATTTATAATTAACAAGTAAATTACAAATATAATTGGAATAATAAGATGGTCTTCGTCTAAGAAAAAAGGGAAATACTGATAAAGTTTATCATTCTTAGCCCAATTTATTTTTATTCGGCGTTAAGTTAATGACAAAATTCACTGACACTTGAAAAAATCTCGAGCGGAAACTAAAGCACTTATAATGTCTGAAGAGTGCTTTTAAGGAACACGCGCTTGTTATGAAATTTATTCGACCTTTTTTATGTTTGCAGCAATAAAAGTGGGTTTAGATTTCTTATCTTACGCGTGTAATGTTGATAAACGAACTTCTAGTTTGGGGGAGAAAAAATATATAATATTTGTCTGTGAGAAAATCCGCATTTGCAGTCTAAATGGCTGGGCTTTAATGGCGTGTAAATAAAATTCTTTCGGGAAAGCTCGCGGGCGTAAGGAGCTTTGGGTTCTGTTTAAGCCGAGGGTGTGCTGGGGATCGCGATTCGTTAAGCGAATATTCGTATAAGATCAAAGTGTTCGGGACTGTGATAATAATAATTAGTAACAAAGCTTTTTGCGTTCACATTTTTTTAGCAAACCACTCTAAAGAATATGAATTTAAATAATTTTTATGCATATTATCATACGTACGAGTATTAATTAAAGCATATTTTTAAATATTAAAAAAAAAAATATTACATAAAATACTGAAGGTACTATGGTTGTAATTTGAATTTGCGGTGAATAATGACAAGATGAAGATGACAATGACTTTAATGCATACAGTTGGTTAACATATAATGATAAACGATGTTGTTATATGTATTAAAAATTACGCAAGAGACCTTAGACAATAGCAACTTTAAACAAAATATTTTTAAATAATAAAATATCAAATAGTATTCGATAACTTTTAAGTATAATAATAAATGTTATCATTTGTTGCAGATTAAAAGAATATTTTAAAATAAAAATACGACATTCTTTATTTTTTATTTATTGTACATACTTGGATATAATATTGTTTGATTAAATGGTAGACGATCATCTGTTTTTGAAAGAAGCCTGCTTGGATATTTGTTATCTTTATCTCTTATCTTAAATTCCGGAAATGGGTTACAGCGGAGCTTTCAAAGTATCTGTAGACTGATAAGGGATAATCGAACTTCTTTGTCACACTGCAAGTGGTATAGTACACAACGTATGGAATTAAATAGAGACTCATCTATTATCTCCGATTCTCGACAATTTTTCTTTTATGTTCGCGCATTTAACCTTGAAAGTTCTACGGATAAAATATAAAATAAAAAACGACCTTGGTTAGTAATAGCCTTGGCAAAAGCTTTTTCATTTTTCTGCACGAGCACTCTGGAATAAACATTCTCGTTTTATAAAAATTAAAAATAATATTTAATTTAAATATATTTTTTTTCGCGAAAAGGAGATTTAAAATATTTTTTGAAAGAAATTTTGTTAATCAAAGATTTTAAGCGAGTTAATATACTTATTTACACATATTATTACATTTATTTACATATTTATTTTTTATCTTGCTTTAATTCTAACAATAACGTGAAATAAAAATGAATTTTGCGTATTTAATTTACATTTTAAGCTTAAGCTTTGATTCTTTTGTAAGCCTTGAATAATTAATATCTTAATTATAATTAGTTGAATGCATGCTTAAATACTACAACACTATTATATAAATAACAAAAGTCTAAGCTCTTTCCTGAACTCCTCTAAGCTCCACCTATTCCTTCTTACATCTCTACATGCCATTTATTGTTAATACAATTTTTATTTTTTAAAATAAAATATTTATTTATTTTTTATCAATTCATGATTAATTATAATAACTACTATTTTGACTTTTTATGTTATCTACTTATCTACTGAATATTACATTGTTATATTTACTATTTATTATTTCGTATCTTTTTATCTACTTTTTCATGTCTGTCCCTATACTGTATTTGATAACCATATTTCACCTTAGATTTTCATAATCTTAACATCATTATTTTTTATTTTTCATGTCATATCTACGCATAATGTCTTAATATTTGCACCGATGAATTTGAAAAATCTGTTCTGAAGTTTAATTAATTAATCACGTTAGCAACTGAAGAAGCTGTCATTGAAAGTGAAACAACTGTATTTCAATTACGTGAATATACATTGCCTAGTGTTTCACATATAAAAACAGTTCTAAGTATGAAAATATTTTACTACCTCATATTTAAAATGAATCACAATAAAATGTTCCACATAAAAATAAATATATTTCCAATTAATTGGTAAAAAATAAATATAAACGTCATATTCTTGATGAATCCATTTACAGATGTGAAAATACGTTTTTCAGGATATCAGCGCATGAAAGGATCATTTATATACGTACGGCGGATACCAAAGCTCGCACTCGCGAGCTTTTTGTTACAGCCCAACTGTCGGTTTGTCAGTCCGCTCACGGACGCGCCGGCGGCTCGGCCCGGCCCACTCCCGCAGGTATCATGCCGAGCAAACTTTGCCTTCTTTCTTCGCAGATCCCAACACCTATCCCTTGGCTGAAGTTTCAGCCGTGCTTACTGAAAGCCATACTTCCGAAATCTACATTAGCACTGAAAAAATCTCACTTATCTGTGATTTTTTTTAGAATCCTACACAATTTCTTAATAATACGTACATACACAAGTGAAATGTAGAAATATAGTTAAATTATTGCAAAATATTGAAACAAATATGTGACATCGCATATTCTTAAAGAAATAATAAATACTATAACTCATTTTCCTTAAAGTAATTTATTCATTGGAAATATGTACATATTCAATATTATTTGTAACATATGAAGAAAAGTTATTATTTTTAATTTTTGTTTATAAACGGTATTTTTTTTATTAATTATGGATTTCTACACATTTTAAAATCTAAATTAAACCATCATTGCATATAATTTACTAAATATAAAAAAGAGAATATTTTAAGCTAGAACTTGTTGTCTATAGACATTGTTATACAGCTTTATTTTATTTAGATGGTATTAAATATTCACAAACGACAAAAAATTGTATGCGAAAGAAACACAAAAAACATATTATTTCAAAACATTTTTTTTCATTGACAACATTATTTGCCCTTGAGCTACAAAAATACGTTCTTAAATATATGGCTATAGTGAATATGTTGACATGTTAACAATTATAAAGAAGATAATAAAACCATTGCAAAAGTTGTACTCTATCATGGTGGTATCAATGTATGGATATAGGGTGAAATGGTATGGTTTTCAGCATTACTTCGACGGTGTGAGTAATCCTTAGCGCGCCGGCAGCCTCGCAAAAATAATTCTTGGGCCTTTTAGCGGGAATAACGTCATTTGGTAAAAGTAAATAGAAAGTGGCATCCCTAATTGATGTGGCTTAACGAGATTAGCGAAATATATTGTCTACGGGTCTTTCATAGGATGCCGCGTTAATTATATTATTTTTCAAACCGGGCGAAAGAGAGAAAGCGTCTTCGGGTCGGGAAAGGTCCCCAGACGGCGGCGTTCTTAAATTTAAATTTCATCAAAAGATGGCAGTAGTTGCTGTGAATAAATAAATGCTCGTCAAAGCCCGTGAGAATTGAATTATCTTTCGTTTATAATATCTCTATGTTTTAAGCGACGTCGGTTATTTCAACATTCAATTAAAAGATGAAATGTAATAATTAAGATTATTCTGGAAGTAAAGAATAGCTTAACTCAATAACCGCTAATGACGTCTATAACTATCATAATCTAAGCACGTAATTTTGGTGTCAAATTCTATTATGATAATGTTAAAAATAATTTTAAACAAAAAATTACAAATATTTTTTGTTATTGTATATGATTTGAGCCACACACCAAGTTCATACTAAGATCATGTACTCGTATATGTACAGTCGCTTTAAAATAAATGTATTTTATTTTAATATTTTTTAAATACAATTCTTAGCAATATAACAATGCAAATTCACAAAGTATTTTCAGTTAATATGCGATATAATATTACATTTACATATTCAAGAATGTCTACAGTTTTAGGTATTTCTTTAGATTCCTACTAGTTTCTGCTTCCAATCAAAACCATGCGCAACTGAGGGGAATACTTGGATTGCCCCGAAAGAGGACCTAGCCCCTGGACATGACCAAGGGTGGAATATATGGAGGTCCCTTAACAGACTTAGGACCGGAGTATGCAAGACGAGGACACAAATGAGGGTCTGGCAGTTTTACAGCGGACCGACTGAATGTGACTGCGGCGTGGAGCAGACCCTGTCACACCTTCTGGAGTGTGCGCTGTGCCCGAATAGCTGCACCCAGGAAGACCTGATGATGGCCAGAAGTAACGCCATCGACGTCGCCCACTTCTGGGCAGACAGGATCTGACCCTGTTGTTTCCGACTCGATTATATATATCAAAACCATATAATTGATGCAAATTGTCATTTTAAAGTTATATTGACACCATATTCACTACGTATAATTTTAACTTTACATCTTAAAGTACTACCGTTTCTTTTCTGAATTGCTTTAAGTATTTCAGGTCAGCGTTTATCATACAGATGGTCTGCTGCAATTTTTGAAATTATCCTAAAAATAAATTTTATGTTATCTTCCAGAACGACGAACGCCTGCGGGTCGAATGGAAGGCAGCGATGATTTATGTTCTCCTAATAATAAATCTCTCTAATCCCAAATCTTAAGTTTCATTTTTATGGAAGCAACAAATATTTTATGTGTACGAGGGTAGTGTCTACGTGTCTTGTAAAAAGTTATGGCATTAAGAGGCATGTCTCCGCACGGAGGACGTTGACATGTCTCCAATTTCAGCGAATCTTTTCAAGTACGCCAGGACTGATGGACAGCTATCGGCGGGTGCGGTTGGCTTTACGACCGTCTATGTGGCTTTTAGTCAGGGGTGAGTGAGACGATTTCTCGTATAAACTATAAGAAGCTCTGATACCCAAGCCACGGTCCGCGGACAGAATAGATGCCAATCGCATGACGAAGTTTCCGAGAATTTTCTGAATTCACGTTGTTGATGGAACGCCAATATTTTCTGAATTCCTGTGTACAAATAAACTGTACAAATGATTGTTGAACTTAGTTCTGAAAACACGTCTCAAGCTTAGATACATAAAGAAGAAAATTGTGGAAAGCGTTTTAGAGCTGGCATATAATTATCAAATTGTAAATTATAAGAATAAATCTCTCAGTTAGAGGTTTGGTGCTGTCAAACATTGATATATAAAGTAACGTCGTCGGTCTTGAGACAATTCATTAAATAATCATTGAGTTCATGAGTAATTTCAAAATATTTGGTTATTTTATGCAATAAAAATGCATAAAATAACCAAATATGGTAATAAAAATAATGATGGTGATTTTCATAAAACTTGTATTTCATAAATTTATTATGATTATTTTACTTTATAGTAGTATTTTACTTTATAAGTATTTGCTTTTTGATTGCTTTTATGAACTACGTGCTATCTGAATCATCAGTCTTGCAGTAGTAAACTTCACCTAATGTAACCTTACACTTTGTGAATAAAAATAATGAAACCCAAACATACGTAAACTGTGAACGTTGTGGTTTTATATCATATTTTAAGCTCAAAATCGTCATAATGGCATATGTATGAAAATGCTTCCGTCTTACTTCGACAATACCAAAATAATTTTAGTTTCACGGCCAAGTTCTTAAAAGATTGATACCTTTTACTATTAATTTGAATATAATAGCACATTAAGTGAAAGTTTTACTCGGCAATCAGAATATATGGAACATAAGAAATAGGATCTCATTTAAAAAACAAATTAAAAAAAATGTATTTCAAATGGTATGAAAAAATAATAATGTAACGATAGATTTTTTTTTGTGAAAACGATGATATATGATGTTTTTTTTTTTATTTTTTTTTTTATTTTTTTTTTATTACGATGATAACAATGATATAAATACTAGTTTCAACGCGAGTCGGTCTAGGCAGGGCAATGGTGCAGTTCGCCGAGCGGTATGAATACCTGGGCATAGTTGGTTTCCAAGGTCCGCGGTTCGTATCCCGCTTCTGCCGTTATTTTTGTGCTTGGATTGACGCGTTGAAAAAAGAATTTTATGTATAGTATATGTATATTTAAGTAATGATGATATATGAGTATCAAATTGAAATTCCGTATCAGTTATTTGACAGTATATATGTAATCGTGTCGGAAACCACAACAAAATTAACAAATTAACAAACAATTTGTTAATTTTTTAATTCAAATTAATTTAAAATTATAAATATGCACTTTCATCAAGTATTTTCAGTTGATAACCTTAATGTTTTTAGAATTTCTATCATGATATATAATCGTGTCCGAAGCAGCAGGGTCAGATCCTGTCTGCCCAGAACTGGGCGACGTCGATAGCATTACTCCCAGCTATCATCAGGTCTTCCTGGGCGCAGAAATTCGGACACAGCGCAAACTCCAAGAGGTGTAACAGGGTCTGCTCCACGCCGCATTCACATTCAGTTGGTCCGCTGTACAACTGCCAAGCTTTCATTTGTGTCCTCGTCTTACATACTCCGGTCCGAAGTCTGCTTAGACTGACAGTATTTAGCCAATATAACAAGATGCTGTGAAAATAATTTTAAAAGCAAACATTTAATGTTAGAAAACGGTAACGCAATAAATATACTTAATAAAAAAAACTATTTTAAGTGCATTTCATTTTTACAAGCATTTTGAATCTCATATTGCCGTTATAAATATCGCTCAGGTGGGTAAATATTTTTTGAGGTTGAAAAAAACATTAACACAATACAGCCATTGTAATAGATACAAACTCGGTCTAATCAAGGTGTTCAATTAAATTTCAGTAGAATTAGTATGTCTTCGGGCTCGAACTAAAACCAATTTACTTACCGTAGCTAGCAATTTTTCATTCAAAGCTTAAGTTTATTGATTGAATAGTAATAATTTATAATATTTGTATTTATTTATACAATATATTTTTTACTTAAAATCATTTTGTACTTTATTTTATTTCACTAAATATTTTAATTTAGATTTATGAAAACAAACGAAAATTCAAAAAATAAAAATCAAAGTCAAATTTTATCATGTAATTTAAAAATAGCTTAAGTCTAATATATCTCGCGTCACTTTTTGTGTTTGTGAATCGTGAGTGCTTTTGGCATTGTTACTGAAAATTTTTTTTCAAGCAGATTTAAAAATACAAGATTAATATGAAAAATTACAATTAAAAATATCGAATCGAGGCAATAATACAGTTCTCGTCAGGTATTAATACATGTATTGTGACTTATGTACAACCATCGATTAAAAGATCAACTAATATTTATTTTCTGTTATTTTAAATTCAAATGTAACTATTGTAATACATAAATATTATATAACTACACATATTTATACGAGTATATACTTAAATCGATCTTATTTATTATCAATAATGTACTTTAGTGTCTTTATTACTTTAATGCCGGCGGTCGTAGCTCAATGGTCAAAGCGTTTGCTTTGAAAGCCAAAGGTCGTGGGTTCGATCCCCGACGGAGATTTAACAAAATTAAGAATTTTTAATCGGCTTCTGAGCTATAAAATACCCCCGGTTGGTGTGAATTTGATCCCTCATCCGTAAAATGCCAGTCATAGCCTATTTATTAAAATTGGTGGTAGACGAAAGTCATCCCGTGAAGATCACCCATTCATAGTAAATTTCCTGTAATAATAAGGATGAAGCGTGAATCTCGGGCTGTAGTCTATGTCGTTGGCGAATCAACACTCCATATGCAGCGCTTAGACATGTGCACCATGGTAAGCGTCACAAAATTCCACAGATGAGACTTCAAAATTACTATCACCATCTGTCGATATTCTCCTGTATGTGCTTACAAAAAAAAATACAATTCGTGAACAATGACAATTCAATAACAAAGCCGATGTATAACAATCAAAAGTTCAATCTCATATTGTTTCGTAATACATGATACAAATAATATACCGTTAATTGTTGCAGTTTTGAGAGGGAATATACGGGGAAAACCAAATTACGGTTTGCATTTGGGTTTCGCTGGGCATGCAATTTTAACAATCACTCTCTTCGAGCTTTCGGCACGGCTACACTTGCAAAAAAAAGCTTGAATAGTTTTCCCGTTGTCTGCGGAGCGAGCTTCCGCGGGGAAATGATGAATGGATTCCCTTCTCACAAATGGATTCTATATTTCACCTCACTTCTGTTGAAACGCCGCGCCATTTTGCGAAGATCAGGAAAATATTATTTATATCTTTTTTTGCTTCTCGCATATCTCCTGAGGTCTGCGATGACAATGAGAAGTTTGCATGCATTGTGTGGAATATCCAAGTTTATGTCATCAATTAATTTTATGTATACAAATAAAAATACGTTGGAAGTTTTAATTTTATGAAATGACTTACTAAAAATAGATAATTTAATTAAGTCATTTCATAAATAGATAAAAAATACGGGTGAGGGATCAAATTAACACCAATCGGGGGTATTTTAGAGCTCAGAAATCGATTTATTTTTTACTAATTTTCAATCTCCGTCGGGGATCGAACCCATGAATTTGGCTTGCATAGCAAACGCATTGACCCTTGAGCTATACCCCGTCGGCTGATTGCATTGAGCATGATTTAATTCAAGATTGTTTAAAGGAAATAACTATTAAGCCTGCCCTCTACTCAGTTGTCTTGGCTCACATCATTCTTAAGGGTTATTTCAGAAATATAGTATAATGTTCTTTAAATCTTTCCCTCTCTTTTATATATATATTTTTTTATTCCCATATTCATTCTGTATCTGGAAATTATGGTCACTACAAACTGAATTGACTTAGTTTTTTTATAAGTTACCATTTTTCATACCTTGCACTAATTTATCGACACCCGAATTTCTATCTAGAAACATTTATGATTCCCAGGGCAGGAGTCTTGGAACTTCATGAGACGGCGGCTTTAGTATGCGAGGCATATATTGGGTGATTTTCAATATTATTTTTTAAGAATATCGATTGCTCAACAAAAATCTAAGTGAGTGGTTATACCGATAATTGAAGAACTGAATATATTGCAAAGTTTCATGATTTAAACCACTACTTTTGCCGTTTAAAATCAAATATGGCGTTTGTTTTGAATTTATTATATAATAACCATTAATTAAATAATATGTTCTTTACTTAAAAAAAATATTTTGTATGTTTTAACTATAATATAGGACTCATGCCGGACACAGGCTGATGATGATGATGATGAACTATAATATAATTAAAATACACATGTACACGTGTTATAATATAGGTATGTCATAAAGCTTTGTGGTTGTGTTATCACAAAATGCCTCTCCACCACATCCACTACACGTCTACAACATTACTGCCGTATCCATTATCAATATTTGGCCCACGTCCTTATTTGACAACAACCAATAGCCTCCGATCTGAGATTAACTACCTTGCTGATCCCTAATCACTTACCGTCTTATTAGTTGCCAGCCCCATATTTAACTTGGAGCACATCGCCTGGCAACCCATACGATATTGCGGCTGGTCCGCTCACATGTAAGCGCAAACAGAGGGGATACATTCCATTCGACAGATTGTATTAAATCAAATACATTAGGATTCGGAATGCATTTCTATATTTGTTTGGCTGAATTTTTTGATTGCATATACCTTAAATTCAGCAAAACATATCGAATGCTTATAAATGTAAGAATCATTGATTTTTTCAAAGTGCCTGAAAATACGTATTCTCTTAACAAATTCTGTTATTTTTTTGTCAATATATTGTGTGATTATTTTTTATATCATAACAATTAGGTTTATTACATTTCTTTAACAATTCTACTAATGTGTTGCATGGGTATATAACTTGGAAAAGCAATTTGTCGTATATAAATGTACAAATATTTGCTGTATTTTAATTCAAACAAATCTAACCTATTCCATGAAATGACACTTAGTTTTACTTCTTTTTTATCCAGACAGATAAAAAATATATTTTCCATCGACCGTCGTCTGTTTACAGATATGTCCTGCTCATTACCACTTGAGGGTGCCTATCCATTGGGTAGCCTCCACTACTTGAGTTCTTCTACGGATATCTTCGATAGTTTAACTTAAGTACATTTAAAATAATAATAATCATGTATGAGCGCGTTTATCAGAAGACACTTTACTAACTACAAAGTGTAGTAAGTAAAACAACAACGAACTCGTCACATACTTTTTTTTAAGTAAACACATAAATAAGAATACCTACAGATGGTGATAGTAATTCTGTAGTCTCATCTGTCAAATTATATTACGCTTAGCATGGTGTATAAGGCTAAACGCTGCATGTGGAGTAAATACGTACAAATTTCACGATATACTCGAATTATTAAATTCTAAGTGCGTAAAGAAACCTTTATTCGCAGAAAAATGTACAAAAACTATTTTTGATAAATCAATTTATGCTTATTTGGTAGTAAACAAGTAAATTTAATGTTTATCTATGTAATAATGGATTCATTTATTTTTCAAATAGTCAACTTATCATTAGAAGCATTTTAATAGTTATTTGACATGAAAATTGTTTAACCAACTTTGGATTACAATTTTTTTTATTTTATCCACTGACATATTTTTTTTTTTTTTATTAATCATTGTCATTAGAAGCAGCAGTATTTTCCTCAGTAAAAGCAAACTTAAGTTAGCATTTTATGGTCATTTTTAATTAAGAATATATTTCTTTGTTAAATTTAGGTAAAATCATTTTATCAGAAATATTGATGCATAACATGAAATACCCAGTAATATTACTCATACACAATATATATATTATACATATTACCGTCACATCATACCATCGCCATACTTTGCTCTGTAGACGTAAGACGTGGAATGTCACCGGGTATAATACCATTAGTAGCATTCCTCAGTCGGGTATTTGTCAATAGTAATGCTGCAGAATGATACTCCGCTCTAAGTGGGCAGAAATAATTTCGGATAAGTACTGAAATACTTGGAGAAATATTTACCCTTCGGCGATGGTCAACTTTCAGACATCTCGGGGCAAATAATCACAATAAAAACGTCATGGGTAGAGTGGTTATTATTTGTTTAACCGTTTCAAATGCCAAAAAATACTGGTATTTTAAATATGAAGGAAAATTACTACAAAACTATGTCATTGAAGTCGTTTAAACATTGAAAAAACTTATTTTAGAAATACTTATTACATTGATTCAGATATATCTCTCAGTACTCTCAGTTGCAATTATCTAAGTTTTGTACCAAAACAGCTCTGAAACCAGACATTGGAACCTATATGATTCTCTATAGAGACGACAGCTATAATATGCAAAGCATATTTTGGGTTATTTGCTGAAAAGGCAGACATTTTCAATTTTAAAATCATTTCCAAATAACGAAGGATTCATCTTGCTGAGAAAACCAAGTGTGTATCTTTTTTTCAAAAAATTGATAAATTCATTATGTACCGTTTTCTCAGAACTAAGCAAACAGAAGAGAACAACAAAAAAGCTGCCTATGAGAGATATAAATTAGCGATAGTGTCATTAAATAATTACTATTTTAAGCCAGGATTGCTATCTTTGGGTTTGGTAAACCTCGAATGATATAAATTTTAAGGGATTAATGTCAGACGAGGATTCCTCGGTATTTGAACCTTCTCTATAATATATTCAAAGGAAATCTTGGAAATCAACAAAGCGTTAAAAAAATGTTTCTGCCCCATGGGGAAGACATTCTGAGTTAGATTTAAAACTAATATTTTTTTTATTATAGCATATTATTTAAATTAAGCTTTTCACTTAGTAAGAGAGTAAAGAAACAATATCAATATAAGTGCTTTTATTCATGTTTATTAAAATTAAAGTCTTGGTACATTAATTTTTTTTTTTTTCGATAACTCAATATTATTAAAAAATTAATATTTATAAATTATCTACCAATAAATTAAAAATAACAAAACTATTAGCTCTTTAATGTATATAACATCACACAAGTATGTTTAATTCTTATTCAATATAGAATAAAGTTGTATTACTAACATTTAATAGATTTTTATGCTGATGTCTCCTTAGGGGATAAACCTTTTCAGTTACAAACAATGTGAAATAAATCATTTTAAATAGCAAGTACTAAGTTATAATTAACTCAATGAAATTTTAAAAGGTATTGCTGAATACTTTAATAGTTTGTTATATTTTTACGTAAATCCAATTTTCACTACTTTTTGCAACTCTTTTATCTTGAAATTCTTACAATTTTTAAACGGTATTTTCGTGAATTTTGTATCACATAACAACTATGTTATTATTATTGTTTTTTAAAAAATTAAGTAGAAATTAAATTTTTATTATTATATGTTCTCTTGTCAATTATATACGGACAGTGTTAAAGAAATAATGTTTATGTTAATTTAATAACAATGCTCTATTTTGTAATGCTTTTAAAATAAACTTAGAATAACAAACATCCTTACATTACACTTGATAAATTTGTACTACAGCTAATATGACTCCTTAATATTCACCAATTCCTAGAACCAACTTTATTCGAAGAAACATAGGTAGACAGTTTTAATAATATAATTGTCTCGCTCAAGTTCACGAACTGGTAATTCACAGAATCTAGTAGGGAGTAAAATAAAAATAAAAACTAATGTAAAGGACGAATAAACCAAGCCTTATTTTTTAAAAATACTAGCACTAATTATCTAAAATTAATATTTTCGTCCCTACTAAGCAATAACTCTCAGTCCGTGTTTGTGTGAGATCCACCACAGAGGTGGTCTGGGCAGTCATATAGTGTCCTGTAGTGTCCTATATTGTCATATAGCATGACGGACCGCACTGTTCGGCCCACTGGGGTCGCTTTGGACCAAGCTGCCGGGGACCGCCGACCGACCGCGGCCCCTTCTTGGACATATCACTGTTCAAACAGAAGCCTATAAATCGGACCCGAACAGGGCGAGTAACTACTCACCGAGTGGACGCAATAACTTAAGTCCACATTATTGAATTGGAGCTATGCCTCCCTCGACAGTGTAGTTGTACGAGTGATAATTACATGCTCCGACAAAATTAAAACCATACTATTTTATTCATGAATGTATGCTTACCGAATAATACCAACAGACAGTGATAAAAAAGCTTATATTTTCGTGCAATGGCACTCTACATTTTACATTTATGTAAGCATTCAATATTATTTATGCTACATATAGTTGAGGAGCTTGGATTTGAGGAGTCGATCCGACAGCATTGTGATTACACAACGGTGCATTTTTTTAACCGATTAAAATGTAATTTAATTAACTTTACTTTGGGCGGCTTATTAAAAAATCCGAAGCAGCTATTTTGAGGCTCTTAGTTTCTCTTTATATAAAAGAAAATACTGGGCAATAAAGTTCGCGCAATCAATTAATAAAGCATGAAAATGTTTCATTCTTAATAGTCATAATTGAATAATATACATATTAAGCTACATTATGTTTTTAAGAATCAATTTCTATTATATATATTATAACAGTTAATTAAAATAGCTGTTAGAGTAAATAGGTAAACAATGTTTCTTTACGTGTAGAAAATATAAGGTTTGTTGTTTGAACATTGCTAATTGAATAAGATACATATCAATTATGCATGAATAATACGTAGAATATATTTGTTAAAGAGGCAATTCCTTCCACACTTGTCATATTAAAAACAAAATACTATATTTTATGTGATTATGTATATATATAATTTTTGTTTAGACACGTGCTGCTGGAAAGCATATATTAAATTATTTATTTGCGTATTAATTGAAACACATAAATACAATATCAATATATTTATGAACAGTATTTCGTATTAAAATATCATGTCTTATACAAATATCAATACATTTAATATGACGACTTATGACGACTGTGGTTTCCTAAAATAAACTTTTGAATTTAAACATAATTCCTCTACAGAAAGCTCCTAATTTTGTTGTTTTTGAATCATTCTAAGAGAGAAATAAAAATCTTTTAATTGACTAAAAGGTTCTTACGAAATGATAAATCTTAATTAACATCAATGATTTTTATTTCATTTTTTATTTTTTTTTATTTAATCAAATATAAAAAGATACATTTTTACACAGTAATTTACATTCCAATTTTTTTTTTCTTTTTTTTTTTAAATTCGCTTACCACACCACTTAAAGATAAGATCTTGTGTGTGGCGTGGGATTCATCTATGTTATTTTACAGTTATATATTTATACAGAATTTTACATATACACATTTATACATTGTCATAGTTTTGATATGATACTAACATTATATAATTAAAATTTTAAGATACTATATAAAGAATTAAATTTAAAGTATATATAAATTAATAATACATCTTTAGTACATTTCATTATTTCAATTTCTTATGCAGTGACGTCATTTTATCATTAATATTGTTGCAAATATTTCTCGTGATATTATTTATACACTGTAGGTAGTTTAATTCAGCTAATATGTGGTAAGTTGTAAGTGAGAATTCATTATTATGTACCAACTGGTTGAGGTTTTCTATCGAGTCATGTATAAGTTCTTTTATTTGAATTTTGTCATTAATATTGTTGCATGTGAAGTCATTCATTTTTATTTAGTTTTTGATTTAATTCAGTAGTTAGTAAGTATTTATATTGAAATGATATAAAACGTACATTTTTTATTAGCTGAAAGAATATATATATTCAGCCAAATTCAATTCGACTATATGCTATTTTCATCATTTTATCTCTTACAATGCAAAGGTGGCTATTGCCGTTTATAACATACATTTTTGCAGATAAATACTTTCTCGGTGCTCATTTATTCGTTTCATTGAAGTCTTAATCTATTGTTAATTTTATTGTTTGTGGAACTCATTAAAATAAACTTAAATATTAATAGAAAATAAATAATCTTGAAATTTTTATTCTCTAATCCCGTTGTTTATGACTTGGTATTGTGAGTCTAATCACCTTGCAAGATAACATTGGAGTCAAAATCAACGAGTAAAATCATCTAGCAACTTTCTTTAAAAAAAAAATAGTAATGAGATTCGAAAATCTTTGATGAATCAATTTTTATATTTAAAATGCGCTTTCAGTCATTTACACAATAATGTTTCACATTTTTACGATTTTAATATTTTTCCTGTGTAAAATATTAAAAACACAAAAGTTTTGTAATTTTTTTCATTATGTTTTAATTGGTAAATTTGTGTGCAATGTATTAAAGTTTATTTTACAATGCATTATGATAAATTCTTACAAACAGAGAAACTTTCAAAAATAACGTTGCAAATGCATATTTGTACTATATAACAACCGTAATACTTATGTCAATTATACAAGAATAAATCGATTAAACAGATATCCTCAATGAATAAACAGGGTCAAAAATGCATAATTTACCTGAGAATTTCTATTGCTATTTTTGATAACCATTTGAAGTTTATGAAAATTGACTTTTAGAATTCATGATTAAATATATGTTAAATAGTATATATAGTATATAAATAAACTTACGTGATACTTACATTTTATCTGGAATCATAATATTAAATTAACAGTATATTCTCAGTTTTTACTGTTCATTAAAAAAATATTTTTCCTTTTCGTTTGCAAACTTAATTTGTTTACCAAATTAATTTTTGAATACATATCTTAATCATAAACAATTTTTAAGACTTATTAACCAAAATGACAGTCTCTTACAGAATACTTGGAAATTAAATAAAAAACAAAAAACTGTAAAGCGAATCTAAGTTAAGTATTATTACAAATATTAAATATTATAATACGTAAATATAACACGCCCCAATATATTAGAAGTATGTTACAAATATAACTGAAATTATTATGAAAAAAACTTTCAAGGAAATTGGAAATAGAAGAAACAGGGTTTGTCTGATATTATTCATAGTCGAGCGTTCCTGTAATCGGTTTTAAGTTGTAGCACTATTTATTTGGTTAATTTATTTACGTATTTTGTTTTCTTTAATGAAAACAATGAAATAAGGTTCATTGTAAATAATTGTTGAGTAAATTATTTTTATTAAGCTTAAGTTGCCAATAAAAGCGCATGGCAAGGCTCAGTTCTCGGCCCAAGACGTCACGGGAGCCACAAGCTTTAAGCTCCAAGCTCCCATAATTAATTGCAGTCGCTTCGGTGCATAAGCCCCCTCAAGTTGCACGCTGAAAATTAAATACTCCATACCCTTGCCGTAGAGATGTCTGCTACGGTGCTTGGAGGAGGCTGGCGGCGGAGACTCACCGTCGATGTGTCCCCATAGAGCGGCTTAAAAATGACGGAGCTTTCAGTCTTGAGAAAATAAACAAATACAACCTACCAAAAACAATAATTTTAGATATCAAAGTTTTTTTTTAATAAACAATGATTCCTTAAATGAAATATCTTATTTACTATCATAAAAGTACCTGATAAATTATATTTTAATAAAAAAAGAACAAATCAAAAGCATTTCAAAGATTATTTCAATCCCTTCAAAACAGATGATGTTTATGGATTCATGATTTTTAAAAGTATTAAAGCTCATCTTATGAGAAATTAAACTTATCAATTGCTTTATTTGTATTATATTTTAATTTATTGTATTATATGTGGAATGTGGATCTGCCAACCTTTATGACTACGTATCATTCAATTCTAACAGGAACCCAGTATAATTGGGTGGTGTTTACGTGACGTATTTGCCTTACCACCAATTTAATTCAATAGAATATCACTGAATTTTTACGGATGAGGTATGCAATTCACACCAACCGAGTGTTTTAAGGAGAATAT
The DNA here is from genome assembly GCA_022606575.1 of Glossosoma conforme. Lineage (NCBI taxonomy): Eukaryota > Metazoa > Arthropoda > Insecta > Trichoptera > Glossosomatidae > Glossosoma > Glossosoma conforme. The sequence goes on along the minus strand of JAGTXR010000219.1, from coordinate 167,094 downwards.
AAATATAAATATTTTTATTTTTTTATTTCCATCGGGCATCAAACCTACGACACTCGGTATGGTAAACAAATTCTTTATCACTTTGCATTCCCATTGGCATATGTACTTATGAATAACGAATGAATTAAAAAACTTTATGTAAGATCTTTTAATCGTTTTAATTTATTTATTTTTCTACTGCGTTTTTCAATACAAGCATAAGTCATATATTTTATTCTTTAAATATGACAAGCCACTTAAGTTACTACGTTCTACGAATACGTACTTGTAATATGTTATTACGTAAACTTGTCATTGCTATGTAATGATGCAGTATTATAATATTTTCATTTATTTATAATAGTTATCATAAAACATTTGTCTATTAAAAAAATCGATTTATATTTTATTTATTGCAGAATATAATTCAAGCAGATTGTACATTTTTAAACTTTTAATTGAATTAATTTAGGCTGTTTAGCCGCTGAAGTTCGTTTATTTTTTCCATCATTTAATAAATAATTCAATTACCTTCTTGTTTTAGTTAAGCTACTTTGCGATACGCTCTACAGCCTCGCCCTCTTTTTCAGAGACGTCGATGCCTCCCGACGTGATTGGATTCCTCCTCTACTGAGTGACTGACATGGCGCGGGTCCAGCACCAACAGCCTCGCAAATCGCGTTTCACGTACGCGTCGTTATCGTCCCCTAAATGTAGTTTTAGATCGTCCGGTCAATCAACCTAGCAACTGAAATAACGATCACACTTCTAAACAACCGCATTTTTAGGAGCTGTGATATATTATTTTTATTATTTTGTACCATATCTACTCCATATGGCATATGGAGACCGAAAAACACCGTTTTAACAGTTCTTTACGCTGAGATTGTCTAAAAATTGACCCAGAACATCTGTATTCAAGAATGTCCAGATGGGTTCATAGATGGTTCCTGGGAGCCTTCAGGGCAAGTGCCCGTGTTATTATATATAATTACGTACAAAATTTGTCGACTATTACCAATTTGATCGAATTTATATATTGGGTAATGTAATATGCATTTTTAAGCATCAAAATACCAATTTTACATTAAAGTCAACCATGATATTAGTAATCTTATTAAAATATATGAATTGTAAAATTCATAAATTTGCATTATTATGAACTTTAAATAGTTATAAAAAAAAACACTTTACAGACACATACTTAAAAAAACATCAGTAATTATTCATATTATAAATTTATTTATCATGAAGAATTATAAATCAATCTCCTAAATAATGTGTACTTATGTAAAAAATATATATTGTTTAATTAAAAGTGTGAGATTATCAAAATATTTAAGATACAATTTAACCTTTATCAAAAAATATAACTTTATTAGTTTATGGACTGTGGTCATTTTAACCTTGATCACCGCGTTCTACCTTATTTTCTTTAAAATTATACATTTAAAAGAAGCATCAGCAAGTGCAATATCCCCTTATGAAAAACGTGTTCCATCAGCGATACCTCTCTCAGCTTAAAGAGAATTTCCCTCGTATCAGGAAGGTATGAAGATCATGTATGAGGCCAGAATGAAGCTAGTATGAGGCTAGTATGGGGCAAGTACCAGGCTAGTATGAATGACCAGGGATCCGTGAGTCCAGTTCTCGGCCGGGTTTCCGGCTAATGACGGGTCACGCGGAGGCTCTGGCGGGTGCAATTGCCTTTGTCCCGACAAAGAGGCGTCCGCTATAACGCATTTGTCTCGCAAACGGCCGTTATTCTAACGCGGGTAGCGGACGGTCTTCAAAGTATGAGCTGCGGATAAGCACACAGAGGATAAATATACAGTTCACATGTTCGTATATATAGCGCAACAAATGCCTGAAAATTTGTAAGATATTTGACAAAGTCATTGTATACACACACTATGACTTTCGTCATACGATTTGAGAAACGTTATAATGTTTTTCTATTTTATTATTTTGTATACAATTCATGTTGAATTTGAAATTGAATATTAAATATTTTCAATACTTTCAATTATTATTTTTATTCTATTTTTTTTACTTTCAACTAGATTTGAAAATTAATTTATACTTGGTTATTGTGGCTTTTTCACCAAGATTGAAGGAAGTTCGCCACACATGGTTAAACCCAATAGCCAAAATATCAAATCTGGCCGTGAAAACCTAAGAAATTATTTAATACTAAGTTATTTCAATTAGTTATTTTACTTAAAATTCTTTAGTTATTTTACTTATTTATTAAAAAACACATTAACATTAAATACGAGCATACCTTTTTTAAAAAAGCTTAAAATATATTAAAAGCCTTGTTTTATCACGCATCATGTAGAATTGATCACGTTTGATGATATCCACCAGCAAAGTAAAAACTAATATATAGCCTTATATAAGAAATAAATCCCAAAAGGACCTTTTTTTTTTTAATAAATCGAAAATAGTTACATTAATTTCAAATTCATTAAACGTTTTGTTTTCACTAAATACATTTTTTTTTCACTTAATATTTTTAAGAATTATATGAATTTTATAAGACCATTCAGATCATGTTCTAATGATAAGTGAGGTCATTTTCCTAAGCATGGTCAATTAATCGTCACACCTCATTCACAGTGGCCAGTGATTCAGGGGAGGTTCAATGGAGCACAGGTTGTGAAGCGCTGCTCTAATGCTTCTCCAGCAGTCCGCCTCATTAGGTTGCCATTTGTAAAGTAGTCCCCTCCTTCCTGACATGTCGGATGAGAGATGGCACGGGCCAAATATTCGCAATTTCTCTGAAGAGTAGGGTTCAAAAACAATGTCAGGGGCAGAAGGGTTGACTGCACGGGTTAATAACGATGAAAATAACGACAAAACAATGAATCCGTCATAAATGTGAATGGGGACCTCCGTTGGAAAATTGATAGAACTGTTACTCATAATTATTGTTGCAGTAAGACAGCCTTACAAGTGGCTTAATCGTAGTTTTTCTTATTTTAAGAAGAGCTTAACATGCTCTTTAAATAGTTTTTTTACTTCTATGCTGTAATAGTTTATCTCATACTTTATAAATTGTAGTATCTAAGTGAAATAAAATAAAATATATTATATTTTTTTAAGTCGCCAAATAAACTGTTAAAATGCTAGAGCAGTCAAACTTTTATATTAAATAAAATACTACGTTTGACACCACTATAAGATGACTTTGCCAGCTTTGCTTTAATGTACTTATAATGTTGAAAACTTTCTTAAAATAAAATTCTTTTAAGATTTTGCTGTTTAAGTTGACTAAATTGATTATCAATAGAATTAGTGTAATTATTTGATATCCCAAACATAACTTGAATACACCATTTTGAAGCACTTGCGCAGAATAAATTTGGGAAGTATGCATAGAATTCGAGCAACAAAATAATACTGGCAGGTGACAAAACTATGGATCGCTAATTTAAAGTGACCATAAACATCACAAAAGAAGCTGATATGGAAGAAAAATAACAAAAAATACAAAAATAAAAATAATATAATTTAATCAACTCTATCAAGGATTTTTTTCGTTTATTTAATAGTAAGCAATTGTTTATTTTTTCACCAATAATACTTGCCAATAAAGCATTATAAATCAACATTTAAATAAAAATCCTTTGATTTACTGTCTGAAACATGACAAAAAATATATATTTTATTGCTTCAAAAATCATACATTTTGCAATCATATATCTTAATGTAATGCCTGTGCAGCATAAAAAATTAACAACAATAAATTACATTAACATGGCATTCGTTTTTATTATGATTCACGTGCAGGCTTACTCAGGATACAGTGCGACTGAAAATGTCCCCAAAAGACACCTCAATAAATTGTCACTCTTGTTTCATCGCTGGGATATATCACTGGTTGTACTCCGTAGAGGGAAATGCAACTGCAGTTAAAATAGCTCACAGTTCCGGGTCTTTTTATCTTTAGGCCATAAGTCGCGGCGAATGGCCTACAAAAACAAGAGCCGACGGATGTGCAGTGGGGTCTATACTCCGATAAAATATAAGAAAATGAATATTTTTAATAATCACTTAAACATGCTTTTAAAATAATGAATTTAGGATGATATTTTGACTTGTTTTTGCTCAATTTGCTAAAACCATCATATTCTATATTTTGGAGTATATCATCATTATGAATTGGTGTTATAAAAATATGTCAGATACTATGGTTTTCGCCACATTTTATGTCACTTCTGCCTGCCTTAAGCTTCTCGAGTATTCGTACTTTAATGTTAAATGAATATTTTCCGACGGCTCTCTATAATAGCAAGAGCCTCAACATATTTTCTGTTGTATACGAAGAATATGAAAATGCCCGTGTTCGTTTCCTCAACTGTCATTACTCTCAAAATCAAGCCATCATACTCTCATTATAGTAACGTACTCGTATTACGAGTGATTGCATAATAAGCTCGTATGTTGAAATTTTATACTCATAAGCACAGTGTGTTCTTAAATATTGTGTTTTTCTATATCCGTTTCATATATGGAACATGTGATCACCATGAATTGCTGCTACTACTTAGTTTTGACATTGCCATTATCGCTATATTGTCGTCACATTGCCGCCAAATTCTTGGATTGCACTTTACAAAACAATTGAATATATTTGATGATATGCTCATTCAAGTTATGGGCAACTAGAAACTGGAGTCCCATTGAATAATTGTGGCCACTGCACAGAAGTGCTTCAAATAAATGAATGAAAATATATTGAAACAGCATTCACGGGTTAAATAATGTATGGTCGTCAGAAGAGTACAAATTGCGGAATATATTTTACATCTTGATCTATTTAAGACTGCGTCTTTGGAAGTAATAATGGTTTTGGGCATCTGCCCTAACTGCACCGTTGGCGGGTGTGGTGATGACAGTATCGGGTCTTGCAGCGGCCGCCCCCGCCCACCATCCAACATCCGCCCGACCGCTAGAGCGATGGCCAACATGATATGTGGTATCCTCACACATCCGGTTCGATCATTTGCCAAATCATGCTGAATACTTTCCTTTATTAAAAACGTGTTTTATTTTTCATATTTTTCATATAGTTTTAAATCTTAGATTCTTTAATAAAAGACATCAAATCATATCATTATCATCATTATCAACACCCTTATTTCGTCGACTGGGCCTTCGTCCCTATCGAATTATTGTCCATAATTTTTTTGAATATCTACATTTCAAAATTTATTTTTTGAAGACATTCCAAAATTGGATCTCTCCATGATATTTTGAATATTTACATTTGCAAAAAATTAAATTTTTCTGACATTCCAAAATTACATTGCCGGCGGTCAAAGCTCAATGGTCAAAGTTTGAGTTGCCAAAGGGCGTTTCGATTTTACGATGGATATGCAAAAAAAAGATTTGTAATCGATATCTGAGCTATAAAATACCCCCTGGTTAGTGTGAATTTGATCCATCACCCGTAAAATGTCAGTCATAGCCTACTAATTAAAATTGTGGTAGACGAAAGTCGTTCCGTGAAGATGACCCATTCATAGTAAATTCCTGTAATAATAAGGATGATGCGTGGGTTCTGATCCCCGATGGAGATTAAAAAGCGTTTAGCCATATACACCATAGTTAGCGTCATAAAACTCCACAGGTGAGACTTCAGAATTACTACACCATCTATCGGTATTCTCCTGTATGTTTTTACATAATTAAAGAAAACATAAATTAACAAAAAATAAAGTTAAATAATAGTATAGAAATAAACTGTACAATATTATTATTTTAAACCTTGTAGAAAGTTTTTTCTACATGTAGTATTGTTTTTCTTATAATATTATTAATAGATATTTATTTCAACTTTTAACAACACGTTATTATTTAGATGACTTACATTTAAGCAATTCAATATACATATACTATACATAAAAATCATAATAAATAATATAAATATCCATATGATAATGTCACCTTGAGACAATATCAAGAAGGTAAATTATTCATCAGTAACACAGGTAAATAACTAATTGCAACGTGCGCGTCGTACTTACAAGAAGTTATTCTCATCCATTCGATCTATAGTTTCGGTTCGAGACCCGAGTGGTTCTTACTAAAATAAATAGACTGCCGGAAATAATAATATTAAGCTTGTGAATAAATGCATTCTGATTAAATAATAAAAAATAAAAAATAAAAATATACATACTTTGAATATATACTATAGCGACATCTATCATACGATGATAACTTATATAGAAGATCAGAGACGAGTCATCTCAGGTGGAAAAAATTGGCCGGTGGCCGAGCGGTATAATTACCTGGGCAAAAATGTTGGTTCCAAAGGTCCGCGGTTCGCATCCCGCTCCCGCCGATATTTTTTTTGAATGAATTGACTCGTTTAAGGATTTTTATGTATAGTTTATGTATATTTAATTGCTCATAATATTGTAATATAGTCAATGATCTATAAAAGTAGATAAGAATATTGAAATAATAAAATAATATTCTAATAAATAATAAAAATATCCATATCACTTAGATTTGTTTGTTACTACTTTTCCTAGTAGAAAGCAAATAACATTTAGATTTTTTTTTTAATAATTGATTAGTCTAGCATTTTCTGGCAGTGATATGTGTCTAGAGAGTTAATTTATCAACCCTTTTATCCGAAAAAACAAGAAAAATAAAGAAAGTTTCTTCCGTACTAAAATATTTTCAAAGTTGGAGAAAGCCCGTCCAACTGACGAGCTGAAAACTTTTGCTGTATCCAATCAAGAGATGCCCAAGTAAACGAACGAAAGAAAGAGCGACTATTGTCCATAATAAATACATGTGGATTTCCTAACTGTGTTGGGAGTTGCCGATATCCATACAAAGCATGTATTCATTGATACAATCTTACATGTCAAACAAAAAGGAAATATATGATGCTCGGACAAAATATTAGGTGAATCGGAAACAAGTGTCGTTTTTGATGACCCGGGGATCTCTTTTCAAATGAATTACATTGCATCAATTTTTTTTTTAAATGAAACTTTTTGTACTGTTTACTGTTGAAATCGACAGGCGTATTCAACTGGGATAGGCATTATTTGGAGAAAGCTTTAGTAAATTTTTAAAACGCAACTCCCGCAATGTCTTAAAACTAAACCATTTAACCAATGCATCCTCCCTGTATTAACTTATAGTGCAAAGACGTGGAATCTAGCAGCAAGTCTAACCCATAAAATAAAGGTCACCCAGCGTGTCGGAGTTTCGCTAAGATATAGAATCCGAAACGAGGTAATAAGCAGAAGAACTCAAGTAGTGGATGCTACCCAACAAATAGGCACACTGAAGTGGCAATGGGCAGGTCATATCTATCAAAGAGACGACGGTCGATGGGGAAGAAAAGTATTGGAATGGCACCCAAGAACTGGCAAACTAAGCATTGGTTGACCCCCTGCAAGATGTACTGAAGACATAAGAAGAATAGTGGGATTGAACTGGATGCGGAAGGCGGAGGATCGATGAGGATGGAGACCCATGCGGGAGGCTTACGTTCAACAGTGGACGGAAACAGACTAATGACTGTTGGGAGATGAAAATAGATTTACTTTTTAATTAATATCGCCCATTTAATTTATTACGGAATAATATCCTCGTATATGAAAATATTAAATGTTCAACCTTCGAACATATTAAAGGCTTTGATTGAAAACGATTTATAATTTTGATTCATATCCTACGTGTGGTTATTAATGAGGTTATAATGAATGATAAAAGGAAAATTTAACCTTGCGTTTCAGGAATGGAAGTAACACATAATAATAATATAAACTTGTTAAAGCAATTATTACTTGTTCTGTACTTGATTACGTCAGAACGAAAATACATACTTATAATATAAACTATTTCATGATAATTTCAATATCTACCCATTTCTTGCAATATTAAGTTCCCTTTTCTTTATTTTTCAAAGGTTTAAATAACGCTTGAGAGATGTAATATCAATTAAAATTTATTTTTCATCGTTTTCATATATTACGTTGAGCAATGTTCTAATTTCACTCAACATAACTTGAAATAAAAAAAGTGAGGAAGTATTTATCTGTTTAATATTTCAAATGCCGGAGGGCATATGGTCAAAGCGTTTGCTTTGTAAGCCAAAAGTCGTTGGCTCGACCCCCGACGGAGATTAAAAAAAAAAAACGATTTCTGAGCTCTACAATACCCCGGTTGGTGTGAATTTGATCCCTCACCCGTAAAATGTCAGTCATAGCATAATTATTAAAATTGTGGTAGACGAAATTCGTCCCGTGAAGACCACGCATTCATAGTAAATTCCTATAATAATAAGGATGATGCGTGAATCTCGGACTGAAGTCTATGACGTTGGTGGATCAACACTTCACATGCAGCGCTAAGCCATATGCAACATGGTAAACGTCATAAAATTCCACTGATAAAACTTTAGAATTACTATCACCATCCATCAGTATTTTCCTGTATGTGTTTAGAAAAAAAAATGATTTTTATGTATATAATTTAAAAAAAAAACATTATAAAACTTATTTTAATTGGTGAAAATAAATGATAAAACAGTAATAAGGACTAGTTTTCTTTTTAAAAAGGGAAAATTATCGCGGTATGCAACATTGTGTGTAATTAATTAAACACAACAGAGTTGTGATACACGATGGTATTTGACACATATACATGTATATAGGAGTATATGTGTATCAATCGCTTAATAAATGCTTATTTTAAAATATAGGATAATTTAAATAGAAAATGGATTTACATTTTCGTGTAAAGTTTCAGCGGTATTTCTAGCTTAGCGTTTCAGCATATTTGATAGAGTCATCGGCTGAAATCTCAAATTCATCATTCTCTAGCTGAATTGGTTTAGTGGGAAGTCCCCGGCGGCGCACGTGAGGCTGCCTCGCTGCCCACTGAAGGCTGATGTGGTGACGTTTGTGATCATAGGCGTAACTGGACATCCCCAGATCTTCCGGGAATAGTGTTCAGGTGTATAGATTTTAGGGTTTGATGTGGTGGTTTCTACGCTGCGACCATAGGCGTATCTCTAACGTTTATGACATCATAAAAAAATGAGAGTTAAATTTTAGGATTAAGTGAAGTGATTTCTACTCTTATCTTCTTAACTTTACAACATATGTTTTTTTAATTTAAGTCAATTATATTAACAAGTCGATACGAAAAGAATCTTTTGTGAAAAAACATTATAGTAATGAGTTTTAGAAACACATTTGAGTAATGAGTTGTAGAAATGTTATCATATCTGGACTGATCGTAATTCAACAGTTTTAGTATTTACATAACCGGCTTTGATTTTTTTATAAAAAACTTTGTTCTTAGTATAAGTTTTTGACATTATTTTATAATATATGCATATTTTTACTGAATAATAATTTATATTTAAAAATAATAGGAAAATAAGGATTGGGGGGGACTTTAGTTGGAAGCAAGATTGAGAATGGAATAACATTATCTGGAGGGGATATGGAATGTTGGGCAATAAACGGTTCAAGTACCTCAGGATCACCAGGCTCGTGACTTACTAAATTGTTAAGCTCCGTGAAGTGGTTGTGACTTAAATGTTTATAATTATAAAAATATAATGAAATTAATTAAAATATTTCGTGGCTAGTCATGTTCCCTCATAAGTGCATCAGCTGCGCTCCTGTCACTAATCCCCTGTAACTCTCTGAACTTGGTTCGCCTGATTCGATTGGAAGTTATTGCTGCCAGAGGTGATGTTATTGATTCATCTGGTGAATGGACAGCCGATTTCCTGAATTATTTGATGTCATTGCGCCTCGCGCTGTAACATTTTCAGATTGAACAATTTGACCGGACACTGAGTTATTCCAATTCCAAACATTTGCCCACAACGCAATAGTTCATACCTTGCCTTCGTATTGTTTTGAAAAGTACTTTAAAGTAAATGTATTACTGGTTATACAACAAATAAATATGCAGAATGCTTTCTCAGACAAAATATTCAATTTTGATTAGAGTAATCCTTTAGTATATCGATTTTCATACAGGCACTTACATATTTGAAAATTCTACTTTATACGAGTTTTAACCATTGTATTAAAATAGTTCTTCGTTTTATTAAAGTAAACAAAATTTTCAATTAAAATTCAACTAATAACTCAATTTCTGTCATATATTTTTAATTTATTATATAAATCATCATAGCATTTCACGTTCGAGCTAAATATTGTCATAATATGCCTCCACAAGCACAGCACACCTTCTTGGAGCTCCGCCTATTACATTCTTTGTTATGTTTTCAATGACCTTCCAAGAAAAGCGAAATCCCTTAGTTCTTCAGATAATTCGATTGGTGTTATTGTTATCCAGAAGCATCAGAGAAACAGGCCATAAGCTGGTACTTATTCGGCTAACTAAATGAAGGATGAAAGAATGATTGAATCGCTTCATAACCATGTAATTTCTCATAAATTAAATTTAATAAAAAAAACTGATGCATATCTAGTATTCTACGCCTGAAGTTATTTCCACTTATCATTACATAGCAATAATTAGCTTTTAAATTTATATAATAAATAAAAATGAGAAATATATCCTCTGAAAGATAAATCAAGTATTTTATGGGTTTCATTTTTTCATTATAATACTTCAATTTTAAATTCTATCAAGTGTTGAAAAGCATTTATCCATCGAAAGACAAACTGAAAATAAGTGAGTTTTTGAAGGGATCGAAACAAAAGAACATCCGGGTGAAATAGTCGAAACGGTAATAAAATTGAATATTCAGAGTGAAAGGAAGACAGAAAGTATATGAATAATTGAATGCACTTGGAATAAATAAAGTATTGTCTGCATACATTTCAGACTGGATAAATGAAGGAATTCAGCGATTTGGTTATTCTGATGCAGGTGTTTGAAAACGGGAAAACCAGAACGAGAAATGGTTGTGAAATATTTATCCGCCTCTTCAAATATTTACGTGTAAAACCAATGTTTCTTTAAATAATCCATTTTATTCATTATATAGATTTGTTTAGTCCTGTATTTCTTTGTTCAGTAACTAATTTAAGATTTTGGCGGTAAGTTAAATCAATCGGCAGTAAATGAAATTCATTGGTAGTAACTTTAATAAATTTGCAGTATCCAGTGTGTCACTATGAATATGGTCTGTTATAAAATAAAAATGGCAGTAATACATTCAATATTGGTAATAATTAATGCGAAATGAATAAATAATATACCCATAAAATGGAAACATCACCTAACCTCACCGATTATTAAATACCATTCATTAATTATTCCCTACCAATTTATTATTGTTCTACTGCCGATTGATATTTTTTTACTGCTAAATAATTATTTTTTACTTACCTTTCAAGATATTTATTACTTATTGTTTACACACCGCAAATTGTCGTTTACCCGGAGGTTCACATGAGAAAATAGATGGCCTCCAGGGCAAGAGCTTGCGAACTTACATAAAACAGCAGCCGTAGTACCAGATAATTTTTTGGGTGTTCAATGATCAGGATCAATTAACATAATATTTATAATGAAATAAATTAAATATAAACATTAAAGCATTTTAGTATAATATCTTAAAACAGATCTACTGCAAAATTAATTCGTATAATTAACTTTAAGCATACTTATAAAACTTTAAAGAAATTTTATTGCGAGCATAAACTCGCAATAAAATTTCTGACTAAGAAAATGTGTAACTTATAGGTTTGTTTTCATGATGTTTAAATTTTCTTTAAATCGCCTTCAATGAGTTTATTAATCTAGCATAAAAACATGCAGTCGCTTAATAATTAACAACCGTGTAAAACTCAAACAACATTTACGGGCGATCATTGTTAAAAGTTTATTATGGTGCTGTTTAACAGCTTAAAAACACCTTTATGTGAAAGTTTAGCCAAAATATACACAATAATCCCGGCTTCGAAGCAAAGTACGTATTCCTTGGGGAGCTTTCGCGCCAGTTACGAGACCTAAGCAATATTATAGTACAGAATTTTACGACCCGACGAGGAGTTATTCAGCAAATTATTATATAAATCTATAGTGTCTTATATGAGATGCTACAGTACGAGTATTTTATAGAGAGTACAAAAGCATATTGCAGGTCAATTAACTTATTGTTACTAACAAATATTCTCAAATATCAACCCTTACCAAAGCAAAAAAAGTAAGATTTTTTTGGTCAGTTGAAACTGTTAAAATATTACGAACGTTTTTTATTTCATACTCTACATTCCTTAATACAAAGAGCATAAAAATATGAATATAATAAATTTATAAATTCCTTTGCTGTGGTATTTATTCTTACTACACGAATCAAACACTTAAGTATTTGTCGCTTCAACTGTATAGTGATCAACGAAAGAAAGGACATATTATTTGTAAGTCTTTATGTGGCCCTATCATGGTACTTCATTGTGTTCTGTACAGTATGCTTTGTTTACTTACTGTTTTTTCTTATCTACAGAGGAAGCTTATTGAGTTAAGCTGAACCGGAAACAGTTAAGTCTACTTTATTAAAAAAAGTTTCATTACGGCGAGCAATATAAATAACAAATTTAGAAAATATTTCTTAAGATTGCGAGTTTATTGGATATAAAAAATAAATACTTCAATAAATAAACAATTTTAAAATAGAATAATGATTTTTTGTAAGGACATGCAGTAGAAAACTGACAGAGTGGATAATTTTTTTTGTACATTCTAAGACGTACGAATATAACGCTGTATGCGGAGTGTTGATCAACATATGCTGAATATAAAGCTTAACTGTCACGTATCAATCATTTTCATGGAGACTTGAGAGCTGTGATAACGAGTGTTGTTGACGAGGTGACTTTCAGCAATTAACTTTTATTATAAAGATGCCCTTTATGGAACACGGAACAGTTTCATACACATCAAGAGTATTTATTAAGAATGTGAGAAATACACTATACTCGTATAATAGAAAATGTATAATATTTCTTAAGCTTCTATTCATCAGTTCTGTGCAGTAGCTACAATTAAGAGGAGACTCTCATTGGACTTATCTATTGCCAACTGATCATAATCTGAAAAATCATATCATGAAGGAGACGAAACATGAAGTGTCCTCCTGTGTAAGACGTGAAAGTCTAGCCCAGCCGTAATTGGGAGAATTGGCATAGAGCAACAAAAATGAGAAAAATCTTAGTAATACGAGTAGAGAGGCGCATACCTTAAGATTTTTGTATATTTAATAATTTGTCAACGATTAAACTTGTGATTTTGCACGTAACTTCTTTTATAAATACTTATTATTTATAATTTGGTACTTTAATTTGTGAAAATTCAAAATATTAATACTGTACTTATCGTAGTTATCATACCATTAACGGAAGTATTAATTTAAAGACGTTATGACTCTACTACCTTGTTATGAAATGATATTATGTGCTTATATAATGTGTATGTATATGCTTTTCGAAATTGAAGGTTCAAAATGATTTGCATACACAAATTTAGAAAATTACATTATAAAATATTTCGCCTTTATTACAGCAGTAAAGAGTAAATTAGATAGTTATTTTATGTAATATTATTCCCACTGTAGTTAACTCGAGCTATAATAGTTTTACTGCCGCCATCTATCTCAATGTCCATAAAAGTGCAATATCTCAAATCGTATTATAGCACACTTGGAACAGATGCTAGTCGCAGAAATATGAACTTTCGCTTGGGTGAATTTTTCAATAATACTCGTATTATTCGATGATCTGATATGAACAGAGTAGTGAGATAAGTTCGTTTTCTGTTTATTTGCATGAAAACTTAATGATTTCATTATAAAAATTCCATTAAATTTACTTCTTTCTACGATGAGTAACATCTCTAAGTAAACATTTTATTTTGTTAAAGTGATCAGATTTTTTATGTACGAGTAAATAGTGACTACTGCAGAATAATATAATTTTGTTAAAGCGGTTCTTGTTCTGCCGGCGGGTATAGCTCAGTTGTCAAAGCTAAGTAAGCAGAAGCCCGTGGGTTCAATCGCTGACGGAGATTCAAAAAAAGGTTTTTAATCGATATCTGAGCTCTTAAATTGGTTGGTGAAAATTTGATCCCTCACCTGTAAAATGCCAGTTATGGTCCATTAATCAAAATTGGTTGAAGACAAAGTCGTCAATGGTATTGGCTGATCTACACTCCACATGCAGCGCTTAACCATATGTAACATGGTAAACGTCATAGAATCCACAGATCAGACTGTAGCATCACTATGACCATTTGTTGGTATTCTCCTGTTTGTGTTAAAGCATACAGGAGAATACCGAAATGTTATTTTTGTGCATAAAAATTACATAAAATTCAAAACTTTGAACGCACATTAAGCCTACCTGGGCTAGCACCTGTTGTCTACATCGTTTTTTAAAGAGATCGGATAATAAGCTTGGCGCTCCCAAGGCCTGGACATTTTTTCTTTAAGGGGTGGATCAGCACATTCCAAAGGACATGTATAGAGCTTAGATTTTATTGAATCAATTTCAAATAATCAAGTGCTTGTCAAGTTTTGAACCTAGAGCGAATAAAAACATCATAAAATAGCGCAAATGTGTTTCTTCATCATTCTACAACGACAAAAAAATTAAAAAAATTAAAGAAAAAAGTACACAAAGAGCTTTAAAATGAGACTGACGACGATGTGCCAATTTAAAGGTAACCATTGAAGAACTGATTTTAAAGTGACTCGCCAGAAAGAATGACAATTATTAAAATTTTATCTAATTCTTAGGAAGTATTTTTAAAGTATCTTGGAAGTATGTTTGTTTTATTTTGATAGTGTGTTCGAATATTCGATATATTTCAACATTTCTGTATTCGATATTCCAATAATACATTATTTGGAATTCCTAGCCCAGACCGGTCTTCAAAGGTAACGTTGACTGAACTGGACGTTATTTTTAAAGGACTGAAATTTAAGAAGTTCCCCGGTCTTGATCGTATATAATCTGGACGAACGCTTTAAAAGTGGTGAGGAACGGCTCCGTAAGCTACACCTACGTCAGTTATCTGGTCTTAAGCAATTTGTTGTATCATAAAATATATATTTTTGTGTACTCTCTTGAAATATATCTTGATTCCCTTTTGAAATTCTAATAGTTGTCTTCATTTTATAAACATATTTTACCTATGATATACTTTAGATAAACAATCGTTAATATTATGCATTTAAGGTATTTCACACGTTTTACTACTGTCAATAAGGATCAATGATTATTGCATTTAAGAATGATATAAATATGTGTGTACCAGCCCTGAAAAAAAGAGACTCGTGCTCTGGCAACAAGTCGCATCAGAGGATTTCAATACTCCAAAAGAATGCCACCCAACTAGCAAGAAACTTGACTGGCGGACTTGAAAATCCCTGAACGGATTAAAAACCGCAGTTGGTAGAACAAAGGACAACCTTGAGCGGTGGGAGTCACTTTGTGTGACTGTGGAGACCTGTAGACCGCCTCACACCTAAGATCCTGCTCCATGTGCCGAACAAGCTGCACATCTCAAGACCTAATGCTAGGCAACACACGGGCTATCGATGTTGCCAGATACTGGGCAAAAATAATATGAAATCGCTGATATGAAGAAGAAGATGTGTGTACTGAGATAATACCATGTTTTCATTAATATATCACGAGTATTTTTCTTGAAGTCATTTTGATAATATGTACGAGGAATGAAATATACGGTTTAATCATGAAATATAGTTCCAACCTCTGACTGAAGAATTGAATACGAAGCTGAAGTAGGTATACTTCTTAAGTATCCTCCTTATATATCCTCCTTCCTACAATCTGGATCTCTTCAAGAAATAGATAAATATACACTGGCAATCTCCCCAACCCACACACAAACACGAACACAACACACGTTTCCCGCATGCAGCGTCCAGCCTCCCTGGCTGAGCGTCATAGAGTGCACTGGTCTTGACCGGTTGTGCTCTCCTGCATGCGTTTACATAAAAAAAAAAAAAAGTATGTTAATCGCGTGTGGATACCGCAATATTGATCAATTGATAAAAAATAAACTTAGTGACTGACTAAACGTCAGTATTCCATCGATTGGGGATCATGTGCCATTGTTTATCAGACTCACTGCTGTTCTGCGTGGCGTTTTGTATGTAATTTTTGTGCAAAAAGCCAAATTGATTTTCACGACAGTGTGTGACAAATCTGCCTATGTACGACGAGAGCGACGGTGATTCGGGTGACACGGGCGATGATTTCCGCGCTGCTAACTGCACCGAGAACTGAGACCGAGTTAGACCGGACCATGCATGGGCAACCGGTAGACTGGACTGGTGGACTAAAACCGACTTATGTATACAGTACCACGCAAAAGTTTACGCATATAAATAAAACAAAATCCCATAATAATTTATTCTAAATATTTACAAAATTGTAGTTTATTATCATTCCAACGAAAAACCAGACGCAATAGAAAAAAATACTTTACGTATCTGTATATAAAATATCATCATATAAATAAATTTATTTCATCTATTAGACTTAAGTTCTTTTAAAAAATTATATTATCCGTTCAACAACTGAAAGATATGGTTATCAAAAATAGCAGCCACATTGTTCTGTTAACTGGCACTGTCCATAAATTCTGTTCATGCAAAATTATACCTGATAACATAGGATCCAAAACATATGGCATTTTGTTAATCTACTCTTTTAAAGAAATCATTTCAGTCAGTAGTCTGACTTGTTCCTAAAGGGTGGCTCAACTTAAAAAAATATATCATGTTGGCAGTGCTAATTAATAAATGTTGATACACCATCCAGTATTGAGTTTAAGAATATTGAGTTGCCGTATGTCTTTAAAAAATAATATTTTTCTTAGATAAGAAACAAGCAGGAACATAATATGAGTTATTCAGCTTGTACTAATTTTGCCGAAAATAAATCCTGCTTTTGTACGAAAAGATTTAAAATGTGCAATGCACTAAACATTTTTTCGACCATTCAGTTAAATTTATATTTGTCCAAATGTTCCTCAATCCTAAACATTAAAAAAAAGCAATGTAGCCTACCGGCCAAATTAGTCTTGCCCAAAAGTTCGGACGCCAGTTTTTGTAGACATGGCTTATTAAGGACATATTAAATCAGCTTAAGAACACTCGACTAAGTCCTTATAATGAATGTGTCATTGTACTATATTTTAAGAGCCAGTGACTCTGAATATGATTTTCATGTTCAAAGTTGCAAATTCTTGTGCCGATAAAAAACAAGCCTGTGAAAGGGTTATATGATCAAAAGGTATACGAAGCCATCGGAGAGGAATAATATGCACTCTCCTTGCGTTAAGTATGAGAATGCATCGCGTATTAAATTTGTATGCTAAAATTGTTAGTGAGTCATATGAAATTATCTTGCAAGAATGGAGAATAATTTTATACTTTACTTTGCTTAAGATATGCCCTTGCCTTAAAGCTGAACAATTACATTTCAGCAGAAGTGTATAATGTTTGAGATTTTGTAGTTTATGTATGAATATTATAATTTTTAATTATTAGCATCATAATTACCTCTGAAAGAATGCATTTTATTTTAAAGTCACTGAAACACGTAGCTTGATGTGTACTTTTACTTTTAATATTTCATTTTAATTCCTCCATCCTTATATCCGTTTCACATCTGGAACACATAGTCACCACAAATTGCTGCCTCTCATATTTGTCAAAGGGCATGGATGGTTATTTTCAAAAAAGCACAATGGCAACTTGCCATTATCTGTGCCTTATCCCAATACATTACTGCACTTGCAGGTTTAATTCAACATAAATAGATGCCAATGACCTCCAGGGCAGGTGCCTAGGAAAAATAAAACGTGTAAGTATACTATATATAGGTCAGACTGTTCAACCAAATCGCCTCGAATGTTGGTGTATTCCTCGCAAGGGAGGCTCAGTTCAAGCACAAACTCCATGAATTTGCTTGCAAAAATAATTTGTTGGAGTCGTCTGTTTGATGAGCATTGGAACTTTCTGTTGCTAGTATTTATAGATATGTTTTTCTTAAGTACTTAATCATAAGTACCTATATTTACGAGTACATATATATTTTGTGTATTTTTTGTTATCTTATTTCAGTATAGTATTGATCGAAAATCGCAATGTTGTTAATATAATACATCAATTAAATTGAACGCAAAGCGATGGCCGCAGTATTATATTTTGGGTGATTTGATCCGATTTTTTGAGGAATGCTACTAGCCGTGGCTTCCAATGTTTGAACCATTTAGCTGTAAGCCATGTGTCTTAAGTTTAGTTGAGATTACGACACATGGTTAGTACACCAGTCCACGTCTAATGTTTGTTAATCTGGATAATCTTATTCATTTGTCACTTGAACATTATAGTGGCGATGAATTTCAACCTAAGTAGATAAGATGAGTTACGTCAAAGTCGCATAGTTGCTGGTCAGTGAAAAATAGTAGTAGTGATAGTTGCTAAAAATATCCATATCACCAAAAAAAAAAATTATGGTCAATGTACGAGATAAATACTATTAACAACCTTTTAAACATACGAGTATGTTATTTTATTTATTTAAATATTAATTTATACACATTATTATTTAATATAATGTCTATATATTCTTTCATACTTTTACTTTTCACACTTCATTTTAATTCCTCCATCCTTATATCCGTTTCACAAATATATTCCAAAATTAACCTTATTTCTTTGGCTCATATAAAATTCCATAATTTCTGTCTCTTGCGAAATGTCTTGATATTCGTACTTGTTCTACAATAATTCGATAAATTAATTCATTATTTACATGCAAGTTAATGACTATTTTCCCTTGCCTGAGCAATTATACATTGTAAATATTAATAACATAAATTACTCAACGAATCACTACCGCAGCTAATTATTTGCTCGCTAAACATCCCATCTACACTATTAATGTACTAGTATTGTAGGCGGCTCGTGGTACATTACTGAACATAATCTAAGAGGTGCTTAATTAACACCCATTGACTGTAAACAATCTACATATTATGATAATGACGAACATACATTACCCAACAAGACTGTGATAATAGTAAATATTACTACGATTGTCACGATAAGCATTATAGTGCTTTTAAAATTATGCTGTAGATTTTGACACGGTTAATAATATTACATCATCACATTTACAAGGGCTTGTATTTTATTTGATAAGTATAAATATTTCTTTGGTCAAAATATTTAAAAAAATAAAAATATTTTCCATTATTAAACGTGTTATACATTGTTATATATCAACTTAACCTAAGTCAACTTAACCCAAAGCCAACTTAAACGAACTTAACATAACCCAAACTAACTTACCTAAATCTGTTTTAAATAAAAAAAAAATATTTTTATTCTGATCAAAAGTTGAATTAAATTCTGACCACCAGAAGATAATTAAAATTCTGACCATTTATTTTATTGGTATTAACAAAGATGTTTTATTATCAATTAAAATAGCACATTGTAAGCGTGGTTCTCATTTGATCACCGAGGTTAATATGTGATGCTGACAAAATTTGGATGGATTTTGTCAGCATCACATATTCGATGTTCTTTACTTACTACTTGTTGTTGGTTGTGTTTTCCTCTTCTTAGAAATGAATTTTGTAAGCTTCGTCAAACTACTCATATCAACTTCTTAAAAAACGCGATCGACAAATATACAAAATATTTTTATTTATTTTTTATGTAAACACATACAAGAGAATACTGACAGATGGTGATAGTAATTCTGAAGTCTCAACTGTGGAATTCTATGACGCTTACCATGCTGCATATGGCTAAGCGCTGCATGTGGAGTGTTAATCCACCAACGTCATAGACTAAAGCCCGAGATTCACGCATCATTCTTATTTTTTTAAATCTCCGTCGGGGATCGAACCCACGACCTTTGGCTTGCAAAGCAAACGCTTTGACAATTGAGCTGTACCCGCCGGCAAAATATACGTTAAAATGTCACAAAATCGTATTTCGAAAGTTTTGTGAAATTTAATCATACACGAAACGTCAACAACAGCTGATAAATTAATGGTAGACGCAAGTTATACCTATAACAGTGACAGTGTAATCCTTAAATATGTATGTTAATGAATGCCGGGTAGTCTAAAAGTTATCAACAATAAACGATTTTCTTTGAATACTTCTTAACCTCTCAATGTATAATACTTAAATTAATGTTTCTATAGTTAGTTTACTTATCTTATTTTTCATTGATTAAAATTTCAAAACCTGCTTTAAAAAGAGTCTGCGACGGATCGGCAGAGGACTAAAGTTCTATTATATTTTATTAATATATTATAAATCAGTGTTTGCAAGTCACTAATAAATAATCATATTATTTAAATTTAGTGGCAAAGGTTGATTTTCTTATTCTCTTTTCTTTGCACGCGGTTATCATCTTTGAGGAATGTTTTTAGCACGCACTGCGTGGATACCAAATATCACCGGCAGGCATAATATGATAACGACGTACAAACATTACGTAACTACGTGGTAATAATGGCATATATTACTCGAACTGTTATTAAAAGCCGTAATATGTTTTTAAAGTTTTACGAGCCGGTTCCGGGCGCGAGTAATTTAATGATAATCATAACAATAATTGTCCTCTTGTGTGACGTTAAGAGATTTCATCTCGCAGTACTAACGGACACCTTATACTAAGAGGACAGGAATATTTCCATATATTTAAATAAGCAAAATTTGAATTTCATACATCTAGCGCCCGCAGAAGCTTTACAGAAAAAGCAACGTATTAATAATTTTAATGCCACACTAAAAGCAAGAGTCTAGTTACTTGAAAACTATACACTTGCCATAATGCCCGTATACAGCCGAGTGACATTTACTGCCTATTTTGTTTTATTATTTTTCGAAAATAATATGTCAACAATTTTATACAAAAAAAAAAGTATTGAAGTAGGTGATTGAGAATTGTTAGGTTTCAATTGTTTGAACGAAAATTTGATAAAGAAACAATGAACAAAAAATTAATATTTATGCCGAATTGTATATTATTTGGATTGGTAGATGTTTGATAAAAAAATATATAACGATAACATTATTTTGATTTTTTACTAACTAACGGTTAAATGTTATGCCTGTTTGTAATATGTGAACTTCGCCACCTTTGAACAAATATTATTAAAAAAATTAAACCAGTCTGTGACCAAGATGGGTATATTATTTACGAAGTCTTTAAGTGAATGAATACGTGACAACAGTCATCGAAAAATTAATAAGCTACATGAAAAAGTCCTCTCTGAGGTATTTTTACTATTGCAAGTACGTGTTAATGCCTGATATGGTCGAGGCTCATTATTAGAAATTTATTGATAACAGCCAAAATTAAACATACAATTACACTGCTCTAGATTTTATTACTTGAATGAGAGACTAAATTATACCAATAACTTTATAATCAATCAATTATTTATGATGAATGATTTGCTCGTTTTTTATATGAATTCATTTATAATTTTATAGTAAAACATCATGAAATATTTTTTTTCTATATTTTTTACAATCCTTTTTCTCAGTTTAATAAAGTAACAGGCTTCTTTAAAATAGATCAAGTACATAAAGTGCAATTTTTCAGATAACTGAAAAAGATACTGCTGCAAATGAGTTTATATTTGTCGCCTATAAATTATTGAGATTGTAAAAGAGCAAGCTTTTGTATTCAGAAAGCTAGACGGTACTTAAAAAAATATGTTTAATAGTTACATTTAAAAACATTGAATCGTAAATTAAGATGTTAGTAAGGACAAATTATTCAACTTAACATATTATCCTATACTCAGTATATATTTTCAATATTGTACGAGTATACAAGTGAAATAAATGAATTTCACAGAAAATATACCATGCATACTTTTATTACTAAATGAATATTATTTCAATATTTTCCATATTTGTGACATATCGTAACCATAAATTGTGGCACACACAGATTTAGCAGCTGTTGTCTTTCTTTATGACATATATCACCTCGCAGCGGTCCCATTACCACAGTTTTCAGGACAAAAGTTTGGGAATTTCAAGAGACAGCATCTATAGTATCCGAATCCTATTTTGTTATTTTGATAATAAGCAATTGTAAAAAATCGGTTGATCACACAGACGTTCTAAAAACGTGAACAGTGTTTCTAAGGAGCGTCTCAACTCAATATCAATCGTAAAGATGTTCATGTTGATGATTCATAAAAATCAATTATGTTTTAAGTTATCAAATTAGATTTATTTAATTTAAGTAGTTAAAATATAAGTTTTAGAACAAAAATACATAAAAAAAAGTCATACATCAAAAGCATTCGTTATATGCTCGTTTATATTAAATATGTTTTATATTATAACATGATAATTTTAATTGAAATGATAAATGACTTTTCGGCATATTACTTTACGACAATCGAGTCCGATTGTCAAGTAACGACAACATTGATATGCAACATAGTCCAGACAGATTGTTTTACGAATAAATAAACTGCACGGCTCGTTCGAATGCCAGTCATCGGGTTTTTAAATTTCCGCAATGTTTGTTTCGAATAATCGACATTTATGTGTATTCAAAATTTCATGTTAAGTCAGTCGAAGCGAGTCTGGCTCTGAAGTTTCAGCCACCACAGCCCGCGGGCCACCCCGCTATCATTTTGATCCCCATATTAGAAATTGCACAAAAAACAGAAAACATATCGAAATTTTCGTATGTTGTGGATTTTTCGTAATGGAAGTCTGTGATGTTGCATTTTAGTGTTTTGTATGAGCGGAGGTCAACCGGCGAAGCGAAAATGCTGAATTGCACGCTGTGCGATTCCCAAATGGGAAATTTTCTGTATGTTTTCTGCGGTCTTGGTATAACATACTCACAATATTTCTAAGGGCACAATATTATGCTTGAATATATATTCGCTTTTTTAACTTTTTTTATGAGCGGCAGCTTTGATTGTTATAAAATTATACACATAATTCTTCATTAATTAAATATACATATACTATACATAAAATTCTTTTTTCAACGCGTCAATCCAAGCACAAAAATAACGGCAGAAGCGGGATGCAAACCGCGGACCTTGGAAACCAACTATGCCCAGGTATTCATACCGCTCAGCCAACTGGGCCATTGCTATGCCTAGACCGACTCGTGTTGAAACTTGTATTTATATCATTGTTATCATCGTACGATAGATGTCGCTATAGTATATATTCAAAGTATGTATTTTTTTTTATTATTATTCAATCAGTCATCATTTATTCACAAGCTTAATATTATTACTTTCCGACAGTCTATTTATTTTAGTAAACCAAACTATAGACTGAATGGATGAGAAACGACTACTTATAGTTCCGACTTGGACTTTATAACCAATCATTTACCTGTGTTACTGATGAATAATTTTTACCTTCTTGATATTGTCTCAAGGAGACATTATTCTAATCTACTTTTATAGATCATTGACTATATTGTATTATTCTTAATTAAATATACATAAACTATACATAAAATTCTTTTTTCAACGCGTCAATCCAAGCACAAAAATAACGGCAGAAGCGGGACATAATTCTGCGTCAAAATAAATTGAAAGAGGTATAACGAATAAATTAAATATAAAAGTATAATAATTAATAACATAATCATAAATAATTTATAAATTTTAAGTAATTAAATGAATAGATAAGTGTAAATAACGTCATGCAAATTTATATTGAAGCAGTTTGGAGTATAATTACCTTAAAATTACTTTAACAAAACCTTTTAACACAAATAATAATAAAAAATAACTTTTTTTTTTATTTCTTTTCATATTGGGCTTATCTACACTTTCAAAACATGGCTAAAATATCGATGAAAAATGCTCACGATACTTTTAAGTACAATCGACAGGCGTATACAACTGGGATGGGCAGTATTTAGAAAACTTAAGTAATTTTTTTATTAATAAATTCCGTAACGTCTTACAAACTAAGGCGTTTAACCAATGCATCTTCCCTGTAACAACTTATGGCCCAAAGGCGTGGAATCTAACACAAAGTCTTACTCAAAAAAGAAAGGTCACCCATTGTGCTATGGAGAGATCCATGCTCAGAATGTCTCTAAGACTAAAAGATAAATTTCGAAACGAGGATATCAGCAGAAGAACTCAAGTAGTGGAGGCTACCCAAAAAATAGGCACACTCAAATGGCAATCGGCAGAAAATATATTTCGAAGAGTCGACTGTTGATAGGGAAGAAAAGTGTTTGAATGGCGTCCAAAAACTGACAAACAAAGCGTTGGCTGACCCACTGTAAGATGAACTTATGAGCTCATAAAAATAGCGTGAGTGGCCTGGATGCGGAAGGCAGAGGAATTGAAGAGGATGGAGACTCATGCGAGAGGCCTACGTTGAACAGTGGACGAATATAGGCTGATGATGATGATGATGATAATGAATAGCTTATGGAACAAACGACCGCTCACAAAACAAGGTATGAAATTGATATAAGATAATATTTAAAAAAATTAACACATTCTTTCAGTATAAATGAGAAGCAAATGATTTACACGCTTTTTGGTAAAGATGCAAGTAATACTTCATTATATTTGTCAAGTTATAACATACTTATTTTTCAAAATATATATTTTATCAAAAATATATTATATTTTATAATATAACTTAGTTGAATTAAAGGTTTGACCAAATAATACAATGAAGCATTGTAAAGTAAATAATTAAAACCACACCATTATGGCACTTAAGCTAAAAGAAAACGTTGTGACTTCCACATTTAGTAGAAGGTAGCTGCTTTTTATAATCTAATGCATATTAAAGCCGGAAAACTTAAGCACAGCTTGAGTTTTTTCTAGCTATTTTTTTCCTGGGAAAAGATTCCTGTGACAAATGCAGGTCCCATTGCAGAGCGCGTCAGCTGTACTGCAGCAGTACATCTGTAACTATGATAACTGGGGGGACTCTTGTTACAGCGGATTTTTCAGCGCGACACATATTGCGCGAAACATAAATATTTAAAAGTAAAGTTCATGAACCAACGATTATTATAAGGTTAACATACAAGCGGTGGACAAATCTATGTTTAGGTTGCATCCAAAAATTGCTTCTTAACGTAGTTACTAACAATTTAATATTTTGTAATACTACATAGTTAGAAAGATAAGAATTTGTAGGTACCAAACCGTAAAGTGTCAGGGTCTACAATATGATAAAATGCTTAAAATAGTAAGTTAATTTTCATTAATAATATTAATGAATTAATTTAGTGTACAGTAGTGTAGTGCGGCAAAAAAGCTGACGGTTTGATTACTTGAGATTACAGAAAACAGTCAGATTTTTTTTAGAAAAGATCTGTTGGTTTAATGTAATCTCAATCAAACCGTCAGCTTTTTTTGCCGCTCCCTGTAGTTTCATCCAGTCACTATCATCATCATTATCAATATGTGTCCGTCCGCTAAATGTTATATATATTTTTTTTTGACATGCATATCTAATTATAATTATTTTCCTACATATGTTCAATATTTTATTTGTTTATGGATTTCAACATTTTTTAAATTTAAAAATTAATTAATCATTACATTTAATTTTTTACATATGTAAATTTAGTTTTCGATCTAGATTATTGTTTGTATATTTTCTCGTTATCATCAATCAGCCACTGTCAATAATTAACTGTATTGCATACGACACTTCATACTTTAACGTGTGGCAGATCATCATCAACCTGTGTCAGTCCACTGTTGAACGTAGGCCTCTCGCATGAGTCTCCATCCTCTTTTTTTCTCCACCTTCTGCATTCAGGCTACTCTCGGTATTCCTTTGATATCCTCAATCCATGTTTCACGGGATCAGCCAACGCTCAGTTTGCCAGTTCTTGGACGCCACTTCAAGTATTTCCTCCACATCGTCTGTCGTCTCTTCGACAGTCCTTCCCATTGTCACTTGAGTGTGTATTCGGATCACCTCCTATACTTCAGTTATTTTTCCGATATCTTCGTTTCGTATTTTATCTTTTATAGACACTGAAAAATTTCCTTTACAAAATATCTTCATTTAATAAATTTAACGGTAAATAAAATACCTCCGAAAATCAAAAATATTTTTCATAAAGGCTTTTGTTAATAAAAGTTAATGCTATTGAAGTCTTATATACATACCATAGATAGTCTTATTTAAGAACGCACTTTTTGGAATAGTTTACTATTTTACTACATGAAATTAACAATCATTGCAAATAATTATTAAAGCTGCAAATAACCTTTTTCGATAGTTTTTTTCTTTTCATCGCAATATTTTAAATTTAAGATATCGATTATTGTTTTTTTTATTATAAATATACTTTTTATTCTTTTAAATACAATATGAGTGAAGAATGTTTTGCTTCAGTATGCGGTACCTTATAAAGGGTTATTGAAGTTTCATGGAAGTAATTTCGCCTCTGGGATGGGTAGACCACGGCGTTTTTTTTTTCACATGCCATAGTTGTGGCAGTTTTATAATATTGCAGTTTCATACGATGGCCCCGGGAATATGAAGTTTGTATCAGAGTCGACCAACCCTTAGAATTTATTTTCATTCTGAAATTTTTCGTTAAATTCATTTTTAGATAAAATACGCCATCTTAATAAAAAAAACTGTTAAAAGGATCGTTATCGATTTTAAAAACATAAGGTAGTTTTCATCTTGCATAGTTTCATCGTTGCATGAATATTATATTTTACAGCGTTTTGTTGGTCTTGTAAATGGAAGCTATAATAACTGAACCAAATTTTTGATAATAAGTAAATTTTTTTTTTTGAAGGGATTATTATATGATAATTAGATTGAACCCTTTGAGGCAACATGAAACTTTCAAGTTTTCATTTAAGCAACATTCGATAATTTAACGAGAAGTACGCGTTCTATATGCTATTGTCGTTGGGAATATAATATTAAATTCATTTATTTATTTATTACAATTTATTATATTGTTAAAAGTATATATTGCTTGAGAGCCTCTTATTTCTTTAAGAGGGAAGACTTCTCGTGAAATATTATGAAATTATTTTAACCACAATATGTGTCATGCTTATTTTTAAAATAGTTCCTATCACTCATATTTCATGAAAATAAATAAACCTCAACTAGGTGTGGCGGAGAAAATTCAAAACGGTGTGAAAAAATTTCATCGTAGTTTTTTTCAGTAAATCGATCACATAGTAAAAGCATACGTATCTCGTAAGCCAACACTTAAGATTAACGATGCCTGAATTATTAAAAAAATATTAATTTGGCCTCCGTTAATTGTTTTTGGGTTTAATTTAAATTGATAGTGTATTACATGTTAAATAATAAATTAACCATTTGGCAGAATACTAAAAATGTTTACTTTTTTAAATAAATTTAATAAAGAAGTGTTGCCACAACGCCAATATATAATTGTATGGTCAATGCAGTAGAATGGCAGATCCAGTACTTCACATTTTCAGGATGATTGAGTGATCGTGTCATGTTATGTATTCTTGGAGAGTATGGAATTTAAGGAACAGCCATAAGTCTATTAAATGCATTTAAATATCGAGTGTCACTGAATATTCATGTTTCAATTCATTGAAATAATATATAAACATAAATAAAATAAATTCATTTAAACAATATTAAATAGAAAATTGAGTTCGAATGACAATCATTTTAAATGAAACGGGTCACGAAAAATTTATTGAGTAAAATATTTTTTTGATTTTATATAATCATCATTCAACTATCAAGAGAAAGTTCAATTTTCACTTATTTTATCACTTTTGAAGTAAAAAAAAATGAATGCACGATAATAGTATATATTGGCCGTTTGGTTTCGAATTTCTTTAGAACAAATAAACCCTGGTAACATCTGCTTAATGTTAAGATATCCTTGAATATATTGCTGCTTAACAAAATCAGTCAAATATTTCTAGATCCTGTTTTCGCTCCGTGTTTCCAGATGAACTTCCGAGTACACGTATATTGAAAGACTGAAAATTTAAATGGAATTTGATTAACTTGTGGTGAGTTTATGTTTGTTCAAAAATTTGGTTCAAAAAATAGATAAACATCAGCTTTATGCATCACTCACAAGGATAATCTTTACAGCAGCTTTACTCAATGTAATATATTTTTTGTATCATTTATCATAAGACAGTTGCTTTGTACCTGCACTCAAAAGTGAGCATCATAGTACTGTTAACGGAGCACTTTATCTTTACATGAGCAATAAGCTTTGCTGAGCAACATCAAATGTGAGTTATTAAACCAATAAAATTTAACGTTAAATTTGTATCGAATCTCTATATTGATAAAAAATGGAGGTTTATCTCTGTAGTAATAAGTTTCAGGTACTTAATTTATTACGCCGTCTATTGAGTAACGTTTTAGAGCTTTGTTTTATATTTTTATGAATTCGACACTAAGTAAAGCAACGAAATGTAATTAAAACTTGTATCTCTAATAAGGATTCTCCTTAAAGCAGCTGCCCCCTTTAGGTCCAGACTATACATCATCACACGTCAGTCTGTCCGTCCGATGCAGTGGCTGTTTTGTTGGTCCTCCCTGTACTGAAATTACACACGTCCCGCCGCCGGACGCGTGACGTATTACTGCTGGAGTTGGGCGCCAGGGAAGATCAAGTGACGGTCAATAATGGACCAAAGCCACGCCTTCTTACAACAGAAGGGTTGCCACATGACAAACACTTTAAAAATTAAGTTCTGTAATATTACAACCTGCCGTTTTAATGTAGGCAAAATATATATGGTTACAATTTGCATTGCGTTTGAAAATATTTTTTAAAGTAAACCCACTTTTATACTCGTAGAACACAGTATTTTTTTTATTTATTATATTCAAAGAATAAAACAATTGAAGTCTCAGGAGTTTTACACAAAGTTGTACTTGTTTTAATCTTTAACACAACTATTGTTTAATATTTATATTCGTTAAATTCATCATAGAATTTGAATCACTAATTAATGACAACTAAATAACCGCGATATATATTTAAAAATTTGGGAAAATTACGTTTATTAAAGACTATAGTAGTCTAGAAAAATTATATACTATTGATACGCCTCATACAAGCAAATACTGCAAGCCTCAGAATGTTGATCTTATCATCTGACCTCCATAAAAATTCTGATGTTTAAACGCCCAAGTAGATACTGAAACAGTCTTATTTCAAGTTTAAATATTTTAGTGCTTAAATCAGTCAATAGCTTAGGATAGTATATACATGCTGGAACATCAAGTTTATATATGTATTAATACAAAGTATAGATAGGAGAAGTAAATATGATTGTGGGGAGCAATGTGTGGCGACTATATGCGCCTAGAAGTGCGGATACATATTTTTTTCTTTAATTTTGTTCCCGGAAAACAATTTTGTCTCCCTCCCAGCTGTCAACATCTCATGTCTGAGACCATTCTTTTCTCATCCAGCTTTAGTACTCTTTGACGCAGTTCACATTCTCTTACTCGCCTCACAACGTCTGAAAAAGAAACGATCTTTTTTTTTGAAAAATCAATGACAAATAATGAAATAAAAAAAATTCTAAAACTTAAGCGTTTTTTTTAAGCAGTAAATTTTACTGCTAGAATATTGATGATAGTGAACATCAAACTTTTTAACACTACCGTTTAATTTAATACGATATCATTATTTTGTATATAATATGAGTTATTTATTATATATATTTTTTTAATTATTTAAATCAATAATATTGCACTGAAAAAGGTAAAACTCGTAGACTGATTGATTAATATTAAAATAAATTAATTTTTTATTAAAATTAAACTTATATTTAAAAAAAAAACAAATGTTAAAAAAAAACATCATAGAAATTATTAAAATGATTATTCTTAAATTTATTTTATATGCTCTACGTAATTGTTAAATGTTTTTAAAAAAATATTCTAGTTATAATATTATTACAATCGGACATTATTTCGAGTATCATATTATACTGTTAAAGCATATTGGTATGAGAAGTTATTTCTAAAAATAAAACTCATAAATACAATCTCGTTAAAATTTCCTGAGCTTGTATTTTATACTTCCATTTTGTAATCTAACCCTTTGCCACTTGACTGATGAACGAGCTGTTTTGTTGGTCCACTCGCGCGGAGTAATTTCACGTTCCAGTGTTAGGATGCGTGACGTATTACTGCTGTCTTGTAACTATTTAGGGGAGATATACGTAAAGTAATGGCTTTCAGAGTAAAGATTGAAATATATTATCCTAACAGACTACAGACTAGTGGGCTAGTGGCTGGTAAGTCAGTAAACACTAAGTACTTACAGTTAAACGAGTGGACTAACATTAATGTGTAAGCATCGTCTGGAAAATTAAACAAAGCTTATAGATATAGTATTCAGTAGCATATAACATGGCACATTATAGTCGTGTTAATCATCCTCGCTTCATGTTTATATTTTTTTATATAAGTATGTATTTAATTAATATTTTTTACCTAGTTTTAACGTGGCTAAAGTCGAGTAACTATTAATACGGGACTGAAGACAGCATTATCAAACTCACTGAAGGCTTTGTTCAATTAAGAACTCAAATAAATATTTCATTAGTAATTTTTTGAACACGAATAATTTTTACGAAACACTCAGTGAGTCTTAAATTACTCCTCAGATCATTTACAAAACGATATTTTATAATTTAAAAAATTCTTAAAATAAACGCTGAAAGATTTTTTTTCGTTCTTTGTGTATTATTAATCAACGGCTGAGTAAGCATGATTATTCAAAATTATGAAACCAATATCTTTATCGTCTTATAAATTTACATTAATTTCATGAAATAAGAAGGTATATTTTAATATTAATAATTATTTTAATTAATATTACATTTAAGGCCCAGCAGCTACCACACTTTGCTTGATATCGTAACCTATATTTAAGGTATATCCCAACATGTGCCAAATAGAAGGCAGTTGTTGCAAGAAAACACACGCAATAACTATATGCTTGTTTCCTTAAAATACTCGTACCCTAAGCCACATTCAATTGTAAAAAAAAATGTATTCAAATATATTGAATATATTGAAATAAAAATTACCTAAGAAAATTTAAATATGTAATTTGTTTGTAAAAATAATTTGTAATCAAAAAAATATTAAAATAATTCATGAAATTTAAATGAAAAATTATGTATTGAATTTCTTACTTAAAATTTATGCTTCCAAAAATCAATTTCAGTCGCTTTCAGTGAAAAAAAAAACACAGTATTGTTAGACATGAATGCAGGATAAAATACTGCCAAAATAAAATGAGCTGAATTTAGAAACATTTTTCATGTCTAAAAAGGACAACAACAAAAATGTTACCATCCACGACGTTTTTTTAAATGCAAAACCTCCACCTTAAAATATTGCATTTAATTTTATCTTGAGCTCAGCAATAAATCACACTGAATTTCAAAATGCGCTGAAAGTCCTACATGTCAGAAGGATTAATGTTTGAGATCTACTTTCAATAGTAAATTATTACACGCCTCGACAAACCGGTCAAAAACAAATACGATTTTTGGTCTAGACTCCAGAGACTTTGAGTAAAAAAAGAATAATGAAAATAGCATTCCTCCAGCTATTCAGCGAGCGTTTGCTAATACTCATATGAATCAACGTCTCACTTTTAGAATGGAAAATAAAATAACAACTGACGTTCATTCTGCAAGTATCAATTACGCAGACCATAACTAACTCCGTCAATGTCTAATATATTCAACTCAAGGGAAGAAAATTGCAAAGTCATGCAAACAGTCTGAATCTGTAACCTTGAATCATGATAGAAAATTCTCAAAATAATAATTTTCATTATGATAAAGTAATTAGTATTTTTGCCCATAGTGGTTTTCATATAAGCGTTGGTTTTGTAAGCGATTGTACATACAGAGAGATCTATTGCTAAGAATACGACGCCTTCCCACTTGAGCTCCAGAAGTTACTGAATTTCTTGGCTTAAACAAAATTTTCTAAGAAAACTTTTTAAAATATCAAATAAATATTGACACAAAATCGTATTAAATTAGTAATATATCCAGTTAATTAAATCAGTATTTTTAAAATTGCTTTTATAAGTTTAATTTAATGAAATATAATTGAGTATTTCTGCAAATACCGTCGGTATAGTTAAATGCATATTAAAAAGTTTTCCAGTCAAAAAAACACTATACAGTGAGATTAAACTAGTTTCTTTTACCAGATCCGTAACTTAATTAGGGCATATTTATTTATTTAACAGAACCGCAGTTCCAAGATACAAAGAATAATAAAGAATAAGAAACATAGAGTATACATAAACATACAATAAATACAAAAAAACATAAAAGAAGAAGAAGATGACACGTGTCAAAGATCACAGAGATCTAGGAGAACAATGCCATCGACCACGGAGGAAAAGGATGTAAGGAAAGGATCGAGGTGTGATGTTAGGTCATTTAGGAGCGCTATTGCCGTTGTACTAAATTAAGTGCTCGAAGCTGCACAAGTATCAACTGGGATCAAAAACAATCGATGGCTACAGGCACGGATGTACCTATCAGAAACGTAGAAGTTTAAACATTCAAGAATCCTAGGGTTGTGAATTGCATCGCGAAGAAGAAGGAATGAAGATTTGAGAGCAGCAATTTTCCTCTGGAACTCTAACGAATGTAAAGAAAGCATGCCTAGAAAAAAAAGAGTTAAGTAATGTACGGATTGATTGAATTGAATGGATAGTTAATGTATTAAAAAAAAATGGAGACGTTGGAGAATTTTTTTATGAATATTTTCGAGTATGAGAATGTATTTGGATTTATTGGGATTCCAAACTAATCTCCCATATTCCAGAACAGATAGAACAAGTGAAGTATAGAGGGAACGAAAAATTAGAGGGTTATGAAAATTACTAGCATATGATTACCACAACTTTTCGCTATGAGAGGATGCTAACGTAAAATATGTCAGCTAGATAACATTTAACATCGAATGTAATAGAAAAAATAAAAATTAAAAGTTTTAAAATTCCTATTATTTTCCGGTTTATTGTATTTAATATTAGGCACTCGCAGTTGTTTCAATCAAAATAAAATTCAACCTTTATAACGCCTTCATTCTACCCCGATCTCCTATACGGTTTCGAATCTTGTATAAATGTTATTACTTGTTAGTTTTGGGTAGCACTATTTTCGGATAGATTCTGTTATGGATGAGGAGGTTTGGCATCTGTCTTGGCAGTACTCCATGCCACAGCTTAACATACCGATGAAATTACTTGCAGAAGATTTGAGCCCGTCCAGTGTGGTTGTGTGCATAAAGGGATGCCGCCATCGAGCATAAACTACTTGTATTATACATATGGCTTTTCTTCAAGTTCCTGAGTCTCACTTTCATAAAAATTCAACGAAATCAATGTTAAATGCATCCTATTAAATTTTCGTTTGAAATATTGACCAGTGGCAACAATAAAGCTGTTTGAGATAACTTAACGTTTTGAATGCGCGTGTTTATAACCATATATCTCACTTCATCATCATCATCATCAACCTGTGTCCGTCCACTGTTGAACACAGGCCAAACGATCCTCCGCATTCACGCTACTCCTGCAATTTATCTGATGTCGTAAGTCTATCTTGCAGGAGTTGGCCAACGCTCCATTTGTCAATTCTCGCCACTCCCACTACTTAAGTTCTTCTTAGGATCCTAATTTTATCTTTTATAGACAACGCGAGCATGGATCTCTCGGATGGAACGTTGGGTGACTTTTATTTTAAAGGTAAGACATGTTGGTAGATTCCACGTCTCTTTGCCATGAGTTATTACTGGGATGCATTGTTTAATATTATTTATAATTTATCCCACTTAAGGAAAATTAAAATAAAAAGGTAATTTTTATCAAACTTTTCAACTTCCATCAGAAAATTACCGAAATAATATCACTAAAAACAACGAGATTAAGAAAAAAAATCTTTATAAAGGTATTTTTTCCAAGATTTTCACTTCATATCTTCATCTTGCGATGCGTTGCTTTGTAAGCAAAACAATCTAGATATTTAACATTATATTTCAGTGTTAATAAATTAAAATTCATTTTTTAATCTTGCGCAATTTAAACGCATTAAGCGTCGAGAATGTAATATTCGTGTAAAACCCGAGACAAAACCTTTTGTGTGCCAAAAGCACTTGGACGCGAACGATGTATTAAAATTTCTAAGCCTCGACGGGCGTCGCGACGCCGATCTACTCAGTCTGTGTTCCAACACCACCGACGCCTGCCCGAGTGTTTCAAATGTTCACTCCACCACCGCAAATTGGTTGCTGTACCGGCAGCGTGGTCAATAAGGAGAATAACTTTACGTTTTTATACACTGTAAAAAAGTTTTCGTAAATAAATTAAGTTCATTTTTAGTAAAGGACTTGTATGTTAATATACATAAATTACGAAAATATATCTACGAATGAAATTGAAAATGAGATAACGTTAAAAGTACGTCTCTTAACATTGTGATTGATCGATTTCATGTTGATATAAAAAATATGAATAAATTCTGTGAAAGGAATGTTTTTGTTGACAAGAAAATGGTAACACTTTGGTCACAAATATATCTCAAGTGAGAATTCTGTTACACTTGCCGTTTTGAGGATATGAAATTTAAGTATTTGGAGTGATTGTTTTTATAATAAAAGCATTTTTTACTCCTAATTTAGATTTATTTTAAAATTATTGGACACCAATAATTTCCCACAAAACACATTTTTTTATACCACATCCGATCCATATTTGGAGCATCACACCACAAATGGTCGTTTCACAGTTATGTAATCTCACGATGTCTGTGCCAGAACACCTGTATTTCCTGAGGAACATGGGAACATATATGGTTTCCATGTAGACTTCTAAGGCAAGAGCCCGCGATATTGCATAGACTTCAGTTGCAGTACTAGAAAAACGTTTGGATGTTCAATAAATAGCGTTTTTAAATATATTAGATTATCAGCCCGACCCTCCCGAAGCTACGATTTGTTCATTTTGTCCTTAAGAAGTGGCTCCACTCTATTACAAGTGCAAAACTATTACTACTACAAAACTACTAATAGAAATATCTGGCGGGATACTCTGCATGATGTACCAAATTTAATATTGTAAGTTAAGTTTTGGCAATAAACCTATTTTATAATTAAATAAAAACAAAAACATTCTAATACAGCAGTTTCATTGATAATTTTGAACAAATTTTTTATATTTGTATTTTATAATATACATAATCCGTGTTGCTATAGTCCTAAGATTGAATTCTAAAATAATTTTAATTAAAGAATAAAAAAATACTTCAAATGTAAGTAAATTAAATAAAGTGGTAGAAGATTTAATGAATTGGCAGCCAACACTGTGTCAGTACGAATATGGATAGTTATAAAACAAAAATGTCGGTAATATACTTAAAACACATTCGCATCGGAAAGGTATTAAATACCCGTTACCTTGACTGATGGTTAATTACGGGACGGGTATTTTTACCTTTTACGCACTCTGATCTTTAAAGTCGGGTAGGGTATTTATATTTGTTTTTTTCTTACTTATAAGGTTTGACACTATCAATTTTACAAAAGTAAACGCATATTTAAGACACAGGGTCACTACAAATTCGTTTCAATTTTTAGTATAAATAATGTTTTTTTATTTTGTAAAATCAACAAATATTTTTAAATTTATTGTATAATTGCTTGTATTTTAGGTATATTTTTTGTGATAATGCCCTTAACAAGGGTTATTTTTACCATGAATATCATACTTTAAATCTTAAAAAATATTTATAACTTTAAAAAACATACCCATAAAGTTTTTATCTGTACTTTCAAGTTGTGGACATAATTTAAAATCATTGTTAGATGTTCTACAACTTTTTAAAGGATTTTGCTGGTGGTGCTTTAATTGGTGAGTATCATATTGAAAAAATGTGTAGTTATGATGGATATTTTAAAAGTTATAGCAGTTTATGTAGAAACATATGTTTTACGCGCGACATGGATTTATCGCCCGTATTAGAGTATCAGCCGAGCGCGAATGTCACCCGATGCGAATCCGTACTGCTAGTTCTAAGATTGAATTCTAAAATAATTTTAATATTGGAAGAAAATTATGTTAAAATAATAAATATAAGCACATAAAATAAACCTTACATATCGCTACGTATTATTAATTACCATTCATTCATTATTTACAGTCCATTTTTTATTTCACAGACATTTTATTAATTACCGACCATTTCTTAAATATTTACAGACTATTACTTGAATTTAGTACTAACAAAATAATCAGTTGTGAGATATTTCAAATAATCAAATTTTTAGTATTTAATATTTTTTTGGTTTTCAATCGTTTTCTCTCTGATTTTTTAGATGTTATAGAAACAAAGCAAGTTTCCAGAATCATCAATATTCACGGATCGTGTTCCAGTACATGGAATAATACAATAGAACGAATGGAGGTTGTGGCTCCGTCTTAGTCCAAATTATGAGCCCCAACTACAGTCTGAAACTTCCACGCACTTGTCAGCAGACGGGCCCGGCTAAGGGCTCTATTAAACCCACTTGAAAGTACATTTACGTTGTTCCGACTATTGGAGTTAGGATTTTAGGTAAACACCGTTCCATTACTTAAGGAGTGCTCGTCTTACGTAAGTAATACCGGTTTATTTATCACGTAACTTTAACCAGAGTGTTTGGCCATTATTTTTAAACCGTTCTTTGCAGTCTGTAGACGAATATATAAAGTTTCACGGTACACTTGAGAAAAGCTTCACATTCTTATAATTCTTATCGAAAAAATATATTTTCTCGACGGAATTACAAATGTTTTATATTCTGTCCATTAAAAAAAACTAAAGGAGGATAGAATATGTTGTGATAAGCTATTCTTTAAGCGTAAAAAAAACATGGAAATACACATTGATTAAATAAAAGAAAATAAATAACAGCTTCTTTGGTTTTCACGGCCAGATTTGATATTGTGGCTTTTGGGTTTAGCCGTGTGTAGAAAATTTTTTTTAACCAATATTTTGTCAGCCATTGCAGTTCAATAACGTTCGTAAAAAAAATAATCTGGCATAAACTTACAACTAAATCACAACTAAATCATCAATCCTGAGAAGACCCCTGCGGTCGAAATATTGGTTAAAAGAAAATCCCCACACACGGCTAAGCCCAAAATCCACAATATAAAATAAATAATGTTCACAAAAATTTCATTATAAGATATTTTTATTAGAAAAAAAAAAATCCCGCTAAGGACCCAATGGAATATTTTTTAACAAAGAACAAATATACAATATGAGTATCTTTTTTTATATTTATAAAAGCATGCAGGAGAGCACACCCGGTCAAGACTAGTGCACTCTATGACGCTCAGCCAGGGAGGCTGGACGCTACATGCGGGAAACGTGTTGTGTTCGTGTTTGTGTGTGGGTTGGGGAGATTGCAAGTGTATTTTTATCTGTTTCTTGAAGAGATCCAGATTTAAGGAAGGAGAAAACACAGACGCTGGAAGAGCGTTCCATAGCTTACCGGTGCCATTAAGGAAGGAAACTGACAATTCTTGGTCGACACACATTAACCGTGTATGGATGTTCGGCAAGTATAAGACGAGTTTTTCGGTTGTGGGTGGTTGCAGGAGGAATTAGTTCTTTAAGTTCCGAAGAGCAGCGACCATGGTAATAACGGTAGAAAAGACTAAGAGAACCAATCTTACGCCTGTGTTCCATTGATTGCTGGTTAGACGTAAGAGTGTCATTTCTATCAAACGAATTGCTCTTCTTTGAACTGAGTCAATTAATAAGCAATTAAATATACATATACTATACATAAAAATCCTTAAACGAGTCAAATCATTCAGAAAAAATATCGGCGGGAGCGGGATGCGAACCACGGACCTTTGGAACCAACCATTTTTGCCCAGGTAATTATACCGCTCGGCCACCGGGCCAATTTCTTCCATCTGAGATGACTCGTCTCTGATCTTTATATAAGTTATCATCGTATGATAGATGTCGCTATAGTATATATTCAAAGTATGTATATTTTTTTATTTTTTATTATTCAATTAGAATGCATTTATTCACAAGCTTAATATTATTATTTCCGGCAGTCTATTTATTTTAGTAAGTACCACTCGGGTCTCGAACCTAAACTATAGATCAAATGGATGAGAATAACTTCTTGTAAGTACGACGCGCACATTGCAATTAATTATTTACCTGTGTTACTGATGAATAATTTTACCTTCTTGATATTGTCTCAAGGTGACATTATCATATGGATATTTTAAATTATTTATTTGAATATTATTTTATTATTTCAATATTCTAATCTACTTTTATAGATCATTGACTATTTTATAATATTAAAGGCTATTAAATATACATATACTATACATAAAAATCCTTAAACGAGTCAAATCATTCAGAAAAAATATCGGTCGGAAGAAATTGGCCCGGTGGCCGAGCGGTATAATTACCTGGGCAAGTTACAAGTTTAGAAGATATTTTGGGGATCCAATCCAAAAGTGACTGCCGTATTCAAGGATAGGTCGGATTTGTCCTTTATAAAGAAGAAGAAGTTGTTCATCGTTGAAATATCGACGTGATCTATAATATTTATATAATCTAAAATAGTCGAGAAGGAAATAATTTTGAAATTTGCTTTTTTGACGTGGATATTTACTATTTTTTTATTTGTGATGAACAAATTTATCCTATTAACAAAAGTAAAATCTATTGGTAATAAAATTCATTTTTGGACCCGTGGAAAACCTTGTAGTTGCGTTCCTTAGAAGCACTGATCAAGACAATGTTTTCAGAGAACTTTCTCGTTATACAAATAGCGGGCTTTGGTAGGCCACACCTACTGTGGGTGTATATTTAATAGGTCTTACTAATTTGCTTTTTTTTACTTTCATTCCGAAGGTTACCTTGTTTATGTTAAGTTAAGAGTCAATTATCTTGTTGGGTTTTATAAGATTGGATGAATACTATAATGCCCACGAGGTCTGGACCCAATATAACACGTAAAAAGAAGCCGTTGAATGAAAAATCACTACAAACACCATAAAAAAAATTTGATACATATAAAAAATAACATTGTTTTAGAAACTTGGTTTAAAGTAGTTTTTTTATGAAAACACGTATTAGCACTGCAATTTTCAACCCAAAATCATTCGCGCGATGTATTTTAATGACGCATAATAGTAATTACTTATTGCCTGGCTTGTGCAGTGGCCCCGGCCCGGTATTGGTGCAAAGCTAACATGGCAATTTTACGTGCGGTTCGCAATCAACTTGCCGCTCCGGGCAAGTGGGAGAGCTTATTTAACGCCGCCAAGCTTTAATAAGAGTGTTGAAATATGCTGAAGCTTCAGGAATGAACCACACGAAATGACTTGCACTTGATGCGACACAATTAAAATAAACGTACACTGCGCAATGTTGCGATAAATTCACAAGTGACGAATGTACAACAACATCTGAAATACTAACTATTTAACAAGGAATCATGACATATTGTGTTACACAGAAAATTAAGAAATATTCATTTTATATTGTCACCGCTTAGTTCTTATACTAATAAATATTTGTCATACGTACATGAAAAATGTGTCGTGAATAAAGTATTGCAGAATATCCTTAAATACGAATTTTTAATGGACTCAATTATTTGTATATAAAAACATTCTGGAATAATAAAATAATATAGCTTCTTACTAATAAATCATGTCAAGTAGCCTTAATAATAAAAAGTTAAATATTTTACAAGCATTGAAAATAAAATAAATAAATCATAAATTATTCAGTCTATTCTCGATGCGTATTTTATTTTATATTCGAAGCCTTGTTAAGAGTGAAAATTGTGTTTGTGTAATGTTTGAGGAGTTCGCAAGTGGTTCGATTTCAAGATCCGGATAGATTGGAAGACGAAGCACAAATACCGATAAAGCATTTCAGAACTTACGGTTAATTTTTTAACTCAGAATTTTTATTAATTTACTTTTAAATCTCAGTGAAAGTGATATATTGCCCGCTAATATATCTTGCGTAGTCGAATTTGAAATGAAACATTTATTTCTTCTTTTTTATTTTTTGACAGAATAAAATAAATAAGTTTCATGAGTGGCTTAAGTAAGAGGCAAGATACACGATTGATAAGTTACCCTTTAGCTTGGTAGTGGACACTCGTAGTTGTAAGGACCGGGGTGATCATCACAAGAGGTCAGGTGCGGGTTAAGCGAATTACGCTCTATGTCTGGGATATGAATTTCCCTCTCGGAGAGTTAATTTAGTTCAGCCAGTGTTATTATACCCACGCCGTATGCGCTTTCGCAAGATTGTGAATCTTATCATCCTATGTGGACTGCTTATCATATTAGTTAGTGGGTAACTTATCCGATTGCATGTTACATGTGATGTTTAATGAAGCGCATAAAATGAAATTATT
This sequence comes from Glossosoma conforme, assembly GCA_022606575.1. NCBI lineage: Eukaryota > Metazoa > Arthropoda > Insecta > Trichoptera > Glossosomatidae > Glossosoma > Glossosoma conforme. The sequence continues at coordinate 126,590 of JAGTXR010000219.1, read as the reverse complement.
TGAAAATGTAATAGTCATTGCCTTAAACGTTATTTTAACATGATTATTTTGTATAAAACATCCAAAAGTCTCTAAAGTAAATTGTCAAATTATAATCGAATTCTCTATCTTAGCTCGAATTTGTCGATTCATACATTTGGGTACGTCACAGGGCATTGACCATCAAAATATTCTGCACTCTATATAAATTGAAGGGACCGAGGTCCAAAACAACAGGTATCTAGGAATTTGCGGTGTATGAAAAATAATCCATTTAAAAATAATTTTATAAGACAATACAGAATGCTTACTCATGTTGTACACTAAGATATAAAAAGGTATATGTTATCAAATAAATCAGTTTCAATTCAACTCCGGTCTTTGGACTTTTCCTCAGTGCCGGAGTCTTGGTATTCCGGCGTCACCATTTAGCTGACGCTGTAATTTCGGGACCGTGATCTCGGTTCCGGGACATTTTGGTAACGTCACTTTATACCAATGTTCATTGTGGTTGTTATTTTTTGTACAATAATCTCGTTCTCAAGCGTTGAGCTCGTTAACACAATGATATATATTTTTTTATCAATCATATAATCGTTTATTTGTATATGGAAATAAATTGATTTAAGGGTGCACAACTTTTTTCTTAAAATAATGCAGCAAAATGCTATAACTTTTTTTTAGGTTTTCCTATTTTTCATTGACAGCCAAATATTAAAAGAAAAATTAATAGCAAAAATAATTAATAACAAATGATAAAAAAGTTAATTAAATCTTTATATAGATGACATTTATCAAAAATTACGCTTTAATGTAATTATTTTATTTAATTTATTTCAACGTAATAAGTAGATGTTCTAAATTTATGGAGTACATATAGTACAAACATTTAAACATTATACATATATATGATGTGCTAATTTTTAAAAATAATACTTTAGTATTGTTGTAAAGATAAATTTTTAATATTTAATTTGATTATGAACTAATTAAGTAATCGTTCAAATTGAAATTTAAAATAATTAAAATTTTATTCACTGTGATACGCTTAACTAGTGTACGCCATCTACTCTGAATTTGTATTGTATAGTCACCAAATTAATTACCAAAAAGTAATTCATGTGCCAAATTTACAGTTTCTCTTCAACTTGGCTGCACATTTCATAGCTCCAACACAATTCATAGATGTTTCCAACAAACCATATTTATTTATTTGTGAAATAGCATTGAATCGTATTCTTAAATATTATTTTTTTGAGATAATTTTTTATAAGAATTGGTCGCAGTTCTTTACATTTAATCAATAAATAATGAGTAACTTTCGTTACTAATACCCTTATTAATTTATAAACATATCTAAGTTATTTGAATTCGTGTCTTAAATATTTGATCCATTTTTATTTTTTGATCGCAGCGCCTGTATTAATTATTTATTATGATACGTATATCCTGCCATAACATATTGTATATATGGACTAAGTTTTTCAATTGCAAAATGCAAAAAATAACTAAAACAATCGGCCGGCTTCCTGGATGGAACTTTTTCAGTGAAACAAAGAGAGTCTGAGAATTTTTAATTGCTTAACGCTATCAACAACAGCCGGTGCAAGCAGTTTAGCTACAGAAGAGCTACACTCTCCTGCGCAGATAGTTATTGCGCTTACCTAGTTTTATGCCGGGGCCATTCCATAGAACCATCAAGACACCATGCATGATTTTATAGAGACCTTAAAAACCACAACAAGCGTTGAGTCATTTATATATTCATTTGTATTTTAAGTTTTATTTTTATGTAAGCACATACAGGAGAATACCGACAGATGGTAATAGTAATTCTGAAGTCTCATCTGTGGAATTCTATGACGCCTACCATGGTGTATATGGCTAGCTTCATATGGAGTGTTGATCCGCCAACGTCATAAACTACAGCCCGAGATTCACGCATCATCCTTTATTATTACAGGAATTTACTATGAATGGGTGGTCTTCACGGAACGAATTTCGTCTACTACCAATTTTAATTAATAGGATATAACTGGCATTCTATGGGTGATGGATCAAATTCACACCAACCAGGGGTATATTAGAGCTCATAAATCGATTATAAAACCTTTTTTTTCTAAGTCACTGTAGAGGATCGAACCCACGACCTTTGGTTTGCAAATCAAATGCTTTGAACATTGAGCTATGACCACCGGCATAATGGCTGAAATATCCAATCACACGAATTGCCGCTACTATATACATAATCGTGTTGGAAGCAACAGGGTCAGATCATGTTTGCCAAGAAGTGTGCAACGTCGATGGCGTTACTCCAGGCTATCATCAGGTCTTCCTGGGTGCGGCTACTCGGACACAGTGCACACTCCAGAAAGTGTGACAGGGTCTGCTTCACGCCGCAGTCACATTCAGTCGAGCCGCTGTAAAACTTCCAGGCTTTCATTTGTATCCTCGTATTGCATACTCGGTTTCGAAATATATTGAGGGTCCTCCTACGCTCATTCGTCGCTCGACACTCAAACCGGGCGGACGTGTCTAGTCATCCTACCTACAAGATGGCGAACTGTTGCGATTGTGATATCGCGCAAATAAATCGTCGCTTAGACGATCACCGTTTGCTGCTGGAGAGGCTCTTAAAGGCTGTTGGATGCGGGATGGATGATGCTCTGACATCCGTTGGTGTGGACCCTCCACCCAACCCGACAAGTCTGCCGACTTCCCGCAGAAGGCGCTTACCTCGAGCGTGCAAATCAATTCCGGCTACCTACGCTGAAGCTATCAACATTCCTGTGTCGACGTCGCTTAACTGTGACAGCAGAGACTCCGAACCTGCCGTCAAAGAATCCGCTTCGAGTGAGGCCACCGAAGAGGACTCCTCGGAAGATACTATCGAAGGAGCCCCCGCTGTTTCGAGCAAGGCTCCCAAGGACTCCCGTTCTCAGCCGGGACGAATCATCATTCGAGGAACTGGAGGACCTGAGTCCTTTCTCCGTGGATGTCCTCTCCCTCCCCCGAGCAATCTTTCCGGAGAAGTTCAACGTTTTAAGTTGAGTCGCGCCTCTCCGCATGGGGAAAGGCAACAACATTCAGCACGTCTGATGATCCGTGGTTCTGCTGCTCCTTCAAAAAACGTTACTGGAGTGAAGATGGCGTATCTTCACGCCAAGGGCCTTCACCCAGATACATCGGCTGAGGACTTGCAGAGCTTCTTGGCAGCGACCGCTGCATTCAATCCTTCTTGGATGACCATCAGGAAGATTGTCAGCAGGCGGACGCTGTCAACTTCTTTCAAAGTCGGGGTCATCGCGACTTCGCTGGAGTCTCTCATGGAGCCTCAAGTGTGGCCTGAAAGGACCATTGTTCAACCCTGGATACGCATAAGACGAAAGAATCGCAGTGAACAGTGGTTGAAACCAACTTGAGTGAAGATATTGAGATATTTAGTGTTATATTGCTTTAAATTCAGTACTGGTGTTTATGGAGGCGAAATGTTACACGTTTTATTTTGTGACAATAATGCCTTGTTATTTGTGGGTCAATCATGATATACTTATGACAGGGTTTTTGTTGTTACAAGTCTAACTGTTTATCTTGAGTCTCCTGACGCTAGTTCTGAGTATGAGGTCAGTGATACTAAATGTGTCAATAAATTGACATCACCACATTTATGTTACCTATTGTATTTATATTTTATAATATATAATTGTATTTATATTATTGTACTTCAGAAATGCATTGAATTGATAAAATTTGTAATGTAGAAACATTACAAATTTTTTCCTGCAAGCAAGGAAAAAATAAAATAAAATTGAAATTGAAATTGAAATTAGTTTTGATAGTTTTCACTGTACATTCGTTGACCAAAAACATCTCAGCAACTGAAGTTTCATCTCAAAACGTGTATGCTTGCTGAAATCCTCCTTGGCAATAGCCCGAAGACTTATCTAAGAGACAACAGTTGTTATATTCGAGGAATATTTTTGATTATTTGTTAATCAGAATTTTATTTTATCAGAGTTCGTATGACTAACTTGACACTCGTGAGATCTGAACTATTAGGTCCTGAGAGATATCTTAATAGAATCAACAAATCGCGATACGTTAAAGGCATCGGTGATCTACTAAAAACAGCGTTTACAATGTGCTTTTTTCATTGGTTTAATGATATTTTGATTAATTTTTCATTCAATAACAAAGTTATACTTGTATACTAATTATTCATGGAAAAATTTATAATTTATAAAAGTAAAATGACTGATATTAGCAATTCGTTTATCTACAATAGGACTGATTTAGTTGTACTAAAATCTGTATACGTCCATAGAATCCATTATATGGAATTAACCTTAGCAATCCTAACAGCTAGAATACTCAATTGCACATTTGCATAAAATAGAAACTTTTTTAAGCCGCGGCAGAGCAAAAAATATAAATTTTTCATTAAAGCTGAAAATGCAGAACAGACATTAGAAAATAACAAATTGTAGATAGCTGCGAACAAAAAGCATTATTCATGTATTGATTGGGATTTTAAACTTCTCAGGCTTCTCCGTACGCAAACGTATTATTGCGAATATCTGTGATAAGAGTGTGACAAAGAGGCTGAGCGAATGGGGCGACATGGCGAAAATATAAATTGTGAAAACAACCGAAAACTTTGAGGTTTATACTTCCTCCAAAGTTCCCAGAAGTCTAATGACGTCCGCTCGCTCTCTCTCAGGACACTTTGCCCGTGGGCATAGGCAATTCTCTTGATAAATAATAGTGCTAGAGCACTAGAGATCCTAGCCTTGGAATACAGAAGACTTGTAATTGACTTCTAACCCAACTTCGCAAATATTTTTTGAACTTCAACATTTTGTTGGGATATATTCTCGTGTTAATTAAAACTTTGTTATTGTTATTATATCAGTATTTGAATAGCGCTTTTTATGACCAAATGGTCATTCGAAAAGCGCTTCTTTGCCTCTCTGAGTAAAAAGGTGGGTCTTGAGTCTGTTTCTGAAGGATGCCTTCGCTTTAAGTTATCTTATGCTATGCGAGTTCCAGGCTATTGGTGCCATGTTGCTTAAGCACGATTGCCAAAGACCGTGCTAGGACTACCTTCCGTCAGCTTCAGGGTCCTTTGGCTGATTTTCTTTGGCTGATCTGAGTTGTTATTTTATAAATAAACTGTTTTATACATATTTAAAAAAAAACTCTTCATTTATTTGTTATGATATGTGCGTATCAATGGCTTAAAAAAATAATAATTATAAAATATGATTCTTAATGGATAGCACACCAATTAATACGGCTTACACCATTTAAAGCTTCCAGAAACTCTTATATTCTAGATTTATATCTATTATATGACTAAAATCTAACAAAATTATATAAAATATTAATACGAGTAATGCTTTTAATTAAATTCGATATATTCGCCAATTCAGAAAAAAAATCTTTTGTGTGGCTTCTCGTGGATTTTAGATTTTGTTATAACTTCAACCACTTTAATCGAGAAATAAAGTAATTTTGCCACTAATCTTTAATCTTTTTTTTTATCTAAACACATAAACATGGTTAATTATTATAATCTTACAATAGTAAATCCTTTCCTGAAAGATATCGAAAAGCTATGGAACGCTCTTTCAACATATTGCTACCTTATATAAGAATAATGATTTCAAAATAAATATCAATTTATGCGTCGAATCTTTAATATCCTTACATAAATAGCAAATATTCTTATATATATAAATATTATTACTTAAATTTTTAGCATTCACCTTAAAATCCATTTTAATATTAAATAAATAAGAATTTTTAGAAGAATTTAAAGAAGAAGAGAAAAACTCATATTTTGTCTTACTAAACTTGACACTGTCAATTTTTTATACAACTTTTCTTTTTAGCAGTACTACGTTTTGATTGGCTGAGCTCTTCACCGTCTGTTAAAATAAAAATAATGATTTTTATTACATATATACATAATTGTGCACAAACGTACAGTACGTTTGTGTACATTAAAACTGAAGAAGCTTTCATAGATAGCAAATATGTAGTCTTACATCAAGAGAAACAGTACTTTATGTGATTCACATTAAAATAAGTTAAACAATTCTTATCTGATATTGTGGCTTTTGAGTTTAGCCGTGAAATAGCCACAAGCCACAATATCAAATCTGGCCGTGAAAACCTAAGAAGTTATTTAATTCTTATCTGTTTATAATGTTTATTCGCAATTTTTAAAACACGTTTTCTTTTATGTAATTTTATAGTCTGTGATTTCTCTTAAATGCGTCTTTCGATGAAATTGAGAGGGCTTATCGTGTGGATGGTGGAAATCCGTCTTAAGAAGCGAGCACATAAACAAAACAACAAAATAACAATTTAATTCGATATTTACCTTCTCAAAGGGGATTGATTTTGTGTAATCAATCTTAACGAAGATGTCTTCCTTAGGCCCCTTGTCACCCGCACCCTTAAGGGGCAGATTACCCTGCCGTCCCCCACCTCCAGGAGAATAATCAGGTATTTCCTGCTAAGGTCACGGGTCGGATATGACTAGCTGAAGCTTTGTTTTGACTTCAGGGGTAGACCCACTTAAGGTAAGCTTACCATACGTTCCGAGCTCAGGGGAACTTAAGGGGAACTCTTAATGCAAAGCATTATATACAGATTAGGGTAATATTACCCAACAAGTGACACTACCCAACAAATTTGATATGTTTTTTAATTAAAAACCTTTCTCATTTTGCTAATACAATAATTTTCACTAGTATCCATTTTTTTTCCATTGATACACGCAGTTCTTTAGCGTAAGTACAAGACAAAAGTAATGTGTTTTAATTGTAAAATTTATTTCCATAAACTTATCAAATTCTTCTATTTGATTTCAGTAATTGCTATGTAGTATACTTTCATGGTGGTCCTTCCCTTGAGCATGTTTCATTTGGAGCAGTTATTTGCGACTCCAGTGGCGTCTGAATGTTTTATTGTGGGGGATACACGGGTGACTATTCATGTTCTGGGGCGGCGGTATTATTCACGGATACGCACTCGGCCCTTTGTGGCGCAAACTGTGTGTTCCATGCAAATTTGAATTGTTCCGTATTCTTATGAAATCTACTCGACGTTTTAAATATCTTAGTGACATCTGTGTCACAGCATTGTTATTGCTAGAATACATGAAAAAATACATACTCGTAGTTATATGTTTGGCTCCCCAAGCCACTTAAATATTAAAATCATATTTTCCTTCTATCTCTTCCTGGTTTTAATATATTTTTTATCGCAGTAATTATTTTGTGATTTTGTAAAAAAAAAATGTACTGCAGTAATACTGCCTCTGAGATACATGCGTAATAAGAATAAGTAAGTAAGGTTTTGTGAAGTTTTCCAAGACTTCTGGTACAAGAAATTTCTTTGTATTCTTGCGAATAGAAATTGCTAATAGAACTTTTTTAAAAACTTTTTGATGATTTTGATTTCATGATGCTTGCCATTTTGAGGATGCCTAAGTGTTGTGTGCTTAGTTGTTTAAAGCCCGGTCATATTTTATATGATGCTTTAAAGGAGAGATAGTGATCGTGAGGAGAATTTCATCCAAAATCTAATTTGTTCAATAACAAATCTGTCATTTTTACAGTACATTGATAAATACGATGTGAATATAAATTAATTACTATGCCAGCTGGTATGACTCAATGATCATAGCGTTTGCTTTGCAAGCCAAATGTCGTAGGTTCGATCCCCGAAAGAGATAAAAAAAATTGAGATTTAAAATATTTAAATAAAAATTTAAAAAAATATATATATTTTTAAATTTACTAAAGGTTGGTGTAAATTTAATCCCTCGCCCGAAAAAAAGCCAGTGATAGCATATTAATCAAAATTGGTGGTAGACGAAAGTCGTCCCGTGAAAACCACCCATTCATAGTAAATTCCTGTAATAATTAAAGATGATGCGTGAATCTCGAGCTGTAAACTATGACGTTGGTGGATCAACAATTCACATGCATCGCTTAGCCATATGCAGCATGGTAAGCGACATAGAATTCCACAGATATGACTTCAGAATTCCTATCACTATCTGTCGGTATTCTCCTATATGTGCTTACATAAAAAAATGCTTTGCTATAAACAAGGTACTTTACCCTTATTCAAATACTATTCTCAATTGTTTTTGCATCAAATTTGTACTGGTAAAATATTATGATTATTATATATATATTAGATATATATTATATATGTTATTTTTATTATTAATTATTTTTCTTGTTTTAATTATAACTGAAATTATGATCTCATAACTTTTTAAGCTTTAAAGATAACTTTTTGTGGGGAAAATTAATACACGTATTTACAAGCTGATTGCAAAAAACTCCTCTTCAAAAAAAAATGCACCGTACGCTATAAAGCTAACTGGTCGAGCTTGAAGTTGGTAAAATATTTTTGCAAAATAAGTAGGTCATTTCCCATAAGTAGTTTCTAGTAGGTTGCCAAGCCGAGTCTCGTTGAAACGAACCTAATAGTTGGAGTTGTATGTAGTTTGTAGAACACCGGCTCTGGAACTCAAATTTGCATGTTTTTATTAAGTAGGTATGTACTTACTGTAATAATATTACTATGCGGGTCCCACCAGCTAGAAAGTTTGGATGCACATAATGTTCGTAATTATAAAATTCTATTAGCAATTTTCCTGATAGCTTTTCCAACTCTCAAAGACTGATTAAATAATGTTGTTTTTACATAAAGCCAAACTAGTTAGTAATTTAAATAATTAACATGATAGCATAAATATTTTACAGAACATTAATTGGTTTTTAGATAAGTACAAGTATAACACTTTTTGCTCACAAAATTATAATTACTTATTCGCTTAAACTAACAAATGTTTTTTAAGACATAATCAAGTTTTTCCACACCCCGAATTATATTTGTTTATTTGTTTAATACTTAAGTTTTTTTTTTCATTAATGTACAGCTATTTTTTTATAAACGATAAAGTCAAATATAGTTTAATTATGGAATGATTAGTTTTATTACACTCGTCGTCAAAAACGTTATTTTTGCCGCCAAAAAAGTCCTTCCAAACAAAATGGATTTTCCTTTTGACCTATAAAATATTCAAACAGGTCTTTGGTCTTATCAAACTTTCAAAAATAAATCTAGGTTCAAATTGCCTTCCCAGTGTTAGCCGAGGAGGCTTTTCTTCGTGTTTTATTTCTTCCGTTCGTTTGTTGATTCATTTATACATTTTATTACTGGCCATAAAAAATGAATTCATTTTAATTCTCATAAAAATTTATATGCCCCTTGATCTTATGATTCATTCCAACGAGATTTCCCTTATCAAATTTAATGTGTTCCATTAATGTTTCTTTGCTCTGCCGTTGTTTACGGCTGTGTTTTAACTGTTTATTTTTATTATTTATATGAATAGATTAATAAAAATATGGACAAAAAAGCACTTTCATTGTTTTTTTTCTCTAACAAACGATGAGGTTGTAAATAAACCTGGCCATAAAATAATGGTTGGTTTCTCAATTACATAATATGTCTTTTATTGCTTCTACGAAAAACAACATCTTACACGTGATTATTTTCATACAATATGTTTTTTATAATGATTTTACAAACAGAAGCTGCTCTTTATTATTATTATACTAATTCATTAATTGTATATACGTGGAAACCATATAAGTGTTTTTTTTTTCAATTATTGTTGTAAACAACAACAAAATTAGATTATAAACTCGATAAACAGCTCTCTCAATTAAATAATTATTAAACTAAACTAAATATTAAACTAAATATCAAACATATTATATAAGGTTGTACAGCGTTTTAGGCTTCGCTATTTAATAATAATAAATTCTACGAAAGAAATCCGTAAAACGTAACTAAATTCATTTGTATAACATATTTCATAATGATAACAATAATAATTTCAACATATAGAAAAGGTTTCAATCACAAAGTAATTTTATAAACTATAAAATTAGCATGCTCGAGTTAAATAATGTATCTTTCAGTGAGTTGTATTTAAAAAATATATTTCTAGTATGATGGTGAATATACTAAAACACGCCAATATTTTTTTTTGTTGTTTTTCGCACTACTTTTTGATGAAACTCCAGTTTTCCTAACAAAGTGCCGCCATTGTTGGGTTAATAAATTGTATAAGAAGACCACAAACTAACAACGGATAAATGCGATGAAGTTTTAACTGATTCCGGTTGTTGGTTTATGAAATAAGATAAAAATGGCAGAAATTTAACTTGACGCTTTACGAAATAAATATTTTTAAAAAATTTTATTGTGCAGAATTGTCTTCTAACAAAAACAAGAGAACACTGCTTAACGGCAATAAATATTCTGAGTCATAGGTTTTATGACATTTACGATTTTAATTCATAATATATTTGGAGATTTGGTTCACTAACGTTAATATACATGTTTCGCTAACGTTAAGACTTTGGTTAAGGAAACGGCGAAAAAAAGACACGTAAGATAGAAGACAAGAAAGCTTTCCTTCCTGCATTTGGTCAAAAGACGAAGCTGAACCTGTAACATTTTCTTCAGTTAGTGTTCGCCCCTGACAGGCACTTTTTCATAAATTATATATTTCACAAGAATAGTATGGTATTTAAAAAAACCTGAGGGCAATTTGAAACCAATTTTTTTTCTAGTTTTTCAAATAATGCAACTTAACATGTCAGAATATATTTAAGTAAGTGGTTAATTTTTTACTTTCCAAAAAATATTTGATTCCATTTATCAAAACCATACATTACAATTTAAATGTCGAGCATCGCGTAATGAGATTCATCAATAACTTTGTCTCAGGATTTTCTACGTTTTTTTTCACAAATGTTTTTTATATTTATATTTAAAATTATATAATTTGTATTGGTGTACTGAGCGTATTTTTTTTAAATGAAATGATTACTAATTGATTTAATTGAAATATTTAATATTATTAATAAACTCCATATACATTAATGTTATTGTCTATCATGTATGAGTATCTGTAATTTTACGGGTCAGAAAAAACATGTTAAACATTTTGATAAAAGAAATTAATATTTTTTTTTTATTCAACGACATTAAATTACTAATAACAATTTATTTTACTACTGAAATTTTATTTTTAATACGTTTTGAGAAAAAGATAGATTTTTAATTTTGTTTCGTATGTAATGTCATATTGCGGTCATTTATTTTTGTGTACCTTAAAATTATGAGCAATTAATGGTTTTAAACTTATTTGGTTTGTTAATATAAAAACATAGCTTCATATTTTTAAAATATTGCTTTAGTAATTTATTTTTAATCAAGCTAAAATTAAATATGCGCCATAAATTATTTAACCCAGACGCAATGATAAGAAAGATCCCTGCTTATCCTACTATTTATCTTTATTGCGGGAGAGAGAAAAAATATATAAGCTGGGGATAAAAAAGTAATCCACATCTCATAAATTTGACGCAAACAAAGCTCCGTTATAAGAAAGCCCAGAGCAGGAACAATTAAACAAAAAAGTACAGCCTTTTGGGGGTTCCCAAGTGCCGGGTCCCAGGGTCTGAAGATACGAAGTTTGGAAACTCTCGGCAAAGAGGGAGTGGTCTCTCCCGTAAGGGATTAAACTTTTTCCGTTTTAATCTAGATTTTTGTGATAATGGACCGTTTATTGAGAAGGAGATTTGGTAGAAAATCCATGATTTACGATTACGAATGTTAAATATTCCAAGTTTCTTCCACCGCAAATTATGGGCGGCCTAAATGACAAGGTGCTAAGGACAAGGTAAAGTTCTTAAACGGGTTCGCAATATATTATAAATTTTTCAGTCTCTTGAAAATATTATTTCATCGTAAGCGAGTTCATTTCAGACTCTTTTGATAATGATTATTTTGAGAAATATTTCAATTAATTACGACCTCATACAATTTTATTTGGGTGACATTATTTTATCGTTTAAATTAAAATATTTCAGAAAAAGGATGATAAATTGATACAAGTAATATATCAAGAAGGATTCTTTTGAGTTTGTTTACTATAAAATTATAGATACGACTTTTTTTAATTACAATTGTAGACTACTTGATAGATTAAAACGTGTTTTCAATTGTATGTACTCGTAACATATATACACAATTAAAACCAAAAAAAAGTTCAGATTACAAAACTGTAATTTTGCGGTAATTCTCATTCTCAAAAAATGTAAAAAGTCAATGAAATCTTTTTTATCTGCAGCTTAGTGTTCGAAGATAAGAACGTCATCATATAGAAACAGCCGTTCATAGTCATTCCTCGATCTGACGGTGTCGAATAGCGGAAGTTGAAGTCCGTGACGAGATTAATGATAAACTTAGCTCGTGTGTTGCTTTGCCACACGCTTGTAGAAACTTTGAACTAGTCCTAAGTCATTAATGCAATCTTCACCCGATACATGCTATTCGAATAAAATTACTCGATACTGGATATTTGCTTAGCAAGGATTCCATATGCATCAAGGAATATGTCATTATAATAATTTAATAAAATAATAACAATTTTTTTTAAAACTCGTTGAAGCATTTAACTTTTTACGTATATTTTTTGACTTGCAACTACAACTTAGTCATTTCAAGTCCGCTCTGGATTTAAAAAGCAACCTGTTTCTTTTGAAGTAATTAATTCAAATAATGATGAGTTATCATTAAGTAAGTTTTCATAAATACCTAATATGGTAAGTAAAAAAAATATTTGGCAGTAGAAAAATATTATTCAGCAGTAAAAAAAAATTTTCATAAAAAAATATTTGAATTGTTATTAATAAAATGTAAGGTTAGGTTAGGATAGGTTTCCAGTTAATTTAACAACACATTTTGGAAAGTGAGAGATATTTCATGTTAATTTTACTTTACTTATTATATTTATCGTCGGTCTAGAATTAATCATTTGTGTCTATAAAGTTAATTCGATTTGTAAAGTATTTGCAAACACAATTCAAAATTGAATCGAATTTTATAAATATTGCGAAACTACTACATACAATGAATTTTTGAGTTTAATGTTTGTTTTGTGATATTAAGCTATTATTTTAATAACACAGTTTTCATAAACCGTTTGCCAGGCGTTTATTAAGTTAAGTTCTATTATTTTGTAAAGAACGTGATTTATTATCGTGTGATTAAACAAATACAATGCTTTGTTACTCCACACAGTTGCAAACTTAAATAAGCGTTGAACGTAAACGTAACAACGCACAGCTTTACATTTTAATTAATATTGTCAGAATTTCAACCGAAGCAAACCGACGCCGAAAATTAATTTGGAGTAATTTCAAAGTGTTATTATGTATTATCAGTTTATTCAATAGAAACATCGAATATATCCAATATTTAATACAAGATTAATCGTTCAGTAAATATTACATTTCCCAAGTTTCAAGACCGTCTAGAGGAGAATCCTTAAAAAAGTTTGATTATAAGGATTTTCCCTGTAAAGCTACGTGGAAAAATACGCAAGGTTTGGTGAAATTTATGGCGGGAATGGCTTAGATGAAAATGTCGAAATAAAAAGCGAGTTTTGACTCATAAACGTCAACTGCACGCGAAGTTATTACTTGAACGGTTAGACAGCTCAATTGTATTCTACGAGGCAAATTTCAGTCAAATACCGAGTGCATTGCACTGTAAGTAAGCGCACCAAACGCTGGATTACAATTCGAGAACTTGTATGGAATGCTTTGAGTTGAAAAATAATTTCAAATCCAATAGAAGAAAGCTTCAACTATTATAAATCTTTAAAAAAACGATATGTAATAAAATTATCAACATTGTATATTCCTTTGGTATTAAATTTTGTGAATGTAGGTGTATTTATTTTTTGACGTTTGAAATAGTTCTTTGATAAGCTTTTGTTGTGGTAAAATAATGTTTAAAAATATATTATAGTAAGTAAAAATTTAGTTTAGTCGCCATTTGAACCAAATTTTCCAAACCTCGGTAGTGTCAAGCTTATCATCGAATCAAAGTAAAAATCCGATTGACGAACACCAAAAATATGCCTTCAGTCTGAAAGCGGCTATCTCAAATGACGGTCTTACGGCAGAGGTTATCAGAAAAAAAAATATTCTCGGGTGGACTTTTGTGTGTATTGGGACAAGGTATAAATAAAATATGAAAGTTGTGTTTTGTTTTTTTGGTATTTAGTTAGAAGTTGGCATACATTATTGTCTAATGTAAATGAGTGAGATATCAGTGTTACACAAACTATACATGAAAATACATTCACTAGAATTAGAAAGGAAAGAATAAAGGAGTTTTTTTTTATGCACATTGTCAAAACGAACTTTCTCTATCGTAGCCATCTTGTGAATTTAAAGAACAATTTTCTTTTTCTACAATCTATCATTTTCACGTAGAGATTTAAAATATTTCAAAATAATAATATATATTTAAATATAACATTTTATTGTTGATGACTAATTGATATAGCGAAATTTCCATGCATTGGAGTTCAAATAATGTACTCGTATCTTTTGGAAAGCGCTTGTCTTATGAATTTTACTTCCCAGCCAATATTTCTGTAATTTTTCAAGTTTAATAAGTTAAAAAAAATTAAATCACAACAAAAGGGTAGTCTTATAAAAGTTGTGTACTTTCATACTTCCACGAACGACTGTAAGACCAGCTCTCGTCGGCAAGTGGATAAGTTGGAAACCGTTCAACAATGAAAGGCTACGAAAGAAATGTTAATTAATTTTTCAAATTTTTAATCCATAACACGATGGTGTTAGAAAACATTATTTCATAGTTTTTTTTTTATAACATACATCATTTAAATTTTTATTATTTATTTAATTTAAGATTAAACAAAGAGTTTGCCAGTGCGAATCATTTAAAATTAAATATTTTATATTATTTCTTTTGCGTGAACGTAAATTATTTTCACCAGTTAAGAAACCATAAAATATCCTATTTTATCCTCTCAATTTTAAGCCCCCACTGGCAAGAAACGCCCATTATATTCAAATTCACCACTGAAAAATGAAAACCTTAGCTCAACGATCTTAATCAATAACTATTCTTCCATATATCTAATTTTGAGATAGTTTCTTTAATTATCAATTAACCGTTTTTTCGGCTTATTTAAGGTTGGCTTCCATGAAAAATACATTAATCTCTTAATTATTATTTTATGTAAACGCATGCAGGAGAGCACAACCGGTCAAGACCAGTGCACTCTATGACGCTTAGCCAGGGAGGCTGGACGCTGCATGCGGGAAACGTGTGTTGTGTTCGTATTTGTGTGTGGGTTGGGGAGATTGCAAGTGTATATTTATCTGTTTCTTGAAGAGATCCAGATTGTAGGAAGGAGGAAACAGAGACGCTGGAAGAGCATTCCATAGCTTACCAGTGGCATTAAGGAAAGAACTTTGGAAGCTGCCAGTTCTTGGTTGACATATATTAACCGTGTATGGATGTTCGGCAAGTGTAAGACGAGTTTGTCGGCTGTGAGTGGGTGCAGGAGGAATTAGTTCTTTAAGTTCCGAAGAGCAGCAACCGTGGTTATAACGGTAGAAAAGACTAAGAGAACCAATCTTACGGCTGTGTTCCATTGATTGTAGATTAGACGTAAGGGTGTCATTGTTTATCAAACGAATTGCTCTTCTTTGAACTGAGTCAATTAAGTTTAGAAGGTATTTTGGGCCTCCAATCCAAAGGTGACTGCCGTATTCAAGGATAGGTCGGATTTGTCCTTTATATAGAAGAAGAAGTTGTTTATCGTTGAATTACCGACGTGATCTATATAATACGCCTTGTTTTTTGAAAGCGAGACCGGCTTTACACTTAATTTACTCGTAATATTTGACATTATTCGATATTGATAATCCAAGCATGTTAATATGCATATATAAGAGCGTATAAAAGTTGTACGCACATTGAATGCGAAAAAATAATGTTCATTGATATAAAGCTATTTTGCGGAATATATTTTTTGTAGTGATTGGTATCATTAAAAAATAGATAATAATTGATGGTTATTATTTTCTTTATATAAATCAACCCTACATTATATCATTACTATCATCGGTGTTAAGATTAGATTATTTGAATCCATATTGGAGACTCTGTGGGTACTGAAAATAATACCGTGCGCCTTTTGCCATTCCCCTCACAGTTTTTGCTGAGAGAATTAGTGTTTTTTGTCATCCTTTTTAAAACCGCAACTGCGATTCTCATATATTTATCGAGTTCTTTAACTTTAATATTCCTGCTGTTTTAACCATTATTTATGTTTTTATCCGCAGGCTTCGTAAATTAAAATAAGGTGATTAAATTGTCTTTCTATATCACATAGATCAAACATGCATAACGCAGGTGTGTGGCGGGTAAAGTCCAGTGTAGGTTAATGCGTCCTTCCCAACTTACCGCTTTACTTAATAAACCTCGTTATTCATTTAATGGCATATGATTTTGTGATATATTGATCAGCTGTCGCTTCGGCAGTTCACAAGATGCAGTCCCGGGACTTGCATAAGGAATAGCAGCTGTCAGGGAGCGGATGTCGTCTGCCTTGTTGCCTGGTGTCGTGATACAGTGAAGCTCTCCGAAGTCATCATTCATTCATGAAAGCGAGACAAGACGGGGATCAAAAAGCATTTCGAATTAAATAATATCCGCTCGGATTTGTGCAGCGAACGAAAAATTGCATATTTATAGTTATAGTTAAAGCAAATAGTGCATGTACATAGTGCATAATATAAGAAATTTATATTGATGTTATAAGTAGAAAATGATTTAAATATGCAAAATGACCATTTTACTTGCAGTATTTTTGGTTTATCCTTCCAGACTACTTGAATGTACTTTTGTATAGCTATTTTGGCACTTACGTCAACCATATATATATTATATTTTGACAACTAATATTTATATTTGCCGGTGGGTATAGTTCATTGATCAAAGCGTTTGCTTTGCAAGCCAAAGATCGTGGCTCTGATCCCCGATGGAGATTAAAAAAATAAAAGATTTTTAATTGATTTCTGCGCTCTAAAATACTCCCGGTTGGTGTGAATTTGATCCTTCAACAGTAAAATGCCAGTCAAAGCCTATTAATTTAAATAGGTGGTGCGTGAATCCCGGGCTGTAGTCGATGACGTTGGCGGATCAACACTCCACAATCAGCGCTTAGTCATATGCACCATGGTAAACGTCATGTAATTCCACATTGGACATCAAAATTACTATCACCATCTGTCGGTATTGCTCGGCTTTGCTTGTAGAAAAGTCTAATTGTTTTGTCAAAGCATTATTGGTTAGTAGCCGTCACAAATAATGATAGGAAAAAGCAGCATTTTAATTATATGATTTTTTTTATAATCAATTAAGCAAAGACAAGCTTGCGATTTAAGCTCATTGCTCAGATTAATATCCTATCATCCCTTACACATCATTAAATTTCTCCGATAATTGTACAATGTAGATAAAGAGTTGTAAACGCATATAATATTTATTCTAGACCACATGCTGATTTGTTTATTCGTAAATATGAAAATAACAATTGGAATTAGAACAATTCTAGTTATTTTAGAGATTAACGAGCTAGTAGTTATTATATAAGTTATCCGGAATTTCATATAAAAACTTTAATGAAATACGTTTTACAAATACAATATATAGTCTTATGTATGGCGTATCTATTTTGTAAATATTGAATTCATTTATTTTTTACTTAAAACATTTAAATAGCATTATGTATAATTGAGTTTCTATTCAACTACTAAGTCAATGGAAAAAAAACGTGACTTGTTAAGAGTGAAACATATAATTGTTTCACTTTTAATCTTCATGGCGTTGCCAAAAAACGACCGCTCCACGTTGTTTACACAAAGTATTAAATCAATTAACCGTTTTTTACGGTTACACGTGATCTTTTCATTCAAGGAAACGAGACGATCTCCGCAAAGTTCGCCTGAATGTTTGCCTCCATCTAATGAACAAGCCTCATTTGCAAGTTTTCCCGAACTCGGTACGAGGCTCACTTTTCCCAGGAACGCAGCTTACGGATCCCTGGTGTAAAGTGGCCGCGGAGAGCTTTTTGTTCCGATGCGCCGGTACGTTTGATTACTACTGTGCACGCTACAGCGCGGCTAGTACGACGGAAATGAAATTTTCTGCGAAATTTTCCTGCAGCAAATTTTTAAAGAAAATTAAATGAAATTGAACGTTTTAAATGTTCCGGTTATTTATTTTGTTTTTTATGTAAGGCAATTAAGCCATTCACTTTGAAAACAGATACTTGCGTAATACTCATAAGGTATGATTATTTGAATTTGTGAGGAATGATTGAGTAAAGGAGCGAAAAAGGCAACCTTCCACACTACGGTCGGTTAAGGGACGAATATTAACCTGGCAGAGACATTAATACTTCAATCATCGCAGGTGTGAATAAACTACAACAGCTTTTTCTTCAACCTTTCGGCTCACGACTTCTTGGAATGCCATGGGGAACTACACAAAATAAAGCGAAAGTAAAAAGTTAAAATAAAAGCAGCTCCAAGAGTCAGGTTTGATGTGACAAAAATTGAGAGCATGGCAGCTGACAGAGCTTTATGGCTGCACTTCGTGAGGATTTTATTCTCTAATTAGGAGAGCAGACATAAAAATGATGAGTATAAATATATTGTATTTACCATGTACTCGTTCCTAACATAAATAACATACCTTGCTATAGTTATTTCTGAAAAAAAAAAACATAATTAAACATTTCATGTAACAAGACATATCTCGATTTATTAATTTATCAAATAGTACTTTAGTTATGCGCGAAAAAACGCAAAATAAAATATGACGAAATTTACACTGAATTTGGCAAAAAATTGACAAAATATGATCAAAATTTTGTAAAATTGACATATCTCGATTTCCTAATTTCAAATATATTCTCGGATGAGAAAAAAAAACAGAAAATAAAACGACATATCGACCGCAGCCTGACACTTAACGTGGGCCCTCTTTGCCATAACACCCGGAGTTGTCATTAATCACTCAGTGGTTAGTGACATCTCGGACACTAGGGAACACGTGGAGAATTTTGAGTGCAAAACGTTCACACGTATTTTTCACCAAATTTTAAACAAACACCTTTATTACAAAAACATGCCATACTATTCACGAGTACCTGCCGCATACTTAACAATGTATACACATGAATATCAATGTATTTAAAATAATAAATATATATAATATATATATATATATATATGATCGTGTCGGAAACAACAGGCTCAGATCCTGTCTGTCCTGAAGAGGGTGAAGTCGATGGCGTTACTCCCGGCCATCATCAGGTCTTCCTGGGTGCAGTTACTCAGACACAGCGCACACTTCAGAAGGGGTGACAGGGTCTGCTCCACGCCACAGTCACATTCAGTCGGTCCGCTGTAAAGCTGACAGGCTTTCATTTGTGTCCTCGTCTTTCATACTCCAGTCCGAAGATTTTTAAGGGACCTCCATATATTCCGTCCCTGGTCATGTCCAGGGGCTAGGTTCTCTTTCGGGGCAATCCAAGTATTCCCCTCAGTTGCGCTTCTACACATGTTCAGCCGCAGGGTGGCGTCAGGTATCACCAGTTCCGTTGTCGACTTTAGGAAACTTCTTCTTGATTTGAGCTAGGTGGTTATCTTTTAAAATAAAATGCAGTCATAACCCATTGTATCCTTGAAACGTAAATGACGTCACAAACGCCCACTTGAAAGGTCACTGACTTGAGTAAAACCGCACATTATTGTTCCTAAAACGAGTTCAAAATATTAGCATTCGCTTTTAATGAATAAATTATACAAAATAACGCGTGGGTGTGTTATAATTGAAACCGCCTCTCCGCCTCTAACTCGTCTGAAGGAAAAATCTGTCGGATTTCGAGGACGAACGAAATTACCGCGCGAGAGAAAACTTTTGATTCGCGCTCTCTTCGCACACACAAAGTTGTAAATATAAGAGGAGATGTCTAAATTTTTCGGTCGGAAAGTTTTTCGATTTAAGTTTCCGTGTAACAAAAGTTTATGGGATCGGCCACTTATGCGATGCACCGTATCGCGGCGGGCGGCATTGATGGCGAAGATCTGCATCGGGATCTTTTCGCGTCAACACCTCGGGATTCTCCTTCACATAAAGTTAACTACGTGCTGCAATTCCTTTACGCGACACTGCACTTTTAGTGCCAGCCGTCCTTACTGGTATCAGCTATTTTACGAACTTTCTACATTGAGACACGAAAGTCTGAATATTGTACAGAATGTGCGATATGTGAAATTTTCAAAATCTTGCTTCATATATTTTAAATAAATGATCAATAAGTATTTTATTTGAACGCTTTGCTTTAAAGTAACACCCATGTCACTGTTTTTAATACCATTTCAATGCTGAACGTAAGCGTCCCGCATGAGTCTCCGACATCTTCGCTTCTCTGCCTCCCGCATCTAGGTCACTCTCGCTATTCTTCTTATGTCGTCAGTCCATCTTGCAGGGGGTCGGCTATTATAAATTATTATACTCGTATACATCATTATACGATGCGATTTTTGAGATAATATTTTTCTGCCTGTCCATGTAAAGCTCGGAATGTTTCTGGTAGTAAGTGTATTGTTGCAAATCCAAGAGCATTACGTGATTTGTTATAAAAGTACTTTGCAGGGTTTTTTTTTTTTCAATTAATCTAGGCACTATGATATAATATTCAAGGATTTTATATACTTATACTTTCTCAATTAAACATATCATGAAATTGCATGCACTTAGATATGAAATTAAATTAATATGTTTTCAGAAAATACTCTGTTAAAGAAACTGAAAGATCTTTTGTTTTACTCTTAATAAAAGTATTTAACGTGTTTTCTCAGACAGCTCTCAACAGACCTTTATTGTTCTAATTAAGTTTAATGGAAGTGGACAATGAAAAACTTGCCATATCACGTCCCCAGCGATAGTCCAGCCTCCTCTCTCAGAGGAACCCTTTTGCAATAACTTGAAGGTGTTATAAAGCCCACAGTTCTACTCACGTTTTATTCTGCTCGGTTGATATATTTAATCGTTTTGTCGAAAAATATATAGGAAGCAGTCGGCGGAGCTTTCAAAGCTCGGCAAAGTGTTTTTCTACATAAATCTCGGAAAGGGATCGACTATTGGACGCCAACTGTTATTAAAAGCACCCGGAACAAATCTTTTGCCTGAAAACAACGAAAGCGAATCGAAGGCTTTTATAGTATATTCCAGAATTTTTAGGGGAGGCCAAATAATACGTTGCTTTTAAAAGTATTGGCTCATTTTATCGCTGATACGTTACTTTTATCCCTTAGTACACTTAAAAAATATAAGTTTACTTTTAATGTAGAAAAAATTAAAGCTATTCAAAGTCTATTTATAATATTCGTAATAGAAAATATATTGATTTATTTTTTAACATATCTCCCCCGTATTCAGAGGATATGGAAACCACAAATTTACGTTTTTCACAGTTCTGTAAGCTCATAGGTTTTCTATGCCTTGTTCCAGAATGCTTGCATATCCGGAGAGAATGATTAACCCGACGCTGTCAAAGCCTGTACAATTTTTATTTTGTCCTCAAGAGGTGGGTCGACCCTACCACCGGCATGTTCAGAGAGCAAGAGTTCAGATTTAATAAAATCGCTTTAAGATAATCAAGTTTGGTCAGGATACGAACCGACGGCGTCTGAATGAGAAGCAAACGCTTTAACCACTGAACTATGCCACCCGGCTTTTTTTCTATATAAGGCTCGGCTTATTTCATATAAG
Organism: Glossosoma conforme; assembly: GCA_022606575.1. Lineage (NCBI taxonomy): Eukaryota > Metazoa > Arthropoda > Insecta > Trichoptera > Glossosomatidae > Glossosoma > Glossosoma conforme. Next base: position 104,822 of record JAGTXR010000219.1, on the reverse strand, counting down.
AGAGCAAATAATTAGCTAGTGATTTAACCTTCTCTTAAGATCAAAAGCTTAAGACTTTAGGGACATCGGGCAAATTATTCGATATTCCTAAAAATTCCGATTAACGAATCGCCTTAAGTATACGACGGATACTATAGTTACTGTCTCATCAAGCCCAAATGCTCCTGTTCTGGAGGTCGTCATCATATTTATGTCATTAGGTGGGCTTTCAGAGGCATTGACATCTGAGGACACGACATGGACAGTGCAAAACTCAGTGACAGTATTTTGTAATGGTCATATAGATTTGTAGTAAATTTTAATAGTTACCTTAAGTAATATTTTAAGGCAGCACATTTCAAATGAATGTTATATGAAATATGTTTCTTAATGACACTTTTGTGACAAGTTTTAAGATTTCAATCCACTGTAGCAAACATTGAATGCGTTTCTTTTATTTAAATCGAATCCACCACAACATATATTCGTCGCTCGACACTCAAACCGGGCGGACGTGTCTAGTCATCCTACCTACAGTATGGCGAACTGTTGCGATTGTGATATCGCGCAAATAAATCGTCGCTTAGACGATCACCGTTTGCTGCTGGAGAGGCTCTTAAAGGCTGTTGGATGCGGGATGGATGATGCTCTGACATCCGTTGGTGTGGACCCTCCACCCAACCCGACAAGTCTGCCGACTTCCCGCAGAAGGCGCTTACCTCGAGCGTGCAAATCAATTCCGGCTACCTACGCTGAAGCTGTCAACATTCCTGTGTCGATGTCGCTTAACTGTGACACCAGAGACTCCGAACCTGCCGTCAAAGAATCCGCTTCGAGTGAGGCCACCGAAGAGGACTCCTCGGAAGATACTGTCGAAGGAGCCCCTGCTGTTTCGAGCAAGGCTCCCAAGGACTCCCGTTCTCAGCTGGGACGAATCATCGTTCGAGGAACTGGAGGACCTGAGTGCTTTCTCCGTGGATGTCCTCTCCTCCCCGAGCAATCTTTCCGGAGAAGTTCAACGTTCTAAGTTGAGTCGCGCCTCTCCGCATGGGGAAAGGCAACAACATTCAGCACGTCTGATGATCGGTGGTTCTGCAGCTCCTTCAAAAAACGTTACTGGAGTGAAAATGGCGTATCTTCACGCCAAGGGCCTTCACCCAGATACATCGGCTGAGGACTTGCAGAGCTTCTTGGCAGCGACCGCTGCATTCAATCCTTCTTGGATGACCGTCAGGAGGATTGTCAGCAGGTGGACGCTGTCAACTTCTTTCAAAGTCGGGGTCATCGCGACTTCGCTGGAGTCTCTCATGGAACCTCAAGTGTGGCTTGAAAGGACCATCGTTCAACCCTGGATACGCATAAGACGAGAGAATCGCAGTGAACAGTGGTTGAAACCAACTTGAGTGAAGATATTGACATATTTAGTGTTATATTGCTTTAAATTCAGTACTGGTGTTTATGGAGGCGAAATGTTAGGCGTTTTATTTTGTGACAATAATGCCTTGTTATTTGTGAGTCAATCATGATATACTTATGACAGGGTTTTTGTTGTTACAAGTCAAACTGTTTGTCTTGAGTCTCCTGACGCTAGTTCTGAGTGTGAGGTCAGTGATACTAAATGTGTCAATAAATGTACATCACCACATTTATGTTACCTATTGTATTTTTATTTTATATTATATTATTGTACAATTTATATTATTGTACAATTTATATTATTGTACTTCAGAAATGCATTGAATTGATAAAATTTGTAATGTTTCTGCAAGGAGAAAAAATAAATAAAATTGAAAAATAAAATTGAAATATATTTACTCAGATAATAATAATATATTTTTATTTCAAGAATTAAACAAGTAAGACTTTGTATGAACCACTGAGTTTTCGTGAACTCAGTGGTTTCATGCAAAGTCTAACTTCTTTTGGTATTGTGGCTTTTGGGCCTAGCCGTGTGTGGTGAATTACTCTCTACCAATTTTTTCGACCACGGGGGTCTTCCTCAGGGTTGATGACTTTGTGAAAAAAGACCCTGCGATGGCGGTTGATATATTGAAAGAGAGTAATTCGCCACACACGGCTAGACCCAAAGGCCACAATACCAAATCTGGCCGTGAAAACCAAAGATGTTCTTACTTGTTTTATTCTCTGAATAACTATAAAGTTACTGCTTATATATTATATTTATGTTATTTTATTTCTGATTTTGACTCTTTAATAACCACTCTATGCACAAAAATGACGAGATTTTTGTGGATGCGTAAATATATAATTTCATTGAGTGTCATTAGAACGAAAAATACAACACTTTCAATTGTGTCAAGGACAACGCTTTAAAAAAAAACCGATATAAATCTTCGCACGTTATCCCCACAAATAATCTGTCACTATTCCCGATATCATTTCCGAATCGCCGAAACGGGTGACTTAGTCACCAGGAGTGTCATAAAGCTGGTACGCAAATACAAATAAAACGTAATCTGGGAGTTTCCCGGTACCCAACAGCAATGGGCGAATACAAAATATATTACCATTCGACGCCATAGCTCCATCTCACTCACAGATAAGTTTATTTTCGTTTCATAAATTCTTATTCAAGCTTCTTTTTGCATATGTTTATAATTTCCATTGAAAAAAAATACAATATTTCATAATATTTTGCCATAAATATTTGCAATTTTATATTAATTTTACTTAACAAAATTTCAATCTCACATTCATCTCTAACATTTTATTTTAATATAATTATTCATCATCATCATCATCAGCCTTTGTCCGTCCACTGTTGAACGTAGGCCTCCCGCATGAGTCTCCATCCTCTTCGATCCTCCGCCTTCCGCATCCAGGTCACTCCCGCTATTCTTCTTATATCGTCGGTCCATCTTGTAGGGGTCGGCCAATGCTTCGTTTGCCAGTTCTTGGGCGCCATTCCAATACTTTTCTTCCCCATCGACCGTCGTCTCTTCGACAGATATGTCCTGCCCATTGCCACTTGAGTGTGCCTATTCGTTGGGTAGCATCCACTACTTGAGTTCTTCTGCGTATTTCCTCGTTTCGGATTCTATCTTTTAGCGACACTCCGAGCATGGATCTCTCCATAGCACGCTGGGTGACTTTTATTTTATGGGTAAGACTTGCTGTCAGATTCCACGTCTCTGCGCCATAAGTTAATACAGGGAGGACGCATTGGTTAAACGCCTTAGTTTTAAGGCATTGCGGAATTTTCGCTTTAAAAATGTACTTTAGTTTTCCAAATGCTACCCATCCCAGTTGTATGCGCCTGTCGATTTCTTTTGAGAAGTTATTTCGCCCTAGTTGTATTACTTGTCCCAGATAGGTATAGTCGTTTACAACCTCTATTTCTGTTCCTCCAATGGAAATAGGATCAAAGGTCTGTGAAATATGACTATTAATCATGGCTTTTGTTTTATCCATGTTCATTTTCAGACCAATTTTGTTCGACGCTTCATTGAGGTCGTAGAGCATGTCTTGGAGCTTGTTAGGTGATTCGGCTATTAGCACTATGTCATCTGCAAATCGGAGGTGAGAAATGTACTCTCCGTTAATATTTATTCCACATTTTGTCCAGGATAGCAGTTTAAAAAATATCTTCTAGGGCGTTTGTGAAGAGTTTTGGAGATATAACATCTCCTTGTCTAACACCTTTGTTTATAGAAATATTGTTAGTGCTATCATGGAGCTGGACCATCATTGTTGTAGATTTGTATAGAGATTTTATTATCTCTATATACCGATAGTCTATTTTGCAGCGTTGTAGTGAATCTAGCACTGCCCAAGTCTCGATTGAGTCAAATGCCTTTTCATAGTCTACAAAGGCGAGGCAGAGTGGCTGATTATATTCTTCGGTTTTCTGAATGATTTGTCTGAGCGTGTGGATATGATCAATTGTACTAAAGCCTTTCCTAAACCCAGCTTGCTCTCGAGGTTCAAATTCATCAAATCGACCCGTCAGCCTGTTTGTTAAAATTCTGGAGAATACTTTATACACATGGGAAAGAAGGGAAATGGGTCGGTAGTTTTTGAGCAGTGATTTATCCCCTTTTTGTGGAACAATATCACAATACTCGTACTCCATGTCGCCGGGGTTTCTCCATGTTCTATTACCTTGTTGAATAGTTTTTTAAGCTCTTTCAACAGAGGGGTTCCTCCTACTTTCAGAAGCTCAGATGTAATTCCGTCTTCTCCAGGGGCTTTGTTGTTCTTAAGTTGTTTTAGGGCCGATTTAATTTCGAATATACTTATATCTGGGATGTCTTCAGACCAGTGCTTTGTGAGAGTAGCCCTCTTGTCGTCCGCAGATCTGTCATTAGGACCTGGCATCGTAGATGAATACAATAACCCGTAGAAATGTTCTATTTCCTTCAGTATATCATTAAGATTTGTTGTTATCTTCCCATCGTGTGTCTTTAATTTGGAAAGTTGGGCCTGTCCTATAGAGGTGTGTCTGCTAAATGCATTTGACCCTCAGCCTTGTGCAACAATCTCCATGATATACTCGGTGTTTGAACGACGAATGTCAAATCTCATGGATTTTTTCACTTTTTTTGTTCAGGGTATTGTAATCTTGGATGCTTCTGCTTTTACGACGTTCGTCCATAAGAGCTATCGTTTTGTCTGAGAATTTTGACCCTTTTTTCTTTTTGCACTGCTTTATGACTTTTTTGGCAGTTTCTTTAATGCTATTAATGATTCTTTCGTTAAGTTTGTTGACGTTGTCGGTGTCATCACTATCTTCCAGTGCCGCGAATCGATTTTGTAGTTCAAGCTGAAAAGTTTCCTCAAGCTTGCACTGAACATTTAACGGACGTATAACTCTTTGTTTTATTAGCTTTTTCCTTTCCAGTTTGATGTCTAGGTGCACAGTACTTCGAACGAGACGGTGGTCACTTCCGGTACTAAAGCATTGCATCGCTGATACATCAGTGACTATATTCTTCTTATTAGCCATAATAAAATCAATTTCGTTCTTTATGTTACCATCCGGGCTTCTCCAGGTCCATTTGCGTTTTGGTTTTTCTTGAAAAATGTGTTCATGCAAAACATTTTGTTAGCATGTAGAAAGTTTACCATCATCTGTCCTCTGTTATTTCGGAGTCCGGTTCCATATTGTCCTATAAATTTCTCGTTTCCACAGCACTTTCCAATCTTAGCATTAAAGTCTCCCATAACTATGCAGTAATGTGTCTTATTGTATTGTAGGGCTTTTCGATGTCTTCATATAGAGCTTCTACTTCTTCATCGGTATGGCTAGACGTTGGGGCATATACTTGCACCACTCGTAAGGAGTATCGGTTCGATAACTTAAGCGTCAGGTATGATACTCGGGGGGATATACTATTAACTTCGGTGACGTTGTTGGCAATTTCCTTGTTGATAAGGAAGCCAACTCCACCTTGAGAGGTTTGATCCCCTTCTCCATAGTATAGGAGATGTCCTGAGTTGAGTTTAATCAGACCTTCTCCTTCTCGTCTAACTTCGGCCAGCCCAACGATGCTCCATTTGATTCTATCTAGTTCCTCTTCCAGTTCTGCGATATAATTATTACACTATTTTAATTATGCAGTTTCATCAAGTATTGACATGGCAATGGTTACCCGACGTAGACGAAACGTGTTGTCCTACGATTCAAAAATGCGGAAGAATTTCTAAAAAAAAAATATTTTTTTACTGTGAAATTATTGTCAATTAATACCATAACGTTAATCAATATTTTTGTTCCTAAATATTTTGAAAAAAAGTGAAAAACTTAAAAAAGAATTCCTTCACTTAAAATCTGTATTCCTGAAAACAATGGTTACAAAAACGAGTGTTTTTTTCTAATGCACAAAGTGGTCTTTCAAAATTGAAATTTTCTGTGAATTTTTTTATATTATTATTATTTAAATATACATATACCATACATAAAATTCTTTTTCAACGCGTCAATCCAAGCACAAAAATAACGGCAGAAGCGGGATGCGAACTGCGGACCTTGGAAACCAACTATGCCCAGGTATTCATACCGCTCGGCGAACTGCGCCAGTGCTATGCCTAGACCGACTCGCGTTGAAACTAGTATTTATATCATTGTTATCATCGTACGATAGATGTCGCTAAGTATATATTCAAAGTATGTATATTTTTATTATTATTCGAGTCGGTCTAGACATAGCAATGGCGCAGTTCGCCGAGCGGTATGAATACCTGGGCATAGTTGGTTTCCATGGTCCGCGGTTCGCATCCCGCTTCTGCCATTATTTTTGTGCTTGGATTGACGCGTTGAAAAAAGAATTATATGTATAGTATATGTATATTTAAATAATAATAATATTGTAATATAGTCAATAATCTATAAAAGTAGATTAGAATATTGAAATAATAAAATAATATTCTAATAAAATTTAAAAAAAAAAATCATATTTTTTATATTACCTTATTTTGTACTCTATTGACGCTATTTACAAACAAAAATAATCTGTGTTTTTAGGAATATAAATACCCACTGCTCAATTGCTTAAATAAATTACACTTAATAAATAAAATTGTCTGAAAAATTCAAATTATGATTGAATTTTTGAACGCTTTGAGGAGTATAATTATTGTACAGAATATAAATATAAACCTATTTTTACACGAGTTGCTTTAAGTAAAATAATGCGTAAATTACCTTTTATATTTAAAAGACAATACCGTTGTTTCTTAATAATTGATCGTTTTACAATGAGCACAAATATTAGAAAATAATACAACTAAACAATGTTAACGTTACTTAAAATATGGATTATTAAATACAATGAGGTGAAAATATAATTACTTGTAAAATATTATGATAGGTTCAAACTTGTAAGGTAGAGCGCGATATCGGTGGAGTCGGCTAACAGAAGTAGAATTTGTAAATACGCATCCCAAGCAACTGAGATAGGAGGCCTCAGAAAGCCCTAAAGCTCCGGTACTAGAACAAGCGTTAAGCTGTTCTTTTGAAATAAACGAGAGGGAATATTTGAAAAAACCGGTGAATCTGAACAGTAAAAAATCTACGAGAAGGTCAAAATGATTAATCGATTCATGTAAAAATATACATTTAATGTTTGTAAGCCCTTAAATTATGTATCCGTTTATAGATATAAAATATATTACAAAAAAATTGTTCATTGAGATATTATGTATTCTATATATTCTTCTAGATGCACGTAAGAAAATTAAAATAAAATTTACAGTTATAAAATGTTATAATTTATTACACGATTATATTATTTGATATCATCTGATTATATAATGAATATTCATCAACGTATTATGCTTTAAAAAACTTATATCTAACCTGAAATTCATAGAACACAGACGTCTTTTCTACCGTTATAACCACGGTCGTTGCTCTTGTGAACCAAAATAATTACTATTTACTGCTCCACCCACAACCGACAAACTCGTCTTACTCTTGCCGAACATCCACACATGGATAATGATTGTACACCAAGAAGTAGCATCTTCCAAAGTTATTTCCAAAATTCCACCGGGAAGCTCAGGAACGCTCATTAAGCGTCTGTGATAAATATACTATCTCGACCGGTTATGTACGATTGTATACAAAAATGCTGGGAGAACATTCCAAAACGTATCTATGGTGTTAAATTAGAAGCTGGAAAATCCTTTCCTAAATCGACATATGTTGACTGTGTAACTGCGTATAGGGTTTCTCGGGTTTTATATTGTTTAATATATGATACAGAGCACTGTTTAAGATAGTAAGATTAGTGAACCATCAAAAGTGTGTATTCCATGAACTTAAGTTAAGACTTTACGATATTTAATTGATCAATTCAACATATAATTCCGATATAACATACATTGTTATTTTTATTCAGTTTTTTTTGTTCTATCTATCAAATCTATCTATTGTTAAAACCAACGCTCCTGAGGCTTTTTTTCATCCCATAACATGACAATACGATGTGTGTTTCATAAAAACTGAGACAGTAGAACTCAATTTAAATATACTCGTATACAATATATATGAACCAGGAAAAAGCAAACCAATTCTCAGTCAAAGGAAATGATATTCAAATATGACAGCATAAATATTCCAAGCAATCTGTGTCTGTTTTTATTCAAGCTGATGACTGTTTATTCGTTTATTTTCAAACACAAGATCGATGTTGTTAAAATAAAGATGACTAAAATGCCTTTTTGTGACAAGTCTAGACAGAATATGATAATGAGATCGTTTGTATTTTTCGTACGACAATATAACGCCTTAGAAGTTTCTTTAGTCGTGAATGTCTAACATATAACGTGTTTATTTATAAAACAAGGATCATGTTTTTTTTATCATCAAACAGAGAAGTGTAACAATCATTTTATTCTGATAGTAATTCAAACAGAACAAAAAACTATATACAGGAGCGGCAAAAAATACAACGGTATTAATACTTGAAATAACATCAAACCGTCAGATATTTACTAAAAAAAATCTGACGGTTTGATGTAATCCCAAGTAATCAAAACGTTAGCTTTTTTTGCTGTTCCGTACTTGTAAATAGTAAAAAATTGTCACAAACAGTTTTTGAATAAGAAAAAAGTGGAAAAGACGGCTCTCCACAATAGTCAGTTGAGAGATGATAATAGACATGGCTAAAATGTCTATTGCAATTGTCGCGGGAGAGCGTAAACTACGGGTAATTTTTCTTCAGGCTCCCTAACTCTAACCGTCTTAGAAGGTAGTCTGTGGTGACCGTAAGCTCCAGTTAAGGGAGTACTTATAAAATTATGTAATTCTAAAAAGAATATTTATGTTGTGAAAGATAATACCTCTCAGTTTTAACAAAGAAGTTTTTTACTACTTGCATATAACCATGTACATTTTTTTAAAATGAACATTATACAGTACTACCATATATTCCATTAGAAGTATTTTAATCGTATTTAAAGATGAATAACATAATATTTACGCTGAGCGTATTTAACCAGTTTTGATATCCATAAGCACCTTATAAGTAAGCTAGAACTCAGCTGTACAAATTTTTATTCGTGTATTAACTGAAATTTCAAATAATTTTACCCAATATAATATTTACACAACGTGGAACATTTTGAATTTACATTTTAATCTCAATTGGATGGACACTCGGTCTATGAAATCATTCACACGGCGTATTGACACAATCCAAAAAAACGTCCAGGGGTCGGTGAGTTAAATAAAGGGTCATGAAATTTCCGATAGAATTCACAAGATAAACCTTGCCCGGGGACCTTTTCCAAACGCCTGCTCTGGGGTTGACCACTAATGGTACTCATTTACTTACCAAAGTACTCTACCAGTAAAGGGATGAAAAACTACGAATACAATATTAATTCCATTTCCCGTATAAAATATTTGCCTTCGGGGATAATCCGTTGTGATCTTGGCTTTTCGGCAATACTACTTAATTTTAATAAAATATTAATGTTCTTTATGTGATACGTATATAATTCCTGTATATTTGATATATTATTTAAAAACTGAACAAACTATTGAAAATATTATATAATACAAAATAAAATAAATTCACTCACAATATTGCAAAATTGTGCGAAGTTTATAGATATATAATATGGTATATGATTAATTTACTGTTTTGATTATATATTTTAAGCTTTTATAAAATCCCGAGTAAGAAAACAAACATCAAACACATTTCGCTCGTCTTGGTCTACCGATTGCAAAACGCGCATTACAACTCGCACGTGCAGCGCCTCACCAGCTGAATTACTAAAGAATATGTGTAATAAATCACATTTACATAATTCTAAATTATAACATTCAACACGTTGTTTGAAGCAGTTTAAGGATGACGCAAGATCAAACGTCATTTTTTTTTCCATAAAACTTTATATTTAGAGCGTATTCATCATCATCATCATCATCAGCCTGTGTCCGTCCACTGTTGAACGTAGGCCTCCCGCATGAGTCTCCATCCTCTTCGATCCTCCGCCTTCCGCATCCAGGTCACTCCCGCTATTCTTCTTATATCGTCAGTCCATCTTGTAGGGGGTCGGCCAATGCTTCGTTTGCCAGTTCTTGGGCGCCATTCCAATACTTTTCTTCCCCATCGACCGTCGTCTCTTCGACAGATATGACCTGCCCATTGCCACTTGAGTGTGCCTATTCGTTGGGTAGCATCCACTACTTGAGTTCTTCATTTAGAGCGTATATTGTAAATTAATCACCATAATTTTCCACGACGATTATTTTTCAGCCATTTTTATCTTACCATATCCCAAATCATCAACACCTGAAAGGTTGCTAAATAGAATGCAATATTAAATTAAAATAAATATTTTCCATTTTTTATCCAAATTAATATTCAGTTTCTTTGAAAATATTGTAAGTTCATTGGTTTTTTGCATAACTAAGTAAATACTAGAATTCATTAATTAATGAAAAATAGTTTTTTTTTTTTAATTTTTGAAAGTGTGATTATTAGTAAAAATTAAAGATAAAATTCATAAACCTAAATGATTTATGTAAATTTTAAAGGTATTGTTGTTATTGTAAAGCTGTTACACAATTGCACACAATGCTTAACATATTACTTTTAGCATATTATACAAGTATTTATCTAATATATTATTTTGTAGTATTTACCATTGAGTACGGTGGCTGCGGCACAATCGAGTGACCGTCGAAAATATTAATGGGCCACGTAGAACAATAAACTACTTAGTCTATTTACTCCGATGTTTGCTGGTGGCGACCAAAATTACCCTCCGGGGCTACAGCCCTTGAACACGTAGCCCGCGACGGGGTCCCCAGGGATTCTTTCCTAAGCCATAATTATCATGGTAAAGATAGTACGTACATACTACTTACATTCAAAGCATTTGAGTTATTTGCGAACGGACCTTGGGGAACGCAATTCTCATAAGCTTGTTTTGTTTTTTTTTGAAAAAGACTTGAAAAATGAATATTATTTATCTTTATTTAAGAACTTCTCTGTAAGCTAATAAACTGAAGTATTTAATAATAGGTATGACTTTTAAATGCACGCTGACCGTGAATCAACATATTTCATTATTCATTTCAGTTAAACCTTAAAATTCGTTGAAGCAAAGTGACAACATCAGAACATCTTAACATTTTATATCTTATAATATATTATTTTCAATGTTTTGAGCATTCACTTTGAGATCCATAATAAATTATAAATATTTATTTATTTATTTACCTTGTTTTCACATGGATCACGTAATAAAAGTTCTCTATTAGGAGACTGCAGTTTCGACTAACTCGTAGTCTTTCTCAATCCTTCTCTAGTTAAGAGATAACTGAGCTGCGTTGTACTTATAAAGGATTGAGAAGGACTACGAGTTAGTCCAAACTGCAGTCTCCTAATAGAGAACTTTTGTTACGTGATCCATGTGAAAACAAGGTAAATAAATAAATAAATATTTATAACTTATAATATATGATAGCTAGATAGACAAATATTTAATACAAAATTAAGGCAGAGTGACTAGCTATATTCTACGGTTTTTTATATGATCTAAGGCCTCTCGGACCAGTCGCCTTGTACCTGCGCTCCTTGGGAGCACTTCCCAAAGCATTGTTTTTAAAGCACTTTCTCGTTAAGCAAGTAACGGGTTTTGGTGAGCAACACCAAACGTAGGTGTACAAGTGTGTAGTTCAGACGTTAAAATTTGGACTTTTTAACTTCTCCGTCAAAATTCGCTGCGTATACAGAAAAAACATGATAGTTGGACTCCGTTTTTTATATGATCTGTTATATTCTTAAATTTTCTTACGATCGGAATTATTAATATATTAAAACAAAAATAAAAATAATAAACTCAAATTCAAACACCACAAGAAAGATTTATTCTTAGTTAATAACACTGCCAACCCCGTCACGAGCTTAGCGTACGTTTCATCAAATATTTTTCACGTGTATATGTTCGTTCAATGTTTGATAATCATAAAAATTAAAAAGCTCTATAAGAGGGCTTCAAATTTTAAATAAAAAAACAATTTGTGCTTAAAAGAATACAATAATCTAACGCTGAACGTATAAATAAACAAATGTAAATAACGACTAAGGTAATTTGTTTAAATTGAGTCTCACTTCAAATATTTCAGAAGAAAACTTAATATTTTTCGGTATAAGTCGCTGAATAATTAAAATAAATACATATAAATTTATAAAAGGCTTTTTTTTCAAAAGCTGAGGTCGAAGCCTACGACACACAAAGCGGCTGACCGAAGAGCTCATTTACGAGTCTTGTATGAGATGAGAAATCCGGTCTACCCTAAAAGCCTTAACGAGGTCTTGAATTAAAAGTCTCCTAACAAATTCGCATTTTTCTGTTCCAGCCGGTGGCGAATAGCGCCAGTCGAACCTTTTTAAATTAATTAAGTTTGCCTGAAATCGGAAGGCAGCTCTCCTGAAGTCGGAGCGCTGAAGCGTACTTCTGCTGAAACTTCGTCACGTACAGGGAAATTTTCATATTTGTGTGACCGTAAATTTTGCAATGGTGAATATTATAATATACTCTTTTTAACTGAGCATATTTTTTGTAATACTTTTAACTATTTTACTACTTCATGTGTTAATACTATGCAAATGATAACATACGTGCTAATATTAAATAAAATTACTTAATTTTTTTTGCTTACCCTATATATTGAACTTTTTTTAAAAAAAAAGACAATAATATATTTTGTAAAGTTTATTATTAATTGAAGTCCAAATGTTTTGTTAAGACGATAATGCAAATTATAAATATGCTTTTAATTACCTAATAATTTTTCATTTTGCAACGATAAAAAAGTTGGACTCGTAAATCGCATTACTTTCTTAACGTTTTAAAGCCTGATGTTGACATTATACTTGAAACTAAAATCTCAATTCATTGAATAAGTACTAAATTCTAACTTTGTTTTTAATTGAAAAAACTTTAATCCACTGGTTTTATTTATTAAAAATTATAAAAATCGCTAAAATCTTTAGAAATACGTCATTGTATATAGAAACGTGTAAAGCACATACGTAATCAAAACAGTATATCATAGCATAATACTGTTATTTTACTATTAAATACAAGGGATGTTATTTATTATTTAAATTTAATCATAATTTTGCTATATAGTGATGGACTTTTATTTTTTTTCAAATATGCATCATCTTTGAAAAGCAATCTTTAAGCAGTAATACAAGAAGATTTTTTTTTAATGTACTGTGTATTTAAACATTTTATTATAAAAACAAATAATTTATTCCACACATATCACTAATTTCACGGCATAAAAACCTCAATGAATACATAATTATTAACTTATTTAATATACTTCAACTATCATTGCAGCCTGATTATGTCTTGAATGAAAATAAAATCGATTAAAATGCTAGATTTTATTTACATGTCAACCTGACGCTGGGATGCGACGCGACCGTTAAACCTTTTTAAATTAATTACAGTAGCCGTGTTAAGCTTTTTCTGAAAGCGGAAGGCTGCGCGGCATACGAAGCCTCGCTGAAGCGTAAACGTGTTAGTATTTTGATACGTGTAGGAAAATTTGATTACATCAATTTTTACGATAGATGATTTAATTTCTACCCGCAGCCAATTTCAATTTTTAACGAACATTAAGAGTAAAACGATTTTTAACGAGAACGGCCGATACTTTTTTTTTGCAAAAGAATATTGCAAATTTTTAACTTCGTTTTTCAACGAGGTATTTAAGGATTTCATTTGCCTTTTTTATTTAATTACAAAATACATAATTTGAATGATTAAAATGTTTTGTAATCTTTAAAAGTGGAAAAGCTAAATGCAATAACAATTTTAACTTTAAGAATCAATTTAAGTAAAGATTCAAAATACTATTTAAAAATAAAATTTATATTTGATAATTAAAGGTTATGCTTTTTTATTTAATCTCTATTTTTTTTCTACTTCAGTCAATTGTCTAGTTCTAGTACATTAAGAAACTATTAAAGTTTACTGCTACTACTTTATGGTTTCATGGATAAACAAATCCTAGCCATCACTGAAGATTTGTGTCAGAACCTATTTTAAATTATATTAAAGTTTATTTAATTATCAATCATTTAATATTTATTTTAAATTAATTTATGAACAGTAATATCATCAAAATAGTTTCAGAAAACGTCTCACTAAAGGTAACCGAAAACATTGAAGTTTACTTTTATTATAATAAACCATTTCATATCTTGCGACAAGTGTGCTTAAGCGAAATAATTCCTTAATGTTTAATTTATATTTATCAACACATTTTGTATTAATTATTCATATAAAAATTAACAGCTTTATTTAATGAAAAAAATTGCACAAAAAAAAAAAATTTTCTTTATTTCTGTTTCCATGTTTTGAAAAAATGCGTTTCTGTGTACTCTGTAAAACGTTTTTAAACGAAATAAGTTATGCGTACCAAAAAAAAAACAAGAAAAAATAACTTGAAGTTTTTTTTATAAACAACTAAGTTGCGGAATAAGATCGACACATTTATAGCTACAACAACAAAAGTAAAACATTATTGTATGTTTCGCTCTTAAAAGAATAAATGAAAATGTTTCCATGTTTTCCAGACATTCTATTAAAATTCGATCACAATGAGAGGAGCCTGGCAGCAACGTGTATGAAAGTTGTTTCCCAAAGGGTCCGCTTTGAGTTCGAATGTATCACGGGGAAATATTATTATGATGGAAAATTTATTATTTGCCTTCTGGAAATTTTCATTTCAAAAGTTTTACATAACATTGTTACGCTTTTTACGTTGTGTAGGTGCAATAAGCATACGCCATACTAACTTTACGATTATTGAAAACTCATTCAAGGTCATACATTATAAATGGTACGCTAAATAAGGGGTATCAAATCGATATTTAAGGCAAAGGACAATATGTTAATATATATTTTTTGTTCATATTTATTTTTATAACTTAACTATGAATTCTACTATCCATAAATGATATTTTCTTTTATATCTGAATCAGAAGTATTGGTTGATAACATATTATTAATATTGATTTTAATATATTTTGAAACTAGAAATACTCTACGTCATTAAGGACTTGAAACAAGGAAAAATATCATACACTTTTCTATTACTTTCTAAGATATTTGACAAAGTATTAAAAAAATGATACTATAATATATTTTAAACTAATTATAAACTAAACTCTTTCATTGTAAAACGCATTGATGTTGATTCTAGAGAACTTTTATACTATGCATATCTTATATTTAAACAACACATGCCAAGAATTGTCATATGAGAGTGTATTCAATTCAGGTCTCAATTATGTTTTAAAAAGTTTTAAAAAGTTTTAAAAAGACTACGAATGTAATTTTTTTTGACATAATTTATTTTTGACATATTGATGGTCTTCTTTGTAAGACGACAAAATGTACTATTTAATGGCCTTTTTTACTATCTGTTTGATTGCGTAGAATTAACGAAATTAATTTGAATACGAACTTACGTCAATGAAATTTCATTTCTTTAAATTTATTAACCAATATATTGATCACGTTTACAAGAATTATCATTTTAAAATACCTAAACATACTTCCCGGCATTTAATTGAGCTGATATTTTCAAATCGATCTGATATCGATAGCAATAGATTCTAGTCAAAAGATTTTTTATAAAAATACAAAAGAATGTACAAAAAAATTAAACAAAGTTACGCGTAGAAGAAAAACATTTAACTTTAAAATACTCGTAACTTTTCTCAATACAACTACCTAAGTACGGGTACTTTCATAGCGAGATATCAACTCTCGGGCATTGCCCCACCAAACATACGGCGAGAAGTTACCACCAAGAAGGAACTCACCAAAGCAACCCACGACGCACTCCACCCTATGTTTGGGTACCAAAAGATAACTACACGGCTCAAATCAAGAAGAAGTTTCCTACAGTCGACAACGGAACTAGAGATACCTGAGGCCACCCTGCGGCTGAACATGTGGAGAAGCGCAACTGAGGGGAATACTTGGATTGCCCCGAAAGAGGACCTAGCCCCTGGACATGACCAAGGGTGGAATATATGGAGGTCCCTTAACAGACTTCGGACCGGAGTATGCAAGACGAGGACACAAATGAGGTCCTGGAAGTTTTACAGCGGACCGACTGAATGTGACTCCGGCGTGGAGCAGACCCTGTCACACCTTCTGGAGTGTGCGCTGTGCCCGAATAGCTGCACCCAGGAAGACCTGATGATGGCCAGAAGTAACGCCATCGACGTCGCCCACTTCTGGGCAGACAAGATCTGACCCTGTTGTTTCCGACACGATTATATATAATATAGCGAGAAAAAATATTATCAAAAAAAAACAATACTATCATTTGTAATTGAGTAATTTTAATTAATGATACGACGCTATGTTTCATTTCTGTAACTAATATGACGAAGAAGTTCATCTTAAAAATATATTTAATAAAAAAACTGTCCCGTGTTAAATTATGAATTATTTTAATTCTTAAGTCGTCAACAATTCATAACACGCTCGTTTCGCATTGTGTATCGAATGCGGGACAAGTTGGGGAAACAGGTTCACAACTTTGTTCTCATGCCTGAATCCGTTTTAATCAGAATTCTTCTCTTGTTTATGGACCAGCTCACGAGTATGACTGTAAGCGCCGAGAACGGAAAAAAGACAAGTCAAAAGCAACTTTTAAAACCGATTGAAGAAGCGCATTACGGCGAAAAGTTTTGACGACATCGCCACAGACAGAGTTTCTTGCGGGGCTCAACGATAGACTTAATTCCACGTCAGCTCATACACACCTACTCGTGTATTAGAAGCGATTCTTTTTAAAATAAAGACACACAAGACGTCATTTTATGGGTGAGGGAACTTACAACAATCTTCATATTTCATAGAGCCTAGAAATTTATGCAAAATATTTTTTATATTACTTTTCATTTTAAATTGAGTCCTAGACCTCTGGTATGGTAAGCTAGTGGTTAACTTATAAGCCATACCCACCGGCAAATGAGTAACTATTTAGTGGATTATTAATAAATACATAGCTTAAGTTAAATAAAAATGAATATATTTTTATTTTAAGCATCCCCGGGAATCGAACCCACGAGCTCTGACATGGTGAGCTAGTATTTTATTTTGTAATTCTTACCCAGAGAGAATTTGAAATGTTGAATATTAAATAAAAATGTAATTAAACTTTTTTTTTGAGAAGTTAGAAAAAAAAATAAACGTAAATTTACACTAAAAGACGAGATATGTCAAAATTCACTTTCGCAACAAGAGATTTCTGCTCTTCAGATTACAAATGAAAAATTACCATTTTTCAATTAAAAAACAAGTAATGCGAAAAAAAAACAGCACGGCAAAAAATTCCACGCGCCTGACGCGAAATACTTCAGGAGAGTCCTGAATAATTATTTAATTAGAATTTCGAGAGTATTTAGATAAAAGTTTTTTTTTTCTTCTTCAAAACACTTTTCCAATTATATGGGAGCAGAGGCCGAAGTTTGGGTATCCGTGGATGCCGAGTCTGACTAAGCTAAGCTGTGTAAGTTTGAAAGTTTCTCTTTAGCTTGGAATGCAATCAAAGCCCAGTACCGGGCGGGGAACATTTTATTAACTGGGCTCAGTGAGGCGAATAGCTTAATCTACTACTTTTGTCTTATATCGGTGAAAAGTTCCCCTACCAAATTTAAAATATAGTGAAACATAGATGATGTGCTTGACGCTCTCAAGGCCTGGCACATTTGGTTTTCAGAAGGAGCGGCTCAACCTGATAAAAAAACCCGATTAACAAATTACCCAAAAATATACCTCAGATACTAAAGCACTGGAGGCTTCGGGAACGATATTTTATGTTTGTATGATTTTTGGTGTTGCTTTAGGTATAGAGAAGTGTCTTGGGTAACTTGTTAAATTAACGTTTTATAGCACAATATTATTTATATTTTAATTGATATCAGCATGATATAACCCGTTACTGACTGGTACCGAAAATCTTGATATACAATCATTCGTCTCTTATTTCTGTTCGCTTGTCGTACATATATGTATCGCCATATTGGCATTTTGGACAAGTCCGATCACGAGTGTGACGTTAGTTAGATAGATCGCCACTTGCGGCGCTGGACGTCAGCCCGTCACGAGTGCAGTCAGTCGTGTACCGGCCGCGGCAAGATCACATAGAATTGTGGCCTGGCCTTAATTCTGTGGTCCAGGGCAGAAGTTTGTAAAGTTATCGAAATACATATATATATGTTCTTAATCTGCTCCTCATCCTGCCACCATGCGACTGAATAACAACCTTAAATTAGGGAAGAGGATGTTATAATATTCACTGTTCAATCGTGTTTCAAAGAGTTTCATATTGAAAAAATATATTTCAAGAAGTTTCAAAACCATAATATAATATATTTGATTATATAACCATTCTCTACGTTATTTTACAGTTATTAACCGTTTTTTTTTTAACTTTTTTACTACAAAATTAAAGATTTGCACTGTTGAAATTGCCTCGTCAGATGTGAAATGCGTTCAGATTTTTTTTTTCAAGTATAAACACTAGTTTATTTTAATTTATGTATAAAATAAACAATTAAATATACTTGTATATGATAAGGATTTTTTTCCTCCTTTCAATTGCCTCAGAAAAAAAAATACATAGATAAATATTATTTACCTTTTTGTAATCGGATCATGTTGAGTATGTAAAAATTTAATGTGATCCATATTAAAACGAGGAAAAAATATATATTTTTATCTTTAATATTTGTAATGGAACTTAAATTGAATAATATAAATATTTATTTATTTATTTACCTTGTTTTCACATGGATCACGTAACAAAAGTTCTCTATTAAGAGACTGCAGTTTCGACTAACTCGTAGTCTTTCTCAATCCTTCTCTAGTTAAGAGATAACTAATATAGATAAAAGGGGTGGGGGTGTGTGTCTAGACACACCCCCACCCCCTCCCCTACAAAAATGTGTTACACCACTTATAAGTACAACGCAGCTCAGTTATCTCTTAACTAGAGAAGGATTGAGAAAGACTACGAGTTAGTCGAAACTGCAGTCTCCTAATAGAGAACTTTTGTTACGTGATCCATGTGAAAACAAGGTAAATAAATAAATAAATATTTATAATTTATTATGGATCTCAAAGTGAATGCTCAAAACATTGAAAATATTAAATTGAATACTTGAAATATAAACAAAATTAAAAAAAACAAGTCATTAAAATGGATATCAATCACGCAGATCAAAAACATTGTACAACACAAATTTTGTACTTTATAATATGAAAAATCAATTGTTTCACCGCAAAATAAAACCGCTCAACTATCGTACTTTTTTTATTTAAAAAGAGTAAACGAGAAAACATTTCACCATTAACTGTAATTTTGAATGAAAATTTGTTAGCGATTGCTGCCGAACGTTCCATTTGCGTATAAAATTAAATGGTTCGTTCACCGGACTGAAAATGTTTTTCTCTCTCGATCATTTTTTTTTCGGTTCCGTCCAGTCGTGTTCGATAACTCGCAACAAGCCAAAATATGAGCTTTTATAAAGCGCATACCAAAATTCGGCACAAACTCGAGCTTTTTTACGGTGAGCAGATTATAAATAAATTATATCGCATCGGCTCGAAAAACAGCTTAATTCAACACAAAAAATATATTTTGCTTGATTTAATTATTATATTTTGTATACTCGATTTCATCCAGTAATTAAATAAATAATAAAGTATAGTAAATTAATAATAAATAAACGGTATTTTACTAACCAAATTAAATAACTTCATTATAAATTACAGCTGTTGAACTTGTTCCTCTTATTTGATTTATTTAATCAAAGAAAAAAAGAAAACAAAATTAAAATTACTCTACTATATTTCATTATACGGAATATTTTACCTCGTCTAGAGAAGCTTATTTCGTGTAGTCATTAGTAGTCGAAAAAACTTTAAATTAATAAAAAGTTTTTCTCATCTTAGTACCTGTATTTTAAAAAATACTATAAACTTCTATATAATACAACAGCCTTTCATTGTTTGTCGATCAAGATAAGGTGAGCTTGGCTTCCGACATGTTCTTCAAATAACCCTGGAGAGCAAAAACTCTCCCTTTAGTCTGTAGGTCATTGGTAACTGTATTTTATGTACCCTATTGAGTTCAGAGTTGCTGGACAACTCGAGGACAATGGTGGCTGATAAAAATAAATGGCATATACTCTAGATAGGTGTTGAAAAAAGTAATCTATAACATATTCTTTATATTTACAATAATGTATTAGATATTCCGTCTTTTCATAATGCATAAACGTTCTAGCGGACTTGGCAGTTATTAAACATTAATGGTTTACATTGCTTCCACCGATGTTGAAACTCTAACAACTAAGCAAGGAAGCAAGACAAAGTCACAAGTTTGGGAAACTGAAACATAAGATCTTTATTCTACATTCAAACGTACTCAATTTTTTTATATAATTATGTATTGAACGAAACAAATAGCATATATTGTAATACAACAATGAAATCTTTAGTCGCAACGAATACAAAAATCTTATATTTTAATTGTAAAATATTTTCGATTATTAATGATTTTTGCGTGGGTTTTTTGTATCAAAAGACTTTTATACTTTATTAATAATACTTATATTTAGTATACACAACAAATGAATAAAAATATGAAAGAACACCCAAATATACCTCGAATACTACAGCTGTCTTTAGGTTCCAGGAATCCAATCTGGAACAACAGCGTTCCAGATATAATTCATAAACTATGACAATTAACAGAAATATGTGCTGATAGTATATTGTGACCAGGTACTCTAATTCTGAAATAAAAATAGTACATTTTGTATTTTTTCAAAGGTATTTAATGAAATCATTAAATGTTGCAGTGTTCTTTTGAGGATTTTTCGTCAGCGATTATGGTTTAATGGTAAAGCGTAAGCTTACCGAACCGAAGGTCGTGGGTTTGATCTCCGATGAAAAATAAAAAAACAATATGTTTAATATATTTTTTTGCACTGTGAATACTCGAAATTGATGTGAATTTGATTCCTCGCCGATACCTGTTGGTATTTCTTGTATATGTTTACATAAAAATCTATTTTTTTTTTTTTAAACCTTAGTATAATAAAAAGTCGTTATAGATAAGAAGTCTCTTTAAAAGAGGAATGTTATTGATATGTTTATTGAACTTGTGGTACAAACATGTACAGGCGCTAAAAAGATGAATGCTACGGCATAATACAATACAATCGGATTCGAGTTCCAACAAAGCTTTACATGCGGTGTCATTTTGGCTACGGAAAACTAAAAATATTGTCCAAAGCGCTGAGTTATGAGTGGCCAACTTTATACCTTTTCCTAGGTGTCCATACATAAATATTTATGACCGCTTGGGCCCGGCCCATTGTTGCCGATAAAGCGACTAAGTCCCGTGCGGGCCTCGGACTCGGAATAAAAGCAAATGGATTGTAACACAATCCATTTCGGTGTGACGACGTTAATTTCACCAGAATGGTCGGCCGTTAAGCGTTCAGGAAACACCGCCGGCCAAACTGTGAAGGGAACGATAAAGGTTTTAAGGATTCCCGGCCGAACTCCGCCCACTACAATAAAGATACCATTGAAATATTAGATTCCTTCCAATTTTACGTGTCACCGTAGAACAGTGATTAGCGGTCCTAAAGATATAATTACCCAAAAAGTAATAGTTGAAAATTGTATGTACAACCGACGCTTAACATATTATTCAAATATTTTATTTATTAAACAGATCACATGTTCCAAATGAACAGTGTACAGGACACAAGTATAAAAACATTATTTATGGATATAATGACGAATGATTTAACAAACATAACAGATCACTCAAAAAAACATAAATACTATACAAATATAAGAT
The DNA here is from genome assembly GCA_022606575.1 of Glossosoma conforme. NCBI lineage: Eukaryota > Metazoa > Arthropoda > Insecta > Trichoptera > Glossosomatidae > Glossosoma > Glossosoma conforme. The sequence continues at coordinate 82,936 of JAGTXR010000219.1, read as the reverse complement.
TAAAGAACAGTTTTTTATGTAAACACATACAGGAGAATACCGACAGATAGTAATAGTAATTATGAAATCTCATCTGTGGAATTGGTGCATAAGACTAAGCGCTGCATGTGGAGTGTTGATCCGCCAACGTCATAGACTACAGCCCGAGATTCACGCATCATCCATTATTATTACAGGAATTTACTATGAATTGTTGGTCTTCACGGGACGAGTTTCGTCTATCACCAATTTTGATTAATGGCTATGACTGGCATTTTACGGGTGCGGGATCAAATTCACACCAACCGGGGGTAATTTTAGAGCTCAGAAATCGATTGAGAATACTTTTTTTAATCTCCTTCAGGGATCGAACCCACGACTTTTGGCTTTCAAAGCAAACGCTTTGAACATTGAGCTATGCCTGCCGGCAAAATATGTAATACAAAATAAAGACAGATATAAAAAACAATATGAAAAGATAATAAATTATGACAATGGAATACAGAAATATGACACACATGTAGAGTAAATATACCAAGGTGATATTTAGTAAATAACATAAAGAAGATAAAAAAGTAATCATTATTGTGCTATGTCACATTGAAAAGTTAATTTGAGTTCGAATGTAGATCAATTGAGTTGAAAAAAAATACAAACATGATGCAGCAGTAGGAAATACAAAAACGAAAGTTATGTAACATATAACATAATACAGAAAACTACAACCACAGAAAAGTAAGTATCACATAGTAGAATTCAAGTAATTTCAGTGATAAAGCAGGATAAATATGTGAAGTTATATGTTATAAAAAGTGTTATAAAATTATACTAAAATGTATATTTAAATATGTATAATAAAAAAAATGTTGATTTAAAACGGAATCACGTTACCAATTGACGTAACACCACTGCTTGTAAATTAATTAAATTCAGCACAAATATAGGAATAGATGCGAAAAGATTATCGAAAAAGTGGTTTGTAAAATTTTTCATTCGGTGATTTTGTATTTAAATAATAAATATCAATAATGAGTACATTAAGTAATAATTTTTTTGTTGCAACGTACGTTTGATTTCTTAAATGAAACATATCTACATATGAGCAAATATCACATCACAAAGCTATATTGTAGATATAAAAACATGTTGTTATCACATTGCATATAACCATTTTTTTGAGAGAATAGTCTCTTGCAAGTTTATTGGTGCTAAAATTCTTATCTTGAGCAAAATACGGGAAAACAATTTCGATACAATTTTTTTTCGAAGTTTTTTAAATTTTAGAGTATTTTCATTACCTGAATCGAAAAATAATGAATTAAATCATAAACTTTTTTTCTAGCGCGTTCGAAAACTAGCACGGTGTTAATTGCTTCTCTTACACATTTCTTTGACAAGTTGTTAGACATCGTGTAAACGTTCAGAACTGTGTCATTAGCAATAACTATGGTTTTTTTCAATCCAGTCTGCCAACCTAGTCCCTGAGTATTGTTATTATCTCTATGCTTCACATCTCGCTGACCCATTTTTTCTAAACAAAACAACGAACCGGAAATTACAAAAATAAATATTTTTTATTCATATAACCTAGAATATTATGTACTGTCTAGTATTGAAAAATTATGAAAACTGACGAAAAATTTAAAAATTAACAAAAAAAAATACCAAGATTATGTAAACAATGATAACCGTAAATGTATACGAGATATACACAACACATGCAAATGCTTTATTTCACTGATATTTTTGAATCACATGACCACGGCGCCGCACAGGTCAGTCGTGTACCGACCGCGAAACTGGTCGTATTTTGGCCCTGCTTGAATGCTGTGACTAGGTCCAGGCCATAAGTTTTTAAAGTTTATCGAAATATATATGTCAATGTGCTTTAGAAAAAGTCTGTGTTTTAATAATCTGATCCTAATCTTGCCACCACTCGACTTAATAACACCTTTTAAAGAGGAGGATGTTAATATATATTGTAAACTACGCTTAAACAAACTTTATATAAGACTGGTGTTTGAGATATGTTTTGGATTGGCGACCAAGAACCGGATGCAGAAACCTAGGCTGACAACCGTCAAGATTGGCAGAAAAAAATGTATACTGCCAATAATTTCGCTAAATATTGATGAAAAAAGGCCAAAAACAATAAAAATTGGTATTCAATAAAGAACACCTTCACTCTGCAGTAAATGTATATGGATTGAACAAAAAATAAAAAATACTTTAGATACGGGTCATCGTACGTTGAAAGTCTGCGATGTGAGCTTTCTTGAATGAAGCTCTCTCAAGATCCGCGACCATCACGTAACCAAACTATCAATTCATTTTATTCGCTGCAGTTAGCGTGGCATCACGTTCAAAGCTCATTTTTCGGCGCGTGATCTAATTTCGACCATTACCGGACGGGGCGCGGCCAGCTCGGACTCGCCAGACGTGATTTTCACATTATTTTCAGCTGAAATTGACTTCTACAATCTTCCACGGAACCTGAAAATTTATAGATGCTTATAAAAATTGAGTGCAATATATATATTAATTCACACCAGGGTGAATTTTAGAGCTCAGAAATGGATTAAAAATATATTTTTTTAACTCCGTCAGGGATCGAACCCACGAAGGCTTGCAAAGCAAACGCTTTAACCATTGAGCTACACCCACCGGCAATATAGGGAATGTGATGCAAAAAAGTTGTGACTAGAGTAGTTGACTAGTTACAATAGTATATCCAGCCTCTGGGAAGTCCATATAAGAAATCAAGAAAAGCTAAAAATAAAAGCAGGACGCAGTCAGACAGAAAAGTTAAAATATGTGTCATAATAACGTATTGTTTTTTTTTTTAAATAAGAAATAATGTTTGAATGTGCGAATTACTTGTTTTTTTTTTTCTAATCGTACAAAGAACGGCGTTCTTAAAATACTTTAAGCTACGTTTTCATTGCGCCGTGAATTGTCAGTAAGTTGATTTCACCTCGCGTAGACCCCGCCGTGTTCTCGCAGCGTCCGCCGTATAGCCTCGCAGTCCGCTACGCCGTATCGCTGGCTCGGAAATGGTAAATTGAAGACGTAGAGGCGCTGTTAAACAATCGGCTGTGTGGGTTTATTTGTCCCCAGTGGCCCCTTCTGGAGCGGCTGAGCGCTTCTCGAAAGTCGAATCACAAATCAATCTGAATCTTTGCGAGATAATTTATTTAGGGCTCTTAAAATTGTTTTCTGAAGCAGCCAGGGCTGAAGATCGCGATGTAGTAAAATTTTAGAGTTCAACGTTACGATGTTAGACTTCCTATTGAACGCATTAATATTTAAAAGAAATCATACTTTTAAACTTTAAAATGCAACCCGTTTTATGGATGTAATAAGTTAACTATAATTATTCACTATAGATGATTTATTGACTTTTAATTTATATTTAACTAATATTTTTTTAATTGCGTAAATTAATTTATTGAGAAAAAAGTCATTTGTATTTTCAACTATTGATTCACAAACTTAATAAAATTGTTGCACATAAAGTCATATACTTTTTATTTTCAAGTGATATATTCTTGAAAGAAATGTCATACAAGATGGTATTTTCTAAAGAATTTCATGTAAATCAATATCATTATATAATAAAACCATAAAATTAATTTTAACTGTTACATAAATCGACTTCATTTCGTTTCGTCATCAAACATTCATTCAAAAGATTTTTTATTTTTTTTGCATGAATGTACTAAAATGTTGGCGTATATATATAGATGCAATAAAGTAAAAAAATATGTATCTAATTTAAAACTAACAATTCAAAAGTAGCAGACTGCTCAAAAATACCAGGATGTTAAAGAAAACATTAAAAAACATTTTTAAAAAAGTTATTTGTTTTTTTTTTTAAATAAATAAAAGGTATTAATAAAGATACAGTACAATACTTATATTCAAAATAATATGGATTCATTTAAATTAGATACATAAACAAAGAAGACAAATTTCGTAAAATAAACATTTACTATTTGGTACGGCTGCTATTATATTTGAGATCTTACTATGAACGTATAATGGCCACTAAACCGGTAATCCGATTTAATGCAGCTCCCTTATGCAACTTTTAATAGTTCCAGCAAAACCATCAGCAAAAGCTTTTGATGAAGCCTACATTCCTTGGTTTCAATAAAATTTAATCCATTAACTGGGGCTTTGAAAGAATTACAAGGCTTTGGTTCCCCTCAACAAAAAGATAAGTTTCGAATAAATGATTGAGGGATTATACAGTAGTTTTTGCCATAATATTTCATTTTTATTGCCTCGCAACTCAGCCGTTATATTTTGTAATGATGCTTTATAACGTTGATTATGGAAATAACTTACAATGTAAATAGTTGCAAGCGGGTATTATTTATCAATATTTAAATTGCTATGCTTCACAAATAACATCATCTTACTTTCTACGGTCATATATTATATTGTTTTTGTAATTATATTTTTTAAATATTAGCGATTAATTTTTTATGATAAATAAATGTCAATAAATAAAGTCTTCAAAATTAAATAATTTAATGTAAGGTGAAGCATGTTCTGTATTTTTTTAGCATTGACTTTAAGATCCATTTGAATTTTGAATAGTTAAGAATTTCATACCTTGTTGTAGGATCTTCACACTGAGCATTGTTTCACACGATGGAAGACAAACATACGTTTATGCATATTGGAAGTGCTTATGCTTTCATAGATCGCAGAACTACAGTCTTCCATCAAGTGAAACAGTGCTCAGTGTGATACACGTTAAAACTGAAAGTAAGATTGTGTTTTTTCCCAAAGAAAGGAGTACACTTATTTTCTACTATACCACATAGATTCTTTCTAATAAGACAATGTTCTAGTCCATATATTAATTGTTTTGAACTACATAACCAATATAAATTAATATTTAATTATTTCTTGTTTTCAAACATATTAGAAGAATATGTACAACACAGAAATTAATACCACTGCGTATATTTGATTACTGTTCTGACGTAGGTGAGTGTGAAACCATACAAGATGTTGTTAGTTGCTTAACATTATACAGTTTAAAACAAAGTAAAAATAATTAACTACATTAAAAAAAATACTTATGGTTTCATTGATGATTTTTATTAATTTAAAACGTATCATGCAATCCACGCAATTTTTATAAAAAAAATTGTATATTATCACGAAAAAAATGCATAAAAATTGACTTTCTAAATTATATGAAAGGTGTCGCCAGTTTCATAATCTTTCCTTATAAATATTATGGCAAACGATTACGTTGTTAAAATTATGTTGCCGCTGCGATATTCAAATTGAATTTTTCGTTTTTTACAAATTTCCTTAATATAAAGGTTTCATTTCCAACATTCTGCAGAGCAGTTTCCCTTTAGTGTTTTCCAATACGGCTAAAAGCTTCAGGTTTTTCTTAAAATTACTTCAGCGGAGAACTTTTACCCTTGAAAAGTTTTCGCTTCCACTCAGTTTGATCACCAGCTATTTGTGCAATTCCTTGCATTCGTGTTAATTCAGACAATATTACACCCAATCATCGTTACTTTGTTTCATTAGTACATTATCAAACAATAAATTTGATTGATTTTTCACACCTTTTTTTTAATGTAAATACATACAGGAGAATACCGTCAGATGGTAAAAATAATTTTAAAGTCTATGTAATTCTATAATGTCTGTGGAATTCTATGATGCCTACTATATTGCATATGGCTAAGCGCTACATGTGGAGTGTTGATCCTCCAACGTTATAGACTACAGCCTTAGATTCACGCATCATCCTTATTATAACAGGAATTTACTATGAATGGGTGATCATCACAGGACAACTTTCGTATACCACCATTTTTTTAAACAGGCTATGAATGACTGGCATTTTACGGGTGAGGAATCAAATTCACACCAACCGGGGATATTTTAGAGCTCAGAAATAGATTAAAAAACTTTTTTTTAATCTCCGTCGGGGATCGAACCCACCACTTTTGACTTGCAAAGCAAACGCTTTGACCACTGAACTATATCCACCAGAACTATTTGTAAGTGCAAGTTTTACTTAATTAAATCTTGAATGACTTACTTAAATGAATTACTTTTAAATTTGAAATTAAAAAGATTGCATATTTAATGACATTTTGATGTATTCTAAGAAAACTGTGACAGACATAGCCGACATGATTGACAGATACTTTATGGTGGCATTTCGTGACGACAATGTGCTCCAGTTAGAATGATATTTATTAGTTTTAAGTTTTGACTTTTGACATAAAAATAAAAGCGCTAGGAACGAAGCGGAACATTTAGTCGTCGCGAACTGTCGCGGAAATGTCATCTCCAAGGACTTGATGAGATGACAGATGTAGTATCCAATGTAAATTTTTGAGATGTTAATCAATAAATTTCAAACGAGACAACCCAGAGGTTACCAAGGTTTGAACCATTTTTTTTTAAATAGGCGGATCAACTCAAAGTAGAGTTAATGTTTCTTCTATAAATGAATCCTAAATATGCTGATTTCGAAATTATTATTTTTCTTAATAGTTCTAAATAATAATTGCTTAATATATCTAGAAAATGGACGTTTTTTTTATTTTTGAGTCACTGATTTTATGCTTCGACTCCATCAATGATGTGCAGCTATAATTAAGAAAAGTTCCGGATACAGAGGGACATGATAAGAAAATGGTAGTGACAATTTGTGGAAGCCATATTTTATACCTATGGAGCGAGTATGGTAGAAAAATAATAGTATTTATTCAATAAAATAGTCAGCAAAGCAAGATTAAAGGCGCTTATCATTTGATTAGTAGAAGTATCAGCGTCGAAATTTCTGCAGCTGAAAATTCAATTACTGGAGACGGCATTAGCTAGAGAAAGGTCCGAACGGTTAAAGTGCAATAAAAAACGGCGACGATCAATCCAGCACTCGAAAGTTCAGCGAAGACCATTTTACGAACTGAAAACTTAACAAAGACTGGCAAGGTGCCGTAAAAGGCAGTGATAAACATTTCAGTGCCAGAAAAGGTAATGGCGAAAAAATACAAAAATATTCTTTATTTGTCTTTCAAAATATAATTTTAGTAAAATGACTGCTTTTATATACATGTACTATAACATGATTTGTTACTTTATAGTTTTATTTTATTTATTTTTATTTTTAAATAATTGTGCAACAATATAAATTGACTAATATTTTGATCACAATGAAATTGACCTTAAGATTGACCGTAAGTATCCCCAGATCAAATCATTATAAGCAATCAACAAATAGCAAATCTTATCACATAGCTACTAGTATAACACATAATGAAATGACAAATGTATGAAATATTCATTCACTTCATTTACTTTCAGACGCATTTCAAATATTAGAAAGAAAATATTATTTTCACTTACGGAGTCCCCATGTCTGCTGTTTATTTGTCTTTTTTTTTGTTCATATAAGATGTAATTTCCTGTGAATTTGTTTGAGTATCAGTTGTTGTTGATTTTCACCTTTTGTAACTTCTCAGATTTTCACGGCAAGATTTGGTATTGTAGCTTTTAGGTTAAGGTTTGACTTTGTGTCGTAAGCCCCCTGCAATGGCGGTTGAAATAGTAGTACTAAATAATTCGCCACACACGGCTAAACATAAAAGCCACAATACGATTGTCACCTTATTAGAATGAGACTGCAATTTTGCGTCCGCTCATCTTGCGACGCATGTCCATTTTATGCAAGCATACAACAGACTATAAGACATTATCTGATTAACATTTCCTCAGCGTTATTATGGTGTCTTAAAACAAGGAAAAAAAATGTTAAATTAATTTTTAAAAAATGTTTTTTTATTTATTAAAGATAAAAAATATATATAGTATTAAAAACATAACATATTCAAACGTTTTATTCCATCATTTCTTGAGTCTCTTACCTCAAAGTAAAAATTAATTCAGCATCCAAATGCCTCAATAGATGCATTGTTTAGAAAGCAACCTCATTTCACCTGAAACAGTGGCTAACTTAAGTTATTACGTTTACCTTTGAATACCTTGCAGTTCTGGTAGACTAATATAAAAGTACACCTTTTGCTTCTATAGTAAGTTGTTATTGTTCCTTGAGCACGAAACGAGATATTGTTTTTTTTCAATTTAATTTTACCTGTAGTGAATATTACAAGAGTAATATTGAAGTATTTATACAAAATATTTTTTCTTCCATTATTCGTTACATATTTAATTTAAAGCTCCGCAAGCAACTTGCCAAAACATTTGTTTGGAGCATCTTGATGTACAGCTGTGAGACATGGTGCTTATCTGAAAGTGATAAAAAAAGACTTTGAGATGTGGTCATACAGAAGAATTCTCGGAATTTGCTGGAGAGACCACGACACGAACAATGAGGCTTTCAGCATAATCAAGAAAGATAGGCACCTAGTAAGAACCATCTAAGAGAGGCGAGCCCGATGGATCAGGCACATCATGCGCCACGATGGTCTTCTTCACGACATTGTGGAGGGGATAGTTGAGGGTAGAAACTGCAGATTAGAAAATAAAACTGTTAAATTAAATAATTTAGAATACTTAGAAATTTATAAAGCCATTAATAAGAATGAAGATATAATTAATAACCAACTATATACCTTAAGTAATTCACCAATTTTAAAAATGTTTCCGCTAAATAAATAAATATTTATAAAAATTATATATAGTACAAATAATAATAATATTAATAAAAAAATAAAATAAAATAAAAATAAAAATAGTACCTAAACCACTTCATGTATTTATCTCTTCCCTCATCCTTGCAACACTACCTATCTCCCTCTCTTATCATTTTCTGATAGACACACGCCCACCCCCTCTCCTACAAAAAAATGGGTTAGACCACATAAAGTACAACGCAGCTCAGTTATCTCTTAACTAGAGAAGGATTGAGAAAGGCTACGAGTTTGTCAAAACTGCAGTCTCCTCATAGAGAAATTTTGTGACGTGATCCATGTAAAAACAAGGTAAATAAATAAATAAATATTTATAATAAAATATTGTACAAAATAATTTTCAAATATTTTGTAAATACATCTTGAATATAGTTTTATTAAATGCCGAAAATAATACATTTCAAAGATAATATTTGTGTATAAATAAAATTAAATAATTCTTTATATATATATGGATTGTGTTTTTTTTTTATATTTTTAGTAATTTTAACTTAAATATGTGTCATAATGTACAATAGTTTCAATATAATTTTGCTATTGAAATACCAATATTCAATTAGTCCAAATTACAGAAAAGTTTTGGAACCACCTGCTGTTCTTTTGAAAATTAATACTAAGTTGTTTGTTGAATTAGTATTGAGTTATTTTAATCATTAATCATAGCTTTGTCATCGACTTTCCTTTCTCTGTAGATATATATGGGTGAGAACAAAAATGTCAAGACCAAATACCAGTGGCGTACTAACCATTAGTTCTTATATGTAATATAAATTAAAGTATATTTATTAATAAGGGATATAGCAATTTTAAAAAGCCAATATGAATATTTTAAAATTTTAATTCAATCAATTCTGGTTATATTCATCATATCTTATTCCTAATAAATTTATCGTTCTCAAAAAAACAATTTATATTCACAACATACCTGAGATATAGATTGAACATACCTAGAGACGTGCAGATCACCTCACACCTAAGATCCTGCTCCATGTGCCCAACGAGCATCACATCTCAAGATACGCCGACAACCTAATGCTGGGCAACATACGGGCTATCTATATTGCTAGATACTGGGCAAAAATAATTTGACGTCGCTGACACGAAGAAGAAAATGATTCACAACATATAAAATGTGGGTGTATATTGTCAGTCTATGATAAGGAAGACTTAATGCTTATTTATCATACATACTTGCAGTCAAAGGTATTCCATATGACAAAATAAACCGCAGAAAATAGTTTTATTTTTCAAAAAGCATGTCATTTTCAATTGAGTGCAATATACCGTTCCATTTACTTTTGCTGCCTAGCTGAAGCATGCAGACGTCACAAGCTGACTCCATAAAAAAATACTCATCCCATGTCAGGTTTGTCTCCCAGAGTTCCGCTGACTACTTATATATTATATATAAACTGTACAAACGGTGAGAGCTAAAGCAAGGGTGGCAAAACCGAGGCCCGCGGGCCGCATGCAGCCCACGGGGTGTCTGCTTATGGCCCGCGGAGCATATTATGAAAAAAATAAAAAATATTAAGTGTAATGTATGTAGCGCCGTTTTCGTACAAATATGCCTCAAGGGTGATTTAATAGTGTACATAAAACCACCAAATGAACATTCCATCGTGCATAGTGTGTATCATATCCTATATTAAGGAAGTATCTCAGTACATTGATTCAACTATCGTGACAATTTCTTCTATGGTAGGTAAAGCGAACACGCCGCAACAATACGCATACAAATTTATCTGTGTTTATACAGATTTTAAGGTACCATTAAGAACCACATTCGTTTAGCGGAAGGATAAAACTAATTATCTGTCAAATCAGACATGAGCTAAGTGTTACCGTTCACGAAATAAGCACTAGTTGAAAAAAAAACGTTAAATGGCGGACCCTATGGAAGAAATTTTGTTGTGCGGCCCGATAGGAAATCTCATTTCCAAAATTCAGCCCGCCTGCTGAAATGGTTTGCCATCCATGAGCTAAAGGATAAACAAATTGCAGTTCAAACTTTTCTTCACCATATAACATGTCTGAGCCAGGTTTATTTTCATCTTTTCACCATACGATAGAACTTACCTCATCATCTATCACAAAGTCAAACCGTCGAACCCTCAAAATATTACCTTTCAATAAACAGTAATCAGTTGTTTTACCCATTGTTTCAACAAATTTTGGCATTATAATGCCAGTTTTCTAATATGTTTAATACAGGTGCTTTATAGGCTCAAAAAATAGTAATAAATAAAATAATTAAAAACCAGATTGTTTTCAAATTTGATTGATAAAATATGTTTTTGTGCACGCTACTGGTAAATAAGTTAGTCTTTATATTTATACCAAGTTCTTTTTCAGTATTATCAGGCCATATCTGATACTTAATGAATTTCATTTAGATATTATAATTGTATGAAAAAATGTCTTTTCGTCTTCTTAAATAAAGAAAGTCTATTAATCATGTACAACTGCGCTAATTAATTGCGTAGAAAATTAATGAGAAAATTTGTTCGTCTTGAAATGACTCCTCCTCAAAAGATGAAAAGGAAAATAATGAACAGAATATCTCCAACAACATATTTATGTAACATAAAAAAATAAGGACAACACATTTAAAAGGCATGTTCTTAGAATTTTGTGAATTCAAGCAACTTAATTAAAATGAATATTCAAATATAAGAATACTAAAAAAACCTTTTGTAAAACTTTTTTTTGTTGATTCGTTTTTTTTTCACTTAAAAAAATGTAGAAAAAAATATATAGTTGCGTTTTGTGCCCTGCAAGTTACACACAAGGTTAGAATATACGTCTGATAAATAGTTAAAGAACGTAGGAGCCTATTCCATGTCAGCCTCGTTAACCGCACGTGTAGCCCCGACGATTTACTTGATGAAGCTTAACAGCAAGGGACCGTCAGAACTTAGCAGCAGTTCATGAAAATCCTCCCAAGAAATGGTAGAGACGACCAAGCGATAACACAGAATGCGTCTCCCATTCTCATGGATGATGCACTGCATGAGAGAGTGTTTCACTGTCTGTTGTATGCCTGGATCACATGGACATGCGTCGCAAAAAGAGAGGCCAAATATTTTTAGGAATTCTCTGAAAACGTTTGCGTGAGATGAAAGTCCACGGAGTTTTTGTCTTTTTCCACGTTAATAAGTGTTCGATGGATGGAAAGAAAGACTTGGTTATTCCTTCCGGAAGTGGATTCTTGATATGCGGTGTTCCAAGTAGTTAGCGAATCATGCGTTAACTTGTTCAAGGCGTGGCAGAAAGGAAAACAGTCGTAATGAGGTGTTTTGCCGTATTTCCCCCCATTTAGGACAATTCGTCCGCTTTTTCGTTACCCAGTGTGCCGTTTTGTGCACGAAGCCAAATAAACTTGATAGTGCTATCTTATAAAGCCTAAAATCATGTGTTTGACCTCTGATGAAAATTAACAGAAGAAATACTTTTACAAATAATCTTAAATGTTCATTTATATTTGTTAACTTAAATCAGTATTTTCTTTTCAATAGTAAAATAGTTACAAAGACAGCCAGATAATATTTGCCTACATTCATGTTGGAGTGAGATTTTCGGTAGATTTCGCGCCGTCAATCAAGAAACAAATGATAAAAGTTGAAATGGTTGATTTATGATACCCCTGTTAGCGTACGCTGCCTCGCTGTCATATGAGAAAAAAAGGTTAGTTTTTTTTTTTACTTTTTATCGATAATAAGCCTTCAGTATTAAGTACTTGGAATAAGTACTCCAAACTGATGAAATTGAGTGATATCATTTTAAAACCACATTTTAATTTCATCAAACTGAATTTCTTATAAACATCCAGTATCTAGTTTAGTACATGTATAATTATTTTGTAAGAATAAACTGTTTTGCGGAAATATTATTTCAAATATTACAACAGCAAAAAACATCTTTAAACATAACATGATCTTAAAACCAGTTACTGCACCATAGTTATAAGTTGCCATTTTACATACTTTTTCTTTAGACATCTTTGTATCTTGATGTTCACCTAATAAAAGATTTCGTTTTCAACAACTTAAAAGCGAAAGCCCAGCACTTAAAGAGACGGGAGCTCTAGTATCTAAGGATAGTTTTTGCTGACCTTTTAATCATTTATTAGAAGTTTCAAGTGATTAGATTAATATCTTGAAGCTATTTAGATCGTGATTTATTGGTTTTAAAGAGCAACTTAAAACAAAATAAGGTATACTCGTATATAAAAGGTCAATTTGTAAGATTTTTAATCAAATTCTGCTGATTTAATCAAGAGCAAGAATATGCTTTTTTGTACTTTAATTTTCAAAGTTGTGACATATATTATTTAAGCAGGGGTAAAATGTACTATAAAATATAACGTAGAAATATAAGTCAATTAAATATTATAATAGTCATTGTGGCTTTTGTGTTTAGCCGTGTGTGGCGAATTACTCTCTTCCAAAATTTCGAACGCCATTGCAGGGGTTCTTTTCCAGGGTTGATGACTCACAAAGTCATCAATACAATATATACATTTACAATATTGGAAGACAGTTATTCGACACACACGGCCAAACCTAAAAGCCATAATACCAAATCAGGCCGTGAAAATCTAAGAAGTTATTTGTTTTCGTTATTATAATTTAACCCTATCTTCGATATTTTGTACTATCTCTAGGTATTTAAATCGCTGCCATTGAATATGATGGTGTTAAATAAAAATCTTGTAAGACTCCTCTGACTTATTTCGTAAATGCTTTAGTAGAAAAACATCAATGAGCGACAATATGCATGCTGGATCACCGAAGTGAAGCAACATTAAAATGCGCACCAAAACTTGAATGAGTCACCGCCTGTTATTAGCCGCGTATCCTTGGTTGGGTTAAGATGCCATTTAATTATTTATTTATTAACGGCTTAGGCCAATGTATACAGTTTAAATAAGGAAATATATTTAAGAAAATAGTAATACAGAATAGAGATCCTTAAAGCTAAGACAACAAACTTGGACAAAATATAAACATGAGTAAATAAAACCAAGATCTCGCACATAAGTAGATGGATCTGCGAAATGCCGGAAGGTCCAGCCCGAAAAAATCCAATTCACTAGAGGAGTTAACCAGTCTACATATTCTCAACGTAGGGGAATAGAAACCGTAGTTGATAATGGATGCCCTTACGTGTAGCAGGTTACTGCCTCTAGTGAACCGAGAGAGACATTGAATTTAGCTAAAAAAATATTCCAGGACTCGAATCGCTCGAATAATTATCCCATGTCTTTAAAAAATAAGAATCACAAATCACGCAAAATATGCCTCGGATACATTACCGCCTTAGTATTAACCGAGCGAGATCACAGGGCTACAAAATATCAATATATACTATACAATGTACACATAAGGTGAGGTGAGGTAAGGCATATTGCTTTTTGCAAAGGACTGCTCTCGTTGCCTGAAGGATTAATTGCTCGACTACGCTGGAAGTTTAACAAGGACATCTGCTCCGCCACGTGCGGGAGATAATTAATTGATCGCATCTAGCCGCACACGGGTCCCTTTGGCAGGTCGAACTGTAGTGTTTACTTGCGAAGTCGACTACTCGGTTGGCTGTTCTAAGACGCGTGGCCCCGATCAAGTTTTCCCTGACACGTGTGCAGCCTAGAGTGACACGATCAACTTGAGAGCTCAGACGTCACTCAAGCAAACTGGGTTTGAAACTGCGTTTACTAATTTAAAATGAATATCGATGGAATCTAAACATGAATAAATCAACTAATATTTTACTATTGAAAGAGTCGAGAATTTCAGCATGTTATATATACAAGTTGGACACTGAAAACTGTGGCCTGCAAAGAGAGCTCGTTCCACGCTTAGTAAACGCTGGAGTATAAATTCTGCTTATAGTTTTATGTACGATTGCGATTAATGGAAATTCACTTTAACGAATGGAGTCATATCATGGGTTTTAAGACAGTTGCGTATGAATAATATTTTCGGTACTTTAGACTTTGTGTGGAATGTCGAGGTAAAGGAATACGCACATAGCATTCAATACAGTCAATAAGTAAATGATGATGGTGAGCGTAAGTTATTGCTGCATTTTTTCAAAGCACTGGAAATTATACATAGAATATACTGAGCAGAGGCAGAACACATATGGAATAAAGCGATGATTAGGGTGGATTATATAACTTTGTAGCGAAGTTTTGTGATAACATTATGCTTCAGATAGAGATCAGATATGTTATGATGATACCTTTACACAATTATAATATTATAAATAAAATAGACTTAACAGAGCTCCAAGAGACGGAATAGATATGGAATTAGGTAAAGATTAAGCGGCGTGTATTTCTTTAAGGACAAATTTTCTAACTACCTTATGTTTCAACTACGGAGCAGATATGTAATGATGATTCCTTAATACTATGTATGAATTTTTTTCTAACATACTTATATTCACACATTCCATATTTGCCCTTTTCCTTAACTTTGGTCTGATATTTCCAGTTATATTTATTTTCTATACTGTAAAAATATGTACTTTCAATTAATAAAATATTTAAAAACGATTTTATCGTATTTATGCGATGCATAAAATCTTATTTATTTGGCTTTATTTCGTTGTGGCAAAAAAGTATTTCCAAAATAACAATTACATCACTAAGTAAATATTTTTATCATATTATCAAAATTAAATACAAGGGTGATGCATTGGTTGAACGCCTTAGTATTAAGACTAAGGCGTTTAAGTTAAATATGTTTATCATACATATATATATACATATTTAATTTAATGACTTCTATTGTAAGAGTTTATTACAAGCAAAGACACACAATGTCCAACAGATGGATGAAGTCACTTGAAGAGGAGTGTATTATTTATGTTTGCAAAACATAATACATTGTAATCTCAGACGAATCCCGGCAACATCGAGGAAGTTTATAATCCGTCCAGCTCCGACTCGGCCGCCCAAACGAATGAGTTGCGAAATTAAACACTGAACCCTTCCAGGGCCGGAGCAGGCGAGGGCGGAAGGGCAGCGAGGCCCGCGTGGACGGGGACTAATGCCGCCCATCCATCGCGCAGACTACCGGGGAACCTGGACCATAACCAAGGCTCTGCAATGAAACTTGCTTTCACATTTCATGAAAACATTGCTTAATGTTAATTGAGTAAGTTTTATCTTCGATCTTATTGTCATCCATCCAACTTCCAATATTTTTACTGCTGAAAAATGGGTTTTGACAAGATTGCTTACATATTTACAATGATTTTGACTGACCACATTTCATCCTGTATTTTAACCCGCTACACACCCGTATCACACAGATTGATGCGTTCATTCAGATTATGATCAGTTATCAACCTTAAAGTGTAGTGGGAGTACCTCCTTAACAATTATTGTCGCTGCACACTTACATATAATTACTTAAGAGAAAAAACCGGTGAAAGAGATTAGAATCGCATTCATGAGATGATAGTAAATAGTGATGGAAGACAGACTCTCTCACCGAAAATACGAGCGAAAATAGTAAATGCGTGGAATCTTTTTTAGTTACATGCCCGATTGAGCCGATATATACGTGAATTTATCTTACATCTTCCGAAATTTCATCAAGTACCATTCAAAATATCATCAAAATGTGTATGTGTCTAGAAAATATTTTATCGAGCTTATATAAGACAAAGCCAATTCCAGTGCTTTTCTAGAATTGAGTATAATATACCCATCACTTAATTTTTGTTTGAGACATATTGATAGAAGTAATCTGTCAAAATATAAATGTTTTCATTACTTAACTCTTTTATAAGCACCACAAAATGAATTTACGTGATTGAAAATAATTAGTTTTTGCAGGATTTACGATGTTTCTTGCAATGTCCGCCAACTCCGAATGTCTCACACTCTTGAGCCAACCTGAAGCGCTAAAGTTTTCTTTCGCAATATGTCGAGGATGTTTCATTTTAACGGAGATAAAGGACGACACGATTTGTAATATTTAATCATTTGGCTTGCGGATCCAAGCGCCGCTTGGTGTCGTTATCATTGTCAAAAGTAGGCTAAGTTTTTTTTCTCTCCTGATTCACGAGGCGTCTGAAAAATTTGAAGCTGCATGAAAAATGTTCGTGTTAAAAATTACAGACCAAGAAATTGCGTTTCTTTAAGATTTAGCTATCAAATAAACGACCGCTGGGTCTCATTTTGAAAACGCAAGAGAGATATCATAATGTTAACCATTATTCAAGAAAATATAAATATTTTGATTTAGCTTTCAAACAAAATAATGTTTTTATTTTTTGTATATTTTTCCCATATTAACCTACAATATATAGTTCCATCAAATTTTCGACACTTAACTCTTTTTGCACATTTCTTGTCCCAAAACATGCGCGACAAGATCCACCTAGAAACAAATATGATTTCCATCAACCTTCAATTTAGAAGCCTGGGAATTGAAGAGGTGGCAGCTGTAGTATACGGCTATACGTGGCATATTATGATCGATTAATTAATTATACATTTTAGTGATTTGAGATATTTATTTCTACACGCGGTACGTACTCGTAACAAGCGGTATTGCAACCAATTTTTTTTCCAATTCTAATATTGCCTCAAAATTAAATTTGACCAACTCACAATAACCGCAGTCACAATGTGTTACTGTACTTTGTTACAATTTTGATAGGTTGATGTAATATGTAAAGGATTTTTTTTAAACAATAGTTATAATGCATACTGTGATGTTTATAAATAAGCATTTTTAAAGATTAGCCCAACATTTACAAGGCCAGAACCACTAAAATCTAAAATTTTCCTTATTTAACCAACAAAAAGCGATTTACCACAGGTATTGGTGACTAGCTCTAGTTTTGTTTTGGGGACAATATTGCTCTGAAAATCCAACGAGAACCGTACATTCAAGTTGATACTGTCGTAAAACCTGTTAATATGAGTTAATCTTGTTTATTTATTCACAAAAAAAACATTCTTTATTCATATTGTATTACTTAATAATATATATGTTAACTGTTCCATTTATGTATCTAATTAATAAATAAATAGAAACCATTTTAATATAACGCTATTTAATATGATTTTGAATTCGTTTCTGGTTTGTGATTCTGAAATGAGCAAGATAGCGAGTCCTTTGATTTCTATAGACGTTGGTCTTTTGACGCGGTGAATGAGAACATCACTTTGGTCATAGACATGACGACCGAATGAAATTACAAACTACTGGCAGGTTTCCCGAGCCCATATTCAGCGCTCTAAGTAGTTAACTAAACGGGTAACTTTATGGTAACTGTACCACTAAATAGTTTGATATATAATTCCATCAACTTAAATCTGTATGTACACCATGCGTACACCATGTACATCGATATGAATGTCATAAAGCATAAACGTCATAAAGAACTATTTAGGTTTTCACGGCCAGATATGGTTTTTTCTGGACCTCTGGGTATTCAGGTAGTCTGGAACAAGGCATAGACAACCTGACCTTACATAACTGTGAAAAGAAAATTCGAGGTATCCCAATGCTCCACATATGGAGCGGAAATGTTAATAAAAATGAAAAAATTAAAAATTATTTTATTAAAGGTAGTTTAACTAAAATTCTGAATTTATAGAATTACATTCAATGTATACGTGGTTTGTCAAACTTAATCGAATAAGACGCTAGTGTCAAAAAACAATGATTGATGGGTAAAAATAGAGTAATTGGATTTTGTATCAAAAGAGTTTAATTGTATAACTGCTTACCGAGTACTTAATAAAGGGTAAATTTTATACTATTTTCTTTTTGGCAACACTGATTTTGACAGCTCACGTAAGTTTCGTGTTTTGTGTCAGTGTCAAGCATCTTCAATTCGGAAAAATTGTGTTCAGCGACAAAGCTCATTTTTGGCTGAATGGATTCGTAAATAAGCAGAATTGTCGGCTTTGGAGTGAAGATCAGCCAGAAGCATTGCAAGAGCTACCAATGCATCCAGAGTTACTGTTTGGTGTGGATTATGGGCTGGTGGCATCGTTGGACCGTACTTCTTCAAAGATGATGCGAATCGCATCGTAGCTGTGAATGGTGAGCGCTACCATGAGATGATATCCAACTTTTTTTTGCCCAAAATGGAAGAACTTGACTTGCATGACATGTGGTTTCAACAAGACGGTGCCACATGCCACACAGCACGCGAAACAATAAAGCAATTGGGTGGCAAGTTCGGTGACCACTTTATTTCACGTTTGGCACCGGTCAATTGGCCGCCTAGATCGTGCGATTTAACGCCTTTAGATTATTTTTTGTGGGTCTATGCTAACGCTCATATCTATACTGACAAGCCCGCTTCGATTGACGCATTAGAAAACAGCATTGAAGCATTTATTCGTGAGATACCGGCCGAAATGTTGGATAGTGTATGCCAAAATTCGACTAAGCGGATGGACCATTTGAGGCGCAGCCGCGGTCAACATTTGAATGAAATAATCTTCCAACAATAAATTATATGGACTGTACTATCGATTCAAATAAAGATTTCATGCATTTTTCTTAATTTTATGAGTTTTTTTTGGAAAAATTTCATGTAGCTATTAAAAAATTACCCTTTAGATAAAAGCGTAGCAGTATAACATGAAGCAAAAAAAAATAGACAGATCAGATGCAACATTACATAATACGTTTTTTCTCTTTAGTTTTAATTACTTTACGAAATATCTGATTTAAAAAAACATTAATAAAATTTAAGTATAAACCACTTCAAATGGCTTTGAAACAAAAATGTACTCGTACGTTCTGTACGTCAAGCTGTTTGTAAGTGTCTTTTCACATATAAAATAAATTATATTTTATTGCTCGCATTTTTGCTTCGCAAAAAATAATACTTCGTTATTAATGATACCATATTCACGATAATAAATTCAGAACTCACATAATAACAACACTTACAAGTGAAATGTTATAATATTTGCTAATTTATAACAGTTAAATTATTGTTATAAGACTTTTTGTGCCGTTAAACAAAAAGAACATAAAACAGAAAACAGGAGTTTTAAAAGTTGAGAACTCGAAATTAAATTTCAGTAATTCATTTACATGATGGATGGCCTTAAAATATTCAAATATTTTACATCATCTGTAGCTGAAGAAGTTTAAAGATAATGACTTGAATTTTCAATTAAGCCTTTTAGAAAAATGTGCTAAAGTTTCATGTAAAAAAATGTATTTAAGATACCTATTATTTTTATTTTAAATAATATATTAATTATTTCCTCCTCGCTAAAAGATGATTCAATATAATTTCGAGTTATTTTTTTTACGTCATTTTTTCTCATTCTTATTACATATTTTTCACCACGTGCGAGGAAAACACAAAAGTGTCATTAAGTTCTAGTACTGTTAATTTTATACGTTTAATTGAAATTTTTCTATGAAGTATGTCACCACAAATAAACTTGAATCATTATGTCAGATGCCATATTTCTTGAGTAAATAGCACATAAAAATGTATATTATAAAATTTTTGATGGTTCACTAAGATGACAGTAAATAAAAATCCACAAATGTGTATTCAAGTCATAATGTACCATTTATATATGATCTTATTTGAGAAGATCGAGTGAATGAATAACGTGTCTCTCATGAGATGTAATAATGTTTTAAATACATACGAATTCTAAAACAAGCCTTTTTATTTACACAAACTGTAAAAATGGATTAAGGAGATTTACCAAAGGTCTATTTAATAAATTGGTCGGTGGAGTATTAAGGGTATTAGAAACCGGAGCCAAAGGTTGAAAAAGTTTTAAACGTAGATTTTATAAAACCACGAATAAATTGTGCTTACTATGTATTAGTCAAAAAGTATTCTAAATAGAAGTGGTTTAAAGTGAAGACCTTTTTTTTTAAATATAAGCTATCTAAAAATATGGCAGATTGGGTATTGCACAACCCA
Organism: Glossosoma conforme; assembly: GCA_022606575.1. Classification (NCBI taxonomy): domain Eukaryota; kingdom Metazoa; phylum Arthropoda; class Insecta; order Trichoptera; family Glossosomatidae; genus Glossosoma; species Glossosoma conforme. Next base: position 62,312 of record JAGTXR010000219.1, on the reverse strand, counting down.
CCCAATCCTGCTGGAATAAAAAGCTTATTATTATTATTATTTATATTTTTAAGTGCAAAAATCTTTTAAAGATTATCATAATTCAATTTAAATTGTTAGTAAAGGTAAATTAAGAATTGAAATTATTATATTTTTGCTTTCAAAACTAGGGCAGGGATATTTAGTTGCATTGGATAGGGGTGAAACTGATATTTTGTGAAAATAAGTAGAGGTGCTGGTGATAATTATTCAAATTTAAAAAAAAACATTCTGCATTGAGAATGTGAAAAAAATGTTTTTTTTTTTTATTTAAATAAAGATGTTCATATATTTTGGTACATCAATTTTTATAAGGATGAAAGCATATTTTTATAAAATATGACATTATACTCGTATAATGCAATCGTTATGTTGGTTACTAATTTCAAAAGCGACTCATCTATCAATTTTTCTCAAAAAATGATTTTTACTTTTAAGCAAACGGCTTTATTTTTTCTTCGAAATCTGTAAAAATTTATAAATGGTTGTATAAAATTAAAATATTTTTTGCTTTTTTTGTACGAAAATACAATATGTGTATAAGTTTTCTGTAAAAGGAGTTTTTTTTTGTATTAACGTAGCTTTTTAATATTATATTCTTTTGAAGATTTTTACATATTAAAGCGATCTCGGGTAACACCTGCTATTAAATGTATTCGCTTTTGGAAAAAAAAACCTTTACTGAAGGTTTAACTAGTAAGGATTCTTACAGCACAAAAAAATAAGTTGAATTATTGTTTAAAACAGGTATTCTTTAAAACATACACAAGTTATGAAAAAATATATATAACATTAGTACTAGTATTAAACTGAAATAATGACATTGAAACGTGGCAACACATTCAGTTTTCAAATAATTATGTTTAATTCATAAGGTTGTATCATTCAATTATACATTTCAATATTGAGAAATAATTTTTCCTATATAACTAGCAAATTTTGTAACTGTGTAAAAGGAAAAAAAAAACAAAACCAATTCAAATTGAGATGTAAAAAATATGTTTAAAATCCGATTCTACTGCCATCAGACGAGTGCAAATGATAACTGAAAATGGTTAAAATGAATTCATGAATTATAAATATCACATCAAAAACAACATTTACTTGTTATCAACCGAATCTGAGCATAAGTATGTATCAAATTTGGTCAAAACCTTCACCACATCTATACATTTTTGTTAATAATTTAATTCGGTAATAGAAGGTATCGGTGCTACTTGGAAGCTCTCAATTAAATCATTATCTAAAGGTAGCACTTTCTGAAGCTATACCGTGAATATGTAGATATCAAATGCTATCGAAATGTGGAATTAACGAGTCAGTACTATAAAATGCACAATCCATTTAACACACAAAATAAATTAACATGTTTATTACAACGTGATCCATATAATAAATTGTTCAATTTATAATTTTTATAAAACACATATTTTCAAAACAATGATATATTCTGCTGTGCTAGCTATTCTTACAACTCTTGTTCCTCGCGCAAACTTTCAGGACAAAGCACGCGAAAACAAACTTATTACGGGTCCTTTTGTCGTTTTAGCTTCTTCGTATTTATGATAAGTCGCGTATTTCTCATCCCGGAGTTGCATAACAGAGAGTACAACTAAACAGATTCGAAAAAGCGCAGGGGGGAACACTGCAGCACAAGTAGTGCGACACAATACATCTTTCAAGTGCATTGAATTTTAAGAATACGATAATGTAATATAATTAACATGTTCTATTTACGTATTGTATTGTGGAAATGATATGCTTACATTGATAAAAAACATTATGAACAACATAAAAATAATAGTAGTTGTTCCTCTTCTGTAAGATATTTCCTAAGCATTTAATCCAAAAATATTTTCCGATTTTCGGCATTAATAATAGGGCCCTGCATTTATTTGTTCAGTCAATTTAATCAATTGGCAATTAATTAAATAAATTGGCAGTAGATTAAATTATTTGTCAGTATCCACTGTGTCAGTATAAATGCTGACAGTTAAAAAATTAAAATGGCAGTGTTGTATTCCATATCGCCAGTACTTAATGTAAAATTAATGAAAATAGCTCAGCCCATTCATTAATTATTTACTGCCAATTTATTATTTTACCAATTTATGTCTTTCTAAAGATAATTTATTATTTTACTGACCTTTTTTGTATTTATTACTGACTTTTTCATTAAAAAATATTACCTATTAATTTAATGAATTACTGACAAATTGTTTATTGCCATAGTAGGAGAGAAATAAATCTTATCATAATGAACATTTCAACATCACTTAATTTAGTTTTTTATTAATGAAATAAGTTTTAACTACTGGTTATCAAATCAGCAAATTTTGTTAATATGAATACACTAAATTGTTTCACTAATTCATACTTATCAACAATAAGATATTGATTTTGTAGGGTTAATAGGGATATGTAAGAAAATGTTAATAAGTATTGCTAATTTTGAAATTATTTCGTAATAATGCCATAAAATGGACAAATCCGACCTATCCTTGAATACGGCGGTCACCTTTGGATTGGAGCCCCAAAATACCTTCTAAACTTAATTGACTCAGTTCAAAGAAGAGCAATTCGTTTGATAAACAATGACACCCTTACGTCTAATCTACAATCAATGGAACACAGACGTAAGGTTGGTTCTCTTAGTCTTTTCTACCGTTATTACCACGGTCGCTGCTCTTCGGAACTTAAAGAACTAATTCCTCCTGCACCCACTCACAGCCGACAAACTCGTCTTACACTTGCCGAACATCCATACACGGTTAATATATGTCGACCAAGAACTGGCAGCTTCCAAAGTTCCTTCCTTAATGCCACCGGTAAGCTATGGAATGCTCTTCCAGCGTCTGTGTTTCCTCCTTCCTACAATCTGGATCTCTTCAAGAAACAGATAAATATACACTTGCAATCTCCCCAACCCACACACAAACACGAACACAACACACGTTTCTCGCATGCAGCGTCCAGCCTCCCTGGCTGAGCGTCATAGAGTGCACTGGTCTTGACCGGTTGTGCTCTCCTGCATGCGTTTACATAAAAAAAATATATATATCCTTTTATCAGTTTCAGCATTTATTTTTCAGGTGAAGCTTAACGGCGTGTTCATCTTTATGCCTGCCGGCAAAAAGTTATCAGTCGCGCACTTTTGTACCACGTCCCGAAAGCTCCATCACATTTGCAAGTAAATTCGCCCCCGAGAAAAAGCACAAAGAAACTTTGCCGAGCTGCGCGATTTCACTGTTTTGTCCTGTACAAGGAACCGAGAAATAATATGCAACATTAACTGGAAAATTTAACTATTCCAAATGTCTGGTGAACTAAAATGAGAGCAAAACATGTTTTTTTTACCTAATATACGCTTTCTTTAGTATTTTGAACGTAAATAACATTTTTTTTACACTTTATTATGTAATTTTATTATATCACTTTATTAATATATTCCGATTGCGTTAATAGATCACTAGTGAACGAGTATGTTGAGTTAGAAAGTAAAGGTTATGCTTTTTTTACCTTTTCTTTTCCACCCCATTTCTTCACCCACTTATCACACACTTTTTGTTTCCTGGCCTCCCTTATACACTACTTTCATTTGTACATTTTCATTAATAATTAAAGTCAAGTACAAATGAATTAATATTTTATTAAAGATTGTTTAAGTTTTTTTCGAGACGCAAATACATATAACAATATTTTAAATATGTATGTTATTAGAAAAAAAATACAAACTTTCGACCGCACACCGCACTTCTTTCAAAAGTTAACTTAAAAAAACTAAGCTTCTTTCCAAATCAGTTAAAAATTTGAAACCAATGGTTCCCAAAAATTTCCGCCACTTAGTTCTGTCAACCACTGTCTATTCCTCGTTGTAGGACATATCTTCACCTGAAGATTCATTTGGGAACATACATTGCTCTTGACAAACTACTGAGCAGAAGTCTGAGTTTTTGAAAAGGGGGTACTGTAGTAACTAAGACATATTTTGAGGTGATTTGTTAATTGGATTTCTGTAGGAAATCGGATGATAAGCCCGACGCTCCCGAGGCCTTGACCAATTTGTCCTAAGGGGTGGCTCAAAATTTAGCTTATAATTTAAAAATAATATATCAAAATAAAAAGTAACAGGAGCTACGTCTATCATTCCTACGGTGTGAATAGATCAGAAATAGTCTTAAGAAAGAACAATCTTTTTTTTTATGAGATTAATTTTAAGAAGGTACCATCAAAGCATTCCTAAAATTTAACGCTTTATATCACATTTATTTTGTTAGAGATTTTTTTTCAAACGGTGTTTTCCTTCAAACATAACATGGACGCTCTAGAAATATATCACATGCCCACTCCATGCTCGGGATCTCTTGAAGGCAGTGGAAGGTAGTGCCCTGCAAGGCACGTGCTCTGGGAACCGCAAGACATACGACGCCATCCATATTCTCTACGCTGGCTGGCGCATTTATTGCAGTCTGCTGGAGCACCTGCATATTGTGCGACGCCGCAATACTCGAATCACATTCCCATCGCACTTTGTACTGCGGAGGACCGCTTTGTGTCGCGGAACAGCCTTTTTGACACCGCTTGTATACAAACTCTTCCATTCTTGGGAAGCATCCTCGAGAATCATCGCAAATTCTAAGAGAGAAACATATTTTTATACGCAGTAATCTTAAACATTAAATTACAGTCAACGTATATCACACATTACCATTATTTTTAACAGGTTTTCTCATTTCATACACAATACTGTCGAAAAGATCAGATTTTTTGGACCGAATGTTGGCCGGAATAAGCTAACACCCAGCTAACCTCATCAGGTCAAGCTGGTTAGGGCACTCTATTGTCCTGGAGGTAGTAAATGCCCTCCTAAGGCGGATGAACCTTTATGGTCAACGGCATTAGGATTTGGAAATAAGGGGGAAAATACCACATTAAAGGTCTTAAAGACATCCCAAGTATCAGCAAAAAAATGATTGCATCTCAAGTAAAATTTTCCGGAGATAATATAGTCCCCCAATCGGATCTCTGGGTGGGGACTGCTCGAGACAAAACAACCAAGACAAATAAGAAAAACCTTCAGCAAACAAGATATGCCACCTGGAATGTTCGAACATTACTGCAGAACGGCGCCCTAGACGGGAGTATTTGCAGCAAGTATTTGAGGACATGAACCGTAGCGCTTATGCTGAGCTGAAAAGGGTTGCAGAGGACCGAGAGGAATGGAGATCGAGATGCAAGATTCTGTTGCTGCAAACCAATCCACCGGATTGATACTACGAAGAAGACTGTCGTAGAAAAATTGATTTTAAATATGTATTTTAATATTTTATTATTTTGGTATTATAATAAAATTTAATGTTTTCGCATCGGTAGTTGGCATATGGCGTCATAAGATGCTCCGACCGTTGACATCGGTTGACGTGATATATTGTTTTGCTACTTTATTAGAATAATTTTTTATGCATTGTCTGATAGCTAAAGGATACAAGAACCAATGTGATATATGAAAATAGACTAGATAAGTACATTTACGCTTCAAATACTATTTTTTACTTGACAATATAATTTGTATTCAAATCGAGCCGTAATGAAAAGGTTAATATTAGTATTTAATTCAATCAAAAGCCAGTAAATGTATAAGTCATGGTCAGTAATTAATTCATAAAATATTCAGTTAAAAATAATAAATTGGCAGTAAATAAGTAATGAATGGTAATGTAATAATAGTTTAGGTTACGTTTCCATTATATTATTATAGAGTGCTAATTTTTCATAATCCTGGTCATAAATTTGCGAAGATAAAATAAGCCATTTCTTTTAAAAAACTAATTTAATTCAAATATCGATCATTTTACATTAATTACTGACAGTATTGAATAAATTTCATTCATTATGGATTTTTTTTTCATTGTGTAATCTACTGTCAGTTCATTTAATTTACTACCAATTCATTTTATCTACTGGCAAAACTTTGAATTTGTCACTGAACAAAAAAATACAGGCTTTATTTAAATTGCCATGAAATCAAACCTTGTGTTGTAATTTTTATTTTCTGTCTCATTGTGTGATTCAATCTTACGTGTAATTTGTAGGATACCACAAACCACGGACACGTGAAAATTATCTAAATTGATCTATGACTGTCTTAGTTGGAACAATCCCTTAATTACAATTTAGAATTCAATAACAAAAACACATATCTTTTTGCGATTTCCGATTAAGATTTTGGTGATTTTCGATAAAGAAAGATCAGTTTTCAGCAAACCCGACGGAAAAGGGTAAGTTTACCACATAGAGTACTAATCGTCTAGTATAAATGTATTTCATTAGTAACGGGAGGTCCCACTTAAAATCGAAAAGATTTCTTCTGGCTGAAATGAAGGCAATTAATTTCCCGATTCCCAGCGGTGGATATTGGATAAAATAGAAAAGTAGTAGCTATTTAGCGTTAAAAATGTAGGAAGGAACTGCCTGGCGAGGGATTTATCGCTTCCAACGAGTAGGTAATGTGACCTATCTTAAAATACATACCACTTTTTCAATTATATCATAAATAATAAATGTACCTGCTTATAAATCCTTAAGCTATATTTAAAATAATATAAAAAAAAAAAAAATTAAATAAAGATAATGACTATCTATATTTTGAATAGAAAGAAGAATTTACGTAAAAACCGAGTGTCCACATTTATATATTTTAATAAGTTTATGTTTATTTAATTAGTTATGTTGATAAACTACGTGAAAGCCAAGCCGTGGTCTTCAAATATGTAACTAAACAATGATCAATTTGAATCATTTCAAGGCAATGTAAAAGGTACATATACGAGTTTATTTAAAAAATAAATGGTTAATAAGTCTTCAGATCACTATTCTCTCAATTAGTTTTTAAACAAACGAGTCCTTATGTTTGAAAGGCACCTGTAAACAAGTGGATCTTAACTAACCGCCGCAGATTTTTAGCGGCCGGTGAATCTTGCGGGCGGCTGATGGGCGGTGTGGCGTAATGACCCAGCCGCGGTCGTCTGACGCCCCTGAATTGAGGCGTTTCAGGAAGTGGGCGCCGCAAACTTTTTTTACTGACGTAGCACCCTCAACGAGGGGTCTACCTAGTTTTGGCACGGCCGTATTACAACAAACTATTACAAATTCAAAAATGTTTACAATACAATAATTGTAAACTAAAACTTGATAATGAAGAATTGAATCAGGTTATGGGAGCGTCGGGTTAGTACTTATCTTCCAATATGTCGATGTCATCATCATCACCACGTCCGCTCCCTTAGCTGGAGCGTATGGTCGTCGCAGTGTACTACCACAAAGTTTATTCAGTCGCCATGGTCGTCACCTTACACCATGTCAATTCTGCCTCCCGCAACTCTGCCAAGTACATTTAATATATACTTTAGGAAATAAGACGATGAGACACAATAGGAATAATAAAAAGGCAGCTCTCATTGTTGTGTATTTTTTAAAACGTTTTAAATAATCAAATATAATTGTAAGAATCAAATCCTTACACAATGTTGATTTTAGAGTTTATAAATATGCATATTTTTTGCCAGGCGTAGCTTTGATTGTATACATGACGACAGACAGGATAAAAATATTGATAGTTGGCAGAACTGTGGGACCAAAATTTAAAGCAACGATATACTTCTATAGAGCGGCTACTAAAAAAGATTTCTATAAGGTTTTATCCATTTGAGTTCAATACTCGGGCTAACACAATAAAAAACACGAGTTTCTTGCTTCAAAATATCACGTAAGTACACGAAACATTATCTTCACTCAGTTTTATTAGTTCATGCCATGTCTCTACATATCTCTATACATGAAGTTTGCTTGTGAATCATAAGGACTTTGAAGGCAGGAGTCCGCGAACTTGAATTGACAGCAGTTGTATCATTTAAGGCATATTATAAGTTTTTTTTAATCAGAATACTTACGGAAATCAGATATTGGCCTAACAATTTTAAGATCAAGACCATTAGAACTACGGTCCGAGTATTAATTCGTGTCCAATGTTTTTTAACCTCGGTACTCTAACAACAACTACGCTTATAATGTGTTAATTTCGTTGGTGAATCATAATCATAGTAAAAAATATAAAAATGTATGTGTATAAGTGTAGACACGACGACGCCGAAATATCCAACTCCCATCTAAATTCCAGTCACTTTAAGTCCCCTCCCTCATCCTTTCGCATTTTTCGGTTAAAACGATTTTTTGTGTCGCTGTCATCACTCTCCACACCACGTCATAATATTTTCGAATTTTCAGCCTTGCGCCTTATTCGCGCATTTATTTGAGTAGATGCAAGCGGATTATATTGCACAAAAATTATGAGTCCACTGTCACTATTCTCTGATATTTCAACATAATTAATTAATATTTTTGACTTGTAGAAAGTAAGATGATTTGTTATGATGACATTTTAAAGCCAAATATTTAATATTTTTGAAATATTCTTATTTACACGAACAATATCTTGAATAACAATCAATAGATTTTTATTCGATTTATGAGAAATATTATATATAATCGTGTCGGAAACAACAGGGTCAGATCCTGTCTGCCCAGAAGTGGGCGACGTCGATGGCGTTTAAGAAATATTTATTTCATTGGTGTTTTTTTTAACCAACTTTTTTTTCAAAACAACTTTTTTTTTAAATTAAGAAAAGCTATTCGCAAATATGTGAAAATGAATTAAATGATCGAATAAAAATTGGAATAAAAACACAATTAATGGTTTTTATAAGAAAATTGATTTATTTTTTATTTAAAATACTTAATATTATTTCAACGCAGTGTAAAAATACAAATTCTACTTATAAAGTTTAATATAATAAGACCATACTGGTATACTTAAGGAAAAGTTATGATTTTCGTACCTCGTTAAAGCGGCCGCAACTCAAGAGTATAAAGCACGGTGATAATTTTGGTCGCTTTACATTCATGCGCTGTGCAGTAGTTATCAAAATCACACTCGGTAACGATCTCCGACTACAAGTCCGTTTCGGGGAGAAAGCTCGAGAAAGCTCGCGGAACGCTGCGAATAAGGCAGCTTCCGGCTTAGGGACCCACATCCGGCCGAGAGCTGCCCGCCGATAAATAAGAGGATCAAGGTAAGGAACATGAATGAGGGTGTCACCCTCCACTGGCATCTAAGGCAGGATTCTGTCGACCAATGAAAAAAAACGTTCAAACCGTTACGAGAACGATTTAACACAAAAGGTTATACTAATTAAAATGTTAGTAGAATACTGTTACTACTAAGCAAAGAAAAAAATCACAATCATGTAAAATAAATAACTAATTTTAACTAACATTCTCTTGGTGCATTTCTAGAATAAATTATTACAAAGTAAAATGACGATTTAAACCGTTTATTATTATTGCACTCGACGCAGACCATTGAAACAATCTTACCATTTAACTAAATAAAAAAAAATACATTTCATTCATAATTTACGACATGATTTATGGCAGAAAATATATTTTTTACATGACTCATGGGAAAAAGGTGTTTATTTACAAATGCATCTATTTTCGGTCAATAAATTTACAAATCGAATACTTAGGGAACATTTCAGATTAATGTCAAAATTTAAAGAGACTTTCTTCAACTGTTCTGTCTACAGATATCTGTAACACTTATCCTCCTCCCTCCACTTTTCTTTGTACCCTTAATTAAATTTTCTGTATGAAAGTTTAGTTTTAAGTAGTTCCTGGCGATAGTGCCAAGACATTGAAACCGGTTGAGTGATTATTAATCTAAACTCAGTGGTGTCATAAAAATATAATCTTTTTTTATAAACTATTATATATTTTTTATGATGTTATATTAAATACCTGAGATTGTTTAAATCGTTTCCGTCCGTGAACACATAAATGTGCTTCTCTTCCTACATAAGCTGTGCCCGCTGCATAGCGACAATTACATTAGCACCGCAAGGAAAGATTTATCTCTTTTATTATTTACTTCTGCACACGTAGCAGTGGCATTTAGTGGCACGCCTCATGTATAATGCATCTCAAGATGAATAACGGAATTAACTATAAAAGCTTTTAGAAATAAAATCTCTACAAAAATTAAAATAACAAAATGTTTAAAGAAAGACAAAAAAATAGAGTCCATCTTATTTAAATTCACGCTTAAGTCATCAATAAGATATATATTTTTATTTTGTGTATCTTAAGACCAGATTCTTAAAAACGTCAAATATCATTTGCGTTCCAAAGATCCACCATGTATATTTTATGCATAATTATTGTTTAGAACAAATTTCTGGGCCGAATTAAAATGCATATGTTGTTAACAGTCTCTTGAAACGTCTAAAGATCTTGTTCTGGAAGGTTTTGTTATGCATTTTTGATTGACTGTTTCATATTAAATATTATGAGGCAAGCGCTCTTAAAACATAAATTGCAGGTGCATTTAATTTTTTTAAACAATCAACTTTTGTAATCGTATAGAAAATGTGACGTATACATATCCAAGACAGGTATATATGTGGTACTTTTGTTTTAATTTGAGGTGATAAATAACATATTAGTAAAGTAAACTTTGTAACCTCATATGGCTTATATTATATATGCGACTATACTAAGAGTCTTTTCAGAATTCTGTAAAGTAAGTCGTTCAGACAGAACCTCGGGCTAACACAATATTCGTCTCACGCTGAATACGCTTCAATGTGTAGTTTTATCTGAAACTCCAAGTAAGGCACTTTCTTTATAGCTGTGGCTTATGTTCGTCTGAATACTCTGAATAAATCCCAAGGTAAACCTCAACTATTTTCTATAATGCTTAGAATAATAAAGAAAGCTTTCAAATACCTTAATACCTTTATTGTTTACGTTTTTAATTAAAAACCTTAAATCTAAATAATTAATATTAGTTTTCCTTTCAAACAATTCTGTACGTATTAGTCATAAATTATTTCATAATTTAATAGTCAAAACGGAAGCCAAACTAAATGCTATCATTGCAGTTTTTATACAATCAGTTTAATTTTAAGGCACGAGTATATTCTGAAAGAAAAATAGAATACGAAAAGACCATAACATCTTATATAGGAAAAATCTTTAAGAAAATATCATCTAAACGCACATAATGATACAATAAGACAATTGTTGTCTTTGACTTAGGAACTCATTTAAGAAAACCTTAAAAAATTGTGACTATTTGAGTGAACAAAAATATTTTCTGCCTTAAATACATGTACTTTATTTATTATTTATCCAAAAAAATGACACAAAATACACGTTATAATATTTGGCATGTTTCCAAAATAGGCATTGAATTAAACTATTATTCTCGGTAGAACTTCGGGATAAAGAACTAACTTGGAACAATACAAGGTACAGACATATTCGTAAACAGTAACGTATATGAAAGAAAAGTTGTCTCCATCCCCCATAACATTAAATGACCTTCATCATAAATCATAGGTGATTGAGTAAAGTTGTCCTGTGAACATCATTCATTTACAACGAGTTGTGTCATAACTAGTAAATCTGGGGCATATCGCATGGTATTTGTCTTCAGGTGGCAAATTAGTAAGTTACGTGACTAAATAGAGTTTATTTTAAAGAAAAAAAATATATTTAAATATTTTTTTGAAAAATTACAAGAAGTACTTTTATTTGAAATTGGAGATGACGTGTAAATTTATCATTTCATTATAAAATTTATGGTTTCACATATAGTGAGTTTATAGATTTTATTATTGGCAATTATTATAGCACAAAACAACTTTACGTCTGTGAATTATACTGACAGGTACCATATTTTTCAGTGCTTGTCAAGTGACATCCAATTACTTATTATTTAATAAATCATTCGTTCAGGAAATCATACAATTCGTGACGCCTACCCAAATGTAGAATAAATTTTAATGAGCCGCCGTGGAAATTCAAACGTTCCCGAAAACCTGTCACTCGAGTGTAAAGTGACGCAGAGACAATGAAAAGTGGAGGGATGGAAACAGGCACCGTCACATAACCCGCTAGAATATCAGAGTAGTGATATTTGGGAGTAGTTTATTGTAATAATAATTTTAATTAGCATAAAATTTCACTTGATTTTGTGTTGGCGAATTGTACTTTCAAATATGTCAACAGCTTTTAACGATGACCCATCAAGTTGTGACGTATTTCACACACTTCATAAATCATGCGCATGTATTTATTTTTTCAGTAACTACATCAATGTTTTGGCAAAAAATTAAATGAATTGGTCGTAAATGAAATAAACTGTCAGTAAATTAAATAACTTTACAGTATCCACTGCGTCAGTACGAATATTGTTAAAAAAATAAAATGTTAGTATTTTACTTAATTCAACCAGAAATTAATGTAAAATAGTCGATATTTAAAATGAGTGATAACTTATTTCAAAATAAATGATAGCTTAAGGTAAGTAATTAATTGGTCGAAACACGCAAATTTATGACCAGGATTCGAATAATTAGCTAATAAAATGGAAAACTTATCAAACATAACCTAACCTATTACTAATTAACCTTTAATTCATTATTAACAATCAATTTAGTATTTTCTAATGTTTAAATTTTTTTGATTTTTTGTAAAAAAAAAATTGTATTCACAGCTTTTTTATGTATTTATTAATGACTGATGAATGAATTAATTAATTAGTTACCTTATATATATCAATGTCACATTCAATTATATTTCGATAGAAGAGCGGATAAATAAGTACATCTAGCATCAACTGATATTTTATATACTAATAAATTTGTTTCTGTTCTGTCTCCCAAATTTATTTTGCATTTCATTAGTCTGGGCTACTTCTTAAATATAAATAATTCTGGTTTCAAAAGCGTCCGGAAAATCTTCCAATCTCTGTCTTCAAAAATACTGATCAAGAAACGACAAAATGTACCTATGATACAAAAACTACATTCAGTTCTTCCATCTTTAATGTATATATTTAAATTATATGAACTCGTTGAAGCTCCAGGTTAATTTTTTTTTATATTATTAAATTTAATTTTGAAATATATATTACTCACATGAGAAATGCATGCTTTTTAATATTAGGAATCCACGACGGTGAATATTCAGTTAAAATAAGGTTCTTCTTTATGATTGCTTATACTTTGTGGCAGAATATTTTGAAGCAAGGAGAGAGGAAATAAAATAATGATTCTTACACGTAAAAATTATTACCGAAATCGCACAAAACAAGTTAGAAAAAAACATAAAATATTCTGTTTATTTTATAGTGTTTTTAAAGATAAATTTAAAAAAATGTAGTATGCCGTGTTTGACATCAGGGCACAACGATTTTCACCTCATCTTCAATCAAGCCGCTGACAGTGGCATTAAGTTGATAAATATTTATTTGTCAAATCGATTTTCACTTCCGCGACATCCAAATTTATTTCAGCTGAAGTTGTATCTGCTGCTGTAGCAGCGCCACACAATAAACGCTGAATTTATTTGCGTGCATATTTTCCTCGGGACATTACCCCCGCGACTGTGAGGAATATTTTTTCGCTGGAAAGACGAAAAGATCTAAAACGCTTCATATATGCATGAAAAATATTTACTCGAGGTAAATCCGCGTTCGGTTACTGTATTATTACTGTACGTATAAGCAGAATACGGGCAAATATTTATACAGCCCGTGGCAGATGGATTCGCTGACTAAATGGAAGTTTTCATAAAATTGTCATGGAAATGTTCCTTTGTTAAGTTTTCACGTAGTAGTTACAATTTAATTTCAACTGACGAACATTTATCATGACGATTACACATATATCATAGAATGAAAGAATCGTAATTAAAAGCATATACGATTTAATTATACTGTGTAGTTTTACCTCAAATGTAAAATAATTAAATAGATAAATACTTTTTACCTTGTATTATTATGTACGAGTATCATCAGATAGCCTATACATCGGACTGTTCAACAAAATCACCTCGGATTTTGATATATTTCCCGTAAGGGAGGCTCAATTCAGGCATGAACTTAACGAGTTTCTTTGGAGGAGTGATTTGTTGGCGTCGTCTGTTTGTTGAGCGTTGGGACCTAACGTTGCTTGTCTTTATTTCTTTGCTTTTAGTACTTAATTATATATAATTAAGAATTGAACCAAAAATTGAAAAGACTCTCACTAGCGATCAATTTGGATTCAGGAAAAGAATGGGAACCAGAGAAGCAATCTTGTCCCTGCGTATGATCTTGGAAAAGAGGATAAATGTGGACCAAGATACATATATTGCCTTCGTGGACATTGAAAAATCATTTGATAAAGTAGATTGGGAGAAGCTCTTTGATGTAATGAAAGAAATTGGAGTCAAATACAAGGAACGAAGACTCATATTTTCACTTTACAAAGAAGAAGCCGCCATAATATCACTTGGAAATGTCCAAATGGAAGCAAAAATACGTCAAGGGGTGAGACAAGGATGCTCTCTGTCGCCTGTACTCTTCAACGTATACATACAAAATGCAATTAATAGCATCAGGGAAAAAATGGGCCATAGAGAGGGGGTTAAAATACATGGCCAAAAGATTGATATGATAAGGTTTGCTGACGACATTGCTCTGATTGCTGAAACTGAAGATGAACTCACTGAAGCGCTGACATCCATGGAAAACATATTTAATTCCAACTACAATATGAAGATAAACAGCACAAAACCAAAGTTATGAGAGTAAGCCGCAATGAGCAGCAGAAAATTAACATATCAATGCTAGGAGTACCCCTAAAAGATGCAAAAGAATTTGTATACCTTGGAAGTACGATCACCTGGGATGGCAAAACAAAAAGAGAAGTCAATAGTCGAATACATCAAGCAAGGCTAGCTTTCAATAAAAAAGCCAAAATTCTTGAGTCAAAGAATATTACTTTAGGGCTCCGCAAGCAACTTGCCAAAACACTTGTTTGGAGCATTTTAATGTACGGCTGTGAGACATGGTGCTTATCTGAAAGTGATAAAAAAAGACTAGAGGCCTTTGAGATGTGGTCGTACAGAAGAATTCTCGGAATTTCCTGGAGAGACCACGTCACGAGCAATGAGGTTCTCAGGATAATCAAGGAAGATAGGCACCTAATAAGAACCATCTCAGAGAGGCGAGCCCGATGGATTGGTCACATCATGCGCCACGATGGTCTTCTTCACGATATTGTGGAGGGGATGGTTGACGGTAGAAACTGTAGAGGGCGCCCTAGACGGGAGTATTTACAGCAAGTATTCGAGGACATGAATTGTAGCGCTTATGCTGAGCTGAAAAGGGTTACGGAGGATCGAGAGGAATGGAGATCGAGATGCAAGATTCTGTTGCTGCAAACCAATCCACCGGATTGATACTACTAAGAAGTACTTAATCAGAAGTACCTATATTTGTTTATTACTTTTGATTGAACTTCAGTTACAATTTGTTTTTTTTTCATTTTTAATGTTTCTGTAAGTGAAAAAAATATATGAAAAAATCATGCTTAGAACTGTTAATTTACATTCTTGAAGATCGCAGTTTAGTTTTCAATGGGAGTTTCTTCTGTACTTCAACAGAGTGTAACTATTTAGCAAGTGAAATCGTTCTCAAAGTCAATGCTAGGAATACTCATAACAAGCGTATGGAAATTATTAAGTTTGTGAATAATTTACGATTCGATGAATACTGTAAAAAATAATATAAAATCTGCGTTTACTTAATTAGGTTGTTTTACTATATTACGTTGCATGAAACCAAGTGTCGTGGTCAAAAATAGTTATAATAAAGGTTGTAATGTAATTTAAATTTAAACTAAAATTAATGTTTGGATTTCATTACTGCCTTATCTTGTTACTTTTGATTTAAGGCCAACTTTCGTTGAATAAGACCAGATTCTTTAAGCAAAGAAAAGAAACGTTTTCAAGAAATTTTTGTAATCGCTTTCGTTACATAAAAATCCCTAGAACACAATTATACCGGGCAGAATTTGTAGAATTAAAAAAAAAACTTTTTCGACGTTTTCTTCAGTTGGTAAGCACAAAGTATTTCAAGAGATAATGGTTCTTTATCTACAATTGATACTAGATTTTATAACTTAAAGGCTTTTTACAGACTAATAAAAATGTTTAATTTAAGAATCAATATTATTCCGGATTCAGATAACGTTATCAAGCATCATACTCAACGGCAAATATATTGTGTTAAATCAGAATTCGTTAAAGAAAAAATATTAAATGACAAAAGTTGTTCAAAATAGCGATATTATCAATTTCATGACACATTTCAACTGCATCATTTAGTAACAAAAAAATATTTCCATGCGAGGAATAATGTGAGGATGAACTTGTTTTCTCATAAATTAAATACATGGAGTCTGATTAGATCCATTTTTTTTCATGTAAACACATAGAGGAGAATACCGTCAGATGGTGATTGTAATTATGAAGTCTCATCTGTGGAATTCTATGACGCTTAACCATGGTGTATATGGCTAACGCATAGGCTACACTACAGCCCGAGATTCTCACGCTTCATTCTTATTATTACAGGAATTTATAATGAATGGCTGGTCCAATTTCAGTTAATTGGCTATGACTGGAATTTTACGGGTGAAAGATCAATGTCACATCAACTGGAGGTATTTTAGAGCTCAGAAATCAATTAAAAATCCTTTTTATTTTTAATCTTCGTCGGGAATCGAACCCACTACCTTTGGCTTGCAAAGGAAACGCTTTGACCATTGAGCTATACCCGCCGGCAAATTGTCTTAGTGTAACAAATATATAAAGTAAAAAAATAGGTTAATTATAAGAACAACCTTCAAGGTGAATCCGAATTCCAGATAATTCGCTCCGTTCAATAAATAAGCGATTTTATTTAAAACCTTAAACCCGATACACGTTCTCATCTATTGAATTATTTATAGAGCAAGCTCATCTCTTAAGAAACGTGAATATTTTATACTGAGCTACAAATGGCCTTCCTTTTAGTGCAGTAAGGCTCTCGCGCTAAGGTGTTTCAATTAATTAGTTAGTATTACAACTGAGTTAGTAACACGAGGTACGTAGTTCAATAGAGCGATAAACTGGAATCAACTAACACCTATTACGCACGCCTTGCTTAGAGCAATAATTCGGAGTTAGTTTGCATTTCGCCAATACTCTCAGCCGCTACGTGTTATGTTAGATATCATGCAGGTCGATCGCAATATAGGGTCAATATAAACTTTCGGTGTACCATTTCACAGATGAGTATACAAAATATGGTTACATAAATTGCACAAAATGAAACTGAATTCAAGATGCATTCCAAATTAAAAAAAAAAAACAAAAGTGTGACTCTCTTTAACCATGCGAGAGATCCTGGGTTCTTTTGTATAATATAATTCAAAATTATATACTCGACAATTGTTCATAATTCAATAAATACTGGAGGTTAGTGTGAGAGTGGCCTCTTACAAAATGTGTTACAAATGTATCATAACAGGGAGACTATGGTGGCTGAAGGACTTTATGGCGGCTGCTTATGATAATCATATTCTCCAATTAAGGGAACGGAGACGGTGGTGATGATGATGATGATTTTCATAACAGTTTATTCATAAATAATGTCAGTAGAAGTATCTGCATATGAAAGAATCACTCACACACGATGCGTCCCGGTAAAAATGAACGATTCATGAATGCCAGGCTTCAGTTTAATGACGTTAAGTAATCCACCTTTCACATACCGAAAAACGCAAAATCCACTTCAGTTTTCTTATAAATTTTTCTTACCGATGACAATACTTTATCAGTTCAATACATAGTTTTGGAAGGTGTTAGTTTTATTAAAAATAACATCACATCATTGACTTTATAACACGAATTATATATTATGAAAACATAAATAATTTCATTTTTAATTTACAATAATAAAACTCGACAATTATAAAATCTTTTATAAATTAACATAAACATTAACAAACTACATTGATAAAAAAATTGTTATCATATTAAATACAAGTCTCATATTACTATTATAGATATGTACTTTATAGAACACACCTTCTAGTTCTAGACTGTTATCTGTGGATGTATTGTCGAAGCAGAATGCAGATATCGAATTGGTATTTTGCTTATGCATGTTTATAGGTTACCTTATGCTGACACATACCTATAAATATGCTGTCTATACCAATTGTCGTAATATGGTTAGATAGTCTTGTGGGTAAGCCCCAAGCAAGCACGTACGTATAAGGTTCAAATACTGTATTGATCCGTGTTTAATAAACAATTACTTTTAAAAGACGCCTATTAAATTAAATTACAATTAGACGAGTCACTATGCAGATTCACCGAGAATCGTCAGTTAATAAATAATCCTAGCGTTATGTAAAAATCATTTTTCAATTACTCTTATATTACTGAATAAAAATTATAGATCAGCCATTTTAATATTGCAGCCAGCATTTTATTGTACTGTAGTGTTGATATTTTGCCTTGTCGACATAGCTGTAAAGGTTCAACAGATCCGGTTCTTTCTATGGTATGAGAATATTAACTAACAAACTTTCACGATTCTGATAATAATGCTCTTGACATCATGAGCATCATCTTAGTTTAGTTCACGGAATCCAGCAAATAAAACTAAGTTTTATGTAAATGAATATTGCACATTCAACGGTTAACTCGAACTCTTTTATAAGACCAGGAAAACTGTGATGCAGTTTTACAACTTCTGTGTTTTTAATATCTTTTTCTCTTATCAGCTTTCTTGGAATTTTGTAAACTTTGACAGTTTATGAAACTTAACTAAAATAAGATAAATATTATAAAAGAGTCTTCATTGATTTTCAAACATCGATATTATGTTTTCATTTAATTTTTACTTTACGGTCATCTACCAAGAAATGAGAAAAGAGACTTGATGATTTGCATAGCTAATAAACGTATTTATATATATTATTATTAATTAAAATATACATATACTGTACATAAAATTCTTTTTTCAACGCGTCAATCCAAGCACTAAAATAACGGCAGAAGCGGGATGCGAACCGCAGACCTTGGAAACCAACTATGCCCAGGTATTCATACCGCTCAGCCGACTTGGCTATTGCTATGCCTAGACCGACTGACGTTGAAACAAGTATATATGTCATTGTTATCATCGTATGATACATGTCGCTATAGTATATATTCAAAGTATGTATTTTTAATTTTTTTTATTATTCAATCAGTCATCATTTATTCACAAGCTTTATATTATTACTTTCCGACAGTCTATTTATTTTAGTAAGTACCACTCGGATCTCGAACCAAACTAAAGACTGAATGGATGATATTTATAAATCTTTACAGCTACCTTCACATATTTGACTACGAAAAAAATATTTGATAAAGACGATTATGTTAAAAAGAAATACTTACATGATCAGAATTAAAGTCAATTTACGGTCCTAATTTAAAGAAATTTTAGGTGTAAGCAAGAATAAATATATTAATGTTCTTAATAAAATTAATGATTAACTAATTTCTTTTTGTTTGGTAAAGTAAGGTTTGCTCATATTAAAAACTGACTTACAAGAGAGTGTTAAAAAACATGAATAAGAAAAACATTATTTTTTTTAAATTGAAACGCTCGTATTATCTCTCTTTTCTATATTTTTATTAGTTTGGTCGAAATTTTTATGTCAATATTTTTAAAAAGTCGTCCAAAAATCTCGCTAAATTTTTTTCTTATCGACTTTACGTTTGAATTGTTTTAATCTTTAAGGAACTAATTGGTACGACAGCTAATTATCTTACAGACAGCCAAGTCTCTATTTTTTGGTAATACACCAACGTCTACTGTGTTGATGCTCATATTTTAATTAAGTTATCATTTATCATTACTAGGTACTGCGTCAAATCTTAACCTCAAAATCTTCATCATCAGTGAAGTCCATCAAATATATACCATATTCTATCAGACATCATTATTTCTATATTGCTCTATATCCAAGACTATGCCAGAGACATAGTTATAGCAAATTAAGTTATATACATAATAGCATTGCCAGTAGTGAATTTAAAAAAAATGATGGGTTGCCGTATTTAGCACTGCTATAACTCCCCAAACTCATCTCACCAAACATCCAACATTTTTTTTTTATAATATAGTCCGCTCCTGATTATGTCGCGCGGTATTATTATCACCACTAGTGGCATCTGCAAGGCGCCTCACAATAGTCGAGCCTTCAGATATGACCGCTCTGCTGGAAAATATTTCCGCAGATTGGCCCACGATCTAAATCTGATTTTCGCTCCTGGCGCTATCGAACACAGTATCTGGGCTCGGGCCCAATTAGGGTTACCAGACTATTCATCCAGAATAAATCTCTATACAACTTTAACTTCATTTTATCAAAACCACTGCTTATTAATGAGATTTGAAAATATAAAACCAATGTGAAACTCCCTTTATATTCTACTCCTTTATTTCTTAATGATATCTTAAAAAATATTTATTTTATAAAACTCATCTGTACGCAATGTGAAGAATTGAATATGCAGTCATTAAAAAAAATCTATGATAGAAAACTGCATGAATAAACATTGCTCAATATGATCCTTAATAAGAAAAAAGTATTTGTATTTAATTATAATAATTATTTTATTTATTCAGCCACCAGAGCCATAAAAATTATAGTTTCATACAAACTACAAGGTAACAAATAACACTAAACTTTTTAAATTAATTAATTTTAACAACTACTACTCAGTGAGCGGAGCACCGGATCCCCGCTGGATGGCCACTTGAAGGCGCATCCAGTGCCCCTACAACCGGCAGTCCCACCTATCCGCCCACACAGCGACCATTGCGTTGGGATTGCCGCGAATGTTTTCAAATTTATTTTTTCAAGAAAATTAATTAATTCTCATTAAAATAACTATGCATTTAAGAAGGCTACACATTTTTTTAAACGTTTAAATTAACGCAGTTCAATTTTTAACAATTGACACCATTTATTTATATTTTGAAGAGATTTACAGGTTATTGAAAATTTTCGGGTAAAATCTCGGCCAAGCTTAAAATGAAAATGATTTATAATCCATTTATGATTTCCTAATTGTTCTTGTATTATGTATTTGAAAGTAATCCCTCGCCTTAAAAATTCCAATTAATCATAATTGGTACAAAACGTATATGAAACCATTGTTCCTTGAACAATTATCCTGAATCTAAAATTGATATTTCTACGGTGCGTGAATGTTTCGTTTAAATCTAATGACATAATCGGATCATTGATCTACATGCAGTACCAATATTTTTATAAGTAAAATTGGCATTTAAAATTCAACCATTATCATATGTCGGCATTCTGCAATATATGTATAAACATTAGTATTTGCGTTATAATACAGTATTTTTTACATTGTTATTTCATTTAAACTTTTAACAGCGGCCAAAATTAAAGATAATTTAATAATAAATTTAGGAAAAATGAAGTTCTTAAAAAAGGTAGATGCAAAAAGTATTATCAATACGCCATTTTCCTTTTATATCTACTCAAAAACTGAATCATATGGTCGTCATAAGTTTCCGTCTCTTGGGGAAGAAAAGTATTGGAATGGCGCCCAAGAACTGGCAAACGAAGCATTGGCCGACCCCCTAAAAGATGGACTGACGATATAAGAAGAATAGCGGGAGTGACCTGGATGCGGAAGGCGGAGGATCGAAGAGGATGGAGACTCATGCGGGAGGCCTACGTTCAACAGTGGACGGACACAGGCTGATGATGATGAAGTTTCCGTCACATAGTTTTGTCAGTTGCATTTCTCTTTGGCTTTTCTTAAGTCAGCTTTACACCAAAAAAACTCCGACGAGTACATACTAAACACAGTTTCAAATAGATGTACAGTTGTAGTACTCGGGACGTTTTTTTTGTGATGATTATTCGAAAAATTCTGAAAACCCAAATCTCACATACTCGCGCATTCAACTAACTGTATTAAGTAATAAAACGTGTATACATTCAATAAACTAAGTAAATTTGATAGCGTTAGTTACTATTCACCATAACGAGAGATATTTAGATAGTATATCGAATAATCCGTTTTGTGAAATCAAGCCCAATGTTAACTTAACCCAGCTGTTAATACGACCAGGTGCTGTACGCGATGTTTGGCCGAAGGTGTTCTATGAGCGGAGATTATCCTCGTATATAACTAAGTATGTCAAATTATACGTAGCCTGAGGCTGCAGGAGCTATCTTCAACTGTAATTATATCTCTCTAAAATACATACATATTAGATTGTTCGAAAACTAATTAAGTTTTTCCCAACAGTGGACTAATATGTATTTTTCATACTAATTTAATCCGCTTTAAAAAAAATCTAATATATATTTTGACATATTATAAAGCGAGGCTTCTTTGTGAAAGTTTTCGATTAGTTTTTTTGTAGTAGTTTTTGGTTTGTAGCCTTTGACATACTTTTGTGTTAAAAAAAAAGGTAAAAATTCTATACAAACAGAAAAAAAATCAGATTTTTATAGAGAAAAATATACGAATTTTTTTAAATTTTATTAGAATATTATTTTATTATTTCAATATTCTAATCTACTTTTATAGATCATTGACTATATTACAATATTTTATAACAAATATTATATAATATAACAATGATATAAATACTAGTTTCAACGCGAATCGGTCTAGGCATAGCAATAGCCCAGTTGGCTGAGCGGTATGAATACCTGGGCATAGTTGGTTTCCAAGGTCCGCGGTTCGCATCCCGCTTCTGCCGTTATTTTTGTGCTTGGATTGACGTGTTGAAAAAAGAATTTTATGTTTAGTATATGTATATTTAATTACAATATATAATCGTGTCGGAAACAACAGGGTCAGATCCTGTCTGCCCAGAAGTGGGCGACGTTGATGGCGTTACTTCTGGCCATCATCAGGTCTTCCTGGGTGCAGCTATTCGGGCACAGCGCACACTCCAGAAGGTGCGACAGGGTCCGCTCCACGCCGCAGTCACATTCAGTCGGTCCGCTGTAAAACTGCCAGGCCTTCATTTGTGTCCTCCTCTTGCATACTCCGGTCCGAAGTCTGTTAAGGGACCTCCATATATTCCACCCTTGGTCATGTCCAGGGGCTAGGTCCTCTTTCGGGGCAATCCAAGTATTCCCCTCAGTTGCGCTTCTCCACATGTTCATTTAATTACTTATAGAAAAATATACATTGAAAGAACGCCAGTGTCATTAAGTGATTTGAAAAGTTTCGATTATAGAGTTTTCATGATGAAAATGTACCACGTTCCGGAAGATCAGTTCAAGCACACTAATGGTTTTAATTGATGCAAGCCGATGTGCAATTACTGAAGATAAAATGTACTAAATTCGATCGTTCATGGTCATCTGAAATGCCAAGATTATTATTTTTCGCTAAGAACTCAATTACTTCTATGACAAACTAATACAAAAAACAAAAGAAGAAAAAAATCTAATTTTGTATTGCAACATTCCCCATTTAATATATACTTTTTATTCTTCTTAAACAACAATTACTGCTAAGTCACCCAATGTAGCGACTACTCTCCACGAACAAATGGCTTTTAATAAGGCAAAATAAACAATCAATTAGGCCTGAAGAATGAATGGACTCTGTGTTTACTACAACGCATTATGGCCTGAACAAGCTTTTCATTCATTCAATTACTTTTCAGCTTGTGTTATTTCAGGAGAAGAGGATAATTATTCTTTGAAGTTTTTTTGTACACCTTTCTTAGTAAGTAACTCTATGTGAATATATTTCTTACACTAAAATATCCAAAAAAAATGTGCCATTAAAATGCTATAAAATACTATTTATAAGGTCGATAAATATATTTCTGATTGCGTTCATAATTGTTCTAATAATAAAATTTAATGAAATGCATTAATATAGAAAAAAAAAACTTATTTCGACCTTCAGGGTAGAGTCTCGAGGTTTTTAAAAAGATCTTAAGAGAATTTTGAACATATTCAACAAATGTATGGAAATTATCTTCTTATAAGATTATTATTTTATTGATATAGGTTTGTAGATGTAATTTTATATTTTAAGTATCTTCAACCATCATCACATCAAGCAGCAATGGAGCCATAAAATTATCGATATCAATAATACGAAGAGCGTTTTTCTGTGCTGCCAAGGCCGTTGGAAATTAAATCACTTGTAAGGACCGCGAAGACGTCGTTTATTTAAATAGGTTTCTTAAATGCCGCCATATCGGGATACCGAGATCTGCGGGTTAAGGCGAAACTCGATTTGCGGAAGAACCAGACGATGCAAATAAACACCGGCCGAAGCGATATCAGCGCTCCTATCGCACGGAATAAACATGTTTTCGCGATAATCTTCAAGGAAGGGTTAGCAGTGATCTAATCAATTATATTTTCGTGACGATTGAAGAACGAGTAAATCTATAATGTAAAAACCATAATTATTTCCCAAATTTCTTCATCATTCACCCTAATATATTTATTCTACTTCATATTTTTTTCGTAATATAAATTGATATTCTTGATCAGAATACAAAATAACACTATTATTCTGTTGAATTATTAAACATCGTTTTTAATCATGTTAACCTTACTTAACCTTTACTTACCTAATCTATTTTAATCGATATTAATTTATCTGTCTTAAATTAAAAATAATAATTTATTTCTTATTGTGGCCAAATTTTAATTTAAATCTCTACCAGAAATTAATGGGAGTAGGATCAAAAAGGATGGAGGTTTTATTCAGTTTAATAATTGGTGCTTAAAATTCAATACGCAAACACCACCCATTTACAGTGAGCTTGCTTAAAATACACTATGGGTAAAATTGCTTTGTTATTTTGTAATGTCGTTGAATAATCAATAAACATAATTATCAACATAAAATCAACAAACAATATTTTTAAATTTTCTTAAAATGTTTCCATAAAAAAAAACACACAAAGTTAGTAAATTAAAACATAACATTATCTTTTTCATTCCAATTTTAAGCTTAGAAATGTTCTTCGAGTATGTTGCAATAATAAAAAATTATAATCTTATGAAAAATATATATAGAACTAGTTACATTTTCCCGAAAAGGTTCCTCAAATAAACATTCATCAGACAACCGTTCTTGTTAAACGACATCAGTTCTTACAAATTATCAAAACTCAATTGAACTGTTTTAAGCTAGTGCTTACAATAAGTAAACTTATGACCATTGTAAAAAAATATTTTGTTATTTTTAGTTGTCTAAAATGTATAAAATATTATTTTTACTGGTGTTTCATTTGATAGAAGTTGCTGAAACATAAAGTAGTAGGTGTTATGGCTTTTTCAATATCAACGACCTAATGATATCAATCTCGCTCGTAAAACATTTTTTACCACCGCTGAAGCTGAAACTAAAGCTCCCGCCTATCACGACCATCATAAAACAAGGCTTTCTGTTGTGTTGTCTAGTCATAAAACACATTTTTTAATCTACGATAACAACTTTATTTGAGACCGTGGGATAATTTAACTAGGTATTATTTTAATATACGACACGCTTTGTGGATCATAAGTGCCTTCAAATTAAACATGCAATTATTGTCATAACTTCGTAGGGTTTCACTAACAAGTTTATTATAAAAAAGGTATTTTGATTTGAGCAAATTGCGATGGTTTTGTAATATTTTTATTTCATCAACCTTAAAATGAATAATAATTAAAATACACCCAATATTGTCATCAAGTATTTCTCAGACGTCAAACGCTTGCTTACCAAGTAAAAAGTCGTAGTATCATTCCCCTTCGGAATTAAAATATTTAAAAAATATTTTTTAACCTTTTTGACAACTCAAAATTTTGTATGGAATTTATCACTCGTTAATTATCTAACAAAATACTTTTAATTGAAATCATAGGTAGATAATTCTCGTCTCGTAAGCACTACCATATAAAATTTGATGATGCGAGAATGAATCTAGTCTAATAATGTTGGCAGATAAACACAGCACTTAACCGTCCCTAAAATGGCAAACATTAAAAACCCTTAGATAAGATTTCTCCATCACCGCCTGGCGGTATTTTTTTTGTACGTGTATATATATTTAAAAACATTTGATGGAAATCTTGTGAACGAAGTTTAATTTGTTCAAATAATTAATTCATCCTTACGGCTCTAAAGCGTTCAATTTCATTCTATCAAATCTATAAAATACTCGTATACACATTTCTTTATCATCCAATTATACACATCACGCGTATATTACAGATATCCAGGTATACATAGTATTTGATACCATTGATGTTTCGTCTATTTTTCAGCAATATTCGAGTTGGATTATTAAAGCATCAATTCGTTTACTTTATTTTCTGCAGTTATGTACAAAAATGTGATCATAGAGACCGAATTGCAGCAATTTCCATCGTTTTATTATGAAAAGTTTATACTGCGTTTTTCACCCAGCCGTCACATTTTTCCTTTGTGCGAGCGTTCATCGGGTTTTATTCTTAAGGGCATCCTGAAGTGTTGAAGGATGGTGGCAATGACGAGGGGAGCGGCTCGTTGCCTGGCGACTAAGGGCGGTTTATGCGGCCTCAAGTAATTGCAACATTTCATAACATTAAGGGCCGAGTGAGGGTCCTCTTTACGACCTCCTTCAGGTATTTTCGAAATTTATTATTGACGAAATAGACACTTACCGAGTGACGAAAAAAACGATTCCGTTGCGGTTATATTGTCTAGAGATACTGATTTGAAAAACCACTGGCGAAATAATTCATTAAAATACTTATTATACAGCAAAGTGTGACAAAGTGAGCTTTTGTTAAGGTTGATATTTATTTTGATGTCATTTAATGTATAAATGAGCCTAATACTTATAATATCTGCTCTGTAAGTATTTAAATTGTTAAGAAATACAAAAGAAAACTGACAGACAGTGGTGATGAAATTTAATCAGTGGATTGTTTTAATCTATGACGCTTACTATTTTTACACATTGTTTTGCGCTGCATGATAAATTCAGATGCTTAAAATCTATGAAATATATTAAAATTTATAAAACATTTCAATGATTTGTATAATTATCTTCGATTTTTATTATATTACATAAATTTTTATCACATTAAAAGTATTTTCATCACATTACATTGATTAATATATATTATTTATATAAATTTATATAAAATATTATACAAAACTGATGAAACTTGAATAAAAGAGATGAATAGCGTTAAAAAAACTCATGGATTATCATGTTTCTTCAACGATTTTCATAAAATTTTCATAATATTTCAAATCGGTTGCCGGCGGGTATGCTTTGCAAGTCAAAGGTCATGAGTTCGATCCCTGACAGAGATTAAAAAAAAGGTTTTTTAATCGATTTCTGAGCTCTAAAGTACTCCGGTTGGTGTGACTTTGATCCCTCACCCGTAAAATGTCAGTCATAGCCTATTAGTTAAAATTGGTGGTAGACGAAAGTCGTCCCATGAAGATCACCCATTCATAGTAAATTCCTTTACTAATAAGGATAATACGTGAATTTCGGGTTGTAATCTATGACGTTGGCGGATCAACACTCCACATGCAGCGCTTAGCCATATGCAGCATGGTAAGTTTCATAGAATTCCACAGATGAGACTTCAAAATTACTATCACCATCTGTCGGTGTTCTCCTGTATGTGCTTACATTTAAAAAAAGGTGGAGAAATTCAAGGTGGCAGATTGTGATTCCAAAGTAGGGGAAAATGTTCTTGATGACGAGAAATATTCCGTGATGGTGGAATGTGATTCCGAAATACCGGGAGAATCCAAGATGGCGTAGAAATTTCCAAGATGGCGGATTGCGATTTTAAATCCATTTTAAATCGGAAGAAAAGAATCCACAGATGGCGATGTTTTCATCACATATGTCAGTAATCTTCTCTTTTTTAAAGTCAATAAAGTGAATAAGTTGTTTTGTTAAGCATTCAACTGGAAAATTGTTGAAAAATACTCGTATTCGATACATCAATTATATTACACTTATTGATATCTTCAATAATATTGCAATAAAACATGAATTTAGGATACTAATTAATTATTTACATACACAAAGCCCTGCTAACAAGAGACATGATGTAGTGCGTTGGTATATTTATCACTTAACGAGATACTAAAGTAAATAAGACAGTGTCCAAAAAACATATTAGGCGGCTTTCAGAAATTATAGCGCATATGTTGCCACCAATACGTGATGAAGAGAGCAGCTGGTCTACCGCACTTATACACAAGTACGGAACAATCTCGTAATACGTAACAATAATCAGCAATGCGCAAAATAATATTGGTACTCTTTGTTTTAAATACGATTATAATATATTTTTATGTGATATTAATTATATTTTCAATGTTGATCCATGATCCAAACTATTACATTTATTACCCTTTTATTATTGCTCGGTTTGAATACAAATTTTACTGTCAACTATTAAACTAGTATTTGAAGCATAAATGTACTTATCTGGTCTATTTTCTTATATCACATTAGTTTTTGTATTCTTTAGCTATTATATGATGCATAAAAAACTATTCTAAGAAAGTAGCAAAACGATTTATCACGTCAACCAATATCGACTGTCGGGGAAACTTAAGACGGCATATGCCGACAACCGATGCGAAAATGTTTAAAAACTAGAAGATACATTTATTAACATTGATTGCACATATATGCAGCTTAAATTCGAGCAATAATTTTACTGTACCCAAACGGATTGGATCACGTGTATTATAGGAAGAAATATAAACAATTTAAGTTATTAGTAATTAAATAAATACATACGATACATCAAATTCTTTATACGCATCAATTCAATCGATAAAAATATTTTTTTTAATCTCCGTCAGGGATCGAACCCATGATCCATGACTTGCAAAGCAAACGCTTTGACCATTGAGCTATACCCGCCAGCAACCTATTTGAAATATTATGAAAAATTATGAAAATCATCTGCCTGGGCTGACACGCGTTAGAAGTTCTTTTTATACCATTGTTATCATCGTATAACGATAGATGTCTCCATCGTTATACGATGATAACAATGGTATAAATACAACTTTTAACGCGTGTCAGCTCAGGCAGAGAAATAGTGGAGAGGACTAAGCGGTATTAAAGACCTGAGCATAGGTGGTTCCAAGGCTCGCGTTTCGCATCCCGCTTCTGCCGATATTTTTCTGAATGAATTGACGCGTATTAAGAATTTGATATAAAGTTTGTGTATATTTAATTACTAATAGTATTGTAATATATTCAATGATCTATAAAAGAAGATTATAATATTGAAAAAAAAAAAAAACTTATCAATATTTAAATACATGTCACTTAAGTTATGTTTTTCTGCGATTATTATAACGAATAGCTACATATTGTTTTTGCAAGTAAGCTTTTCCTAAGTTTAAAGTTCCTAAAGTTTGTATAAGGGAAAACGTGATGTTCTTTATAAGAATATTCATTCATTTCATTATGCATATCCGCTCTCCCAACTAGAGAATATGGTAATCACGAGTCGCTGCGATAAAGCTGTCGCATTGATCCTTTACTCCCATGAAAGCTCCACCTCCCGTTATACCGCCGAGTACATTCTATATATAGTATCCGACGGCCTTCCGTGATGACGAGACCCCGGTGCATTAAGAAAAGGGAGCCGTAGTAAATGCTCTCCTGCCTCATTCATAGGACATGTTCCAACCAGGTCCACCTTCGTCTGTCGAAAATAATTTATAAAAATTATATCATAACCATGTAGATAAAATGCAACCGATAGTATATTTTAGCTATAAATAGCGTGTATTCGTACATAAAAAACAACTACTTAAAATAATTTTAAAAATTAACGGCATATTGCATAAATTATCATATAACTACTGAAATAAAAATAGAAACATTCCATA
This sequence comes from Glossosoma conforme, assembly GCA_022606575.1. NCBI lineage: Eukaryota > Metazoa > Arthropoda > Insecta > Trichoptera > Glossosomatidae > Glossosoma > Glossosoma conforme. Next base: position 32,405 of record JAGTXR010000219.1, on the reverse strand, counting down.
GTGCAGTAAAATAATTCCAATTGGACCTGATAAAAATTTATGTATTTTTAAATAAAATTATGTAAGAACTCATTTCATCATTTTGATGAAATGTTATATCATGTTTAGGTGTAAGCATATTGCTTTTCACACATGTAGCAACAGCCTTAACGAGTTTGTTTATTGATATTTGAATCAAGATTTCATATATTACCGCAGAACACGTGTCCACTATTAATATGTAATTTTGGTCCATTTCCCTTACAGCCTCGGCCTTTATCCGCCTCGGCCACCTACTGCTAAAGCCAGCGTATCCAAGCGGGGATGTTTAAGTCAACGTTTCCTTCTCGCCACATAAATATGTCCACTTTTAGATTTGGGGTTATTTTTATTTTGGGTTTGCAGTGTTATTTGGCAAGCTCTCTTGAAAACGACTTGAAAACAAAATATCAGTGTTTATGCCGTATACAAGAATCTTATTTCTCAAGTCGCTGATACATAAACATGCCGCAGCGTAATACCTTTTGGAGGCACATGAATACAAAAATACACTCTTGAAAACGAGAATTCGGCATCGTATTAATTACCTTCAAATGGAGAAATAAAACAACTGATTTTTGTCTTGTTCAACATCTTATCGAATGACAAGCTGAAAAGGCTGCTAGGAAAAATTAAATGGTAGCATCTATAAATCATGTAATTATTTTTTATCAATTACTTAACGCCACGATTTAAAAAAAAAGTAAAGTGATCTTATAATTAATTAACGTTAGAATCTATATATTTATGGTTTTAGAGTTTTATTAGAATATTTTTTCAATACTAACGATTTATATAAAACACTCAAGCATACTACTCAAATTCAACAGATACATGATAATACATAAATATCACATTTGTTTCTTGCCTTATACATACTTGTTACACTGGGCTATTTACATTGCATGGTAATAATTGAAAATAAAGCAAAAATTTTGCTCAGAAGAAAACTGAAGTTAAAATCAATGTCTCAGTATGAAGTACTTGCATATAAGTCGTAAGATCGTAAAGGAAAGTCTTAAAGTCCATCGCGATAAAACCACTTGTTTTCGTACCCAGTGGTCGTAAGCCTCTTGTTCTGGTTGCGGTGTGGAGGTAGAGCACTTCGATCACTGAGACACGACTGGCGAGTGGCGGACTGCAAATAAAAGCCAGTGATGTATTGCTGGCTAGAACTGCACAGCTAGAAGATATTATGGTTACTACCTATATCTATCGGAAAACGGATTGACTAGCCTGCACCCAAAAATAATTTCTCAGAATTTATATCAACCATTAATTACCTTGACGCAATCATAAAAGACCTCTTGTTCACTACACATTCCAAGGTGTATGAAGTATTATTCTATTATAAATCTTTAAGATTTTAGGCCTTTGACAACGAATTTCACACTAAATTTTTGATAATATCGTTGCCCATCGCATTTATTGAAAGCATATGTCTCCAGTTCTTGGTTTCCTCTTCATATTTTTCTTTTATAACTATTATCTTGTTGTCTGGATACATGGCAGGGCGAATCTCATTATTTTTGCGCTACTACATGCACTATACTTCCGACTCTTGTCCTCTACTGAATGCACTAATTATTAATTAAATCATAGATAGATTTGTAGTTAAGGTAAGAGTAACTTTCTCTGCTCCATCCGTCATACCTACTAGAACACATTCCTCAAATATTTGTTGCTCTTCATCTTAGGTGGACTCATTTCTTTGGCTCAAAAACTTTTATTTATAGATAAGTATTACTTTACCAAACGTGAGTACTGACCAAAAATATACACATTTTTCCACGTGATTTATCTCATTGTTACCTAAAACATTGGCTTTTAAACTGTCTTCGGAGATCTTATGACCAACAACCATTAAGTAAGCATTGAACCATCGACTGACACCAAACGACTTAGCTAAATGTTACGGCAAGTAGAGACAACAAGAGGAACATAATGTTTTATTATTACTATAGTTAAAGTCCTTGCATGAAACAATTTGTGAAAATCGGCGTAATAGAGGATAATTTACTTGACTGACAGTGAAAATACCACCAGTCATATGTACTTTCGTTGTATTGTGTATTTCTCAAGTGATCGTGCCAGTTCCAGCCACCGAGCGCCTGTTCCCTCGTCCAGGGTCTCTCGTGTTCCTCTTGGATCGTTAATCTCCTCGTGTCCATACTTCGCTGACGGATCGTTTTACTGAACTGACCGAACAGTGACCGTTAAAAACTCACACAAAACCCAGCCACAAAACGCTAGTGTTTTCCACTACGTGCACACCGTCACTATGAGTTAGCTCTGGAATATGCTATTCAGCTGCATTTCCTAATAAATTCGCAACGATTCTTTGAATTTTGAAATTTACTTTCCATGAATCTCAGGCAAATCAAAACACCTGTGTACCTAGAAAAAATGAACGCTATACATATGAAATATATCTATATAATAGTTATTTTAAATATATTATGATACTATATTACGAATTGCGTGACATTTCTTAGTCGTAAAATCAATATGAAATATGTACTTGTCATTATATATTTTGTAAAATGACAAAAAGTACATGTAGAACAAATATAAGACATTAAAAACATTGAAAATTCAATAAATATGATATAATTAGATAGTGATGCAGATATAATGCTATTTTTTTTGGATATATCACGTTTTATTGGAATTGTTTGTATTTTTGTAGCAAGAAAATCTTATAATGATATTTGTTTGATAAAATATTATTATTTAACGGCATTGTTTGAAGTTGTTCGTTTTCATTGTACACCTAAAAATTATTTTATTAAATTAAAATTGGTAACTTCTTTAATAAAATGAAAAAAAATGCTTACAATTTTAAAGTTATGTTGGGAAAGGTGTAAGTTTTATGATTCAACAATTTTCTTCTCGGTTTATTGGAGTGATACTTGGCTAAAGTGGAATTCAAGGCACAAGTCCAGACGCAAGCTCCAGGAGTTATATCCGTAATAAATTCCTATTTTAGTCCTTAAGACTATCGTCTGCGCTGTCTTGTTTTCCAAATTGAAAATAATAGATTTCGATAAACAAGAAAACTCATTTGGAAAGGTGTTATCTATTCTTGTGTACACTTTTGCCATTACAGTAAATTAGATTTTTCATTGTTAACAACGGTGCAGTTGCAGAAGTGCAAAATTATGATTAAATGCTTTTCACAATACACCGAGACTGTAAAGCTGAAAAAAAAACTTCAGTTTATTATAACGTGTTTCATTATTTTTATATTATCTGAACAAATTAAAGTTTCATTTATAACGAAACACTTTTAAAAAAATATTTTTTAATATAGTTATGTTGTGTTTTCTACAAACGTATTTTATGTGTTATTCAAGAAAAATTACACTTCGATACATCGTTCAGTTTTAAAACAACGTAAAAAAGCGAAGAAAATAACAAGTACTTTCAAGTTTCTTAATAATATATCATGTGGTTTCTATTCTAATCTTCATAATACTCGTATTTATTAATAATTTCACCTTATTCGCCTCAGAAGTAATTCACATTTTTAGAAGTTGTACAATTATATATACAGTGGTGCCTCACACAACGAACTTAATTTGTTCCAGGAGCAAGTTCGTTATGCGAAAAGTTCGTTATGTGAAACGCGTTTTCCCATAACAATACATGTTAAAAAAAATAATTCGTTCTGTAGCATAAAATATGGTAAGATGACATAAAAAAAAAGATAAATTTTTTGTTATTATTTTTATTTAGATACATCTAAAAACATAATGAAAAAAACACACATTTTTTAATTTTAAGAAATAATCGAATCTTGCACATCTTCATCCATTTTCCGCTTTTTGGCCGATGGTGCAGTGAAAAACCTGTCCAAAGTCGTTTGTTTCTCTCTTTTCTTCAACATCTGCCGGAAATAACGGACAAGAGTATCGGAGTACAGGTCGTTGATCCTGTTTGCTTCAGCGGAATCCGGATAGTGGGCATTGGTAAACTCCTGAACTGCTTTCCATTTGACCAGGATGTTCTTGATGTCAGCAGTTGGAATTGGTTGATTGTTTGATTGTTGCTCCTCGTTATCAGATGACGCTTCGAAGGATCGACCGGAAGCTGATTTTTTCTATAAGACAAAAAAAAACAAAAAAGAAAATACTATATTAATTATGATTTTTAAATATTTTTCTTCGCTATTCAGTTGAGTGGCTTAGACGCTAGAGAGTATTAAAATAAAAAATTTAGAACTCCGCTCGAGACAACTATTAGCTGATTCTTTTTTCTTTCTTGTGATTATATTTCAATTTATTTTCAATTCGTCGCTCGATTCTCGATTCGTGCGGACGCGTCTGTCATCCTACCTACAGAATGGCTCCTAGTTGCACTTGTGACATTGCGCAGGTGCATCGGCGTTTGGACGAGCACCGATTGCTGCTGGAGCGGCTCACAAAGGCTGTTGGATGTGGAAAGGAGGACACATCGACGTTCGTTGGTGTGAACTCTCCATTCAACCCAACAAGTCTCCCATCTTCCTGAAGAAGGCGCATGCCCCGAGCATGTAAAAAAATGGCTACCTTCACTAAAATTGTCAGCAGTCCTCGCCAAGTTTCGCTGTCGTCAGCTGTGACAGCAGAAACTCCGAGCCTGCCGTCATTGAAGCCGCTACTACTATTTAAGAAGCCCCTGCTGTTCCGAGCAAGGCTCCCATTGACTCCCGTGCTATGCCAGAACGATTCATCATTCGAGGAACTTGAGGACCTGGATGCTTTGTCCCTGGATGCCCTCTCCCTCAACCGAGCAATCTTTCCGGGGAAATACATCATTCCGATTTAAGTCGCGCCTCTCCTGTTGGGGAAAGGCATCAACGTTCACTACGTCTGGTGATCCGTGGTTCTGCAGCTACTTCAAAGAATGTTGCTGGAGTGAAGATGGCGTATCTTCACGCCAAGGGTCTTCACCCAGATACAACGGCTGATGACTTGCAGAGCTTCGTGGCAGCGACCGCTGCATTCAATCTCTCTTGGATGACCATCAGGAGTATTTTCAGCAGACGGACGTTGTCAACATCCTTCAAAGTCGGGGTCATTGTGACTTCGCTGGAGTCTCTCATGGCGCCTGAAGTGTGACCTGAAGGGACCATCGTTCAACCCTGAATACGTGTAAGATGAAAGAATCGCAGTGAACAGTGGTTGAACCCAACTTGAGTGAAGATATTGACACTTTTAGTGTGTTATTGCTTCGGATTCAGTGTAGGTGTTGACTGATATGAAATGTTGGACGTTTGTTTTTGTAACAATTATGCCGTATTATTTGTGTGTCCACCACGATATACTAATAGGATGGTTTTTGTTGTTGCAATTCCAACAATTCGCATTGAAATATTTCGACACTAGTTCTGAGTATGAGGTCATGGACACTGAATGTGACAATACACTTACAACGCTGCGCTTATAAATGTTAGTTTGATTATCATGTTTTATTCATTCATTTGCTAAGTGTATCTTTATAAATTTATGTAAATTGTATTGGAGCTTGTGCTCTGTTAAATAAATAAATTATTTTATTTTATGATTCATCACACAACATAGGCATAAGCCTATTGTACACATGTTGAGTATTTAGCAAATAAAAGCAATATAATCCATAAATCTACCAACAATTCTTATGGACGTACCGCAGGATTTACTGACTTTTATTTTATCGGAGATTCGCCAAAGAAATAAATAACGGTAAGTAGGTCAATGTGTAAATTAGGTACGGTGCACCAAGTCCCCTACAAAGGTCGGGCCATACATGTGGAGTATAATTCCCTAACCTAACCTTTAAACCACTGACCAATATATATTATACATCCCAGAGGAGCAGATACTTCGAGACAAAAGGTTTCAAATAAATTTATGGACACCACTTTTTTGTTTTCCTTTTTGACCTTTCTCGTGTTTTTTTTTCATTTTTACTTTTCTCTTTGCTTAACTTTTTACGGCTAAATGATTCTTTTTATTTTTAATGATTTTGTAGAGGTTATATAATGAACTATTTATAAATGCACACAACGAGAAAACGGCCATAATGATGAGTATGTATTTTTTAATTATCATGATCTTCAGAGTGAATTAATAATTTATGTACTAAATCCTTTAACAGTAAATAAAAATCTTAGCAAGTATTACAGACAAAAAAAACTTTGATATAAATCTCATGAAATAATATGACAGCCATAAAAACAAGAGTATAAAACATGATTTTCTCTTTCGCATACTTATGGTGTTCATAGGAATAATAACCCAGCTAACCTCATCAGGTCAAGCTAGTTAGGGCACTCTATTGTCTTGGAGGTAGTAAATGCCCTCCTAAGGCGGATGAACCTTTATGGTCAACGGCATTAGGATGTGGAAATAAAGGGGAAAATACCACATTAAAGGTCTTAAAGACATCCCACGTATCAGCAAAAAAATGATTGCATCTCAAGTAAAATTTTCCGGAGATAAAATAGTCCCCCAATCGGATCTCCGGGTGGAGACTGCTCGAGACAAAACAACCAAGACAATAAGAAAAATCTTCAGCCAACAAGATATGCCACCTGGAATGTTCGAACATTACTGCAGAACGGCGGCCTAGACGGGAGTATTTGCAGCAAGTATTCGAAGACATGAACTGTAGCGCTTATGCTGAGCTGAAAAGGGTTGCGGAGGACCGAGAGGAATGGAGATCGAGATGCAAGATTCTGTTGCTGCAAACCAATCCACCGGATTGATACTACGAAGAAGAAGGAATAATAAAGATGATTTTTTAGAACTTCACTTTCAAGAAGATTTGTAGCTAAGGTTTGCCTATTTTAATGTGCAGTTATTCAATAATCAATGATCTGAATAATCAATCCAAGGTACATGTCTCAGCCAGGTTCATCATTGTCTTTTAAACAACTGTTGGCCTATCTTCTTCTGACGCATGTCCATGTGATCCAGGCATACAACAGACGGTGAGACAGTCTCTCGTTGAGTGCATCATCCATGAGATCAGGAGACGCGTTCTGTGTTGTTGCCTGGGAGTCTCTACCATCTCTTAGGAGGATTTAACTGAATTGCTGCTAAACTTCATCAGGAAAATCGTCGGGGCTACAAGAGCGGTTAGCGAGGCTGACATGGAATAGGCTCCTACGTTCTCTAACTATTTCTCAGATGTATATTCTAACCCTGTGTGTAACATACCTCCAGTATTCAATGCTACGACATGTTCTCAAAATTGATTATACAGTAGCAATGATATTGACTGAGGTTCCTAGATTTGCAGACGTATGGATGGAAGTGTATGGAAGAAAAATATTTCTTGTAACTTATAAAATTCTGTCTTTTCGTCTATATATAGTACTGTCATACAATATTGTGCAACATTTTACCTGGAATAACACATTTATACAGTTTATTTCATAAATATTTATGGATGCAGCACGAAATTTGTATTTATACGCAGTGCATTTTAGACTTCCATTACCATGTACTTATTTTTATTGTGTTACACAGAATACCAAATCAAGGAAAATTGTAAATTCATTAAAAATGCAAATAAGTGTATTAACCTTTTGAACTTACTGAATAGGTAATTAAAATTTTGAAACAATGTGATCATTTTGATTCATAATTTATTTTTGTTCGATTTATTTTTAATGCCTACATAAACAATATCCATGATTATTTTATTACAATATTATTAATTTCTTTCAGGTAACTTATCATAAATGAATCATAAAATAAATTTATCGCATCGTATAATTTAACTAATTATTGTTGCATTTTTTTTAAATCTCGACCCCCATTTTTTATGTTTCTTTTGTTAACAATTACTTTTAACAAATAATACAAATTATACCTCGGAAATATGACTAACTATTTAAAATCCATTCCAGATGTGAATCATATAGAGACCCCAAATTGTCGTTAATCAGCTCATTTGGCTGTCATTGTCTATGCCATGTCTCAAAAAATGTTTCCACCTGAAGGTCTACCTAGGCCACCCGAAGACTTCAAGCCTGGAAACTTAAAGAGACGACTCTAGAATTCGAGGCATACTTTTATTGATCTGTTAATCTGATTTTTAAGGAGATCAAATGACCCACCCGAGGTTTTCATGCCTTGAATTAATTATCTATGATAGATCAGCCTAAACAGCCGGTGGGTATAGCTCAATGGTCAAAGCGTTTGCTTTGCAAGCCAAAGGTCGTGGGTTCGATCCCCGACGGAGATAAAAAAAAATGTATTTTTAATCGATTTCTGAGCTCTAAAATACTAAAATGTGAATTTGATCCCTCACTCGTAAAATGCCAGTTACAGCCTATTAATTAAAATTGGAAGTAGATGAAAGTCGTCCCGTGAAGACCACCCATTAGTAAAATTCCTGTACATAATAAGGATGATGCGTGAATCTAGGACTGTAGTCTATGACGTTTGCGGATCAACACTCCACATGCAGTGTTTAGCCATATACACCATGGTAAGCGTCATAAAATTCTACAGATGAGACTTCAGAATTACTATTTGTCAGTATTCTCCTGTAAGTGTTTACATAAAAAAAAAATCAAATGGGGTGTGGGAGAAAAATCAAATTCAAAAATAGTATTAAAAAGCCAGCCTATGGTGTTAGGAATCTGTTCGTTCTAAATAAAACATATATTATCCGTGTACGGATGATCGAAATGTAAAGTGTTAATAAATACTTCTTTCCATATGCGTTCCAAATATGGAATATGTGGTCACAAATTGCATCCACTCCCAGGTGCCACTTTCCATTTTTCGAAAAAAATTGTCGTTTATAGGATAATTAATCGTTAACAGTTATGATATTTTAAGAAGTTGAGGGATATTTAAAGATACATAAAAAATCTTACGTAATATTATTTACAACCTTTCAAACATAAATTTATTTTTTATTGTTTTTAATCTTTCATATTTACACCTTTGTGTTAATTTTTTTCCTTAAGAAAGGTAATCATAAAAAAATGACAAATTAAAAAGGCGGTAGGATTTTATCTCAATTTGAATTAAGTTCCTTTTTTACAAAATATCAAGTTTTGGTTTGTTATTTTAAAAGATTAAAGCGCGTTGGAGTAAATTTGCTAAGGAGATAAGTACTCAATTAATTAAATCTTTCGGAAAGAATGGCTAATCCAAATAAACGCGAAGATGAAATTAATGTGACATTTTATAACCCATAAAATATTTTCGTAATGAAGTTAATTTTGGTTCAGCTTTTTATCGATCCTCTTCGCTTTTTACGTACCACTCTAATTGAATGGCTTTGTGATCCAATTATCGAGAAAGTATCAGTGTGCCTTATTATGAGAGCCTGCGGAGAATACCAAGCGTAATTCTGTGAAATATGCACAAGAAAAAGCGAAATCCTTTCAGTGTACGCAAGTACTGATAATTTTCATGTCCACAAATAAATATTTTCTTAGATTTATATTATCAATATCAAAAAAGGATTCATCCAATGTGGCAAAACATTTTTTTTAAATATATTTAAAATTTTACTTATGAGCATTATATCTATTCTATATCTGGAACAAATGGTCACCACAAATTGCCCCTACTTAGTTTTCTTCGTTGCTATTCTAAGACACAAGATGCTATTTTCAAAGTTAGAAAAATCCATTATTTTTGCTATGTAAAGATTTTTTCCAAAATCGTATCTTAAATCATATAAGTGCTTTAAAGAAGAAAAATTCTCTATGGATTTAACCAATTATGAAATTTAACAACACAATTTATGCTTCTAATATATGGAAAATGATGTTGATGAACATAAGTTGTAGCTCTTATGCTGAGCTAAAGATGATTTCAGAGGATCGAGAAGAGTGGAGATCGAGATGCTGTTGCTGCAAACCAATCTACCAGATTGATACTACTACGAAGAAGATAAAGATAACTGTCAAGTTATCCTTCAATATTCACTCCCTAGAAGGTTTATACACAAAATCGTTATGCTTGTCTTTTTGAAGGTCCTCCGAATATATTTTATGGAAAGATTTTTCTTACTTTCTACTGATACAATAAGAGCCCATAGTTAAATTTATAAGAAGCTCTAGTGTCAATCTTGTTCGATAGTAAATTTCGTAAATCAGTTGACATCAGCATGATATAACCTTTGCTGACTGGTACCGAAAACCTCGATTTACAATTTTTCATCTCTTATTTCTGTTCGCTTGTCGTACATGTATGTGTCGCCATATTGGCATTTTTGACAAGTCCGGTCACGAGAGTTACGTAAGTTATAGAGATCGCCACTTGTGGCGCTAGGTGCTACCGACCACGGCGCGGTGGTCAGTAAGCTGTGTGCCGCCGGCGACGAGTGTCCGATTGATGTTGGCCCGGCTTGAATGCTGTGACTAGGTCCGGGCCAGAAGTTTGTAAAGTTATCTAAATATATATTTCAATGTGCTTCAGATAAAGTCTTTGTGTTGTTAATCTGCTCCTCATCCTGCCACCACGCGATTGAATAACGTCTTTTTAAGGATGGGGGATGACACAGATTTATTAACCTACTTTAAGAGAATAAAACCCTTTACAGTTACAAAAAAGTATATATACGAGTTTTGTAATTTAATTTACATTTAACATAACGCATATTCATAACTTTTTTAAATACATATGAAGAACTTAATTTTTCTTGTGAAATTATGTAAGCCTTTGAGTGTGCAATCAAAAAATTTCGTGGCAATTTTTAATGAAAAAAACTATATCAAACGTAATACGGAAAAACCTTCAAAGAGTAGAGTGTTGAGTGCAGTATGTAAAATGTGAAAAAATATACACACACCGTACCCTTTTGGTTGAACCATAAAACCTTCAAAAGGAAAAGGATGGATGAGTGTGTATTAGAAGAGCGGGGAGGCATGAAGAACAAGTCGTGTGCGGAAGTACATGTATGAACATTATTGAACAGCAGCGTAAAAATATAATCAACATCTGTAAAATTTATGTTCCGAGTGCTATTTTTTTGGCTTGAAAGATTTGTGTTTTTTTTATATCGAAAGTTTGGCAGTTTCCTAAATTCCTTCCAAAACTAGCATGATCTGGAATGTTCTTTGAGTATCTGTATTTCTTTTTTCATACAATCTGGACCTCCTCAAGAAATATTTGCAAAGTACCCGATTTACACACAAATACAATAAAAATACCCGTTTTACTGATGCAACGTCCAGTCATCCTGACTGAACGTCATATATCTCATTGTGTTACGGACGGCTGATGACTAACAAAACATTAATAAAATACTGATAAAGCACTGATAAAATATTTAGCTTCATTTGCCCTTATTTAGCTTCATTTGACTCTACTTAGCTTCATTTGACTCTGTTTAGCTTCATTTGACCTTATTTAGTTTCATTTGACTCTGTTAGCTTTATTTGACCTTATTTAGTTTCATATACATCTGTTACGTCAATATTGTTTATAATGTTATTTATTATTATATTCTCCGATGTAAATATTATGACGTTCCGCGAGGTGTATTGCGATTTCGTAATTGGTGTTTCGGCTCTCTCACTGGCGAAAGAGTGAGAAAGCCGACACGCCCCCCTTGGCGATAATTAGTATGAAATAAGTAGAGCTGTCCTGCTCTTGCGGACAGCCACGCTACTCATCTAAACTCCCGCGAAAAACAAGACAACAGCTGCGAGCTTTGCGCACGACCCCCTCTTGAACGAATTTGTATAAATACCGGTGTGCGACTCGGAATAAACAGTCACTTGAAAATACTTGCGAGTTTTACTATCTCCCTCCCTGGGCCTCTGGACTTCACGGCGCCCCCGGCCTACTGCTCTACACGGACTACTACTTGGACGTAGAACTGGAAGCTGCCAAACATCACAGCCCAGGAAGCCGACCGGGACACAGCTGCCTTACAACCAGCTGAAGGAAGTTAGGACTTCGAAGGCAAGGACCGCAGTCGTAAGTAGAGCGAGTTACCAGTCGAGGTCGACTGGTCGTCTACATTTTGGTCCTTCGAACCGGATCCCGCCTTCGCGGTGAAAGTCCACTTCCTGTCCGATGCCAGTCAACCGATCCCCGGTTTCGACTCGATCGGGGAGCCGCCGTGAACCAGAGGAAATGGAAGAGAGCGCCGAGTCGGAGTCAGAGGCATCATCGCCGTCGTTCAAGACGGCCCTTGCCGCCCACGGCGCGGATACGAGGAAAATGCTGAGCGACGTAATGGGCGACCTGAAGGATATGATGATCGATTTCCTGAAGGCCCAGACCGCTGCCATAGCCCGCACGCCGCCTTCATCGGAGAGTGAAGGTGTGGAACTCCTTAATGCAAGGAAACCAGACCAGCCGCTGACGCCGTCTACAGTGACGCCGTCGACAGTGGCGCCGCCTACAATGACGCCGTCTACAGTGACGCCGTCGACAGTGGCGCCGCCTACAATGACGCAGTCGACAGTGGCGCTGCCTACAGTGACGCCGCCTACAGTGGCGCCGCCTACAGTGACGCCTTCGAGCTCTGGCGTAGCTCGCGATACCAACAAGGCCGTAGAAACGCAGCAACCAACATGCGAAAGCATGAACACGGAGACTAGCAACGTCACCGGAGAATTGGTAAATCAGCAGACGTCAACCCCGTTCGCAGACACGATGGCCGCAGCCTTTGTGAAAGCTATGAGGATTGGCGAATCATCCGGGATCTCCAGGACGCCGCCGAGGGAAGAGGATCGGGAGATGTCGTCGTTTATGGCGAGACAAACCACGGCAAAAGACTTGATGGCGTTCTCCGGAGACCCTCTTGAATGGCGAAACTTCAAGGTCCAGTTCGACGAATCCACGAAGTTATGCAAGCTGTCAAATGCCGAGAACGTCATCCGACTTCGAAGCGCCTTGAGCGGACGAGCCAGAGCGACAGTATGCGACATGCTGATGAACGCTGAGAACGTTCCGCAAATCATGACTGTGCTCAAAAAGAACTTTGGCCATCCAGAGATAGTCATCCAAAGACTATTAACACGAATGAAGAACCTCCCGAAGCTTCCGGACTCGAACGTGACCACGGTCCTGGACTACGCCGGCGACGTGAGAAATATCGTCGCCAACCTCGAGCTCTACGATCCAAAGCATCCTTCAGCACAATCACTACTCACGGAGATGGAACGGAAACTCCCTGACGTCATCCTATGGGCGTGGGTGTCATCGTGGAAACGAAGAGAAAAGGCGACGCCTAAGGACTTCTCGCTCTTCCTCGAAGACCTCACCGATACGGTGCCATACACAGGATGGGTACGCGAGGAGCGACCGCCCGCGAGGAGTGAGAAGAGGATGCCGAGACGGGAACAAGTGTTTAATACGGACAAAGCGCCGAGTCAGGAGTCGGAGACAGGAGGCCGACAGCGCGAGGAGCGCGCGGTGCATTCGGTCACCGCGGCTCAAGAAGATTCTGCATCCGGTGATGTGGATGCTGCGGCCAGGAGGCCGACAACGCGAGGAGCGCGCGGTGCATTCGGTCACCGCGGCTCAAGAAGATTCAGCATCGGTGATGTGTATGCTGCGGCCAGGAGGCCGACAACGGGCACGCGGTCAACTCACGAAGACTAAGCGCCGCGCTACGCGCCGCGCTGCAGATCCTGAGATGACATCTTTGTGGCAGGACCTGAGCCTGAGAAGAGGATCCCTAAACGGGAACAAGTGTTCAGTACGGACAAATTGCCTAAACGGGAACAAGTGTTCAGTGCGGACAAAGTGCCTAAACGTGAGCAAGTTGACATGGAGAAAGCTCCAGTGAGGTTTAAGTGCGCGATGTGTCGCGGGGCGCACCCAATCGAGACGTGCGCGAGTTTCATAGCTCTCGATCTGGACGACAGACGAGACTTTGTGCGTGAAAACAATTTGTGTTATCTGTGTTGGACGCCCGCTGCCGTGTGTCAAGATGTCGTGCGTCGAAGTGTGATGTAGAGGGATGCCAGCGAAGGCATCACCGAGTGCTACACACACCACGGTCTTCAAATGCGGCAGGCGATTCAAAAGTGTTTCACGTGTCGCAAGGGGAGGGCGTCGTCGCCCTCAAAGTGTTGCCAGTGATAATCAGTGGACCGAAAGGGTCAGTCAGCACCTATGCCCTCTTGGATGAAGCCTCGACTGTGACGCTGGTGGAGCAGGATGTAGCGATCACAATCGAAGCGCGCGGCCCGCGCGCCGGTATCAACATAACTGGTGCGGGAGGAACAAGGGCAAGTGATGCCGCTTCACGGCGAGTGACACTATCAATACGTGGTGAGACCGGCACGTTTAAAGCAACAGAGTACACTGTAAAAACTCTGGACTTGCCTACGCAGCTTCTACGCAAGAACAATTTTGAAAATAATTTGGCTGCCAGTGCGGAAGTGAAGCCCCGAATACTAATAGGGCTGGACAATGCAGACTTAATAGTGCCCCGAGGAATTGCGCGATTCCAGTGTGACGGCATGATTATTAGTGATACGCCGCTGGGCCGTGTGGTGTTCGGCGCGGGCACTCGACCGAGAGACAGCAATGAAGCTGAAGCGAGTGTGGTTACCGCGAACACGACCTGGAAACGCGAGCAGTCATGCTGAATGTAGGAAGAACATCCCGCAATGATGCACTGGAAGAACTGATGAGGTACAACTTCAGTCTCGAGTCCGCCGAGATCGAGTCGTCGCCAGGCATCAACGCGGATGACAAAAGAGCGCTCGGGATTACCAGCACAATGATAAAACAGATACCTACCTGGAGGTAGGGAAACAGGCTGTTGAGAATTGACAACACCTGGACGTTCTCGGACAACAAGAAGGCCGTCAAGAAACGCCTTGAATCGCCGAGAGAGCAGATGTTGCGCAACGACCCGGCGCTGGATGTGACGTGCCGGGAACGAGAATGATGGCCGCACGGCGCGAGCGCCCTGATATTCTATCTTCTGATAGCGTTACTAATATCGTGGGTGCCGGCCGCGAGAAAGCGCAACCATCGCGGAAAGCGGGCATCAGGCAAAAGGCAATCCGGTCGAGTTCTCACAGACCGAGATGGTGCAGCAAAGCACGAGATGTTTGGGGCGAGACGTACCCCGAGTAGTGCCCAGTGGTGAGGAACCAGTGGTGGACGCGCAGAGATACCCGTGAGTGGCGCTCGCGATCCAAAAAGAAGATATGTGGACTACTACTTCAACATTGGAGGAAACAGCTTGCTGAAGGACGTCGTGACCCTCCTCAGCTCAGGAGGGCTTGAGTCGACCGGTGGAGCCTTCAGCAACGGAGAGATGCTGAGTCCGATCGGGAGTACAGATCGGGCTTAGTCACACATCATCATCAGGAAGCAGCCACTACAGAAGCATTCTACGCGTGCACTAAGATCCGCATGTGGATATGTCATGTTCCGATAATGGCGATGGATCAGTGCACCGACTGGCCTACGAAGAGACGACATCTGAGTGAAGAAATGGATATGCAAAGTTGTGAGCAGAAAGCACGTGCAGAAACAAAACGAGTTGAGAGTTCTGTTGGGCAGATAACTGCGCGATGCCGCGATTCTGTAGCAACAAAAGGAACGAAGAGGTCGCGCTGCATCTCTTCAGATGCGCCTCTGTGATGGCATGTTATGCCAAGGCGTATTGGAACACAGAGCTGGTACCGTATTGTGTGATAAACAATGGAAAGTGGCCCGCTGAAGCCGCTCTCAGTACCACGTCTCGAGTTACAGACAGCCCTACTCGTCATGTAATTGGCGGCGAGTATAAAAATAAGGGAATAAACAACCAGGGTGATGATTGCCAGACCAAGAATTGGACGGATCCAAATACGGTGATGCGTTGATTATGCAATAATCCCCGGAACTGTTCGACATTCGTGATGAACTGGCTAGAGGTTGATGAGACAGCTGGCACGAGTGGGTGGCGCTGGGTGCCCACAAGAATGAACCCAGCGGACGTTGGGACGCGCGACGTCCAGCCGCCCGACATGTCGACGGGCGGAATGGTGACGAGGCCCGGGATTATTCCTCTCTAGGCCAGAGAGCGAATGGCTTCAAGAAAAGAGGACTGTCGCACCTCCTGACAAATCATTGGAGTCCAGCCACCGCGTTATCGGCAGATAACGACAGCAGTTAACGACAGCAGTTAACGCGGTTCTCATCAGGGACAAACATCTGAAGTATGGTGAATCGCCGCCGCCGCCCACAACGTGAAGTGGAGCTGGCGGGGCGCGAGACCCGCGTGAAGGCGGGCGACTGTTTGAAAATAATCATCGATACCGACGGGCATGATCGCGCCTTTTCTAGAGGCGCGCTTTCGGTGATGAACGGGAGATCCTGAGAAGGGGGGAGACCCACCCCCGCCCGGTGGGCGCCTGCGTGGACTTACGCTGAAGACAGAGCGACGTCTCGAGCCCTGCATCACTTTGCGTGGGACTTTGTCAAGCTGTCAAACGTCTGAAATAGTGACAGAGCAAGCGTGCACACCACCACAAGGATCCGGCCGTAACGGCCCCGAGAATGATGGCCGCACGGCGCGAGCGCCCTGATATTCTATCTTCTGATAGCGTTACTAATATCGTGGGTGCCGGCCGCGAGAAAGCGCAACCATCGCGGAATGCGGGCATCAGGCGAAAGGCAATCCGGTTGAGTTGTCACAGACCGAGAATGATGGCCGCACGGCGCGAGCATCCTGATATTCTATCTTCTGATAGCGTTACTAATATCGTGGGTGCCGGCCGCGTGAGAAACATAGCCACCGCGGAATTAAGCCGCGAAGTTGGCCAACTGCAATACGCGGTGATGAGAAAGATAATTTTATCGCCGCGCCGATTCAACAACAACACATGACAGATGCATTCTTGCGCATATGAGTACGAGAATACTTTACTCTATACGGACACGACTCCGAGGACGAGTGCCACGAGCCATCCAGCAGCTGACCGAGAGGTTCTCGTGGTCCAGATCAGGACGAGAACTTCACTTCACAGTCGGCCGAGAAGCTGGCTGAGCTCAACACGGGGACGAGTGACACGAGCCATCCCAGCAGCCGACGAGCAGGTTCGCGTGGTCCAGATCAAGACATCAACAGGGACACGCGGCCGGCGGCTAAGCTGGCAGTCTTCAACACCGAACGAGTCAAGACGTCCGACGAAGAGTACAGCGGAGACTGCACTGGGGGAGTGTTACGGACGGCTGATGACTAACAAAACATTAATAAAATACTGATAAAGCACTGATAAAATATTTAGCTTCATTTGCCCTTATTTAGCTTCATTTGACTCTACTTAGCTTCATTTGACTCTGTTTAGCTTCATTTGACCTTATTTAGTTTCATTTGACTCTGTTAGCTTTATTTGACCTTATTTAGTTTCATATACATCTGTTACGTCAATATTGTTTATAATGTTATTTATTATTATATTCTCCGATGTAAATATTATGACGTTCCGCGAGGTGTATTGCGATTTCGTAATTGGTGTTTCGGCTCTCTCACTGGCAAAAGAGTGAGAAAGCCGACACGCCCCCCTTGGCGATAATTAGTATGAAATAAGTAGAGCTGTCCTGCTCTTGCGGACAGCCACGCTACTCATCTAAACTCCCGCGAAAAACAAGACAACAGCTGCGAGCTTTGCGCACGACCCCCTCTTGAACGAATTTGTATAAATACCGGTGTGCGACTCGGAATAAACAGTCACTTGAAAATACTTGCGAGTTTTACTATCTCCCTCCCTGGGCCTCTGGACTTCACGGCGCCCCCGGCCTACTGCTCTACACGGACTACTACTTGGACGTAGAACTGGAAGCTGCCAAACATCACAGCCCAGGAAGCCGACCGGAACACAGCTGTCTTACAACCAGCTGAAGGAAGTTAGGACTTCGAAGGCAAGGACCGCAGTCGTAAGTAGAGCGAGTTACCAGTCGAGGTCGACTGGTCATCTACACATTGATTTCTGATGTTGTTATATTATATAATAGAAAAAATCGATTGGACTACTGATAAATTCCATGAATCTCTGGCTTGAGAAAATCGTTAAAACAAATACCGCCAAGAAGTTTTCTCAGACGTAAAGGTCCTCGTGTTATAACATGTCAGTTCCGTTTTTCAGAGCTCCGCCAAGTATATATATAACTAGATAAAGAAGAACGTTGCGTACAATACTGGGTGTAAAATTATTTCACTTATTGAAAAAGACGAGGCAAAAGTGCGGCCTTTCATACTACAGTTGGTCAAAAGACAAAAGTAGAATGTATTTCCGATGCCGTAGGAGAGCATAAATTACAGCATTTTTTTAAGACCTCAAGCGTATGTGTAATGTTTCTTGCACATGCATTATTTCATAGGAATTTGGTATCTTTCTTCAAAGCAGGTGGTTTGACAAGGGCACCAGAAACTTTATAAGTGATATATCCCTGATATTCACACTCAAGTCCTCTCTAGAACTGAGTTGTGCTGCAGCAGAGGGCGTGCAGGCACGGAGCAGGCAAGGGGTTGTTAGCCGAGGGGCGCGATCGCGTCGGAGCAGAGCCGCTATTAACTTTGCATAAATTACGCCACTCGTTCTCGGGGCGCCTCGTGCGTAATTTTTTTAGACCGCATATGTTACGTTGCAAAAAAATACAAGGGCTTGACCTCATTTCACACTGAAAAGGATTGATTATATTCACAGGTCTTTAGGTTTTAAAGCATAAGGCAATTAATTTATTAAATTCATGCAAGCATGCAGATTTGTCGGTAGTATTCTAATATACAAAAAAGTATATATGTACAAGTGAAATAAACATTATATTTCAAAGAAAATGGCACCAAATGGTCATGCAATTTCCAGCACAATTTTTTATATAGTTCATTTTATAATACATATTCTTGCTTTAATAGTTTTAATGGTTTCCATATTTCTTTTCATAGCTGAATTTTTATTTGCTCAAATGGAAAATTCAAAACAAATCAACGTTAACCAAAAATATCATATGTCAATTTAAAAATAAAACAATAAAAATTATATAATATACATTATTTTTTTATTAAAAGCAATGAACAATTGGTATTTTTTGATATTGTTATTTTAATTAGATGTCAATACACACATAAACAAAGAATAAACGGAAATTATTCTAGAGTAATATTAAAGAATTTAGAAAACAGACATTCGCTTATTTTCATCTAAGCAAATATTTATTCGTAAGGGTTTTATTTCGTCACTTTTTATGTCTAGACGGCAGACAATATTTTTAATTATTTTATTTTGAATAGTAAAAGGGTATTTTTACTTTGGGAAAATCCCTTTATTTCATTAAATAAATATAAATATGAATAACATTATTGTACGTTTACATTTTATACAGCTCATTTTTTATATGTAAGCACATACAGAAGTAATTCTGAAGTCTCATCTGTAAAATTCTATGACGCTTACCATGCTGCATACGTCTAAGCGCTGCATGTGGAGTGTTGATCCACCAACGTCATAGACTACAGCCCGAGATTTACGCATCATCCTTAATTATTACAGGAATTTACTATGAATGGGTGGTCTTCACGGGACGACTTTCGTCTACCACCAATTTTTGATTAATAAGCTATGACTGGCATTTTATGGGTGAGGGAGCAAATTCACACCAACCGGAGGTATTTCAGAGCTCAGAATTCGATTAAAAATCTTTTTTCTTAATCTCCGTCAGGGATCGAACCCACGACCTTTGGCTTGCAAAGCAAATGCTTTGACCATTATACCCGCCGGCAGGTGCTGAAAAGTAATGGAATAAAAATATTCGTTAGACTTTTGTACTTGTAAAAATGGCTAAACAATGGATGTGGATTGTAATTTAGTATACGTCAATAGACTACAACGCGGCATTCACGCATCCTTGATTTTTTATGGTACTAGTGAATAACTCCGTTTGAAAGCAATGATTATGAAACTTTTTTCGATCCTCGGAACACATTTTATTAATAAGGTCCAGCTTGCAGAGCACACAAGTCACGCTTAAATTTAATATCATTCAAAAGCAAATATTGCGCCACAGCAGACAAAAATATTGAGTACATAATTATAAATATTTGTAAACAGATTTGGTATACCATTTTTAGCCAACTTTCATTCGCCGGCGGGTATAGCTCAGTGGTTGAATCATTTGTTGGTCTCGATCCCCGACGTAGATTTAAAAAAAAAATGTAATCGATTTCTGAGCTCAAAAATACTCCCGGTTTGTCTGAATTCGATTCTTCACCAGTAAAATGCCAGTCATATCTTATTAATAAAAATTGATTGTAGACGAAACTCGTCTCTTGAAGACCACTGATTCATGGTGAATTCCTGAATTTAAATAAGGATGATGCTTGCATGTTGGACTGTAGTATATGAAGTTGGCTGATCAAACTGCACATGCAGTGCTTAGTCATATGCAGCATGGTTAACGTCATAGAATTATAGAATTGCAAAGATAATACTTCAGAAACACTATCACTATATGTCAGTATTTTCATATTTGTTTTTATAAAAAAAAAAAAAAGCAATACGAATAACGTTTAGTTTATCTGTAAATAATACTGTGCAAGAAACCATCGCCCTTTTTTATAAAATACAGTCAATATTACACTTATTAAAAAACATTTTTAAAATGTATCTCTTAAAAATATGAAAAATAGTTAATGGGATGCAAAATATAACTAAATCAAATAATATGAAAAATAAAAATACAACCTTGTTCAATTAATTATTCTGTTTTTAAAAATGATATGTTTCCCAGAACCGATATAAATTTGAAGCTCTGTTTAAAATTGTATTCACCAACCGCAAATTAAAACGGAGAGGGCTCGCCTATACAAAGTGTGGTGAAGTTGTATTGAATAACGCTTTGACGGGCATGGCCCCCCTCTGCCGGTACATCCCGTTTATGGTCCACTGTTTACAATGACAACTCTCCAAGTGACACGACACAGCAAATTAAATTACTTTGTTTTCTTTCCGCGGTGAATGGTTCAGTTCACTTTTATTCCGACGAAAAAAAAATCTTCACTGTATATCGATTTAATCATTAAATAATTTAGCTATTGAAATAATTAAAATACCAACCTATACGTATTATTCAGTTCCGTTGAATAAAAATGTTTAATTCTTAGATTAATACAACTGTTGCATATTACTTTGTTTTCGCGTATATATTTATATAATTACATTGTGTTATAAACATATTCAATATATCATTTAAATCATGTTTTTCTTTTGTTTTTTGTGGGATTACGATACCTTTTTTTATGTAAACACATACAGAAGAACACTGACTAGTGGTGATAGTAATTCTGAAGTATCAACTGTGAAATTCTATGACGCTTACCATGCTGCATATGGCTAAGCGATGCATGTGGAGTGTTGATCCGCCAACGTCATAGAATACATCCCTAAATTCACGGATCATCCTTGATTATTACAGGAATTTACTATGAATGGGTAGTCTTCACAGGACGAGTTTCGTCTACCACCAATTTTAATTGATAGGCTATGGCATTTTACGGGTGAGGGATCAAATTCACACCAACCGGGGGTATTTCAGAGCTTGGAAATCGATTGAAATCTTCTTCTTTTTTAATCTTCGTTGGGGATTGAACACACGACCTATGGCTTGCAAAGCAAACGCTTTAACCATTGAGCTTTACCCGTTGGCAATCTCTTGTTATTAAGAGCCTTTTTATGCGTCATCCTGATATATTGTCAGCTGATATGTTCACCATTATTCTTTTAGAACATATTCTTTCAACGTGATCTACAATTAGATCGATTAAATTCAAATAAAATAGATGCCTGAAAAACAATGGCTCCTTAACGTCAGTTATCCGATGTATAGAACACAGACGCTTAGTAAGTTCGTCTATTTTGGAGCCGGTATTTCGGACTCTTTCATTTAATCCCACCTGTACCTATATTACATATAACCATTAGATATGTAGTACTTTTCTGAGTATTCCTGCTCGATCGACATATGTTTACTTTGGATAAAAATATCTATCGAACACATATTTTATTACCAAAGATGGGTTTTAAAATACATTACCAGCATTTAATTTTTCCTTATTCTAACAATCAAAAAACTGATTCAGTAAAACTATTATTATACGATATATGTATGCTAGTATTTTCATACTATATTTGAAATCTTCTGAAACCCTACATACACACAGCCATTACAAACACCCCTCAAACCCACATCATTGCCTGACCATATTGTTACGCTAGTTCTCAACACTTCTTAATATTTTTATTCACGAATTTACTATGAATGGGTGGTCTTCACGTGACGATTTTCGTGTACCATAAATTTTTGATTAATAAGCTATGACTAGCATTTTACGGATGAGGGTTCAAATTAACACCAACCAGGGTATTTTTAAAAGCTCAGAAATCGATTAAAAGTCTTTTATTTTTTAATATCCATCGGGGATCAAACCCACGACCTTCGGCTTGCAAAGCAAACGCTTTGACCATTGAACTATACCCGCCGGCGCATACTTGCGTATACTGATTAAAATCATTAAAATAAATTGCATTATATATAGCCTCCTCTCTTAAGGATGTCTCGTGAATATAAAGTACATAGTACTTAGACTAAATAATTTATGATATCCAAAATAAAATAAATTATTTTTACGCTTACAAAAACTTTTTGTAATATATACAATTACATTTAGGTTATTAACTGAATATGTATGACTGCATAATAATAGTTCAAAAATAATTTTTATTTACTTCAGACCACATATGGTCCATTCTAAGTAATTATTTGATTGCTTAGGATAAGTCTGATGTAGTCTGAAACATGTACGAGCACTTAAAAACACGCGTAAATGTGAAAAAAAAAGGTTTTTCTTTCTAATAAAAATCAGTTTATTAATATTATTTTTTTATTATCATGTACTGGCTTTATTAAAAACTGTTTTACACAAATTTCAACCAAAAAAATATGACGCGCCCTCTGACGAAATTATTTTCAGTTGTATTTAGTATCTAGTGGCCGGGCTCCGAATTCCGAACACGTTCGTATTGCGCGTAAACCATAATCAGCCATAATAGTCCGACAATAGTCATAATTTGTATTGATAAACTGCATTAAGTCTGCTTTGCATTTGAATCGCTAACATTCCCCAACTGTTCTGGGCGACTCTTCCAATGATTATTATCCTTCAGGGGATCTACCGTTCATTTATTACCCTGGGAAAACCGGCCTTAACTTATTCGGATAATTATTACGGTAATTAAGAAATTATATCCCGAATAATATGAAATATATCTGAGGATATAAACCAAAATCGTATATTATACCAGAATATGCATATAATATCATATAAATATTTTCTTCTTCATGTATTTTTGGCTGACATATTTAAGTTATTTAAAAATGGAATTACGTATTACAATATAAAAGCAGCTGTAGTAGAGTACACAGAATGTATTGTTAATTTGATACTAGTATATTTTTATGTGGAAAATCTCAATGAAAACAAACTCATTTATAAGTTGTATGGCGTCTTCTTCTTCTTGATAAATATTAGCGATTCGCTTATACTTTCGGACTACGACATTTCTCTTTTACAAGTATAGTAAAAGTGTATGTTTGTAGGCAGTGTTTCTTTCAAACTTTATGAGTAACATCCGATTCACTAATCTATATTCTTTAAGCCAACTTTCATACTTAAAACGACGACAGTCGTGCAGCAAGTGTATTGATCATCATCATCATCATGTATCCGTCCGCTGTGGAACGTAAGCCTCCCGCATGAATCTCCATCCTCTTCGATCCTCCGCCCTCCGCATCCATGTCACTCCCGCTATTTTTCTTATGTCGCTATTCCATCTTGCAGGGGGTCTTCCAATGCCAGTTCTTGGGCGGCATTACAATATGTTTCTTCCCCGTCGATCGTTGTCTCTTCGACAGATATGTTCTGCCCATTGTCACTTGAGTGTGCCTATTCGTTGGGTAGCATCCACTATTTGACTTCTTCTGCGTATTTCCTCGTTTCGGATTTTATCTTTTAGCGACACTCATATCATGGATCTTTCTAAAGCACGCTGGGTAACCTTTATTTTATGGGTAAGACTAGCTAATAGATTCCACGTCTCTGCGGCATAAGTTAATACAGGGACAATGCATTGGTTAAGCGCCTTAGTTTTAAGATATTGCGGAATTTTCGCTTTAAAAATGTACTTTTATTTTCCAAATGCTGCCCATCCCAGTTGTTTACGTCTGTTAATTATTAGTGGATTCACCAAAATGCACAATATTTTCTGTTATAATTTTATTTAACAATTTCACAAAGCTGAATAATACTGAGCTTCAACAAAAAATGTTATATTTTACTCGCTTTGTGCATTACAAATACATAAATTTAAATTAGGAGAAAATTCTATTACTAAAATAAATATTTATAAGCAATAAGACTGTGTTTTGTATTATAAAACTAATCACAGTAACAATTATTTTATTATACAATATTGTGAATATAAAATAAATATAAAATTAAAAGTTAAAAAAATAGAATTTATAAAACCTTAATGTAAACAAATGACATACAAAATGATGTCGCTTTACTATGTTAAATAGATTATTATGACATTCACCTATGATCTGCGTTAAAAATGGCTATAAATTTCACATTTATAGCATATTAAAGATGTACTATATTGAATGGATAATAAAGGACACAATTTTTTTGTAATCTGAAATATGATAATTGTTTTTGTATGTAAAAATCTTGCTTTAAGTGTTTTGACATGGAAATTGATCATTATTATGATATCAACAATATTAAACACGTTACATATGAAAAACATAAAAAATAAAAAATCAAGAAAAATCTATTATATAAATTGTATAATTGTAATTTTAATCACAAAACCTCTTAGAAATTTCGTACATAAATATTGACTACTTCCTGAAAAGCATTCATCCATTATACACAACTTTCATTAAATTATTTAGCTCGTTTTAATAGAGGATGAAAGTAATACGAATAGATGATATTTTATACCTGTTACAATTTTCATTGAACCGCTCTAAGTGACATTGAATAATAAATGGGGATATCTCTTTCGGATAACAGTTTAAGAGAATTTTCCATTTCTGAGAACCCAAGAGTAATGGAGGGTTTACCCCAATATGCCTTAAGTTGATATTTCCTTTCAAGACAGGTAATCATATCATGCATGTCAACATTTAAAATATGATACTTGTATTTATATGTGTAGCATGTTGATGAAAGAAAATCATTTACAAATTATTTTACACGTTTTACAAACTCTTATAAAACAACGCATTTAAATAAAAGATTCGATTGCAATACCTGTGTAATATGAAAATAATGAAAAATATATTTTTACTTTTAGAAGAATTATGATTTTTGGAAATGGACCCTGTAGTATTTAAATCTGGAGTCATTAAAAAATAGAGATCCATGATTTCCTTCTTCGTAGTATCAATCCGGTGGATTGGTTTGCAGCAACAAAATCTTGCATCTCGATCTCCACTCCTCTCGATCATCTGCAATCCTCTTCAGCTCAGCATAAGAGCTACAACTCATGTCCTCGAACACTTGCTGCAAATAATCCCGTCTAGGGCGCCCTCTGCAGTTTCTACCCTCAACCATCCCTTCTACAATGTCGTGTATACCACCGTGGCGCATAATGTGACTGATTTCCTCATAGTTATGTAAATAACGACTACTCTTTCTTGAATATATTTTTAAATTTGTAAACATCTATCTATCAACAAATCTCAGGATAATCACAGTACATCAAAAGTATCTTAAGCCTACAATACTTAATAAAAGCTTACAATTTAATATCAGGATTTGTAGCTTTACAGAGAAATAGTAGGTTCAATGCCCTGATTTACAGTGATATTAGTTTGATATAGCCCTTGCAGGCTGGTGCCAAAAATAATCAATAGACGACCTTTCGTCTCATATTTTTGTTCACTTGCCTGACACGCATATATATAAGGCTACGACTAGATTTTAGGAGTCATACGAGATGGCGCTTGCAGGTGTCATCTTATTTCTTTTGACCTATCACATAGCAACTTAATATTATGTGACAGCGGATGATTTGTCAAATGACCGAATCGTGGTCTGAGGGCGCCGCGAGTGTTAAGGCGCTATCAAAGTCACTTTCTGCCCGGGTCCCGTCTGATGTAGATCGTTCATTGCTTCTGGCCAAGGCAGAATACCAAAGTTTGCCTATCTTTAACTTAAAAATAAATAACAATGTGCTTCTAAAAAAAAAATATGACATGCTCTCTATCCCTTCACCGCATTCCGATGACTATTTTGGCGACATTTAGTCCCACCCTTTAGTTATCGGAGATGTCAACAGTTAACCTTTTGCTCTGATGTAAAGCTCTCATATGCTCTCAGATAAAGAACACCATGTTAAGAAACAAATAACGGAGAACACAGCTGACGTAAATAAATGGCGGTAATTTGTGCTGTATATAACCATATGTTCCAGATATGGAGCGAATATGAGAAGACAAAGTTACTTTGATAGTTGAAAAACATTTTTATCGAATATCAATGAAAAATACTTTTTTTAAATAATTTTATAAATATATAGAAGTCGTTGATTCTTAAATTTTGTATGCAAATAAAATTAAAATAATTAACCAGCAGCCGAACATAACATGGCGGCTTTACATAATTTTATATTCCTCGCGTCGCTGCAGAGTTCGGTTTGAAAATTGCTACCGCGGTGTAAATATTAGGCTACAAGTATCCCTACATTATTATTGTATGTGGAATAGTTATGTCGCTAATGACCGCGTACTGATTACGGGGAATTCACCATATTGTAGCCGATTTTAAATGACAATTAGTTCACAATTGCATTTTGTCTCCATCAGTTTAACCACTAATACTGTAATTCGAAATAGTTAGTCCGTCTGCTGAATACGTGAATGGGTTGAAATTCAATTGTATTAAATGATACTATGACAAAGTACTATATCAATGATACAATAAATTTTATAATGATCATTCGACATTTCACATTTAGTTCCAGATACGTGTAGCTTTGTATTTTGAGACCGCATCGTTTAATTTGACTTCAATATTCAGTGTTGCCCTTTCTCATGTTCCTACTGTAAAGAACCTAGGCGTCACCCTAAATTGTAAATTATCTTATCACGACCATATTGATAGTATTGTGAACAGGTCCCTTAAACTTCTAGGTTTTATCAATAGAATCACTAAGGATTTTAAAAACCTGAGCTCCATCAAGGTCCTTTACTGTTCTCTGATTCGTCCGCAGCTAGAATATGCTAGCGTTATATGGTCTCCCTACTATCGAACTCATATCGACCGGATTGAATCAGTCCAACATCGCTTCTTGTCAAGAGTTGCACGACTGATCGGCCTTGAGAGAGGTAGCTACTCCTATGAAGATATAGAGAGGCGACTTAATGTATCTACATTGGAGAGACGTAGAACAGTGACTGACTTGATGTTTATTTTTAAAATTATGAACTCCATAATCGATGACTCGACATTATTGCAGGAAATTACGTTCAATGTTCCCTCCCGGTTCACTAGAGGCAGTGACCTGCTACATGTAAGGACATCCAAAACCAACTACGGATTCTATTCTCCTATGTTAAGAATGTGTAGACTAGTTAACTCCTCTAGTGACTTGGACTTTTTCGGGGTGGACCTTCCAGCATTTCGCAGATCCCTCTACTAATGTACTGGATCTGTTTTTTTTACTCATGTTCATGTTTTGTCTAAATGTATTGTCTTAGCTATTATATTGTTCTGTTATACCATTAACCAAATAAAATAAAATAAAATAAAATAAAATAAAATAAAATAAAATAAAATAAAATAAAATAAAATAAAATAAAATAAAATAAAATAAAATAAAATAAAAATTCTCCATCGAATATAAAATTAAATATATAAAATATCCTAAAATAAAATGAAATGAAATAAAAATAAAATTATCAAATAATTGTATAAAATAAAATCCGGTCATTTGGCCGAAAACAATTTTGGTCGATAGCCGTTTGGCCGAACGGAAACTAAATAATTAAAATAAAATTTAAAATCAAATAAAATTTTTTATGTAAGCACATTCAGGAGAATACCGACAGATGGTGATAGTAATGTTAAAGTTTCATCTGTGGAGTCTATGACGCTTACCATGTTACATATGATTGAGCGCTTCATGTGCAGTGTTGATCCACTAACGTCATAGACTACAGTCCGACATTCACGCATCATCCAATTATTACAGGTATTCTCTATGAATGGGTGATATTTACAGGATGACTTTTGTCTACCACCGATTGTGATTAATAGGCTATGACTGGCATTTAACGGGTGAGAGATAAAATTCACACCAACCGGAGGTATTTTAGAGCTAAGAAATAATCACAGATTAAAAAAAAAAACATGTCGGGGAACAAAACCACGACCTTTAGTTTAGCAAGCAAACACTTTAACCACTTGGCTATACCAACCGGAGAACAGAAACATAAACACATAAAATCTTAGTTACTTTATTACAGTTTTTTTCTGTTTGAAGGATTATTTGCTCTGTTTAAGAAGAAGCCATTCAAAATCACGTTTAAGTATTTAATTAATCTAAAAAAGTTGTTTGTCAGACATTATGTTTTCTTTCATAAAAAACAAATGTTTGGAAGCTATCTAGGAATATGTACATAACATCTGATTATTAGACATAGTATTTACATTCCTTCTATTCAATAAAAAAAAGACGATAATGATATCGCAATCCAATCACAATTACAAATATTAGATCGTATGAAATGAAGATAAACTAGTGATGTGAATAAACACACAAGAACTAGGAACTCATAATATTGTGACTATTTACATTTAGTTAAAAAGCAGTAACCAGTACGCAAAAGAGAAAGAAAGATCAACTTACTGTGAGGCAGATTTGTACGCCACATATTATATAGTAATGCATATTTGATGCGAACAGACTTACCATCAGAACATAAGTGGGTACATTCTATTTAGATGTGAAGAGCGCTCATATTTGCGCAATATCCAGATATTACATTAGATTTATGTCGTATGAAGCATTCCCTTGGCACCGGCCAAGGGACGGACCCCTAAATACAAAACGGACCAGATCCCATCTCGTCGACCCGCAAGCCGGGGAACTTGGGGCGGGGTGCCCTCTGCATGTTTCTCGGAGCCAGATTAATTTGACAATATCTTTCAGACCACCCTGCGCACCGACATACATACATCTACATACAATTGAAATATCCCTTTCAATTACGCTCGCCACCAGCTATTTAAACGAGAAGTCGCGTTGATTTAAAATGTCGTTTTTTCGACTAATTAAATTTGGCCTCGTAACAGCACTAAATTATTTTCGTAAAGAGATCAAAAAGACTATTATTTTACTGAATTTAGTAGCATAATTTAGGCCGGGAACAAATAAAGTTAAAAGATTTGTCCCTGTTTTTAAGCTTACGTTACTTTTTTAGCTTACTTTACTTAAAAATACTTTATCTCACCTTTGAATACTTTTTTTATATTTATCATTTCTCTTTATTGTTATTTAATGCTTATTCTAAATATGTTTTATGACTTGTAACAACATTCTTCAATTCCTAATAGATATAATACATAATCAATTTTAAAATATAATCAAGACAATATTTGATGATACCTGAGTATTTAACTAAATTAATTGTTTATACTATAACGTGGGCTTTTATAAAAGATAAATATCTGAAATCACTAAAAGTATATAAGCTGTTAGTTATTTGGAGCAAACATACGTTCATATATTCAATATTCATTATATAAGTCAATTCTCTGGGATCAACTATATTGCCATGGGTATAGTTATTTAGAAGCATACACGTACCTATTCACTCACACCTTGCAATATATAAAATCACCTTATCATGTAATTTACTTAAAAATCTCACATAACTGAACCTATCTCTGAATAAATGTGAAATAATTATAAATATGAATTTAATTCAATCGATATATCTCATTATTACTCTTCCCTTATCAGTCTTATATCTGAAGCATATTATAACCACAATTATTATTACAGTAATGTATTATATAAACACAAATTAAAAACTTTCACGAAAGTCAATTTCATTGGGTATGTAATGAATCGAACGACTTTTTCCGAAATTAGTTTCACGATAAAATATAGAGCACCCAAATAAATCTTTCTCTGACGCTTATTTTGGACCGGAGCCATGATTTCTCACAAATGCAGTGTTGGCAACATCACACGCTTCTTTGTCATTTTAGGTCATCCCTTTTCCCTTTCTGGAGGTCAAAACTTCACAGGGCGAGCAGGTTTTATTAGATTTCCGTCGGTACCAAAACCCATCATGGCCACTCCACCTCTATAGATATACAAATCACAATTCTCCACTTGAACGTGCTCAATGCTTTTAGCTCCTTGCATTTTTATTTTAGTTTGTTTTAGTATTTTATTATGAAATACTTTTATCACAGTATGCTTAGGACTAATAAACTTCTCTCACTATTGCTTATACGAGTAAAATAAATATGATATGAAAAATTTACCATTTTATATGGCATATTTATGTCTTTTAAGCACTTTATCAACTGCTTGTTTTCAATAATAAAAGACTACAATTATCATTGTTATATTACGTTTATTTGAATACGTAAGCACAATTACACTGTAGTAAAATTATTATAGTATAATTTTGTGATAGTCTTACTGTTAAAATACAACTACAATGACTCAGGTTACTTCCATGATAATAATAAAAATCTCTAATATTTGAATTTTTTACAACGATTGACTTACTTACCATCTGGTACTTATTTTTTAAGGTTTTTTTATTACGAAATTTGAAAAAAACTGATTTTGAAAGCCATTGCTAATATAATACTTGTAATATTAGACCATTTGACATTTAAATAATTTATTCAATTTAAATAAATTTCACCAGAAAACGATCATTTAAAACAATTTATAAGTTTTGTAATTCATTTTATTTAAATAATTTATTTTGATTCGATAAGCATTGCTGTAATCGTTGAATTGAAATACATACGTCCCTGAAAAAGGAACACGAGTCGTTTTGGTTGTCGTTTCAATTTCCTTATCAAAAAAGACAACATAACACTGCAGAAGGCGAGATATTCAAAATGAAGTGATTCGAATGATCGTCTAGGACGTAGTTGGTTTCACTTTATGGTTCGATTTTCATTTTTCAGGGCCCTGGGTCTAGAATTCCGCATTTCAATTTTCCGCCCTCGGGATGCCGGCCGACGAAATCGAATAAAATCCAAGCACCGCCTCCACTGCACTGCACAAAGGTCTCCAGAAAATGCACTCAAGGATGTTCAGTTACATGCATTTCTTGCAGAGTTGCACCATTCGAATCAAAAGTATTCAGATACGAGTATTATAAAAGAGTAATTATACAATTTAATCAAAATTCGAGTGACCTTAATTTGATGTTTATTGTATGTGCCTTCGACGCCAAAATCTATTAAACTTTATACGCAAAATTTCACTAATCCTTATTTCACAAAAAAAAACGTTTATTGACATATTTTTCTCAAGTAAAACTGTGCATTATATTGATTATAAAATTAATAAATTCATACGCACTATATTATACATTTAATTTGAGTAACTTTGAAATGATAGTATCACTTAAAAACATGGTTTATTCCAGTATATTCCAATATTTGATTAAACTGACTCAAATTACATTTAAAGGAGTGAGCCATGATTGCAAAAAGTACCTTTAAATACATTACCAATATACATGGATTTCAGAAAATTTCTCAATTAAAGAGATCAGCTCTATTATGCTTGATGATGCATTTTTTAAGTAAACTCATTCAACAGAGGTGCAAATGTTTTTTTAAGATATTACATTTGAATTTTCCTGGCAATTGTAGATAATTTTATCTAAAATATATTTTTTTTACCTGTACAAGCAAATTTCAATATCAATTCTTAGTTATATAGTAGTATTTTATTAGTTATATAGTTATAATTGTATTTTTTAATTTATCTTTATATTACACCAGACGTAGATATGATACATTCTCCGTTTTGTGCTCTGAACTATTTCACCTAGGGGCCGTGGCGACGCCCGGGGCGCACTGAGCGTCGCGACGCTTGACTGATAACACCGGATATAGGGTCTTAATATCTGCCCCTAGAGGCAAATTGTCGTAACAATAAGTCATCAAGTATTCAATCAGATAAAACTTCTTTCATGTTAACATTTAACTTAATAATAAAAAGAAACATGGTCAAGGAAAGAAGATAGATTGAAGCGTCAAAAAACATTGATTTTATAAATAAAAGTACATTGTTATCTCAAAAAGACAGCAAAACACTTCAATGGCAGTATCAAAATAATATATATTTATTAATAACGCATAATTCATGGCTG